>CM060980.1:116494950-117694950 GCA_030765065.1 Deroplatys truncata
CCAGGAAAATTAACCCCGGACCCTGAGTATGAGAGCTGGAAATGAAACTACTGTGCTACCCTGGCACCCATGATTCAGAATTGTGCTTATTGTGTTTTATGGTCCACATGGGTGGGTTTTCTGTAGATTCTGAATTTGGTTCTATTGTGATGTCTCATAATTTTAAGATCTAGAAAAGGTAACTAGTAACCATTCATCTTTTTCTATTTCCAAGATGAACTTTAAGTTTTGTCTTGCAAATTTGAAGTTTCAGGGCATCATCTAAATATTTGTTTGGTATGATACATGGATGGCATAAATGTCATCCATGTATCTCACCCAGCTTTAAACATGTTGGGAAAGGATTTTGTTAGACAAATCACGAGGGCACATAAGTCTGCTAGCAGTGGTAACCATGGGTTTCTTATTGAAAGGCCTGAGATTTGCTGACAAAAGTTCTGATTAAACATGAGCAAATTTTGCTTGATGCATAAGTTTGTCAGTTTTATCAGGTCTTCTATTTCTGTTTTGCTAGTTTTAATAATTCTAACAATTCCTTAGCAATTTTCATATTTGACCAGTACGAATGTTTGTGAAAAGTGATGTTACATCAAAAGAGACTAGGATTTCCTCTGTTGGTGTCCGAATATCTTGGATTTTTTAAAATAATTCTGTGAAATTATCAGGCTTTAACTTTTCCAAAAGGTTGAACTTGTCTAACAATCCCGCTGTTTTGTATTTTGGTGCATCACTGTTCTTTATAATTAGTCTCATACTACTATCCTGCTTGTGCACTTTTGGTAGGCAGTAAATCCATGGTAAATTGGTTTATTTGGTTTCAAAAATATTTTCTCTGGCTGGTATCAATGGTAATATGAGAATCCTAGAGATTCGTTTAACAAAATTCTTTCCATGCATGTTTAAAGCGACCAAACCATAAAATTCACCATTGAAGTAGAAAAAGGTGGTTGCTACCTTTTCTAAATCTCAGAATATGAGATACCATAACAGAATTGAATTCGGAATTTATAGAAAACCCATCCATGTGGACAACTATGTAAAAAACAGTAAGTACGATTCTAAGTCATACCAACATAACCTCAGACTTATTCCACCATAAGCCAAAATACACTACACCAGGGCACGACAAATCCTGGGTGGCCATGTTGCCTAAAATATTTAAGGTTGCACCTGCTTTTCAAAATACATTTCCTCATTCATATTTTAAAGTTTCCGGTCCAACATGTTGCTGAACTGCTCAAATTTACAAGTGATATTTTATCCTATCATTGGATGTAATGTTCTGAGCAGCAAGCAATGCAATCACTATCATTTCTGTAAATGTTCTAAAAGATTAAAACCATTGAATACAGAAATGAATAGGCTTTAGAGTTATTGGTTTACTGCTCATGCAGTGTTTTGCTGGTGGCAGCTGGGCAGGCAGGAGCCGCTTTCTCCATACCTAAACTCCACTTCTTAGACCGTGTATAAAATTTTACCTTACAAAAGATGCTGGAAATGTCATCGAATTATATATCTTGCACTAACAGCACACCAAACTCCAACTTTCCTGTCATAATGAGGGACTTTTGTATATGATGTGGACATTCAGAACTCAGTACTGACTGTCATGATTGTTCATATGACTTTAGGTGGCACCATGTCTCAGAAAAGAACAGAAGCGCTGGATCAATTAAACCTTCATTCACTGATGAAGGAAACGATCACAATAACAAATTCATATTACTGGATCATCTTGTTTTAAAAACAATATACAGGTCTTGACTTGTAGGGTTTTATTTTAACAACTTCATTGCTGTATGTGCAGACACCACTGAAACCCCCCCCCACTTGTGCTAATTTTGGAAGTGATTTTGTTGGTCATTGTTCAAGCATAGCGCTAATATTGTCTAAGTTTTCCTCTGTTAAAAATGTACATTTACGCTCATGTTTTTACTTTCTTTATCACATACCTAGTAGGTAGAGAAGGTATTGCATTCTGCCTAAACATTTTATACCAAAATTTCACCATTAATACTTGCTTTGAGCATCTTTAGAAAAAAGATCCATGTATGTGTCTGTGAACAGCATGACTCAAAAACGAAAAGTCAGATAAGTACCAAACTTCGTATTTAAGTTCAGTATCTTCCAAGTATGCGACACAAAGATTTTCAAGAAAATTCCACCACCCCCAAATCCATTTACATGGAAAATGTTTTGAAAATTTTAATTTTCTAAAAAATGGCTCTTAATGATTTTGATTAAAATACCATATATTAAAGATATTTACATGACAAATAAAATGTATATTATGAATTTTCTGGGAGTAGCCTGTGAAGTCCTCTTCATTCAGAAGGAATTTTGTATAATCTTGTATAACTGGTAAACATTAAGCGATAGACAAAAATGTACTAAAAAAAAATTTTGTAGATCTCTTTAAAACACACAATTTATTTCAAGTAAGTATTTTTGTGGCATAAGCCATTGCCGAGGTATCCGTTATTAAAGGTTTAATTTGTTCAATACTTTGTCATTCTTTTCAAGTTCTGTCAATTTTCAGTTGTTTCTCATGACTGCATGGAAACAGTAGGAAATTTTAAGGTCAGCATGTAGCATCAAGTTCTTAAACATTTGACTATCACTATTCCCTTTGTACTATAACAATATTTGTAATGCAGCTATTTCTGAAAAGGTTTGTCTTGATTAAAATCAAGTAGATAAAAAAATTAACTTTTGTAAGAATAATTTGTATACCACCAATAAACAATAGGGGTAGAGAAAGTTATGTGAATGTAACACATCAGATTTTTTATTTTGCACTGAACTAGTAGAATCAAATTGTTTCACAGTCTTGTGAATTGTATTTATGGAAGAAGGCACTTTACCAAGGAAGTTCAGAAGATATTCTGCACAAATATGGCATGCTGATTAGTATTTAAAATAACATTTACACACAAAAATGCATTGCTGTAGAGTCGCTTGCCTGTTCATCTTAGCAAAAGAAGGGATACTAGTGCAGAGGATGATGATGCTGTGAAACAGAGAGACTTCAAGAACATCAAGTTGTGTGAGCTGCCACTTGGAGTGGATGAGGAGTAAAATACCACACGAGCAGAAAAATTTTTACTCTAAAGCCCTGTATAAACTTTACTATGCATTAGTATAAAATATGGATAAGCTAGTAACAGTGATGTGAATTTGAAATTATATAGAAAATTTGAGTTGGAGTTGAAACACTTAACATGTTTTACAACTTGGCCGGTTTCAGGAGCTGATTGTTCCCATCATCGGAAGTGTCTGACTGGTTTTCCCGTATGCGTCTGTGTATGGTGGAATCTGCTGTAGTATGAAACTCCATAGTGGGTTACGGTTCATCACATGGTGTTTATGTTTTGTGATTAATAACTTTTGCCAAGTATCCAACTCTGCAGTGTGTTTTGTTGATTTTAAGAGTGTTATATTTGGTGTGATGTGATTTGTTGTCCAAAAGTGATGTGCAACTGCAGATTTGTCCATCTGTTTGTATTTGATGTGTCTCATATGTTCATTTTGGGAAAAGTTATTAATAAGCCCCGGATTCTTAGGTTCTGACCTATTTTATTCCTGACCTCCTACACTCCAAACCTCGGTTTATATTAATGTTTTAGTTACCAACGAGTAATATACTTCAATTTTATACAGCCTAAATTGACCTAATTTTACGTTAGGACCTAATAAAACCTATTTTTCGTGATAGAACCTAAAAGTGCCTAATTCGGCTCTTTAAGCAAATAAGAGTAGATTTATGAATATAAATGTATTTTTAAAACGAAGGGAGACCATTCGAATAAGGAAACTATTAAATAGTTAGATTATGAAATCTTGCGCAGTACCTTACAATAATAAACTTTAATTAAACCGCCCGCCACAATAATAAAGCAATTAAAACGTTTGCCGCCTTCAGTTATCATTTTCTAGCTATAGTAGAAAGAGGTGGTCAGTGGCACACGGCATTTCTGAAACGTGTGATGTTTACATGCCGCAACAATAGGTGAAAGCTAGAGGCAAACATTTTAATAGTGCTGTTGAGTAGTATGCATTATTGCTTCTTCCATTATAGGGAGTTTCTAACACGACATTTTTGAAGTTGGTACTTTCAAATACATATACTAACGTTACAGTTAATTTAACTTTTTACAATTTAAAGTTAGTGTTTTAAACAAAGTGCCCAGTGATTTGCATGAATATATATATATATATATATATGCCAAGGATCCTATAAATTCCTAAATTCAACATATAAGATCCTATAAAATCCTAATACACTGATACATAGAACCTAATTTTAACTTTTTAGAACCTAAAAATCTGGGGCTTAGTTATTAATCACAAAACATAAACACCATGTGATGAATTTTTAATGGCTGCAACCGAACCTACTATGGAGTTTCATCACTACACCAGATTACACCACACACAGATGGGAAAAACCTCAAGAAACCAGTTTGCCATTTCCAATGATGGGAGCAATTAGCTCCCGAAACCGTCAAGTTGTAAAACATGTAAGTGATATTAAGTGTTTCAACTCCGACTCAAATTTTCTATATAATTTACTATACATATTTGTGTGCTATGATGTTATTATTTATCCTGCCATTTTGAACTTTTTCTCGTGATAGGTGAATCAGCTTTGTATGCTATAGATGCATTGGCAGCAAGGGAGAACTGAGCGCATTGTCTCTTGGGACACATTGTTTGTGTTTCCACATGTTATTTCAACATGTCAGCAACTGATGGTGAAAAAAAAATAAGCTAAAGTTGCTTATGATTTCTTCTCTGTCTCGTTACAGGCAAAACATGATTTACCTGTACTTAAAATTTAAATAGCATGTGTGCAGCCATAGATTTGGTGCTGTGTAAAGTTTCAGAGGGTGAAAGTGAAGTGGCAGGAGGAAGTTCATATAAAAGCCAGCTCCAAAAAATGGCAAAAAGAAAATTTAAGGCAGAATGGTGCAAAGAACTGTCATGGCTCAAATATGACACAAGAGCAGCATTTTGTGAACAATGTGCTAATTTCCCCCAAATTTCAGACCAAAACTCAAAGGCTGTGAAAGGATTCAAAGGACCTTTCAAGCTCAAGACTTGAGAAATACGACAAGTTCTCCCAGCACAGATGATGTGTAGCAGCATACTCTACTCAGTTGGCACTGAAAAATACTCCAATGGAACATGCAGGAAGAAATTGGACAAAAAGGTGTTGGATCATTTTAAAATAATTTTTAAAGTGGCTTATTACATAGCAAAGAACAGTAACCATTTTCTGACTTAAGGGACTTGTTAGAACTAATTGCAAAATTGGTAGTTGAAATTGAAGGGGAGTATTCAATGAAAAAAGGTGCAAGGACTTTATTTCATACATATTGCAAGTAATACAGAATGAACTAATTTCTGAGATGCAGGATGCTCATTGTGTCAGCTTAGTGCTTGATGGATCCACAGACAGGGCAAGTATTGAACTGAATTTATTTGTAAGATATTTGCAGGGTACAGGGGTGAAAGAAGCATTCCTTTCACTTGCATCTCTTATAATTGCAACTGTAGATGGCTATTTAAATGCAATTAAAAAAGAACTAGATAGACATGGACTTTCAGAATGGCTGTCATCTAATTCTAGTAAATTCATTGGAATTTCTATTGATGGTGGCCATGATTGGTTCTGAAAGTGGTCTAGTATAGAAAATAAAACAGAAAGTGAATCATGTCATTGGCATACATTCTGTAGTACACAGATTGAAGTGTACTGTGAAGTAGGAATGTTCAACTGTTATTTGGTTCAAGTAATATGTTACATAAAATATTTAATCTGTGCCGCAATTGGAAGCCAACTTGTAGTTGTTTTCTTCTACTGTTGAAGTTTTACTGTTGTTGTTGTTAGCCACACGCTTGGAAGCTAACTTGAAGAGGTTAATTTGTTGCTGTTGCATAATATATGTTTACGTAAACTTGAAGGATTGTTTTATGTAATAATAGTTGCTTTATGTAGTTTGTAATACACTTTGGGCATCGGTTTGAATTTTTATGCTTACATAATATTATTGTTTGAATTTGCCTCGGCTGCATCAGTCTTACTTTAGAGTCATGTATCTTGGGTAGGGCGTGGTATGACAATTATTGTAGACATCACAGAATTAAATTTTTAAATTAACTTCTTTTATTTAAATTCTTGCACATATTTATACAGCACTACACTTTTTTAAAGAACTGGGAGAAACTTTTATGCATTCACTTAACGCATATATCTGTTTTTACTAATCACCCGTAGAGAACACATTTTCCCATCTACACCCTACCAAGTCTCGCCAGCAACTGAGTAACCTCAACGGTCAAAACCCATAAGCTTCGGTATTGCAAGTCTCTGATTGGCTAATTCTAGTCCAATAGAATTTCTGTATTTAACTTAAAACTTTTCTTTGCTGTTGATTGGCTAATTTAAAACTATGTCATTGTCGCTCTAATCATGACTAGTACATTTCAAACTCTAAACACATTATTGCCACAATTATCCCATTATTACTCATTGTTAGCAACTTAAAACTTATTATTCTCACAGCTCTTGCATTATTAAAGCATATAATGTATACACATAACATTATTAAAATATGTTTACAATAAAAATAAGCATTTGCAATCACTGTTACTTACAATTCAAAATAATTATTACATACATATTGTTTCAAGGCGGGCTGTTATTGAATTTACTTATTATAAATAACAATTGAAATTATTCAGGTATTAAAATACTGCCTCAACTGAATTCTCTGAAGAACAGAAAATACACTGAAGGTCTTGATTCAGTTTTAACAAGACTATATAAATTTTATCAGCACTCTCCTAAGAGGCTGTGGGAACTGAAACAAGTAGCAGACAGTCTGCATTGCTCCATATAGAAATTTCAGTACCTAACACTGTACAATAGGTGTCCAGCAAAGTACGTGCAATTTCAGCTCTTTTAAAAGATTAGGAATGTGTTACTTGTGCCTGGAAAGCATTACTGCAGACAAAGACAGCACTTCTGTGGCAAAGAATTTACTGAAACAGCTAACTAATTTTAAGTTTCTGCACATCATGCATTTTCTTTTACACTAACTTTGTGTAATTAAGAACTTATCTCTTCTCTTTCAAAGAGAAAAACTTCCCTAAGCACAGTAGAATGCCATGTAAATAACACAATAAGATCACTAAAGAAAGTTCCAGGAGAAAATGAAGCTAAATTCATTGCAAATACATCTTTAAACAGTGTATTTCAAAAAGTACAGCTGCACGGACTCAATACCAAAATAAGAGCTTCTTTTGAAACTGAAAGGGACAACCTTATTCACCATGCAATGAAGCATTTACAAGAAAGGTTTTCAAACAAGGAAGGCATTGAAAGGTCCATGTCAGTAGTCAACACCTTTGCCTGGACAGCTGGTGTTTGGTGTTTGAGAT
Source organism: Deroplatys truncata (assembly GCA_030765065.1). NCBI lineage: Eukaryota > Metazoa > Arthropoda > Insecta > Mantodea > Mantidae > Deroplatys > Deroplatys truncata. The sequence goes on from CM060980.1 coordinate 116,502,397, forward strand.
TTATAGGATTTTGGTGTCAATGAAATATCCTCCTTAACTCATCAGTTCAAAAAGCAAATCTCGCCATCTGATGTAAATTATGAATGAGTGGTATGAATTAGGATTTCACCCGAACAAGGGCCCATACCAAAACAAGTAGTTTTGCAGTAAACCAGTTTGAATGTTCTATTGTTTAATACTGTTCAAATTAACAGTGAAAATTGTATTGAAAAGTATGGTTTTGTCCCCAATATAGTGTAATATAAAGTAATCAACAGAAAATAGAGATGGTAATGTGCATGTAAATTACAAATCCAATCTTGTGGATCCTAATATAAGCCCTTATTCCAGCGAAAACACATTTTGCCATTTTTTAAGGATTTAAATGTTATAGGTAGTAAAGTTTGATATAAAACAAATATGTTTTAAAAACTTACTATATTTGAGCATTTCGTCAATTTAGAAACGATTAAAACAGAAAAATGTATTGCAATAGAAAAAAAAAATCTGATGTGTTACGCTCACATGACTTTCTCTACTCTTGTACAAACTATTTCTACAAACTCTTATTCTCCATCTATTTCATATTAATCGAGATAAACATTTTGTGGAAACGATCTTTTGACATGTAAAGAGAATTACATTTTACACATAGCGACCAGTTCTAAAAATATTTAACTCGCTTAAGGCCTACTATGTTCCCCTTGTTTTGTATTTGCAAAGGCAATATAGAAATACAGTAGCCTTTAAGCATAGACATCTCTCTTAATAGCTGGTTGCTATGTGCAGCACCATTCTCTTTGCCACAGATTAATACTCTTTGCATAACCAAGACAAAAAAATGAATAATGAATTCCCATTTGAGAAAATAAGTATTGAAAAATTTAAGGGAATAACAAGCAATATCTCGAAAATGGTTCACTCAACAAAAAAAATGTATATGACATAAATTGTGTATTTTAACGTGGTCTACATTTTTTGTGTAGTAAAATTTTGTCTATCTCTTATGGTTTACCAGTTATACAAAAGTCGTTCACAATGAAGAATACTTTTGAAGACATTCCCAGAAAATTCAAGATATACATTTTATTTGTCATGAAAATATCTTAAACATATTTTATTTTAATCAAAATCGTTAGAGCCATTTCTGAGAAAATTAAAATTTTCGAAAAATGTTCCATGTAAAGGGTAATCTGGGGTGGGGGGGTTTTCTTGAAAACCTTCATGTCGCATCTCTGGAAGATACTGAACCTAAATACCAAGTTTGGTGTTTATCCGAATGTTCGTTTCTGAGTTATGCTGTTCACAGACAGACACATACACGGACATGTTTCCAAAAATGCTTTTTTTGGATTCAGGGGGTCTCAAAACATGTATTTCCGGTGAAATCTCGGTATCGAATTTTTGGGTGGAATACAATACTTCCCCTACTTACTATACGTAGTAGAGAAAGTAAAAATATTATACACACTACCAATACATGTTAAGAAAAATACATAGCATTATTCTTAAGTCAGTCATACTGATGAGATTCTCCCCTTTCCTATCCTTTTCTTCTTATTCATCATCTGAAGAGATGTGGCAGGACGTTGCTACTTTTTCAAAGATATTTTTGAACCAATCCTTGGCTTCATCTAAAAATGGTAAAATATCTCTTACATCTTACTCCTTGCAGGGATGCAAAGGAACTGGCTTCATTTGAGGTGGAATCACTTTTTCTTCAGTTCATGTATTTCCATTTCAGTCTTCCAAATATTGAAGGAAATGAAAGATGGAAAATATGCGATTGAAGCTGAGACAGTTCCAGATTGACTGTAAAGCAACTGTTGATATTTTCGTACCTGGAAGAACACTTCTTTAGTGGTAAATTTCCTCAGAAACAAAGCAAGCAGAACTGCAGATCATTCCTTTAATATCAAAAGTGTCCCACAATACATGGAATGGTTGTGGTTCTGGCGGCGGTATGAAACAACTTGCATATACTCCATTGCTGTTTATATTGTAAGCATTTTCTTCAAACTTTTTTTATTAAATCTCAAAATTTCTATCACATTGACTATAGCTGTGACCTCATATGGTGAAAATATAATAGCTGTTAACACTGTGAATTTTCAAAAACCACAAGCAAAGTGTTAAGAACTTCATATTCTTGTTTCGTCCTCTTGCAGCATCAGAAAACATTACAATATTTTTGAATGGATGTTTGTGCTCAAGTTCCATTAGAGTGTGGTACACAAATGAATTTTTTCTCCCTTCTGCCTCTAGGAAAAAAAATGTATGTAACCCGTAGAATCAATGCATTATACGTGTACATTGAAAATATAGAGCCACGTGAAGCGCCCATAAAATTGGCTTGCACAGTTTAATTTTGGAAGTGGGAGATTTTGTGCAAAATTGATTCTCTCACAGTGTCAGAATTTTCCATTTTGCTCTTAGTATTTTTTTTGTTTCTGAGAGCTTGATGCGCTTCAACATTTTGTCTGTGTTCTAGATATGCTGTCGTACAAGAATGTGTTTTGTTTGTCTTTATAGTAGTTACTTTCACATTTTATGCAGTAATCACAGTTGTTGCTGGCTGGATAGACTTAGTTTTACGATTAACTCTCTCGAGGCATGAAGTGAGGAAATGATATTGTTCCACTTTTACACCCATATCCCAAAAATGTTTGAAAATAGAATGTTGATCATACTTGGAAATTACATGTGCGCAATTCTTCAAACAACATTTATCACAGGTGCAAAAACTTTACCTTTGGGTATTGTGCTTACCTTGTATAATCATATATGACTTTTCATTATTTCTACGAATTTTTCTTTCTTTTGTTTTCCATCTCCTTTTATTTTTATTTTATTTATTTATTGTTTTGTTTGTTCACACCTTTTTTTCTACCAATGTTTTCCGACCTTATTCACTTTACCTTATTGGTGGTACAAACAACATAGGTGCATTGACTACTAATTTTCTGGAACAAACAGTTTCGAGATGAAAATACTACTGACTGCTATGGACAGTTGAACGTAAGCACTTGTTGCAGCAGGAGGTGCGCTCTATTACATGATGTAAACAGACAACCCCTTCTATTGCGGAATCTAATGGGTCTAGAGTTATAAAAGTTTTAGACAGGATACTAAGGGGAGTTCACTTCTAAATCTTGTGATCGTTGGAGAAAGGGCCTATACACGCAAGAGCGTTTATTCGGGTGATGTCCTCAATTTAAAGTGTTGGGGAAGGAGAAAAAATCAAGTGAGTTGTTTAGTTTGCAGTGTCTAATGCAGAAAGATTTCTAATGCTAGGAAAATTACTGTGCATAGTATCTGTCCTATTAGTGTTGTGAAAGAGGCTTCAGTGAAATGGATCATTTGAAAAATAACTTTAGATCGTCATTGCAAGTTGAAAATCTGCATAATTTAATGATCAAAATGAATGGACTATCTATGAAGTAATTTGACCCTATGAAGGCTGTGGACAAATGTTACTTCCATATAAAAGGCTATAGATATCTACTGGCCACAAGAGGCCCTATAATGCTGTATAAAGAGTATGGGTATGTTTGTTGTTTGAATTTTTATTATGTTAGCTTTATATAGTAATTGTTTAAAAAAAAAGATAAAATAATCCACAAGTGTTAGGAAAATATCCTTGATAAAATAAACATTTGTCATGCCCTGCACTACACTAAACCCTAATAATTCACCAGATTGATTGTGAAGACTGCATGAAATATATATATAGGAAAAACCAAGAGAAACATACAAACCAGATTAAAGGAACACCTAAGAAATTTAAAACTTAACCAAATAGGCAAATCTGCAGTAGCTTACCATTTGGTCAATGGAACACAACAGTAAAACAGGAAATAAAGCTTTTAAAACATGCCAAAACACCAGCAGAACTCACAATATGGAAAAAAATCCACAGCACCAAGAATGCAGAGTAATGAATTATGAAATTCTGCCTGTAGATGACATAGTGAACTTCTCCTTTAGATAGCTACACCCCTCAAGAAAGTATTCATCTGCACTTAATAAATTCTAGCAGACAAATTAATGGAGGGAAAAATCTAATTTTTTGGGGACATAAAGATCAAATGGTAATACAGTTTATGTGTTTTGGGAGTTTTTCAGATCGTTTATTTTATCAAGAGAACGTTTTTTACTTTCTCTACTACGTATAGTAAGTAGGGGAAGTATTGTATTCCACCCAAAAATTCGATATCGAGATTTCACCGGAAATACATGTTTTGAGACCCCCTGAATCCAAAAAAAGCATTTCTGGAAACATGTCCGTGTGTGTGTGTGTCTGTGTGTCTGTGAACAGCATAACTCAGAAACGAACAGTCGGATAAACACCAAACTTGGTATTTAGATTCAGTATCTTCCAGAGATGCCACACGAAGGTTTTCAAGAAAATTCCCCCACCCCAGACTACCCTTTACATGGAGCATTTTTCAAAAATTTTAATTTTCTCAAAAATGGCTCTAACGATTTTGATTAAAACATCATATGTTTAAGATATTTTCATGAGAAATGAAATGTATATCTCAAATTTTCTGGGAATGTCCCCAAAAGTACTCTTCATTGTGAACGACTTTTGCATAACTGGTAAACCATAAGAGATAGACAAAATTTTACTACACAAAAAATGTAGATCGCGTTAAAATATACAATTTATATCATATACATTTCTTTTGTTTAGTGAACCGTTTTCGAGATATTGCATGTTATTCCCTTAAATTTTCCAATACTTATACTATTTCTCAAATTCGTTATTCATTGTTTTTATGTCCTGGACTTGCAAAGAGAATGGAATGCGCCACATAGCAACCAGCGTTAAAATATTTGACTATCGCTTAAAACCTATCATATTCCCCTTGTATCTACAAGAAAATTACCAATAAGATTGGCATCTCGATATCTCGATTAACATGAAGCATATGAAGAATAATCGTTTGTAAAAATAGGTTGCACAAGAGTAGAGAAAGTCATGTGAGTGTAACACATCAGATTTTTTTGTATACATCCACATACTTTCATCAATATGTGACCTGAAGTCATGAAGTCGTAAAAAGTGAGCTGAAAATGAGAAATTAAGGCGAAACTGTTGAAAATTCCGAAGTTTGACATTTTATTCCTCCATCAAATAAAGTCCTATTTTCATCACAAAATGAATTCTCTACTCAATGCTTATAAGATAATTTTGAATATACCACATACAACAAAGTTGCAATTTTGGCATATTTTTCAAAAATTTACAAAACTGATAAAATGAATGATCTGAAAAACTGCCAAAGCACATAAACTGTATTACCATTTGATCTTTTATGTCCAAAAAAATTAGATGTTTCCCTCCATTAATTTGGCTACTAACATTTTTTAAAGTGCAGACAAATACTTTGTTGAGGGGGTGTAGATGACTGTACAACTGACAGTAAATTAATGTATCCAGATGCCAGTGCACATACAGCTGATGATGGAGATATCTTTGAAGCATATTCTGAGTGAAAACTTAGTAAGTGAAACTAAAGTGTCACTACATAATCAACTCACAATTTCAATTATGTTAAAAAAGTTTCACTGTTTATAATCACTTCTAAAAACTTAGCATATATGTAGTATGTTACCTACTCACACTGGCATGGTTGAATGTTGGTGCAGAATCTGAGAAGAAGGGAGGAAAGTATGCAGCTATCTTTTTTTTTGTTCCTTTTTATTTCTTTCCTTTCTTTCTTTATTTTGGTCCTGATCAGTCTTTAAAGGAAAGCTATTATAGCAGTGAAACTTCATGCTCATCATTTAAATACATGTTCACAAAAACTGAGCTAACAGGACTGCATAATGGCTCATTGGCAACACTGAGGCTGGCATTCAGGAGGAACTAATGGTAGAACTGTGGTTCTGACTAACTTGACATGGTTTTTGCTAACCATACAGCTGAGTGTTGAGTTGGTATACACTTTCCATGAACCCCTAGTCCACAGGCAGCTAAAGGAAATAAAACTAAGCTGAATAGTACAGAAAGAAATTCTAATGCTGGTCGCCATCAGCATAAGTACATGGTGTGCTCTAAGGCCATCTTTTCTTCCATAAGCACACTACTTTGAAAAAGTTAATGCAAGTTCCAATATGATCTGATTCATAAAAGATTCTACTTAAAAAGTTTATTGAAAAGTTCAGTGCATCAAATTTTGAATTATTAGAAATTGCACTGTTACAATTAGCATTTATTACAGGGCCTTAAAGATACAGATTAAGAGAAGTTTCAATATTCAAAATAATGATTAAAATAAATCATGATTGAAGCTTTTTGGCTTAAGCTTTTATGTGGACTTATGAGGCAAGATTTCATAACAGCAGAGTTAAGTGTCATAACCCTATTGATTGTAGAGGATTCTCATTGGATGTAAGAAACCAATTATCTACTCGTGTAAGGTACTAAATTTTAGCTGAATGTGTTTGTCCTTTTTAACAAAATACTTCAAGTACTGCCTTTTCTCCATTTTCTTCAGAACTCTTTGGTTGACTTCTTGTGAGAGAAATTTTAGAGAAATAGATTGTAGAGAATTTACAGTAGAGATGACATGTGAACTCACAGCAGTAGAAATTAACTCAAAAGAAAAAAATGTAATACTTATTGGGATGTATAGGGCACCATCAGGAGATAAAATATTTTTTAAGAATATAGAAAAATTCTTAAATACCATACAAGAAAATAAAATAAAAATTTTAATAGGGGATTTTAATATCAACCTATTAAATGATAGTTCAACTAAACGCACCCGAGGAGATATCCTAGATAGGCATAATTTAAGAATAGGCATTGGGGAACCCACTAGAGTGACGAAGTAGTTGAAAACTTGCTTTGATAATATTTTTATTAATTTAGAGGAAACAAAATGGAAAACAGCCGTCATAAAAGCAGGAATAGGGGATCATTTTGGGCAAATTATAAAATTAAATGCAAATAAAGATAAATTCACAAATATGTTTGAATAAATGATGAAAATATAGAAAAGTTTAAAATGTTCCTTAAACAAAGAAGTTGGAAAGAAGTATATAAAGCCGAGACAGTAAATGAAAAGTATGAAATTTTTAATAAAGTTGTGCAAAAAGGAATGGATAGTATTATGCCGGTAAAAAAAAGTTAAAGTAACAAATGCTAAAGGTAGTATTAACATAAGATGGATGGCAAAAGGGATAAAAATTTCATGGGAAAGAACAAAGTTCTTAAACTCAATAATACACCCAAATATGAATAAGAAATCTAGGGATTATGTAACAAAGTATAACAATCTTTTCAGAAGTGTAGTAGAAAATGCAAAAAGACAATATAATAGGAAACTGATACATAATTCTGAAAATAAAACAAAAACATATGGCATATGATAAACACAGTCCAAAACAAATAAACACATGGAAAACATAGTTATAAAGAATCAAGATAAAGAAATAAAAGACACAAAGAAAATATGTGAAATTTTCAATGAATATTATGTATACATAGCAACAGAATTAAACTTAAATAAAAAAAAATAGATAATAATATTAATCTAAAAAACAAATAAGCCAATTAAATAGTATGGTAGTTTTCAAAGTGTCAGAAGAAAGTGTAAAAAATGAAATAAAGAAGTTAAAATCAAAGAAATCAAGCAGCCTAGATGAAATCTCGAATTTATTACTAAAAACATAAAACAGGAAATTAGCAAAATCCTAACACACACAAATACATCATTAATGCAAGATATTTTTCCATATATGCTAAAGAAGGTGATAGGCCAATATTTAAACATAAGGGTAGTAAAAAAGACATAGAAAATTATAGGCTAATTACTCTATGTTCTGCTATATAAAAAAATAATGGAAGGTTTATATATAATATAGTTGCAAAGTTATCATTAAAAAACTAGATGTATCAAAATGGCAATATGGATTTCAAAAGTACAAGTCAATCATAGATGCAATTGAAAAGGCAAATAATATGATTGTAAAAGCAATAAATGACCATGAATCAGTGGTGGCTGTCTTCATAGATTTATCAAAGGACTTTGATTGTATGAATATAAAAATATTACTAAATAAATTAGAAACATGTGAATCAATTCTTTTTTTTTTCAGCAGGATTGTACTCCAGCATACAATGCAGCAGTTATTTATGAATAACTGCACAGGGAATCCCCACAAAAGATATATTGGAACCAATGGACCAATAAGATTCCTTTATTTCTGTTTATGATATGTAAAATCACAGGTGCACTGTATATGGCCAGAAAATACAAAAAATTTGCAAAACAACATTTATTTAGGCATGCACATACTGATATATTTCCTTTCAAGTATTTAAGTAATGTCACAAGAGTGCATGCAAGAAAAAAATGTTGGAAGATATTGCATCAGTGGGATAGATCAAAATTCGTAGGCTTTCACGACCGGTATCAGTATTAAGTAAAGTATTATCTGGGCTTGTGGGCCATGGTCTCCTGGGCCCCTTCTTCTTCCCAGACGTTTCATCTGTGATTGCAGCAGACATCTTCAGTGGTAGTGGCGAGGTCAAAGTGTTCTGGCAGAAGTTTTGACAGCAACTATGCTTGGTGCACTCTGGACTGCAGTATTTATACCAGTGGCTGGCAGGGAGGTCTGCGGTGATTGGTTTGGTTTGGGTTGGCGTTGGGCCGACTTGGGTAGATGGAGTGCTGCATTCTGCTGGCATCTTCTGATTGGTTTGGGTGAAATGCTTGATTTTTACTTTTGTTACTGCTGTTTGCCATATTCTGTTTAGTTTTAGACCTTATTCCTTATGTTTGATGTTGCTTTTATGCTTCTATATTTCAATAGCTTCACGATAAAAACGTGAATGGTAATGAGAGGTTGATGCCAGGATATCAGCGTTTTCATACTGAATGATATGCTCTCCTTCTTCAAGTATGGCATGTTCCGCAATTGCTAATTTTTTTCCACAGCGGCAATATGGACACATACATACAAGACTCCTCCCACTTCATTCAATAACTCAAGACCATCAGCCTACATCCCAGCATACTCATCGTTTTCAATGTCACATCATTGTTTACCATGGTCCCAGTCAGTGAAGCTATAACGCAGTTTAAACAGATTTTTCCAGATGACATTGTGGTTCTCTTCCACCACATTCTGACCACTACCTACTTCCATTGGAATCACAAATTCTATGAACATACAGACAGACAGACAGACAGACAGTGTCCACTCAGCCCTGTTATTGCTAATTTCTATATGGAATTCTTTGAGACTACAGCACGATTCAGCACCATTCAAACCTTCATGCTGGTGGCACTATGTGGACAACACATTCGTCATTTGGAGCCACAGAGAACCAGTCCTGGAAGAATTTCTCAACCACCTGAACAGGATGGTAAATTGTCATTTTTGGATGTCACGATGAACAGGAAGGAGGGTGGTACACTAGGCCACTAAGTATACCATCAACAGACTCGCACTGACCACTACCTTCATGAATTCCAACCACCATCCAAGACAAAAGAACTCCATGATTAAAACTCTAGTAGACCAAGTTACATGCATTTGTGAACCACAATATCTACACCAAGAACTTCAGCATTTAGAACAAAGCACTCCAAGAGAATGGCTACTCAAAGTGTGAATTCGGAAGAGTATTGCACCCCAAGAGAAGTTCCGCCAATACACAAACAACTGCAAGCAGTGGGAAAGTCAAGGCCTTTCTCCCATACATTAAATCAGTCACTGATTTCATCAGCAAATTATTTAGATGCCACAATATTGACACGATTTTCAAGCCCACTAAACAGATCTGCAATACATTCCATTTAGCCAAAGATTCTAGAGATCCACTGTACACAGTAGGAGTATAGAGAATACCATGTTCATGCGGTAAAGTATATATTGGAAACACACAATGAAGCATAAAAACTTGCATTAACGAACACAGAAGAAATCGTCGCCATATAGAAAAATGAGCAATAGTGGAACATGCCATTCTCGAAGGAGAATATATTATTCAGTACGAAAACACTGATATCCTGGCATCAACCTCTCATTACCATTCATGTTTATATCGTGAAGCCATTGAAATGTGTTTATATCGCAAAGCCATTGAAATATAGAAGCATAAAACATCAATTGTAAAAAAGAAGGTTTAAATCTAAACAGAATATGGCAAACAGCTCTAACAAAAGTCAAAGTCAAGCATTTGACCCGAACCAATCAGAAGATGCCAGCAGAATGCAACACTGCATTTACCCAAGTCCAGCCCACTGCCAACCGAACTAATCACCACAGACCTCCCTAACAGCTGCTGATATAAACGCCCCAGTCCACAAGGCATCAAGCACAGTTGCTGTCAAAACTTCTGCCAGAGCACTTCGACCTTGCCACTGCCACTGATGATGTCTGCCGCAGTCACAGACGAAACATCTGGGAAGAAGAAGGAGCCCAGTAGACCACGGCCCACAAGCTCAGATAATACTTTACTTAATAGTGGGATAGATGTTTGAATATTGTTATTCAAATTTACCTTTTTGTAGATATTTTTCATGGAACACTAAAAATGTGGTGTACAAGGGTTTAAATTAATTTTGCATTGCAAATTACCTCAATTCTTCATGCTTACATCATCTAAATCAGACTGAAGAATGCAACAAATTATTGGAATAAAGAATAGGAAGTTCCATTTAAAAATAGATAGAACTTTGTAAATTATCGAAAATGAATTGACGTTAAGCACTCATATTGTTTCACTTACCAAATTACTGGCAGGATATGCTTTGAGGACCTTTGTCCACATTTTCGTCTGCAGGTTGACTAATTGGTGATTCCCCAATCTTTTTTTTCTCTCTATTTTATGTTACTTTAACTATGTGGTCATGTCGCGACAGATCTGTGAGGAGAAACTTAGTGGCTCAGTGTGTTGCAGGCAGTTAACCTTCTAGGTCTCATCCTTGTACCATACCATCTTCGTCATGTATCCACAGAGGCCTTAGTGCTAGGTAACTGCATCTCTACTCTATATAACAGGCAGATGGTAGCTTCAACACGTGTTCACAGGGGCCTTAGTGCCAGGTTACTGAATCTGCTTCTACACGTGCTGGGCAAATGGCATTAGGGTGCCGTCCAGCCTACCTGTTTTCATTATTGTGGATAGATGGTAGAGTATTCGCTATTACCATCTATTTTCCTTTTACTATCATTTTTACATAAGGTGGAACTTTGGGCCATGATATTAAATATCCAATCCGGCATTTACCTAGGCAATTAAGGGGAAACCATGAAAAAACCCAGTCAGATTGGTTGACCATAGGATTTGAACCCGAGTCCTCTCAAATACGGGGTCACAAATGTTATCACCTAAGTCATTCCACTTGGTTCCCTGATATTCTTCCAAAAGTTCTCTATAGTATTCAACATATAGTCCTAGCACCCAAAATAAGTACAACTTAAAAAACATGTTGAAATTAGAACACACAGACTCCTCTAGGGAAAAAAAAAAAGGGCACATAAAATAGACTATTTAAAATGCAAAACATACATCGGAAAAGCTGAGAGAAACCTAAACTCAAGACTAAAAGAACACTTCAGAAGTAGCAGATACAAACCATTTAATAAATCAGTCATATCCAATCACTTCTAGGAAGAAAATCACAATATAGAACAAAAAGTCAAGCTGCTAAAATCAGTGCACAACTCCTTAGATCTGAGCTTATGGGAAAGAATATAATTGTATATCAAAATGTTGAGCTTTGAATTATGAACTTTGAAATTCCAACTTATGATAGTTCAATCTCTAAATTCACCAACCCCTCACCAGATGGCATTACAGATATCCAGGGAAGAACAGCATCAGGAAATGACTGGTCAGTCAATCAATACCCAAGAATGGGGACAAAAGTCCCTTGAAAATGTCCTACCAGTAATTTGATAAGTGGAGTAATGTGAGTGATTATCATCGATTCATTTTCCACAATTGAATTATTTGTTTCACCATGTGAAAGTTCCAATGACTTTAAGTTCAAACAGAACTTTGTGTTACTACAAATTTCTGGAAAATTCGTTATAATTTCTAATTGCTCCAAATTGTGTGCTTTGGTCCCCATTCTAAATCATATAACAATACCACTATTTTTATATGTACTAAAATATGCTAAATTGGGAGTATCTCAAAGGTAATGGAACATTCTGTGGATATACGCTGTATTTGCAGTTCGTTTTAAACATATTCTACATGGTAAAACTGCCAGAGAGCAACTTTTGCTGGTGACCTTTCCAATAAACAAAGCATTATGTGAGTCGCTTGGTTGAGTAACATTATGTTGGTGTTTTCTTTCCTCCTTTTTCTTTACTTTTTTCTCTCTCCAATTGAGACATGCCTGGAACATTTGCTGTTCCACTGTGTGCAGTATTTTGCAAAAATTCTCTCTTTATATTTGCCACATGGGAATAATGTTGCATTTTGTTTTTTATGGTAATAATGAACATTGTTTTTACAGGTACTCATGCAGTCCTCAGTTCGACTTGCAGCAGGTGTCTATGGCTTAATAGCACTATTGGCTGCATTTGCATGTTTCTTACTTCCCATTGAAACCAAAGGACGTGAATTAACAGAATCAGTTTCACATAGATAAAGGTTCTCTTCATATTTGCCTTCATTATAAGGCACAGAAATTGTAGACATTTTCAAACTAAAAAATTTAAATTAATTAAGGTAGACATACCAATGCCAGCAGTGCAGTTCACTAATCTTTCAGCAGATTTTGTACCTCTGTGATGTTGGTAAGGTAAGAAGGCCAACAAGACAAAGTTTACATTAGGAAAATGGCATAGTTACCAAGTAGTTATATCTTTCAGCAGGGATATAATCACCACTGTATATAAATGTATATTTGGGTACAATTCACTCCATAGAATAATAATGGGTCTGTTATGTTGAAAGCTATTGCCTGCTTAGGTAAACTCTAAAACTTTAAGAGAATCTGAATCAACACAATATGGCATTTGCAAGGAATTCAGCTATTTACTGAATACTGAGGTATTCATATATAAAGAGTTCAGGCCTAAAATGCTGTAATCAGTGTTGAACAGAATTGGAATATTTAATTCATAACATTCTGTCTGCTATTATCAATTACTGAAATGTTGATTTCCATGTTTTGTACCCAAGTTTTATATATTAAGAATGTTTACACTATGTGCTATACACTGTCTTATTGTATAAGCTGCACTCATTATTGATTTTTAAAGATGTTCATTCTGTAGGTTGTTTATTTTCTAAACTCTCAATGTACTTGGACACTTTATTTTGATGAATATATCAACATTATTTACATTTCAGTTTTGCTTTTGAATGGTAAATATTCGTGATTCTAAACACCCTTTTATTTTACAATAAGTACAAAAATATATTGAAAAGTTTACAAAATATCTAGTCCCCCAAATACGTTATTTTTTCATATACACTGCTAGGCAAAAAAATACTAAAAACTTACAATTTCCCTGAAAATATCTTTAGAATTTGTGTGATAAATTGATATATAAATGTCAGTTAACACAAAACATTCATTAGAGCAAATAAACAATTTGTACGTAAATTTCACTTATATTTTAAACAGTATCAACACTGTTTCTTTCATTTCCATTAGGATAAATTTTAATGTCCAAACACCTTCAGTTTATTTTTTAATCTTTGATCTTCGGGTGGAGTAAACTTTAATAATTTCAGAACAACACAGTATATTCATACATGTTTACCCCCGGCTTGAATAACAGCTTGCATCCTCACTGACATGCTTGAAATCATGGTATAATGGTCAATTTGCTGAACTGCATCTCATTCCTGAATAAGGGCTACTGCAAGATCATCCAGCATGGAAAACTCATTTATAAATACTAGTCTGAACAGTGTTGCCAACTCCACTTCATGAATTTTGGCTAATTCTAAAAAAAATCTGCTAAATCATGGCAAAATCAGCCAGAAGAAAAGAAAACATGGTACATGCCTGAATTTATTGGGAAATATTAGGAACCTTGAAAATACACTTTTTCTGTCTTCTTTTCCACACTGCATACATTGCACAGCGCAACGCATCACTTGTCTTGTATGTAAAATATCTGTATATAACTAGAAAATGTGAACTACACTAATCACAATTCACTCTTTGTGAAATGCTGGGATTTCACGGTCATCCACATATTCAAAAAACTCTAAATTATGTTGACAGTCCTGGATTTTCAGCATTGGTGCTACTGCTCTTGCTGTATGCTATCATTGTGCTTAGAAACATAAACATGTAAGTTAATTTATAGGAATTACAGCATTAACAAATGTAAGCTGCTAACAAATTATTTAGAAATCTTACCTATTTTTTTTCAGAACTGCATCATCAATTTAAAGTTGTGACATTACATTCCTTGGTGTCGAAGATCAGCATGAATTGTCAATAGAGAGTTTAACATGATGTTTTCCATCCTGTTCCTTAGTGGAGTTTTAGCAAGGTTTATTTCACTGAAGCACCTCTCTACTTCTGCATTAGACCAAGGCAGAGCTAGAAGTATCCTTGCTAAATTGCTGAGTTTATGAAAGGGATTCTGTTTACTTGTATCTTCGTATTTTGAGACTTCAGGTCAAAAGCCAACAATCTGTGTCACATTCTGCTGTTCCCTGCCATTGGAACAGGATGGGTTGTGATATTCTCATCTCCAAGGATATCGGAATGATGGTCTCCTTGATCCTCCTCAAGCAGTTTTCAGGTACTGTAGATGACATCTTGCGAAGCGCTTTCACATTCTTTGGGAGACATTTCTGTATTTTAGAAACAAGATGAATAATAACATTGACATAGATTTTTCAGATTTCTATTTCTGTGTCCATGTTCATCTTTCCATCTGTATGCAGAATTTGTACTTGCTCTTCAAATACAGAACCCAAATTTGGCTTGGAATGCAAAAATGATAGATATTTACTGAAAGCAGATCCTCTCAACATTCTCTTACGACCACCATTTCTGCCATTGTTCATATTAGAATAGAGATCCTGGAGCAGCTTTAATCAGATCAACAGATCTAGATTGGAGCGCCTTGTTAACTGCGTTGCATTCCCTTAAAACTGGTCGTAGAAATGTAAAAAATAACATGTTATTATTGTCTTTGTACATGTCATCCAGAGTCCGAGCAGTGTAGCACTTTTCAGTCTCTGCAGCTTTCCTGAAGTACTCTATTAAGCCTTCCCACTGGCTAAGTATAAGTTCACAGACAGACTGAATTGAGTTCCAATGTGCTCCTGGGATTTGTAATATTTTCAGGGGATCATCATAAAGCATATTCATTGTAGGCTTTCTGCCTTATCGAGGAGCAGTGAAACCAATTACGCATTTCAGAAAAAATAAGCTCTAAGTGTGATGGTGACTCTTCTTAGCAAGAATGAGAGAGGGCTAGCTGGATGGAGTAACAACATGGAATCAGGATTAGGTGAGGGACTTCTCGCCTAAGAAGGCATAATCTCCATTGTCTTTGCCAACCATAACAGATGCATTATCACTACCTATCCCATGCATTTCCTGCAAATCCAAACCAAATTCAGACAGTATAGCTTTCACGCCTTTTACCACCTTTTACCTTTGCACCAGCGTCAATCTCCAATAGTTTCAAAAATATTGAAACCATACACTCTTTGTTCTCTGAGTAGTATAGAACACAAACACCCAGTTGTTTAGTGACAGTAATGTCGGTGCTTTCATCCACAAATATGCAGTCTCCTGTGTTTTATCAGACCCCACAATTGCTCAGCTCCGATTATGATTATTATTAATTATGGAGCGGGCAAATATGAGTCTCGTGTCTTCTTCTTGTGCATCGATCTTTCTACAAAGTGGTAGAAGATTCCTACGATGACATTGTTGTTGCTGTTCCTTAGCTACTGTCAGTATTTACTTATCTAATTTGCATGAGACTGGTACTTGGAGATCTCAAAGGTATGGAACATAAGAAAGAACATTTGAAGACATGAATTAAATATAACTGAAGTTTTTAATTATAAAAATATGTCTTATGAAGAACAAATTGTTATGCTCTTCACAGTACTTGTCGCTGTGATTATGGCACATTTCCACTTTTATGTTACTGCATATTGTCGGTGAAGAATTTATTGTGAATGTTAATTAGCACTGAATTTACTTTACTGTATCACTTTCAATCAATTTTTATCTTTGCACACACGATTATTCACATGTTTCTTTGCTGGTTCATTGTTTTGGCACAGAACTTTACTGCGAAGTGTTCATCACACGACATAATTCACTAAGCAATTGATTTCACTGTTCCTCCAGCAGCTTATATACTCTAGATCCTTGGTAGTTTGAATTTTCTCATTGGTTAGTGAGAATTGCAAGTTATAATGGAATTAATTGTTCTTTCACATAAACCGTGTGTTGGACAGGGTTGGAAAGGTAGAGTTACAAGTTTGACAAAATTTGGAGGGCAATTTCACTTTGCTGATTTGTCCTCTCAGTCACATATGAGGAAACAATACATGATTTCCCTGTCTACAGTTTATTTCAGGATTCCTTAAGAGCCAGTTGTATAAGTCTTTCTGGCACTGAGTGTTGATAAAAAGAATTTTGTTTCTTAGCAAACTTATCCCCTCGTCTTTGTGTGTGTCTCACTAACTTGTTTCGACAAAGTTGAAATCTTATACGTCTTATACATTGGTAAATACATCTAACAAAATATTAAATAAAATACATACAGGTTGTTTATAAAATGACATAGTCATATCTTGATATAACACTAATTAATCTAATACATACATGATTATAAATATAACAGTATAGCAGAAAATACTGTTTCAACCATCACCAATATCTGTTTTAAGTAATTCTTGAAAATGTGGATACATTAAATTTTTTGTCACTTTACTGCAATTTTGTGCATTGCACTTTCAACTCAGTTAATTGGAAACACTGTTTATTTAGTTCAGTGAGATGATCCACACACCGTGCGGCACAATGCATAGCCACAAATAAGGTTATTCCAGCCTTAGCTGTAGCTGTTGTGAGTGGTGGCACTTTAGACTGAAAATACAATTTACTCTGTCTAGCAACAGAAAATGGTTCAGCCACTTCTGAATGTTCTCAGATTTATAATGATATCTTAGTCCTGAATACTTATAATTGAGAAGACACCGCAATAACATCGTGCTTTTGTTTTATGTGTTGGCCTTTTTTTCAATCCAGTCCTTGAATTCTTCATCGTTTAACCATTCTTCTGTATATATGGAGGTTTCTTCAGCATTCTTAATAAACACGCATGATTGTATCACTGCAAGTAAAAGTTATTGCAGCTTGCTCAAAGTGAAAATAGAAAACTAATGAAAATGACTGGCAAGTGATTCACTAGTGCTACTTGCTGTAAGAGTAGATTGGTGCAAACATATTGTTTAACTTCAGTATTGTTTAACTTCGTATTACGTCAGAGGAAAGTAATCTTGTTATGCAGCAATAGTCAGATAACAATGACTGTACATTTTGTAATCACACCGTCATATTGAAGTAGCCTACGACTTCGTTGTTAAATTATTCAAACGTTAACATGTAAAAATTAGATTGAATCATTTTGACTTTTAAAATATTGCAATTATTGGATTACATAAAATCTGCCCAATTTTTTGCTGTCGGCTGACAAGGAAATTTTCCAGCTTCAAGAAATTCAAATTGGCCAGAATCAGCCAAAAAGCTGCTGAGTTAGCACCGCTGGGTCTGAGCGTATGTGTTTGATGGGATGGAGATCTGGACTATGAGCAGGACACACTAAAGCAGAGGTCAGCAGCAAGTTGATCACGATTGACCAGTTGATCATGCCATATTAGGTAGCTGCAGAGAAATTTTAGCAGAGCCAGTTTTTTTGTTTAGTGGCCAAGCCAGCGAGGCACAATTTCTATCCATGAGCCAGGTTGTAACCATCAAGCTGGTTTTATCACTGCAGGAAGGCAGCTCACTGCTCACTCTCCTCCTGCCTCCTAAGTGACCAAGTTCATCCTCGTGCAGAGTACAACCTGGGAAGCTTGAAGTCTGACCTAAAGCAATGTGTGTACGTGTGTTGTTCCGACAGTTACTCTCATTTGTTTTGTTGCCTTATCTGTGTCACTTTGTTGGTGTTCTCATTAGGACTGTGTGTGTCTGATTTATTGTAAGTAGCCTGCAAGAAGAATAATGAATCCTGCTAAGAAGCAGAAAACCTTTTATTTCTATTCACAGTGGAAACATGATTATCTTTTACTGAAGTAAATTGCAAGTGTGTGTGTTTATTGTGCATTGCAAATATCATCGTGGGAAAGAAAGATATAGGGACATTTTAACACAAATCATTCAAAAATAAATGCTGAGTTTCCTCCAGACAGTAACATCAGAAAGGAGAAGATTAGGCAGCTTAAAAATCCACTGAGTGGTCAACAATCATTTACTAACAGCAATAAAGCTGCCATGCTTGCTTCTTATAAAACACCACAGGTTACTGCAAAAAGGAAAAAATCTTTTGAAGATGAGAAATATGTTAAAGAATGTTTTATCAAGCTGCAGATTCTTTATTTGAAAGCTTTCAAACCAAATCAGAGTTAATTTCTACCATAAATTCTCTTGATTTGTCAGCCTGAACAGTTACTAGACATGTTGAAAAAATGTCAGAAAATGTTACTTGTCTTTTGAAGAGTGATTTGAGTTGCTATGCTTCTCAATGCATTTGGATGAATCTACAGTTAACAGTGATACAGCACTGTTAATCTGTTCATCTGAATGGTTTTTAATGCTTCATAGTAAAGGAAGAGATCCTGAAAATAATTCCTTTAAAAGGCTGTACACCAGGCAAGAACGTTTCTTATTTATGAAAGCTTCTGTACTTGCAACAAGATCCCAACACAAAATATAGTATAACAACTGATGGGGCTCCTACTTTCATAGGGCAACACAACTGTTTCATTGCACTTGTCCAGAAAGATTAAATGTTTCCTCATTTTATTTCCTACCACTGCATAACTCACCAACAAGCCTTCTGTGGTAAATTTTTAAATGTTAAAAATGTTTATGAAGGTTGTTATGACACTTGTAAATCAGATATGAGCCCATGCATTACAAAGAAAATTCAAACAGCTGATTGAAGAAGTGAACTTGGGAGTATGGAGAACTGCTTCTTCATATAGAGATGTGCATGCTTAACAAAGGGTTAATTCTCTGTCACTTCTTGAATTTGTGCCAGCTGTGGTTTCTTCTTAAAGAATTGGTGAAGACTACTGTATTTTAGAAGATTATCTGTGCCTAATGGACTTAACATTCTTGATTGATTTGACGAAAAAACTCAACAAACTGAATCTACAACTCCAGGACAAGAGCAAGAGTATTTTGCAAGTGATTTCAAATATAAAGGCATTTAGTGCAAAACTTCAGTTGTTGGAAAAGAATTTCAGTTAAAATGAGCTGAAATATTTCCCTTGTGTAAAATAACGTGTTGAAACAGAAGAAAGTTCCAAACCTTATACAGGAGATGACAGACACACAGAAATGTTAACAAAACTTAGAGATGAGTTCGAAATCCAATTCTCAGACTTCAAAGGGATCAAATAATTGGCTGAGTTTATGTAAAATCCATGTGTGTCCCTTAAACCTCAAGAATTGTGCCTTGCTATTGAAAAATGTTTTATTGAAGATGGAACTGCAGCTGAACTTAAAACCATCACTTTACAAAACAAGTGTCATTGGATAAAAAAATGAAGACAGGTTTTGTCTTGTGTGCCCAGTGACAAATATTCAGTATTTAATAACGCAGCTCTGAAAATAAGGTGTTATATTATACTAAGGTGTTATCTTTGTGAATCAACATTTTCAAGCTTAAAGTATATAAAAAAATATAGAAACAGGTTAACAGATGAACATCTGGGCTCTTGCATCTGGCTTGGTGTAACCAATTATGAGCCAGACATCAAGAAACTGAGTGATGAAATGGATTGCCAAACATCACATTAAGATGAGTGTATTTTAAATATGTGACCATGGCTTATGATGTGTCCTAATTTGTCCTTCATGTGTTAATAAAGGTATGTAAATGACGAAGATGCATTTTTAGTGTCTCATATTTCACAGTAAATCTTCTGTAACTAACCATTTCATTAAGTAGCTCAACTACATCCTTAGGTTGATGTCCCCGGCTTTCAAGTAACAATCCCCACTTCCTCCAGAAGCTATGACATGCACTGAGAGCTATGGGATCAAGCATTATCATGCATTAAAATAAAGTTCTCATCAATGTGTGGAGCATAGGGAATCACATTTGGAAGTAGCATCTCAATATATCAGTGTTCTGTTAAATGTCCATTTTCAATGAAACGAGCTCAGTGTATGCATGTGCTTACATCACCCCATACCATAAATGAGCCTCTTCCTGTACCCTTGGGTAAAGTATACAAGCAGCAATCGCTTTCTCCAGGCCTTCTCCATACCCTCCCTTCCTCTTTCATCTGCAGCCTTTAGGTGAATTTGGACTTACCTGGTACAGAGAACTTGGCTCCATTGCTCAGGTATCCAGTCTTGGGCAAAGGAAACCAATCTCTTAGGTCTTGTCAAGTTAGTAGTGCGGCAGGTTTCTTGAATTCATATTTGCTTCTTTGAGTCTTTTCTGTATGTCCATTTGTTGATATTAACATTTTGAATGCCTTCCAGAAGACTTCTTGCCTCAACTGCTGTAGTGTGACAATCTCTTAAAACTTCTAAAATTAAAAAATTATAATCTTTGTGATGTACATCTTGGATGGTGTGATCCATTAAGCCTGTTGTAAGTGTTGTGTTCCCAAAATTGTCTTACAGCATGCAGGATTCTTGTGGGAGTTGTTCCTAAAATTCTCGTTACATAGCACTAGCTGTGATCAACTAATGCAACAGTTTTTGCGCAATCAACACACCTCATGAAATCCTGAATGAACATTCCCTATGTATAACAACAACAATGATTTGTTTGGAATCCTTACAATGTTCAGTGTGAAATCACAACAATATGAGATTGGCAGAAAAGTGCAGATTTGTATAGCTTAACAGTTATCTGCAACAGTGTTGCAAATCAGACAAGGACCTTCAAAATGCATCAGAGAGTACTTCTTAAGAGCCAAATGTTTTCCTATTGCTGTTTGCAAAGTGTACCTGAAAATGAATTCTAGCGAAGTACCTAAATGAATAGGATACAGTAACACATTTCAGCTACAATGAAATTTTCCGTAATTGTTAGGTTTTTCTTTTTTGCCCAGCAGTGTATTTTGTGAAGGAAAATTTAACAAGTTTAGAAACATACTTCTTGTTGAATGAAAGAAATTATTAAAAAATCCTGTGTTTTATATAGTGATTTGCCTATAACTCAAGTGTGTAGTATATAGGAATTTCAAAACTTTCACATTAGGTGACAGAAGGTAGGTTTTGTTAGGTTGCTTAAGAGTAGCCATCACATATGAATCAGAAGGGTGCACTGCATATATTTTTATTGTTATTTATACCTCCTGAAAACAGACTTTCAGGAGAATTAATTAATTTTATACTCTGGAAGTAAGATATTTAAATAAAACTGTTTTTCATTTGTATTTATAATTCATGTACAATAAAAAATTTTATATAAATGTTAATACGTATGTGATATCATTGCTTATATCTTACTCACATTGTAGTGAGCACTTGAGTCTACAGCATCAGCAGTTTAATCACCTATAATGCATAATTATAAGTGATTTATTTAAAATGTATAAAGTGCCTTGGTAAAAGAACCCGTAAATAATAGGGTTTATGGGATATAACACCTTTTCTTCACTGACAGATGTTAATTTATTATAAAGCACTATTTATTTGTTCTTAATCATTATTGTACAGTGTTGTGCATCTGTTATGGAACACATCAGTACTTTAAAGCTAGGCTTACCATATTCTTTTAGGTCAAACCCAGGAAAAATTTGCAATCAACTTGTTACTGCTGAAATTCTGATTTTAAGGCCGATACTGATTTTTCTAATATTACAAAAATAAATTTTATTGCTTAAAAGCCTTAACATTTTATTGAACATTACACTTTAAATTGTACAAGAAAAAATTAACAATTTTTTTTTAAATCAATCAATTTTCAAATGTTGAATTGAAAAATATATTTTCTGATGTCTGGGAAACCTGTTGCCTTTTCATTAGACTGACCTTTTTCAGAAATTGCTGATTTGTTTTAATAACATCATAAAATTTGCAACATGAAAGTTCTGAATTAATTTTAACATTCTGCAAATGTTTAACAATGGATATCAGAAGTCTACCTATTTTTGCCTACCAATATTCCCCATAATTGAAAATAATCTTGCATTTGGAACAGATGTTCCAGGCAAAGACATAGCAAATTCAACCATTTTAGATATATTGTTACATAAAATAGCAATCTTTTTAAACACCTTAAAAATTGCTTGCTACTTCTCTTCAATAGTATCTGGTGCTTTTTCAGAGTTTAAACCACAATCTGCCATTTGGTTTTGAATTACCTTGCTCAGTAATACACATTCATCAAATAAGACATCAATATTTATGGAATTTGTTACAATTCCATTAATAACTTGTGCATGCTCTTGTAAATCAGATCAGGCAATTTCAGTTTGTAAATTTATCCACTGAAACTTACAAACGTTATAAAAACTGTTTCTCCACAACTCTCAAATATTTGGAAATAAAAATTACAAAAACTGTCTATGCTTAAGAAGAATTTTATTTATTAACATCATTATTTTCTTTTAGAGTGCATAGCAATTCTTTGGCAGAAGATGGTATAAATTTATGAGTTTTTCTTTCCTGAAGTGGACAAATGAATTGAGAATATGAAATGCTTCTATTGCTGTGATAGGATTAGCTTCCAATTTCAAAGATACATTATTAAATAACTGTGGAGTATCATACAAAACTTTCAAATACAATTCACATTCTAGATTTTCAAAAAAATCAAATAATAATTTTGGGCATGTCACAAGACAGGAAATATAATTTTAGCCCATCAGAAATGGCAAGAATTCTTTCAATTACAGACAACAAGCCAAGGAACCTTTTTTGTAATCTGTTTCCACAAATTCGCAGAACTGTTTAAGTTTTGTTACTCAGTGTATATATGTGAAAATATTTTTAAAATTTTATAACAATAACTTCTATGTCAAGGGGTAGAGAATAACATGCTGTTTGTACTGAATTGTGTAGAATATGGGCTGAACAACTAATTCCTAATATAGGGCTATCTAAATCACTTTGATCTTTTCTAAACACATTTTCTTCCCCCTTTCTCTTCATACAACCAAAATTGCTGTTAGTGTTATCAGCAGTATAACAAACCAACTTTTCTTCAAGTTTGTATTTTTTCACAACTGCAAAAGATACTGAGTAAAAATTTTAGCACAGTTTCACGTGACACTTCATCAAAATGTAAAAGTTTAACTTGAATTCCCTCCTCTATGCTGAAATATATTACAATTGGAACAAGTTTTACTGATCTCTCTCTCCCTCCCTCCCTCTCTCCCTCTCTCTCCCTCTCCCCCCTCTCTCTCTCTCTCTCTCCCCACAGAGTTTTGAGATTGATGTACTTGTTATTCTGACAGCAATTTTGTGTTTCTTACATTTAGTATCGGTTTATATACTTCCCTTCCTTGACATTTTCAATACATTACAGTGCTGTGAAAAGATACACTCTTTTTTTAAATTTTGGGATTCATTGTTGATATTAGGTATGCTTTTTGACAAACTGAGTTCTGAAAAGTACTTTTTATTTATTTGCTTTATCACCAATCGGCTGAAAACTATACTTCATCATAAAGGTGCTGTACATAGTCACTTGATAGCATAGTTCTGATGATAAGTACATAAGGATGTTCAAATTACAGTACATGATTTTCTGCATTTAGAGATTTGTTTTAATACTTTAGATGTCCCTTAATTTTCTGTCCTCATTTTTAAATGCCATAGTCCATTGCATTAATAAAATGTATTTTTTTTGTAATTTTTTGGTATGTTATTAGCAGAATGCAACATTCTTTTTAATGGAACATATTTCTTTAAATTAATAAATACAGCAGACAAAAAATTCAGGAAAAAGGCACCCTAAATTAAAAAAGATGCCGTCCAAATGCTTCAAAGCAAAGACCAGTGACCAAGTAAGTCCAAACATTTGGAAAAGTTCCAGCAATAATCTGTAACAAAAAAAACAAAGACAATTATTTACTAAACTCATTTTGTCATTGCCTAACTGGTTCATGCTTTTCTGGACTGACCACATCAGCTAGTTGGCAATCACAAGTTACCCAGAACCTTTAGAAGGGGTCCAATAGCCATGATAAGTTTATTAAAGAACCAAAAGAATTGTGAAAAAAAAATTAACCATAATTAAACTACTCTAAATTATATAAAAATGTACATATTTGTAATGGTACTAAATACATGTATCACATCACATAATTAATGTTTCTGAATCAGTGTTATTTTTACAGCGAATTATGTGCTAATGAAGACTGAGCTTGGTTTTGAAGAAAATAACAGGAACCATGGATTTTGTATTTGAAAACATACAAAGTGTTACTTACTGATAGTGTTCTGGCAGAAGGGTGTAACAGTCAATTTTTTTCAAAATTGAGGTTGTAGCTATCAATAAGTATCAAATGAAGTCAGTAACACTGAAAGAAATACTATAAACATATAATGTCTATAAATTAGCAGCCATCACTTCACTTATAGTTTTCATTATATTATGTATATTAATGTATGTAATTGAAAAGATAGGTGAGCTTTTATACTTGCAGTGAGGTTGTGGGTTCAAACCCAACAGAGGGCGATGGATTTTTTGGTTGTAAAAGTCCTTATCATGGCTTCCTTCAGAAGGGAAGTAAAGCTGGTGGTCCCATGTGATAGATTTATGGCACGTAAAAGAATCTCAAGCCTGATAAAGAGGCTTCTGGGCAAAACTTCCAGTCTTTCATGCCCAATATAGTATGGTACGCTAAGAACCATAGTAGTTAAAAGAGCATCCATAAATAAAACTCAGTTTAATTTTTTATATACTTGCAGTTGTTATCGCATTACATTCTATGTATTTGTAAGCCCTGACAAATGTTTTAAGTGTCATTGGTTTCTGAATATGTACGTAACAAATGCAAAAAGTGGCATAATCAACAATAAACTAAAATATCCTTGTGTAAAATTCTGACATTGCATTCATATGACCTTCTCTACTCTGCTACAAACTATTCTTACAGTAGCTTATTCTTCTATCTACTTCTTGTTAATGGAGATAAACTTTCATTGCACATTTACACATCTTGTAGGGATAAGAAGGATACAGTTTTTAAAAAGTGGATTGCCATGTGATGTCTGAAATTTCATGCTGCTTGCATCACAAAGAGCTGAAATTTCATGATCCTTGCATCCAATACTTATACTTGTATGCTCCTCACATACAAGTATAAGTATTGGAAAATTCAAATCAATAGCAAAGAATTTTTTTTGCAAATGGTTAATGCCACAAAAAATGTCTTTGTAAACAGTGTGCTTTAATGACCTCTACATTTTTTGGTAGTAAGATTTTTATCTCTTATGGTTTACCTACTATACAAAAGTCATTGAGAATGAAGATGATTTCACAGGCTATTTGCAGAAAATTCAATATGTACATTTTGTCATACAAATATCTTGAACATTGTTAGAGCCACTTTTGAGAAAATCAAAACTGATTAAAATTTTCCATGTAAAGGGTAGTTTGCTGTGGGGGTATTTGCTTAAAAGCCTTTGTATCACATCTGTGGAAGACACTGAACTTAAATACCAATTTTGGTATTTAACCAACTTTTCATTTTTGAGTTATGCTGTTCACAGACACACACACACACACACACAGACCTTTTAATTTTTTTTTAATTAATTCAGGGACCTCAAAATGTGTATTTCCATTGAAATCTCCAAATGAAATTTTTGGGTGGAATGGAATACTTTTTATAGATAAATAGTAGACAAAGTGAAAATGTGACAAACCACATTTCATTTCAAGATTTTTGCATAATATTTATAATTTTTTAAACTTTAAATGTTAGTATATAATTTTCATTTAGAGAAGCTTTACATGGATGAATACAATGTCCAAAGTAAATATGTACCAGAACTCATATTTTGATTTCTCTTAAAATTTATGTGGTAAATGTGGGATACACCCGTCTGCCAGAACATCATTGAAGCATGTGCATTAAAGTTTTATATCAAATTTCACCCTATTCTGGGCTTGCTTACAAACAGTTTTATGGTCTTTAAATTTATAATGTCTTTATTCTGCACACTGGTTACTTACAAATGTTTTTTTTTTTTTTTTTTCAAAGTACAAATAGTGAAAATCGTTATGAATCATTAGCCCAGTAGCCTTCATCCCCATTTATTGTTTTTAATTTTGAAAGATCTAAATACTAACAAAGGTTAAATTTACAGTTCAAATGAGCTTAAATTTATATTGTTAAAATAAGCAATACTTGCATTGCTTATACAGAATGTTTCGGAATTTGAGTACACAAATTTGAAGGATTACAGAGGAGTATTAACATTTTTAGATAGGGAACTTATGGTCCATAGGTTCAACATTTGAAGATACATGTAATTTCTAGCATTGGATGTTACAAGTACGTTGAATTAAAAGGATGCATGATGCAAGCATCTGATGTATTGTGCAATATATTCATTTAAGTTTCCATAGTGGAAAACATTTGCAGTCATTGTCAGTCTTTATTTATTTTCAATGATATGAGCAGTGCTGCTTTGCTAAAAATGTGCTTCTGGCAAAGGTATGCACACCACTGATACCAGTGTAAAGAATTTTGTGACTATGGAAGTTACGCATATGTGTTTAGCTCAGTTGGTAAAGCAAAGGACTGCTAACTAGAGTAGATGGTTCAAACTCTATACTTTATTTGTAACCCTTTCTTTCTTTTTTTTGGGGGGGGGGGATTGGTGGTTCCCATAATTTTAGTTTATTACATTTTTAGGCCTACTGGGAATATATTTAGTCTTAGGATTAATCATGGGGAGACAATCATTTGTGGTATGAAAATGTATTGGTGTTGCATAATGCTATAACTTCTACTCATTTTTCACACTTAAAAGGGGGAACTCCAACAAAGACAAATAACTTCAAACAGAAATAGCTGAATAAATCTAGTATTTGAAGGATAGTCAAATTAACAAGAAGAAACTCACTACTATCCCAATAAACCGCAGTACTAGCAGATGAGTGGTAGTGATAGTCCAAGGTTTGCCCACCAAAGCCTCAGTTGTGAAAGAAATAGGTTAAAGGAAGATAACAAAGCTTTGCGAACAGAAACTAGTTTCCTGTTTCATTCACTACTTCTTTGCTTTTTATTGAGCTTCCAAACACTCATAAGTCAATACTGAGGGTCGATTCCACTGACCCCCGTTGGAGGATGATGGATTTTTTGGGGTGTAAAAGTATTTAGCATGGCCTCCTTCACAAGGGAAGTAAAGCCAGTGGTCCTGGTCATAGATTTACAGCATATAAATGAACCTCAAGCCTGATACAGGGGCCTCTGAGCAAAATTTCTGGTCTTTTACATCCAATATACAATTGGACACAAAATCACAGTAGTTAAAGAGTATCCATAAATAAAATCAATTTTTTGTATTCCATTGAAGTGGGCTGTTCACAATTTCACTGCAAAACATGAATAATGATTATTCATTTGCAGAGTTGGTAGATATGCATTTATTGTATGGTGAAACTAGAGGACATGCATCCATACTGTGCAGCTGTAAGAGAAGGTTATCCAGGCAGATGACATTCTCAGCATAGCTCTTTTAATCTATCAGCATCTATGAAAGATTAGATTCCTCTCAGTTCATAGACCAGATGCTGGTGCAAATTGAATCCAGTGCACTCCACACTCAAACAGAAAGTGGTCAACAGGCTGCAGACTTATCCTTCAACAGTACTCATGCAATTGCATGTGCCAGGAATACAAGTAGAGGTCATATTTGGTGAGTTCTGGAGGAACCACCCTTTTACCCTGTGAAAATACAGGCCTTAAGACCAGAGAATTTTGTGTCCTGGTTAGAGTTTTGCAATTGGGCATAAGAGCATCAGAAGAAAATCCACTTTTTCTCTTCAGTGCTGTTCATCAACAAAGCTGCTGTAACCAGAGAGAGACATGTATTCAACCAAGGAACAGCCACGTATGGGACTATGAAAATCATATCCCCTCATCAAGACATGTAGTCAGCACAGATCCAGTATGAGTATGTGGGCTGGCATAGTTGGTGGCCATTGGCATAGTTGGTGGCCATTTAATGGCCTGTACCATCTTCCTCTGGCTAAATAGGCAGGTGTACATTCAGTATTTGATTAATGTACTGCCTATATTCCTGGAAGATGTCCCTTTAGAAATTTAGCATCAAATGTTCCAGCATGGACTTCTTCCCATTTTGATAGGAACATGCGATGGCATCTGGACATTTTCCCTGACAGCTGGATTGGAAGAGGCAGTCCACTAGTCTGGCTATCCTGCTCTCATTTCTTTTATAGACACACCTCAGGAGTCTATAGTGTTCGAAACACCAATTGTCTTTGATGTAGAATTGCTGGCAAGAATATTTCTTGCCTGTGACAAATTTGTGGCACTCCAGGAATCTTTGAAAGAGTGCAAAACTCATTTATCCACCAATATAATCTTGCAGGGCTGTTGGCAATTGCCATTTTCAACACTTCCATTAACTTTTTCCTAACCATCACACAAATCCTGAAAACAGTGACGGGTGTCACTGTGCCATCATTGTCTATGAACACAGGTTTTCTTAATGGTATTTGTTCTTTTCATACATTGAAGAAAATGCATGTATATTGTTATCATTAATTCATGATTAACATCTTTGCTAAATGTAAAAGCAAACATTTTTGTTTCCATCATCCTACCTTATTTATAATCTTTTAATCTCAGAAGTAGGGAAATTGATTTTATCATGTATTCAATCTTTAACGTTTTTCTAAACCTACCTAAAAGCAAACATTTGTCTTTTTGTCTCGTACTGCATTTCCATTGTTTGACCTTCCAGAAGAGGGTAATACCTTTCACTAATTGTAAACTTCCATTTTATTTAAATTCTTTCAAACATTTGTAAGCACTATACAATGATGGCAAACAAAAACCTTACAAACACATTGATATGATGCTGTTGTATTTCATAATATTACTAAAGGCTGGCCCTGCATCTCAGTTGGTAAAGCACCTGCCTGTTGTGTGAAGTGTCCCGGGTTCAGTTCCCAGCTGGAGTGTGGGGATTTTTCCCTAGCCAAGATTATTCCCTATCCTCTCCAGAGTCTGGAAGTGTGAGTGATCTAATGTACAAAACCAAAGAAATGTAGAAATCCAACATGTGCATGCAAGTTAACACCATTGCCAATAAGGCAGTGTGTTCCAAAGGTAAAACGCTGTTGATATGACCACAGCGAAAGGCGGGGTATAAATGGAACATATTAAAAAAAAAAAACATTACTAATCCGAAACTGGAGAAATAATTTAAAGCAACAGAAAATAATTCTGGCTTATCACAATAATGGAGGTGAAGAAAAAAGAAAGAAAAGTAATGCACTCGTTCAGAGTTGAACCCTTGTCATTAATCTTTCTTTTATTTCCAGCTTTGCAGCCTAGATACAGCTACAGAGCAGCAATAAGGTTATTTTAAATGTTTGCCCACACTGATTGTAAAACATATAGCAGCCGAATCTGTCATGCTATCCCATATTAGATTTTACTCCATTGCAGGGAAATTTGAACCCATAGACTAGGTTCTCTATTTCAGAATCATTGTATATTATCCTTCCACATCCCTTTGAATGTGTATGGTCAAATTCTGAAGCAACCTGTACATGTTACTTTGTTATAATTGGATTATTTTAGTTTACTTTATCTGGGTTAAAGTGTTTTGAATTCCGAAGCAAGCAAGACAAAGGAGTCATTCACGGTAGCCATTTTACTTGCTTTGGTTCCCTCTCTGGCAAGCTGCTGATCTCATTTCCAAGTAGGTGTTATGCACAATGTGTATTTCAGTAACTCAGGGCTGTCACAAGCAGTCATGTTGTTTTTTATGGTGGGTCCAAACTCTATTACATTAGCCTTCTGGAATCCCAATATAAATAGATTAAATTTCAAGTTTCTGGCATTCCAGCAGGTAGTTTTTCCTCAAATTTGATTCATGTCACAACATGCATGTGTGTAGGTGTAGATCGGCATTCCAATGAAATAACCCACAAGGTAGCAAACTGCAACAGAATGTCTCCTTTGTTTATATTTATTTTTCTCCAACTCTGTGTCCCTCCAAATTTTGCTGTTGTAGTTATTCTTGTTTGTTTTCCCAAATAATGTTTTAAGGTTATTTTTGCCACTTGGAACTGTGGGATCAATTCTGGGTTATGAAGAAGGGTGGTACCCTTTTTGGCAGATGTCTCCTACTTCATTTTATGGTACATCTAAATGGACTGGGATTTCACTGTAAAATAATAGTCACATCCAGGTTTTACATTGCTTTCTAGGAAATGCATCTACAAGTCACAGCAGGAAGCACATCAGTGCGTCCAGCTGATGGAGACAATGTCTCCAAAAAATGTTATATTTTATCATGTTCGCAAAATAATGAAGCTACAGAATGGTAATAAATTAATTTTCAAGTACATATTTAATTTCAGTGGAATTTCTATTTGCAGGTAATACATTTGCTAAAATATTTATGTAATTAAAAAGGTTTCAATAGATTAAGTCATTTTATGATTTCTATTCCTTGGTACTGTATTTGTGTAATCCTTTCTCTCCAATATAAAAGATTTTATCCAACAGAATCAATGCTACAAGATAATGAAAATTTCCAGGGATTGTCAAATGTGAGAGAGAAGGAGTCCTTGCATTAGGGGAGCTGAAAGGCTAGACTGGGCCTGTATGTTGACAAATTACTGTGTAAAGCTTGCAATAATTTTAGGCCACATTACTTGTTCAGCTGATATATGCTTGCTTCATTAATTATTATGGCTACATTTGTAAACCTGCCAACTTTTACAGTTTGTTCTTAAAATCTACAGGAGCAGATGCTCTTTATGGCAAAGGAGGCAGTTTTATGGCTTGTGGCCAGATTCAAAGGGTTATAGAGTTTCACCACATTACAAAGCATTATATTGTGACTTAAGATTACAGACTGAAATTACTTCATATATTGGTATACAGTGCTATGAAAGGCCAGATGTTATCTGTTTGTGTGTCCATTCACGAACATGGTGCCCCTTCACTGGACTGCAACAAAATGCGTAGCATGCAGATTTAAAAATTGAATGCACCACTAGAGACCTCTAGTAACCAGCACTAAATGAGTGCAAACATTCAGTAATGAATGACATGAACTATGAAATCAACTCCCTCATGGAAATTATTTCCATTCTGTGGCTGTGGGGATGTGAGTTTCCCATCTTTTGTGACAGATTTTACTTACAGTTCATGTTATGAAGCGTAAAATATGGACTAGAAATCTGTGCATAGGCTAGGAAGTATTGTTCTTTACTTTAATATGTATTGTGGTACCAGGATGCCTTTCAGCATGTGTGGCAGAAAGAAGCAGCACTACCAGGTCTCCAAGGATTCTTATAAAATGGTATTCCCATTTAATTTTTGTACATTTACTGCACTGAATATTTTATGCTTTCTAATATCATGTCATCACAAAATTATTATGCTTCACTGGACAAGGAAAAGTTAAATAGGTTTCAATATCAGGAAGTTGGCAAGTATTGACGTGTCCAATATTGAATGTACTTCTGTACGTAACAATTCACTGGATCAATAAAAATGAAATGAAATACATATGAATTAACATATGTAAAGTCAAATCAATAAACTGCTGTCTTTTTTAAAGAGTTATAAGTATATAATAGTTATTACCATATCTTTCGTGGAAATGTTGCAAAGCCCAATTACGATTGCATTTGGTGGAGTTCCAACTGGCAGACAAAATGCAAATGAGCAGCATATAGTAACAGGTATCAACACATAGGCTCCATCCAAGTTTAGTTTCTGTATCTTAAAACAGGCAAAATAAAATGTTAATATTGGTGATTCATAGCACTAATGTTAGTTTCTAGAGTACCATTGGTGCTCCAGCTGAATTCTGTAAACAAAATACCATAAAACCTGACTTATCAGTTTCTGTATTTGCAATAAATTGTTACTTAGATTTCTCAAATTTGCCAATATGGATTTGGCTGCATGCAGTACAAGAACAGAATGCAATGGTTATATCACAAGTCAGTTCTATTACTAATGAACCTATGTATGAAAAACAAAAGAATCGCATACTTTCCAAAATTCTTTATAGATACCAGAATCGCAGTTCAACCTGGGAAAACTGTAAAAATGTAACAATGAGTATTTTTAAAAACAGCTGATACTACAAAAATGTTAATGACTAATTTGCATATTTCAGTGAGTTTTGCATTAAAAAACAGTATAGAAAAGTAAACAAGATAACTTCATAGGCTATTCACAGAAAATTCAACGTTTTTTTATTGTATTGCAAGTATCGTATTTTTTTCTTTCTTTTCTCCCTCTTTCTGTAGGAAGGGTCACAAAAGCCCTTATGTATTAGTATCTGCCTATAGTTTGCATATTAGAGTACTCCTGTTCTAAATCAGTAAATAGAGTGAAATTATAGTCACTTTTCTAACTAGGTCAGGTAGTGGTCTGATTAAATCCTGATATATGATGCAAGCACAAGATAGTTTAATCAAAATCATTTGAGCTGTTTTTGAGAAAATAAAAAACAATAAAAGATTTTACCATATAAGGATTGTTTAAAACAGAAAGACTGTTGTTGAAAATCTTCACCTAGTATCCCTGAACAGTGTTCCAAACATACTTGCACAAGTACATATGTTATTTCTTATTCAAAAGCAGTGCTTTACTACATTATTTGTAACTTTCTGGTGTATGAATGCTTTATAATCAGGATATTGTGTTCAATAATTAAGTTTCCAGATAAAACCCTTTCTCCAGCTCTTATTAGCAAATTTAAAGCTCTAAGAAAAAATTTAAAAGAAATTTGTAAAATTTGCATATTTTTACAAGACTGTATGAAATATTAAATCTTTTCTGCAATACAATGGATTCTCCTCATTTCAAAATAGAAACATTGCTGTTTTTCCCCTGAGACAAGCTTTGCCTCACTGAGGTATTATGTATGGACATTTTATATTCATTTTCATTTATTACATTCATTTGATCGTGCATACATTATATGTAACTGTCAAAATTAGTAGATTACATGTCATAGACTCTATACTATAATATACAAAGTATCACTAACATTTTATAAGTATTAACAAAATTTATGAAGGTAGCGTGAAAAGCATCTCAGGTACACATGTCTAGACCATATTACTAATTTACAGGGATATGTACAATAGTTTAATTCTTAACTTAGTTTTCTAGATGTACACAATCTAAGATCCCATTTGTGGCATGAAAACTATGTTTAGTTAGTGACTTAGTTATTTTATCTTTGAATACCTTTATGCTCTTATTCATTTTGAGTTTATCTGGCAACATAATATTTTTATCCCAGAAAATGAAATTGTATGCAAATAATGTTTTATTATGAGTAATTAATCTTATATGATTTCTATTCCTAGTTTCATGAGAATCAATATCAGAGCTTATATGAAACAGTGTGTATTGTTATGTGCATATGTAGATTAAGAGATATTCCAGATGGTGTGCATGCTAATGGTAAGACATGTGCCTGCTGAAATAAATCTCTGCAGCTGGTTTTTTGACTACTTACTTTGAACATTAGTCATATTGCTTGTTTTTGCATTTTTAATACTGCTATGCTTTTAGAGTCTCATCCCCAAAATATTACCACATATGATGTAACTGAATGAAAGTAAGAAAACTATACAAATGAATGGTAGATGTAATGAATTCCTGGTAACTCATATTATTTACAGTGCTTTGCTGAGCTGCTTCAACAAATCTATATTAATATTATAAATAGAAAATTGCATGCAGATGTGTGTATGTAGGATAATCTCAAAATACCACACAGCTGATTTTGATAATTCTTTCACCAATGAAAAGCCCAAGTCTTTCTGACGGACATTGGGCTATAAAACACCTAATTTCAGTTCATAAATTACTAAAAGGATTATACTTGAATATGAACACATTGGAGTTATAAAAGAGCATGCTTTTGAAGAAGGCCTTGACTTTTATTTGAGAATTCCATGGTAGCAGAAAATAGTTGTTACTCCACAGAATATGCATGTAAAAAGATAAATGTCATGGATTTTTATTGCAACTAATACATATTAAATGGTCACGATCTAGCAATTAAACACAGCAAAACAAAAGAGAATTGAATCTGTTTTTAATGCTACAATATGCATGTGATACCAATGGCAAAATATTTTAATAACCCTCATGTAAGAAAGCTTTGTTTTATTTTCTTTGTACTTACGGTGCAATCAACTTCGTTAGCAGGGCATGCTAAATAATTGTATAAAAAGAAATACTTGCTTACATCAGAAATCAGTCTACCAATATTTTCATAATTAACAACTCGGAATATAATTTTTCTCGATGGTCACAGACTATATGCATTTTCCAAACAGGTTAAATTGGTGGCTTGGGAGTCTGACTCTACATATTCACCAGGTTTACATCTATTCCATTATATGTGTTAAGGGTTTCTGTATTATGTGAAAACTGAGTACCTTTAATGTTATTAAATTGGGACCAGAGAGAAAGTACAAACGTTTAAAATTTCACCTACTATAATTATCTAACAAGTTCTCAACCATTTTGATCAATGATTGTTCCACAGCGAAAGGGTGCTTATAGGCATTTCCAGAAATTGAAGATTGTTGGGGGAAGATTAAGGAAGTCAGACATTTTGGCAATGTTTAACATCCTTTTGTGTGAATATTAGGGGATTTTTCACCTGTTATTAGAAATAGTCATGTCTGCACAAAATTACAATTTTAAGTGGTAATTCACCATAAAAATCTTAATAGATCATTGTACAATAATTTCATAAGGAATGGGGGAGGTAAGTTAAATTAATTAAATTGTCATTTGAGTTTAAAAAGCTATCCATTGGGCAGCCATCTAGTCTTCAATAAATATGTTTCATTTATGATTCTTTTTTGGGAAAACAGTGAAATTTGTTTCACATTTACATTCATAAATTGAGACTTTCATTACTTTAGTTTTACTTTCTAAACCAGAACTTACTGGAATATGTTCCAAAGATTGTTGTCTCCATCATCAGTGTAGACTGACTGCCATGCTTCCTCCTATGACTTGTAGATGGTGTTTCCTGGCTGAACGTACTGTACAATGAGATTGTTTTCATATAGCATATCAAAAATTATTAAATAGATTGTGTTGATTTTTATATATGAATAATTTTTCCCAAATGGAGAGATCTGTCATTTTCTAAGGGCCTTAAAACCTAAGGTTTCTCTTTAAACTGATGACCTGTGGACCAAAAATGCACTGCAACTGCTGTTTATATTCCATGTTTCTCGTGTGTTTTTTAAACCATGCATCTATATTCCTCTTTGTCTCCCCTACTTATATTTTCTTGCAATCTTTACATCCAATTTCATAAATACCATAAGTTTGAATTACCACTAAAGCCGAAGGATGTGACAGCATTAACATCACTATGATATGACTGATTCTCGACCTCATACTATCTACTGTGACCCACATGTTTAATGCATCATAACTACCACATATCCCAACTTGTGGAAACAAGACCTCGCTTTTCCCCTCCCTAAAATAAAAATTTCCCAATCCCTGAATTATTATTAGTCAATTAGCATCCTTCTTGTCATGTTCAAAGCACTTGAATGGATAATTCACAGACAAGTTACAGATTATCTCATAGAAAACAACCTCCTAAACGAATATCAGTCCAGCTTCAGACAGGGACACAATACAAATACTGCCTTATTAAAAGTCTCCAAGGACGCACTGAAGCCACAGACAATTGACTTTACTAACATTATTGGATTTTACTAAAGCTTTTGACATTGACCTATTAATATGTAAGCTTGAAAATTTGAATTTGTCAAATAGCAGTACAGCATGGTTCAAGTCTTATTTATCTGATTGCCAGCAAACTGTTGTAGGTTAACAGATCAAACTTATCTCCTTGGAAAGAAACAAAAGCTGGTGTACCACAAGGATCAGTGCTCGGGCTTCTGTTGTTTGCTATTTACATAAACAACATTACAGACAGTATAAGACATTGTAAACACCATCTTTTTGCTGATTATCTTGCTACTGTATTTACAATGGACTCTAGTAATTTAAACACTCTATTAAGACTGTAAATGAAAACTTAAATTCACTATCGACCTGGTCATTAAAATATGGACTAAAGCTAAACCCAGGAAAGTCACAAGCAATCATTGTGGGACATGAGAGTTGTTGGGAACTCTCAACTGGGATAACATAGAAGACCTTGCATTAAATAATTTTGAAATCCCATTTCAAAATACAGTAAAAAATCTTTGAGTTTATATGGATCAAAATTTAAGCTAGAACATGCAAATTACATGTATATGCAAACAAAATATTCTCAATCTTCTATACTTTAAAACTGTGAATGACTTTCTACAAGCTCAATTAAGAAAATATTAATACAGATGCTTGTGATGCCCCATTTTGACTATTGTGACATTCTTTTTAGTAATCTAACTGAAATTTCAACTCTAAGACTTCAGCAGGCTCAAAACATTTGTGTATGCTTTGTATACAACCTTTGTTGATTTGATCATGTTACACCATCATTCAAATTACTGCATTGGCTCTAGCTTAGAGAATGAAAAACTTTACATTCTCTAACACTTCTCCTCCAATTCCTTCATTCTTGCATCCCAAACTATCTAAATATTTGCTTTAAATATCTTTCTGTCATAATTGAGAAACTCTTTCATTCTTCCTATACCTGCTCATTACACAACCTTCTATTCACCATCATTCACTGTAGCATTTACTCATCTTTGGAGTTCTGCTGGAAGATATAAGGGACTGCTGGAATGCTATGCATTTCAAGAGGAAAATTAGGGCATACATTTATAGTCCAACCTAATCTGCTACTCTGTTATAGTGATAAATACCTCGCAACATTCATTTATTATTATTATTATTATTATTATTATTATTATTATTATTATTATTATTATTATTATGTTATGTACTAGCAACTAATATTTCAGATTTAAATATTAAACCATTTAAAAGTAATATTTTAACTATATCAATATTCTGCTTAAAAGCATTTTTGTTATGATTTGTTCTTTGTGGGACGTTTATAAGCTTGTTTTTATTAGTTGTATTGTACTGTATTTTTCTTTTCTTAATTTTAATATATTTGCTAGACCTTTGTATATTTATGTTTTTATTATTGCATTGTATTGTATTGCCTGGTAGAGTGGAACAGAAGGCCTCATGCCTTAACTCATACCAGGGTAAATAAATAAATAAGCTTTTCAGCTGGAAGTTTGTTCTTTGTGTTAGTCATGAGTATGTTTTTAAGCAATGCTTGTTAACTGAAGCTAAGGTTATACCATACTCTTTGAATATTTTAGTGAATTTTTGGAAGGCCCATGGATGGAAAGTTAACTTTTTGGTTTCTTTTATGTAGTTCAGTGTGGTGATTTCCTTTATTTATTTCTTCTTTTTAAATTTGTCTTCCAATCCCTGAAAGAGCCTGAAATTTTTTGAGTAAGTAATTAGCCAGATTGTATGTAGGTGAGTCTATGGTATTGGTAATGCACCCAATCATCAATACCATAGATTCACCCAAGTACAATCTGGAAAATTGGTTACTCAACAAATTTTAGGATCTCCCCCAATCAAAAAGTGTGAGCATAAGTAATATCTATGACCTCATTGGGAAAATTAAAGATATATAAATAGAGAAAAATGATCTACTTGTTTCTTTTGACATCATCTCACTGTTCCCCAGCATACCAAACCTAAGCTAGAAAATGTGTTGATAAAATGGCTACTTTCCACAAATATTGATAAGAAAGCAATAGAGGAATATCAGTTACTGACCAAGCTGTGCACCAATCAGAATTATTTTACATTCACGAACAAACTATACTCCCAGATGTATGGTTTAGCAATGGCAACCCTTTTCCCCCT
The DNA here is from genome assembly GCA_030765065.1 of Deroplatys truncata. Lineage (NCBI taxonomy): Eukaryota > Metazoa > Arthropoda > Insecta > Mantodea > Mantidae > Deroplatys > Deroplatys truncata. The sequence continues at coordinate 116,540,645 of CM060980.1, forward strand.
TTTCTGGCAAACTTATACTCGAATTCTTAGAAATATATGTAACACAAACATTTCCACAGATGTATAAACTCTGGTACAGATATGTAAACAACACTTTTGTCATAGTAAACTAGAAGTTTAAGACACAACAACGCTACTGAACTCCAAGATACATCAGTAAAATTTACAATTGAAACAGAATCAAATAACATGCTTCCCTTTCTTTATATAAAAATCATGAGCAATCAGAATAAAATAAGTTTTGGTATCCGTAGAAACACACACACACACACAATGACATTAAAAATGATAGCTAGAACCCCAGTGAACACAAATATGTAACAATAAACAGTCTCACCTTCAGCCTGGTAAACATACCCATGAACACAGAAAAGTAAAACAAAGCATATAAGATTCTAGAAATTGTACATAAAAATGGCTTCATCATAGATATTGTGGACACAAAAATAAATTTAAAAAGAAAAAAAAAACAAATAAAGAAAATCTCTGCATTAAGAAACATAAAAAAAAAAAAAAAAAAAAAGTTACAAAAACTCACTTTCCATCCATGACCCTTTTGGAAATTCAGTAAAATATTCAAAAAATAATGGTATAACCTTAGCCCCAATTAACAAGTATTGCTTAAAGAAACATACTCAGGACCATCACAAAGGATAAAATTCCAGCGGGAAAAACTTCAGGTATTAATGAAATTTAATGTAAAGATTGCAAGAAAATGTACCTAAGAAAGACAAAGAAGAATACAGACTCAGGATTTTAAGAAAACATGGGAAATGTAAAACATAAACTGAGAAACTAGCAGTTGTAGAGCATTTTTCGTCCACAGATCATCAGTTGAAAGAGAAACATAAGCTTTTAAAGGCCCTTAGAAAGCATGCAGAACTCTTCATTTGGGAAAAAATCATTATTGATCCTAAACATGAGCGCAATTTATTAAATCATTGTACAGTACGTCCAACCAGGAAATGTCATCTACAAGCCATAGGAAGGAGTGCAACAGTGAGTCTTGGCTAATGATGGAGACAACAGTTCTCTGGAACTGGTGTAGAAAGTGAAGGTAGAGTAATAAAAATTGAATTTGTGCATGGAAATGTTTCATTTAATTTATTGTTGTAAAGTTATACTACAGAATTTACCTTTGTTGGTATACTGCGTTAATTGTTTGGTGCCTATTTAAGTCTTTGGTTTTATAATGTTTTTATTTTGTGCATAATGGAAATACTTGCATTCATTTTTTCTTTGTTAATAATGAATCTGTTGGCTTGAAACCACTTAAAGTTATCCATTGCATTATTTATGAAAGGATTATCATTTACATTTTCCCCTTTGATAAATACACTCATGTCATCTGCAAATAAGACATGTGCCATAATTATATTTTATGGTAAATCATTTATATAAATGAAAAATAAATTGCCCTATGATAGATACTTGAGGTACTTCAAAAGTATTCACTGTGTTGCTTCCTTTATCTAAGTATTAAATTTCTATCACTTGCTCTTGATTTTTACTTTCTCTACTGCATATAGTAAGTAGGGGAAGTATTGTATTCCACCAAAAAATTTGATGTCGAGATTTCACTGGGAATACATGTTTTGAGGCCCCTAAATAAAAAAAATAGCATTTGCGTATGTGTGCGTGTGTGAACAGCATAACTTAAAAACTAAAAGTTGGATAAGTACCAAACTTGGTATATAGGTTCAGTACCTTACAAAGCTTTTCAAGAAAATCCCCCTATCCCAGACTACCCTTTACATGGCACATTTTTCGAAATGTTTGATTTTAAAAAAAATGACTGTAACGATTTTGATTAAAATATCATATATTAAAGATATTTACATTACAAATAAAATGTATATTTTGAATTTTCTGGGAAAATAGCCTGTGAAGTCCGCTTCATTTGGAAGAAATTTTGTATAATTTTATATAACTGGTAAACATTAAATGATAGACAAAAACGTACTACACAAAAAATTTAGATCTCTTTAAAACGCCCAATTTATTCCAAAGAACTTTTTTTTTTTGACATAAGCCATTTCTGAGTTATCCATTATTAAAGGTTTGAATTGTTCATTTCTTGGTCATTCCCTTAAGTCCTGTCAACATTCAGTTGTTTCTCACGATTGTATGGAAAGTGTATGAATTTTAATCCCAGTGTATAGTGTCCAGTTCTTAAACATTTGACTGTTGCTGTTCCCTTGGTATCGATAATGAAATGTGTAATGTAGCTATTTCTGCAAAGGTTTATTTAAATTAAAATGAAGTAGATAGAAAAATAAGCTTTAGTAAGAATAGTTGTATACCCACTAATAAACGATAGAGGGTAAAGAAGGTCATGTGAACGTATCACATCAGATTTTTTTAAAAATATAATTCAAACCAGTTCAAAGCTATGTCTCTGACACAAATAACAGATAATTTTTGCAAAAGTTCTTGTGCACCACCATATCAAATACTTTTGATATGGTGCTTCCAATTCCTTTTTCATATTGATCTACAAATTTATTTTAAATGTTCTCCTAAGGCAGACCATGAAGACCATGTTTGCTGATTACAGATAATATGATATTTCTTCAGAAATATTAACATAATCACTACAAACATCTCAGCAGGACATTCAAATGCCTGGACTAGCTATTTTAATGCCACTCCCACCATGGCACTTCACAATTTCATAAAATGTTAACATAGTTCCTGAACTACAGGTATAAAACATCTGATGTGTTACATATACATGACTTTCTCTATCATTTATTTTTATACAGCTTCTACAAACTATTCTTACAAAAGCTTATTTTTCTACCTGCTTCACGTTAACCGACCTAAACCGTTGCGGAAATAGTTTCATTACACATTTTGTTGTAAGTGCAAGGGTGATAGAGGAAAGAAAATCAATAGTCAGGTGTTTAAAAATGAGTGGCTATATGTTAGCATTTAAATTCCATGCTCTTTCCATTATATCACAAGAAACAACTGAATGCCAATAAAAGATGCAATGTGTTGCATTCACATGACATTCTACTTATTCGTCTACAAACTAATCATACTAAAGCTTATTTTTCACTCTACTCATCTACTTATTGATAATAGAGATAAACCTTCATTACACATTTCGTTATAGGTATAAGAAGGATACAGTAGGCTAAAGCAATAGTCACATTTTTATTATCTAATAAATAGTTTCCTATGTGATGCTTTGAAATTCAATGCTCTTTGCATGACCATTGAAAAAATCTGATGTGTTACACTCACATGACTTTCTCTACTCTTGTACAATCTAATTTTACAAACGTCTATTCTACATATGCTTCATGTTAATCGAGATACCGAGATGTCAATCTTATTGGTAATTTTCTTGTAGATGCAAGGGAAATATGGTAGCTTTTAAGCGATAGTCAAATATTTTAACGCTGGTTGCTATGTGGCGCATTCCATTCTCTTTGCATGTCCAGGACATAAAAAAAATGAATAACGAATTTGAGAAAAAGTATAAGTATTGGAAAATTTAAGTAAATAACAAGCAATATCTCGAAAACGGTTCACTCAACAAAAGAAATGTATATGACATAAGTTGTGTATTTTAACGCGATCTACATTTTTCGTGTAGTAAAATTTTGTCTATCTCTTACGGTTTACCAGTTATGCAAAAGTCGCTCACAATGAAGAATACTTTTGGAGACATTCCCAGAAAATTCGAGATATACATTTCATTTCTCATGACATAATCTTAAACATATGATATTTTCATCAAAATCGTTAGAGCCATTTTTGAGAAAATTAAAATTTTCGAAAAATCTTCCATGTAAAGGGTAGTCTGGGGTGGCGGGAATTTCTTGAAAACCTTCGTGTCGCATCTCTGGAAGATACTGAACCTAAATACCAAGTTTGGTGCTTATCCGACTGTTCGTTTTTGAGTTATGCTGTTCACAGACACACACACACACACATAGACACACACACGGACATGTTTCCAAAATTGCTTTTTTTGGATTCAGGAGGTCTCAAAACATGTATTTCCGGTGAAATCTCGGTATCGAATTTTTGGGTGGAATGCAATACTTCCCCTACTTACTATACGTAGTAGAGAAAGTAAAAAGGCAATAGCAACTTAATGCTTTAAAAAAATCTTAAGTAATTGAAAATTCAAATCAATAACAAAGAATATCTTGGAAATGGTTAACACCACATAACATTTCATTTAACATAAATTGTGTGCTTTGATAGGATCTACACTTTTGTGTAGCAAGATTTTGTCTCTCTCTTATGGTTTACCAATTATACAAAATCATTCAGAATGAAGAGGGCTTCACAAGGTATCCCCAGAAAATTCAGGATACACATTTTATTAGTCATGCAGATATCTTAAACATATGGTATTGTAATCAAAATAATTAGATCCATTTTTGAGAATATCAAAAATAACAAAACCTTTTTCATTAAAGGGCAGTTTGGGGTGGGGAGATTTTCTTGAAAATTTTTGAGTCCCTCCTTGGAAGTTTTTTTTTTTTATTATTCAGGTTGTCCCAAAATGTGTATTTCTGGTGAACTCTCAGTATTTGGGTGGAATGTAGTACTTCCTCTACTTAGTAGAGAAAGTAAAAATATGAAACTTTGTGCATAATAGCCTTTGAGAGTGTGATATCTGGGACCTGTTTCATGAAGTGACAAGTGATGGGCTGGCAGGTAGGTGCAGTTTCTGTTTCACAAATATTTTTGTACTTCTTGTCCACTGGTCAGGGACAGAGTGATAGGTATCTACATACCTGCCTAAGAAGTGAGATGGTTTTGGAGAGTAAACTTGCTTGTAATTATTACTGCGTAAAATGAATTTTATATCATATATGCATTACCAAATTTTTATGTTCATTCGTTTTATGGGAGATTTACTCCTATACATAGTATGACTGCGTGCATGGCGCTATCTTCCTGGCCAATACCTGGGCAGGATCTCCAAGGGGTCAGAACAATAGTGAGTGTGGAATTAAAAGCCCTTTGTTTGCCACTTACCTGTTTTGGAGCATTCATTTCAGCATGTTCTTGTGGGTTCCTTTTCTAGAAGGTTCCGCTTTGTATGCAGGACCTATATTAAGGGAGGTTGCTCATGCTGAGTCAGTCAGGTTGAATTGAGTCAAGTGTTGGGCTGTAGACAGCAAATGGACAGTGCAGGTTAATTGTAAGTTGTAACTCAGCAGTCAGTTGTGAGCATGTAATTCAGCAGACCAGCTGTGATTTGATTCGACAGATCAGTTCTGTTGTATTCGAGTGTGTACCAAAGTGACTCAAGTGTGACGTTTGTGTTACGTTGAGTGCCTTTCACTGCATGCATTAGACTTACTAGCCTGTTGCATCTCCAAATTGGTCTGTCTATCTTTTGGTAGGTCTCATTATGTTTCTCCAACCTTTCAGTTTATACCTCAAGCTCTTCTTGGGTAGTTTCCTTCTGGCATACATTCTACATGTTCCAGCCATGTATTTCTAACTGACAATTTGTAAGAAGTAATGATACAACTAATTGGTTGACTAAGGTGTATTACAAAATTTATCTTCAGGAAAGTTTTGGCATAGTGAAATGTTCAATGTATAATTCTTTCACACACGATCAGATGACCAAAAGTGCAGGTACATGGATTGAGAATAGCTACGTGTCTTGACAGAGAACTCACAAAGGCTATTTCAAGAGGCGCATGTAGACAAAGGTCCAGAACACGTCATTTAGCTAGACCACTGCACTGCCTAGTGTAGTGGTCTAATGACAGACACACCACCTGGCCAGCTAAACAAGTGACAACCAGGGCGCATTCATATCACACATATCGGATCCTCACACGGAAAGAATAAACATACAAAATTGGTACACCAGGCAATAGAAAGCAAATGAATTGGCATGCGCAAATAGCCAATATAGACTGTTTAACATATAAGTCAGAGAAGGTGGACTTTATAAATATGTGGGCCACACAGTGATATGCATGTTTTGATTCAAGACAGCCTCAAAGATGGGCTTACAAACATTTTCTCTGCACAATCCCCCTCCCCCCATATGTAGTACATGGTCAAAATAGTCCATTGCACTGATTATCTGCAAATTACCAAAATTGGACTTGTCAACTTTGGCTTTCGTAGTTTCCATTTCAAACTCCCTGCTTGGCAAGCATTTCTTTATCCAGTATAATATTTCATCTTTTTGTCCAGTACTATTTTTTTTTTGTGGAGTACATTGCCAAAAATTCATTACTGAGTCTCTCTAATATGAGTGAGTGTGAGTGAAAATAGGGTTAATTATATATAGTCTGTAGTATCAGTACAGACACTGCTATCATTGAAGTGGAGAAACGAAAGAATATGGCGAAAGCGTGTTCAAGACATTTTTGAAAAACTAGATATTCAAAGTCCAATACATTTTTATGTCCAACTTATGAACAATTCCTGTGATGAAAATCAGTCACATGAATATTTTAAGTTCAGGAATATCATGCTGGTTTCCAGGTCTGTATTATTGATTTTTTGTGAAAGGCTGCAGCTCCGCACTTATTACTTGGCTCGTATACACATTTGTCTGTTTACACATACATTAAAAAATCATTGTTAAAGAGAAAATTTATCTAACTCATGATTTCATTTTCTAATTAAATATTTAGGCCTGAATTAGAAGTAAATGATAGGATATTCAGACAATAACTAAGATGTTGTCTATCTCTTGCCAGACTGTGTTCTTCTGCCTGTTGGTTTCAGAAATCTGAATTTCACTGTCACTAACACTGCAGTCAGAATCCAATTTAGGAATTAATTCACCCCTGAATCAGCAATAAGAAAATGTCTTAACACATTTTTGCCTGTAAGAAACTATAAGCTCACGACACAAAAGTTGCACATAATGCTGACACACTGCAGTCTCAATATTTGGCATTAACATGAGGTGAGACAGAGATATTGAAGAAACACAGAGATATTCCACATGCCCTATCACGTGATGATTTTAGTTGTTCTTCCATCTATTAGAACAACACTAACTAAATCATAAAACACCTAGGTGTGGTAAATAAACAGAGCTATTTTAAGTGCACTGTGTTAAACGATGTGCGTCATCTATATTACATAGCATTATGGAGATTTAAATACTGTTTGCAATCTACAGCCCTGAAAGCATTCCCTTTTCTAAATTCTTGAGAACCCCGAGAGCAGTGCCTATTTTATGTTCATATCCCTGTACATAGTTGTCTGAAAATTATCCGTTTCTTATTAGTTATGTGACATGATAGCTGGATTGTTGTATAATATGTACAACATTTTTTAATAATAATGTCAGTTATTTCATCAGTTGTTGATGAGTTTCTTAGTTTTCATTTTTTTAATTGTCATTATTTCTTCTTCAGTTGTCAGATGTAAAAAATTGGTCAGGTATACCAAAATTAGGTATATTGCTGTTAGTTAAAATATTAGTTTGAATCATTTCCTTGCATAGGTTAATATAATACATATTGAATAAATCAGAAATTTCTTTAGCATTTGTGGTCCATGTACCATTACAATTAAGTTCAAAGTTGTGAGGCTTTTTGTCTACTTGCCCCGTTTCTTGTTTAATGATATTCTATATAGTTTTAAATTTATTTAAAGTTTCATTTATATGTATGCTACTGTGCTGCTTTTTACTTTCTTACTGTGATTATCACCATGTATATTTTCTTATGCTGTTTATAATATAGAGCAGATTTTTCAGTTACATTCCATCGCTTAGTGACATTATGTCATGACTCTTGCTGCAGTAAATGATTAAGACCAGCAAGATTTTCAGCAGTATAAGATATATTACATTTATACTGCTTATGTTTCCCACAGTAGCAGGAAGTTTTGGTGGTACTGAAGAGGTTATGTTTTAGGTTGTGTGTGCGTGTGTGTGTGGGTTTTTTTTTTTTTTTTTTTTTTTTTTTACCTAACTTAGTGTTTAAGTTCAGCAGCTACCAAAGACTTTCAAGAAAACACCCTCACCCCAAGCATGGAAAACGTTTGTTGTTTTTTATTTTCTCAAAAACTGATTCAACGATTCTGATTAAAATATAATATGTTTTAAGATATTTGCATGAAAAACGAAATGTAATCTTGAATTTTAAGGGAATAGCCCATGAAGTCCTCTTCTTCTGAATGACTTTTGTATAATTAGTAAACTGTAAGATAGACAAAATCTTACTACACATACAAATTAAGATCTCTTTAAAGCACACAATGTACAACAAATAAAAGTTTTTGTGGAGTTAATCATTTCTGAGATATTCCTTGTTATTGGTTTGAATTCTCAACTACTTATATTTTTCTTAACTTGTAAGTTGCTATTTGTTTTGTCTCAGGGTTGTTGCAGGATCTCAATAATGTTTGTTATCTTTATTTGTCAGGCGCTTATTGTTTAATTATCTTTAAATTTGGGTTCTTTGCCCACCGACTAGCTATTGTAACTCAGTCGAGCACATATCTCTAAGCAGGGTGTGTAAACGGAAAGGAGTTGTTGCTAAAAGATAACACTAATTTAGAACATCTGAATCGTAGTTTTTTATTGCTGTCATGTTTAGTTTTAAGTAATAATTGACATATTTAATTTTTCTACATGCCTGACTAAACTGTTGTATTTTTAAATGTAACTACAGTCTTTTGCGTTGCCATGCACCAGTTACTTCACATACTTTACTGTTCTTCACATTTGTATCTAACTCTGCGACATGTACCTCGTGAGATATTCTTCAAACTGTGTGACACTTCTTCATGGGTCTCTTTTGGTCAGCCAATCACTACTACTGACACACATACTCTAGAGAAGATGTTTCTCCATTTCTAAAAAAAGACACACTACCCTGTGGCCTCAATTCTGACTTTCTCTTCTTGGTGACAAACAACTCACCCCCTCGGTTTATTGCTATCCAACTTTCTATTCTCAGTTTCAGTTAGGCAGTGCAATCTTATTTCCTAACAAGCCCTTATAATTAACAAAAATCTAAAAGTGTTTGTGTTTGTGTGTGCGTGTTTGTGTGCATGCGCATGTGTTTATGCGCGTGCATGTGTATGTAACACAAAGCTGGTTAAAGAATTATTTTGTAATTTACACTATAATTACTCACATTCAAGCATGTTGTGATGCCTAATATGCCCCACTAGAAACATAATTATAAATATTTACAACACTTTTGGAAATTTTATAATTGGTTTTTTAGTCTGCTGAATGCTATAACACCAGTACCTTTATCACTTGCATGAAACACTGCACACATATCTGACATACGTTATACTTCTTGCCACTATTCACTGGGCTCAGGTCTAATGTTTTGTTCATATACCTGTATCTGACCATACAAGCTTTCCTTTCATACAACAAATACCGTTACTCTGAACTATTTTGAGTTATTGTTTCAAAGTGGTTATACTCTCTTAGGTTATTGACATAAAAACTTACACACTCAAGTTTCTTACCTAGTTCATTTTGGCATAACTTGTAATTATTGAACATGTTTACAAAATATTCATCCTCTATACAAACATATATACATCTTTTAATGCTAAAACATAATTTCACTCAACATATCTATTATCTGTGTTCTACAGAAATGTTTGGCTTTGATTAGCTTTTTTTTTTTTTTTTTGGCACTTTATGTTTACAATACCCTTTGAATTAGGTATAGTTACTATTCTACAGCCCTTTACTTTCATATAACATTCATTTATCCCTCTTATATACTTCATTTCAAATGTGGCTACAGGTTATACTCTCTTTCCCTTTAAACATTTATTTCTGCTCTACACTTATTTATCTCTCCTTATGACATATATACATAGTTAACTCTCTTACATTCTAATACTTTGTTTCGCATTATAGCTTGACAAGACTTTACTCATCCTGAATTTGATTTTCATCTTGTTTATCTTCTATATTTCACCTTTATCTCAATGTGGTATTGTTTCAGCACCTCAATATGAAACTTTTCAATTGCTTTTTGGGTTGCTGGGTTACATAATTCATCAGTGTTTGTTCCATATACTTCAACAACTTTGTAAGGTCCATGATACTTTAAAAGCATTCGCCAGTAAAGTTTGTTTGGCTTATTGAACAATTTCTTCGTTTTAACCAGAACTAAATATCATTCTTTTCTTTTCTTCATGTTTCCATTTTCTTTTCATGGTATCAAATGCTCATGTGGAATGGCTTTGGGAATATTCTTGGATGTTGTATTTATCTTCTTTTCTGCCTTAAGTTCACATGGTTTGTATCCTGTCACATTATTTACTGTTTCGTTAAGTAGGTTTTGAGTGAAATTCACATATCCATACCATTGAGTTTGTTTGAATCCTTCACTTTGAAAATGATCTGGTATCATATTGGTTGACATATCTACCATCTAATGTTAATCTCAAACTACCATCTCATTTTATACTCCAACAGATAGAATTTATATACTCAGAATTACTTTGCTCAATAATCCCATTTTCTAACATGCTGTTTATTAGTTTTCTAGCTTCATCCCAAAGACTTACAGACAAATTATCATACTTATGACCATATGGTGGCACATCTTCTACCTGAAATGTATGCTGATATAAGTTACATCTGCCTGGGATATTACTAAATACTGCACTATTGTTCATCAATACCTCATAAAGGATTTGTTTTTCTTTATTTGTAAGGTTGTAGGTCTCTTCACACTTATGTAGTGTTTCTTCACTTACCCTCTCTTTTCAGTTATTGTCTGTCGCTCGCACAGTCGTCTTTTGTTCGGGTCCTAAATTTCTCTACTTCCTTGGCCTTTCTACTGTCTAAAATATGGCATGGTGTTCCCTTCATATCCTGTGACTACTTGCTTTATTTGCGCATTTCTATGTGTTTCAATTACTTGCACAAAAAATTCCTGATCACAAAGATCCCCTTCTTCCTTTGTCCTCTCAATTATGGAGACTTTCTCTTTCATAAATGGTACCCTTATTTCTCCATTTTCTTTTGTTATGTTTAACACCTCATCTTTAAAGTCTATACATGCTTCATATTTATGTAGGAAGTCACATCCTGAAATTATGTCACAAATCAGATGATTTAAAATTAGGAACACCACCTCAAAATTTTCTCCGCTGATAAGTATGTTCAACTGTGTTTTTATGACCTGCGCCGTTCTTCCAATTGCAACACTATAAATTAAATTACTGGTAGGAAGAGCCATAATTTTGTTACCTTCATTTATCAAATTTATATAAAATCTCTGCAAACAAATTGAAGCTGATGATCCGGAATCTATGTTTACAATAATATCTTTCTTTGTGACTTCTAACTTGATATTAGACAACTTGAAATTTTCCCCCTTATCTTTCTTTGTTGTAATCTTCTTAAAGAGTGTGTGGTAGGCATATTGTTTATTCTGATAATGGATACTGAATTTCTGAGAACCTACTGCACAGAAGCCTATTGACGTTTTCCTGGTTATTTCCCTGTTCATATACGGGACTGCCATTTCTAACTGGTGTTAAAGTTATCTCATTTTTGCTCCTACTGTTTTGAGGTTCCTTTCTCGAGCGTAAAATCCTCAATTCTAAATTATTCCTCTTGGCACGTAATTTTCATTCTCTTCGTTGGATCTTTCCTGGTTTGTATTAATAGATGTATCACCAAAGGTGTTTTCCCTAAACTGCTAAAACTTTAAAACGTAACTCCTATATACAAAAAGGGAGATAATAGAAAATCAAGTAGTTACAGACCAATTTCAGTAATTCCTACAATAGCAAAAATTTTTGAATGTCTCCTAAAAGATCAAATACAACAGTATTTTGAAACACAAAATTTATTTTTTAAAAATCATTTTGGATATTGGAAAGGAAAATCAACCATACATGCAGTTGACTCTTTCATAGAGAAAATATACCAAGCTTTTGAGGTTGGTGTCTTTGCTCAAGCCATATTATATGACTTAAGCAAGGCTTTTGATTGTGTAATACATGATGTCTTGTTAAAGAAACTGGAAATCTATGTAATTAAAGGTCAAAATTTAAATGTATTTAAATCTTGTTTAGAAGATTATAAGCAGCTAGTATCTGTACAAGGAAAACAATCAGAAATTACTGAGGTAAGAAGAGGTGTTCCACAGGGCTCAGTGCTGGGGCCCTTATTGTTCTTATTAATGATAAGTAACACATCAAAATGTTACCTATGTCACACTGTGGTCTATGCAGATGGTACATCATTTCTGAATGTAAATAGTGAGTTGGGATTGCTATCACAGTCCGTACATGAAACCTTAAAACAGGCCCAACTTTGGTTTGAAAGCAATGGCTTTTTTATGAATGAAAGTAAATCACAAAACATCCTATTTACTTTAAAAAAATATAAATTCTCGATGCAATAAAACAAGTAAAACTATGAAGCTACTTGGCATGACTATCGATCAAAATCTATCATGGAACCCTCACATTGATTTTGTCTGCAGTCACTTATCATGCGTGGTGCTTCTATTAGCAAATCTAAAAGAAGTAGTATCAAAAGAATATGTGCGTATGGCATATTTTTTATTTTTTCAAAGTATCTTTAGATATGGTTTGATACTATGGGGTAGTAGTTCAAAGATAGTAGAGGTATAAAAAATTCAAAAAAGGGTTGTTAGAATATTAACAGATTCAAAGAAAATAGAGCATTGTAAACCTTTGTTTATAGTGACAATAATTCTCACAGTAGTTAACCTATACTTCATGATGTTCTGGTATATGTTAAAGAAAATGTGCATAACTATAATATAAGAAATAAAATACATACATATAATAGACGCAATATGAAAAAAAATTGGATATGCCCTTCCATAGACTTTAGAAGACCTCCCAATACTATAAAATAAATAGCATAACATTTTGGAATGCACACATTAAATATTCAAAGATAGGTTATAAAAATGGTTAATTGAGAACCCTTCTACAGCCTAAAAAAGTTTGAAGAAAAAAGCAAACAGGATATGTAAACAATGTATATTATTTGGCACTGAAACTAAGTATTCTATGATTGTATAAAGATAGTACTTTGTTGTTTCTTTAGATATTACTGTATATAACAAGATATTGTTGTTCTTTAGATCTTTAGGTTTTAAACATTTTTATATATTCTCGATGAAGCCTATTGTAATTACCAAGTGGTGAATAAATTATTATTATTATTAATAATATTTATTTCTGTTTTCCCTCCAATGAGTGAAATTTCCCCATTGTCTGAAGTCACGTCTTCCTTGATCTTGCCCTCTCTTTGGCAATCTTTCTGTCCTGATGTAATTTATTTGTTCCTGCTGACCCGGTCTCCCATCTATACCCGGTCTTTCAAAATTTGGAACATATGATTGGTAACTTTGCCTTGCATTATTCTCACATCATCTTTCTTAATCTCTGCTTTGTTGGTAATCACTAAATTGGTAATTTCGCGTATCTTGTGCTCCCACTCTCGAGATATATAATTCTTTTGTTGTTCCAAAGCTGATATTAATTCTGTCATCTCGAGATGCTATGTGGTGTTGCAATAATAGATAATTTTGTATCCTTAAGGATAATGCCTTGTGAGCAAACTCTCAAAATCTTTCTCATTGATCAGAGGTGACAAATTCTGAACTTGACCTGCATGTTTCAATAAATAATTGGTTATATATTCCCTCTCATGGATCAAATTATCCATGGTTAAGCATTGCTCGTATCCTGTGCTGTATTGTAATGTTCCAGAATCTGTTCATGAATAGGCTCTTGAAGGATTCATACAAAATATCACCGCCTGATACCATTTGCAGCCAATCTAAGGTCTTCTGGTCCAAACATCTTTCAACAATTACAATTTTCAAGGCTTCCAGTATCTTTTTAATTTGTGAGTACTCTGACAAATCCACAATAAACTGTACTGGATTGTAGTGTTCATGAAATTTTGGGAGTGGCAAACCACTCAAGATATAATTGTAGTTTTGCATGTCCCTTATTCCCATATTTAAATTATCTACAGTTGTTTGTGTACTCTGAGTTTCGATGTGGGCTATGGATGAACCCACTGTGTCACTCACATTATTAGTCATACTTGAGGAAATACTTCTATCATTACTCTGTGCATCAGATATATTGAAATTATCACATATATTGACCCTTGAACTCAATTCTAACCTATTTACACTACCTTGCAGTCTTTATATTGTCTGTTCCAATTTTCTACTGTTTTCATTTTGAACAGCTTGGTGCTTGTTAATCTCACAAGTTAGTTTTTTATTCAAATTTATAGACAAAACTTTGACTTCCTCGGCCAACTTATTTCTTTGTGTTTCTGACTCCTTCTGAATTTCAGATATCTCCCCTCTGAGATTAACTTGCATTTTAATTAAATCCTTGTTTATTGCCTCCATCATCTCTCTTAGCTCACTTGAAATGCTACTCATTCAGCTTCCTAACTCTGTACATCTTACACTAACATATCAAACTTAGTACTAACCTCACTTCTTTGGTTCATATTTCCCTGCTCATGTTTCACATTTTCTTTGAAAAGTTTCCTATATCACCTGCTATTACTTTATGATTTTCATTTCTCATTCTTGTAATACTACTATCTAACTCCATAAATTTCTTTTCAATTTTTTCCCTGTTTTGATCTAATTTTTCATTACTCTGACTTAGTTTTTGTTCTAAGTTTTCCTACCAATATCTTTCCTTAATTTCCTTACTCTTTACCATATTCCTTTGTAATTTGTCTTTAATACCCTTATTTAATGTTTCACCAAAATTTCTCAGTATTTCCATCATCATACTAGCATCAAAATTAACATTTCCTACTGCATTTACATTCCTTTGTAAATTTCATTTCCACCACCCGTTACAGTTACTTCAGCTCTGTTTGGTATAATACTCTGACCCACTGACCCAATATATCTATCTCTGTCATTGGCTACCTGCCCTGAAATGTTTACAACACACGCAGATGTTTGAGTTGACTCCCTGCTATTCTATTCTGACTTTCTTCACTGATATTTCCTCCCTCAAATCATGCATTGTTTGGGCTATTCTCCGTGATCTGCATTGGTTCATGGCCAACTGTTACATTATCCCCTTCCATAATTATTTCTTCAGTATTCTTTTATTAATGTTTCCATTTCTTAGCAATATTTAATTTCTCACAAATCTTTTTCGGTTTAGGCTACACATCGAATTTACAGTTTTCTAACCTTTTATGGCACTATCTGATGACCTTGTTTTGGTATCCAGTTTCCTGCCCTCTCTCCTAGATGTATATGTTCCCTCTGCATCTTAGTATCATGGATGTACGTTATCTCATTGTCCTGGAGTCAAATTCCCCTGTTGTCCTCAGTTCTCATAGTCACTGATGTCCTCTCATCTGCGTTGTTAGTCATCCTGGTGGTTGTTTCTGGGATCTGTGCCATCCTAAAGCCTTGTAGTTAATTGTACCGCTCCATTCCTAGTTATCTCACCCCATGTTCTGCGAGCCATTTGTCACAGGATCTCAGTGACTTTTGTATGTTTATTTGTCGGGCACTTATTGTTTAATTATTTTTAAATTTGGGTTCTTTGTTCTCCAGCTAGCTATTGTAACTCAGTCAAGCACATATCTCTAAGCAGGGTATGTAAACGGAAAGGAATTGTTGCTAAAAGATAACACTGATTCAGAACCTCTGAGTCATAGATTTTTATTGCTGTCACGCATAGTTTTAAGTAATAATTGACATATTTAATTTTTCTGCATGCCTGACTGAAACTGTTGTATCTTTAAATGTAACTACAGTATTTTGAGTTGTCACACACCAGTTACTTCGCGTACTTTACTGTTCCTCACATTTGTATCTAACTCTGTGACATGTACCTCGTGAGATATTCTTCAAACTATGTGACACTTCTTCATGGCTCGAAAATATATACTCTTTTGTCTTGAATTGCCTAAACATTCTAATTTAATTCTTATTGGTTATCAAATTGCACCAACTTTAACATCTCTTTTGGTCAGCCAATCACTACTACTGATACATGTACTCTAGGGAAAATATTCCCTCTATTTCTAGAAAAAGACACACTACCCTGTGACCTCAATTCCAACTTTCTCTTCTTGGTGACAAACAACTCACCCCCTCGGTTTTTTATTACACAATTTTCTATTCTCAGTTTTAGTCAGGCAGTGCAATCTTATTTCCTAACAAGTCCTTATAATTAACAAGCATTTAAAAGTATGTGTATTATATATATATATATATATATATATATATATATATATATATATATATATAACTTTACACACACAAAGCTGGTTAAAGAATTATTTTGTAATTTACACTATAATTACTCTGGCATTCACAGCATGTTCTGATATAAAATGCTGCCTTATGGTCATACAAAGTGCATGGAGTTGAGTTGCACATAATAACACTCTTTAAAAATCTGATAATTTCTTTATCTGCTCTATCCTACAACAAAATGTGTAAATGTGTAATGAAAGTTTATCTGGATAAACAAACAGGAGATGGAAGAAATAGCATTTGTATGAATAGTTTGTAGAAGAGTGAGAGAAATAAGTCATGAAAATGCAACACATCAGATTGTTTATATCCATACTACTTGATTTAACTCATTTTCTTTAGCTATTTACAAATTAATACAGTCTTAATGCTTGTATAAGTCATCTTGGCCACACTCTAGAGTTGAGTTGTGTTAAAAGCCTTCTGTTGATCTGACATAAATTCCCCCTTATTTTGATATTTATGCTCCTTGATTTAATTAATCTCCTTTAGCTACGTACAAACTGTACAATCTTAAATGTTCACTCTAGCTTAAAACAATAACAGATATGACAATGAACATCTGTCAAGATAAAGTCTCGAATGTATATGCTTCTGGCCTGTTTATCAGTCTGCCCACCATTATTGAATGGCTTTTTTTAATCGTTGAGCATAATATTTATTACTGTTAAAAATAGCAAATATCCATGATTTAGTTATTAATTCCTTGTAATTACATCCTTCTAGGCTATATTTTACCTGGAGCATTTAAAAAGTTTCACAGCCAAGGTTGCCCATAAGGAGAGGGGTCCCTAGAAGGGCCTATGCAATAAAATATCAGAACAATGAATATATGTAATCAGTTTACCACAATATCATTTTGTGCTATAGCCCCAAAACCAGATGCCACTATTTTACAAGTTATGTGAGTCTTTCTGAATAATGGATGGCTGCCTCAGATGTTTTACAAAACCACAATGATTTGACGAGCATCCAGAATTTATCGGGGCAGCCCTGTTCTAACCCCTTATTTTAAAGATAAAAAGTATTAAATATTGTAAGTGATAATTCTGTTCATCACTAAGACATTAAAAAATATGATTATTTGAAATTGGGGCATTCATTCATTATGAAAGGTTATAAATATGATTATTTATAATATGCTTACCATCACTGCAAGTACTGGTCCTATTATATTCAAAACAGCCACATTAGAACACAGTTCAGTTAAAGCTGTAGCAATTAAACAGCTGGTCATCATTATTGAAAATCCTGAAAGGTCTCTCAAGGCAGTCAGCCAGTCACCAATCATTACATTCATACCTGACGCGTTGCCAGCTCTTGATATGGCAAAGCCACCACCTATAAATATTTATCATATACACAAAAGTTTATACACATACAGCTGAGGGAATGTTTATGTCCATTTTCCCTTCAAATTATACAGGGTGGACCATTTAAGTTGAGACCGTACAATATCTCCAAAACTAAGCATTGTAGAAAGAAATGTCTTTAATAAAGTTGCTTGATATTATAGAGGAAAGTAAATGCCATTAGTCGTGTTTTATTTGGAGGACATTGTGATGGTCATTTTAGGGTTAACTAAGTTTGACCCTAATTGTAGGTTCCCATTTAAAAAATTAAATTGACCCTAAAATGACTATCATAATGTCCTCCAAACAAAACACAACTAATGGCATTTACTTTCCCCCATGACATCAAGCAACTTTTATTAAAGACAGTTCTTTCTACAATGCTTAGTTTTACAGTCTCAACTTAAATGGTCCACCCTGTATACTGGATGTAACTAAATATTTATTTACATAACATGAAGGAAGCTTAATCACTACTTAACACACAGTAAAGCTTAACACAGTAATAGAAGATAGATAAGATAATTTAACACACTCTTACTGCTTCACTTACTCAAAATTGTTTAAGGATATGTTTCACATACCATTGTCTGCATCATCAGCTTGTTGTCCATTGCTGGTGATGGATAATTTTTCAGTATAGGAACTCCTGAGTGCTGCTGTGGAGATTTGATGAACTTGAAAATCCTGTAGCCCTCGAGGATGTCAAAGTGCATTGAACTTCTCCCATGTTCTGAGGTCAATGATATCATTTACTGGTTTTAGTCATTTAACTTCTCTGCTTATCTCATGTGTCCTGTCCAGAATTATGCTAATATGGCTGATTTATCTGTATGCTTATTGAAAATGGTATAGAAAGTTCTTTGATACAAGTTTCCGAATTTCTCTTAGTCTTTCCAATGTACGATATATCTTGTTGTGACCCAGACACAATCTTGTATATTACAGATCTCTTTTTTTTTCCTCAAAGGAACACTGTCTACTTTAACTTAATTAAATTCCTGTTACTGAATCTGGTGATAGCGCCAATGACATGTTATAATCATTGAAAATGGTTCAAACTTCTTCATTCTCCAGGGGTGGTGATTAAACTTTTTATAAACTGTCTTAGTTTGGGAGATATGTAGTTATTTATTCTTTTAATCTTTTTATTTTAGCAATAAGTGGACACAGAAAATGAATGGTAATACCATCATGTGTAGTCCTTAATAAAATGCATTTCCAGAATCCAGTGGAATATATATAGGCTTCAAACTTCACTAATATTCTTTGATAGTGACAGATCAATTGATGTGTTTAGTAATGGATCCACACATTGCGAATACAAAATTTCTTTTTTATATATTCATTCATTATGAGTATTTTGCATTCTTTGTTAGGTTCTTATTTTTATTTTTCACATTATACAAGACCCAGACGGTACTGACTTTTAGTACTAATTTTTTTTTATTTATATTGAAATTGTGATCTAGTGCTGCAATCATGGAACTAAGTTGTAGGCCATTATATGAACAAAAAGTATCCTTTTCAGAGCATAGCTGAGACAGTCACTGTGATAACTTTTTAAACTGCCAATATGTATACAGTGTCAAATATGAGCCAAATCTTTTAAGAAGGTACTACCCAAACTGATTTTCCTCGGAACATTATAGACATTTGATTTTCCATTAATCTATGATGTATTTATTTCATCTTCTTACAATAATTCATGTTTGCATGATTTCCATTCACCATTTTCTAGCCATTTATATTCATTTTTATATGATAAAGATATATGTGAATTTTTCAATTAAAACAGTACCATTCTCATTACAGTTTGGTGCAGCCCACTGTAAATGGTTATTTATTCTGGCTTTCCATACTATCAGCTCTAATTAACGCTAATCTTACCTCATAAATTGTTAGCGCAACAGCCCGTAAACCACCTAATAAAGCATAATTAGAATTAGAAGAATAACCAGCTAATATAACAGTATAAACCCCTAAGTATTTTGTCTACAGTTTTAATGTTTTCATTAGACTTTTATACAAATGTCACATGTAGAGTTTATTCATGTTTGACTTTTGAATGCTGAGTTTTTGATAGCATACACCTTTATATCTGTTAGAGAGAAAAACTTTAATTCTATACATTTCCTGTTCTTGCAAGCCTAGTCATGAAGTCATAAACAGCCTTTTCCAAATTGCCTTTCACTATACCTCTTTGAACAAACTCAAAATCAATAATTTTGGGGAATTTAAATGCATGACAAAATATACTAATTATAGGCTGAAAGTCCTGAAGAATTATACTGATCATCCTCTACCAACCACTACTTTTTACCACTACTTTTAATAAGCCCAAGTTCTTTTTACTTTCTTGATCAGGTAAACATTTTTTATTTTGCAAAATTCTACCCATATCCTATATCTTTGGGAGATTCGTCTCTATTTGGAAAATTCTGAAAAGTGAGTTCCCTTGTGTGTTTTACTGTTCACATTATAGCAAAGCATTTGCTTTTTCATAATATTACATTGTTTGTATAATACTAAAGTGGCTCAGTAACATCATCACCAAATTACTACCGTAAAATACATTTTTCTTGAATTTGAAATACCACCAAGAACAATTGCTACAGTGTATTAATGCATAGGTGGCAATGACTGCCTTGTGATCCCAAAGCTCCCTCCAATGCACGACTTGTCCTGATGACATATTGTACAGATTTTATTTAGCTTATGCAGTGATAACAGTATGATGGTGTGTAGGAATAATCTTACCACTGCATTTTACAGGGCATATCCTTCATTTAGGAACCAACATGATTTTTGTGTTCCATTCCGCTTTAACAATAGCAAAACTGTTGAGCACATATCTAATTCAGACTTTAAACATATAAGAGAAAGAAATAGTTATATGGATTTCAAAGAAACTCATAAACAGGTTAGCCAGGAAAGAAGACAGTGGACTGCCCATAGCTAAACCAGTATCCTGCATGTAAACACATAACATGAAAAATGTTTAATTATGTATTTAAGTAATTTATCTTGTATATGCTGGGGAACAAAGTGTTCACATTAAAGGAGACAAGTATATCATCCAATGAAAGTATTTGGTTTTGCAATTTCTCTACAGCTTCAAAGGAGTTTTTCACACTGAGGCTTTCAAAACTAGATAGTCTCTGGAGGCTGCTAATAATCCATTTTTCTAAGTAGTAAGAAGGGGTATTCATTTAGCTGATGATGGGTTGCATTGTAAGATTAGGTTTATGGAGTCAAAGAAGGCAGTAAACTTTGGATAAAGTGGGGTTATTATATATTATTATATTCCTTGGGTTATTATATCCTCTGAACAGAGCTAAGACAGTTTATAAAATGTTAGCTAAACATCTTTTAGGCAATGAGCAACTTTTGAACCATCTTTAATATTTATAACATCTCGTTGGCAGATTAAACATCAATAATTTAATTAAGTTAAAGTAGACAGTGTTCCTCTGGAAGAAAAAAAATCTGGCATATACAAGATGGTGTTTGGACTGCAACAAGGTATACTTTGGAGAGACTAAGAAATCTGGAAACTCATCTCAAAGAACATTTACATCCATTTTCAATAAGCAAACAAGTAAATTGGCCATATCAACATATTTCTGTGAGATCAGCAAAGAAATCAAATTACTAAAACCGGTAAATAAAGCTATTGACCTCAGCACATGGGAGAAGATCTTTATAAAGAAGTTCAATGACACCCTCATGAACTCTGACATCCCTGAGGACAATAACTCGTAACTCATTTTATTCATCCTTTGAATACAACAGTTAAAGAACACGTCAGATTTACATATACAGAATTTTAAAGAAAAGGTATTCCATATTTTGAGAGGTGGTAATATGGACCAAAACAAGAAAAAAATGTCCAATAAACATAGGTTCTAAAATGCATAACTTAAGAGCTATGAGTTCATCTTCATTACTGTGAAACATCTCTTCTGCTGCAAGCTCTTTGCTATTACATATAACCTACAGGATGCAGTAAACAAATGAGGACATACTACTCTGTTAGTGTGAAATAGCAAAGTTTCTAATGTAATCTGCTTGCAATTACATACGAACTGCACTTGTGAACCATTACTAAAGGAGATGCTCAATATGGTGCCCATTCATAGCAAGGCATGCTTCTGTCCAACGTCTTAGGGAATAACGCACACTCACCACTACAGGTTGGTGACGGATGCTCTGGCAGGTATTAATGTCGCCTTCCTGTAGTGTTCGTACATCATTAATGGGAGTAGCATAACCAAACATTTAAAGATAAAACTGCAATGTAAAAGCATTTCACAAACTTATCAAAACACAAACTCATTCCATTAGAACTAATAAGAATATATAAAGGTGGCCCTGTAGCTCAGTCGGTAGAGCACCTTCCTACTGCGCAAGGGATCCCAGGTTCGATCCTGCAGGGGGGGGGGATTTTTCTGTAGCCAAGATTATTTCCTATCCTCCCCAGTGTCTGAAAGTATGAATGAGAGTGTGAATGTGTGTGTGTGTGTGATCTAATTATTAAAAACCCAAAAAGCGCAAGAAACCCAACGACAAGAGGCAATAAGACCAATATTGGCCACACCAATAAGATCAATTAGTTAAAGACGGGATAAAAATGGAACTAAAAAAAAAGAATATGCATAGAACTTACCCAGAACTGTGAATATGGTTTACAGTAACAGCACTAACAGATATTTTACTGCATGCTGTGTCCATGGACAATAACAGAGTAATGTGTCCTCATTTGTTTACTGTCTACTGTAAGTCGTACGCAGGTAATATCAAAGAGCTTGCAGTAGAAGAGATTTTCACAGTAGCATAGATGAACACGTGTTCATAGCTCTTAAGGTATGCATTTTAGAGCCCATGTTTACTTAACATTTTTTTCTTACTACCACCTCTCAAAATATTGAATACTTTTTTATAACACCTGGTATATAAATATTTATAACTTATTTTACATTGTATTGTTTAATTTATATTCTTCTAAACTATAAAAAGCATTATCTAGTAAATTTTTTTACCAATTCTAATATACATTTGTTATTTTTATTTGTTTTTATCTCTTTAGGTAACTTATTGAATAGTTTTTTCCCCATAGTTTTTACATCTCAGTTGTTTAAAGTACCCCTAGGGGTTGATCTAAAATATTGATTGTTGTATCTCAAATAATATTTATGAACATTATTTATTTGCTCCTCCTTATCTAATAGAATATCTTTTATGCTTTCATATATACACAGTTATTCATAAGTCAGTGTTACATTTGGAAAACATCTTGTGTGTGATGCATGAGACATGCGAGTCCGAATCGTGTACGTTTGGAAACAAAATTATCCAAGTTTGTGTCACGTGAAGCGCGCATGTTGTGGTGACGCAGTTGGCCGCTAGGCAACAGGAGTGTACGAAATGGCGTGCGCAGGTATAGAGAGCGTTTTGTGTGATACAATTTGCAAAAACGGAGGTTACTGTGACTGTTCAGCGGCGATGTCCCACTCGTTTTCACAAGGATGCGCCAAATCGTAGGACCATCAAGAGGCGGTATGAAACGTTCAAGCGCACTGGTTGTCTGTGTCCACCCAAACGACCCGGAAGGCCGAGACCGTCAGACGCCACTGTTGCATCTGTTCGTGAGTTGTTTGCGTGCAGCCCTTAGAAATCGACAAATCGTGCAAGTCTGCAGCTGGGAATGTCTCAGTCGACTGTGTGGCGGATTCTTTGCAAGCAACTGAAGGTGAAACCGTACAAACTGAAACTCCTGCAGGCGCTCACAGATGGTGACAAGGAGGTTCGCACACAATTTGCCATCGACATGCAGGCTGCAATGACAGATGATGATTTTTGGTGACAGACTCGTCTTCAGCGACAAAGCAACGTTTCACCGGGAAAAGTGAACCGCCACAACAGTAGAATATATAGGACAGCCCGAGGCCACTTTTTTGCGTTTATATGGGAAAAGATAGGGAAAACGAGGGTAGATGCTAGGCTAGGAGGGTATCCAAGGAGGAAAAATGCGTTTATATGGGGGAGATAGGGAATATGAGGTTAGATGTCGACTAGACAGGGTTTGAAAGGTCTGAATATATGCTTTATAAGGGAAAGGATAGGGAAAACGATGGGAGATGCTAGGTTGAGAGAGTCTTCATAGAGGAAAATGAGTTTATATGGGGAGGGAGATAGGGAAAACGAGGGTAGATGCTAGGATAGACAGAGGTTGAAGTAGGAGGAATGTGCTTTATATGAGAGTGACAGGGAATACGAGGTGAAGTGCTAGGCTAGTCAGAGGTTGAGTAGAGTATACGATTATATACGAAAGATAGGGCGTAGATGATAAGGCTAGGCAGCTACTGAAGGAGGGGGAATATGGACTTACATACAGGAGAGATAGAGAATACGAGGGGAGGTGCTAGACTAGACAGGACTTGAAGGGTAGAATATAAGTATTTTAGAACACACTTTAAGCTTTTTAGGCACAGGTTTATCTAACTTTACAGGTATGCTGATGCTGTTTTAATGCAGTGGAACAGACATTTAACATCCTCTTACAGGCTTTAAAATATTTTTAGACATAGATACAGATACGTGTTTTAGGGTATTGGTGTAAGCATTTTAGCCAGTGTACTAGGAATTGTGGAGCATTTTAGGGTTCATTTAGAGACATTTTAGGCACAGGTACAGATATTTTTTTGATATGAACAAGGCTTTCAGGACATTCTGGTATGAGGCAGGGGAATTTTAGATGTTTCAGCAGCATTTTGGGAACTGGAGCAGCTAGATTCAGGGTATTCATATAGGTTTCAGAATATTTCGAGGTGTTTTATGATGCTTTTAAGGTATTTTGACAATGTTCAAGACGTTTTCAAAGCTCGTGCTAGGAGTGTTTGTGGCTCTTTAAAGGTATTTTAGGTTATGGATGTGGCATAGGCACAGACCATTAAGAGTTCCTGAAGGGGCTTTTGGATAAGTGTAGTGGTTGTTTGTCGGCTTTTGGATAAGTGTAGCGGGCTATTTTATCGGCTTTTGGAAAGAGTAGTGGCTGTTTTATCGGCTTTTGGATAAGTGTAGCGGCTGTTTTATCGGCTTTTGGAAAGCGTAGTGGCTGTTTTATCGGCTTTTGAATAAGTGTAGTGGCTGTTTTGTCGGCTTTTGGATAAGTGTAGTGACTGTTTATTGGCTTTTGGTAAATGTAGTGGCTGTTTTTATGAGGGCTTTTGGGAAATGGTTTTCAGGCATTCTCTCTTGTTTATAGAGTTTTTCTCTTGTATTACACAGGTCTTATGATCCATAACCATTTCTAACGTTTTTACAGTCATATCGGATCCTTTTATGGTCTTCTCAATATTCTAATGCTACCATGTATGAAAGTATGTAGAGATGCCTTTTCTAACTCGACCTTAGGCTCTGTTAGTGATATTATTGTTTTTATTCAGCTTTTATGTTTTTTTTGTATGTTAATTGTTGTCTAGGTGTATCGTCTTTACCAGTTAATTGAGACTTTATTAGATAAGGATTGTAAGGGTAGGTGCCTCTCCCCTTTTATCTAGGCTTGAGACTAGCACTAGGATTTGCTCCTAATGGCAGGGTTACCACCTCCCTTCCACATTCTTATTTTTTATTTTATTCTTAGGTGTCTGCTAGATGTATACACAGTACAAGGCAAACTTCCACTTTTTAAAGTTGTAGACTCACGAGAAAATTATCATCTAAGGATTACATTCTCTTAGCCACTGCTTGTAATGCTGTAATGACCATATGCATATGTCGTTATTCCATCCTCAGCAACAACTCTTTTATCGTCGTATGGAGTCAATGCAATTTTATTCACTTGCACTGTGGTAACAGTATGCTTTCGTGACAGGATCAGATTCATGGGCGTCCTTATTATTTCTTTGGCTTTAAGACAGTCTGTATAACTATCGAATGTGATGTGCTGCTTAATAGCGCCACGTTTTATACCTTTAATCTTTTTTATGATTGAGCCGTGGATGTCTAGCGCATAACATCTTAGGTCGCAGTCCGACAAAGCGTTGGATGATTTTACCATTAGCCTCATCTTTAAATTTTCCAAGCACTTTCTTGTTTAGTGCTGAATAGCATATATGGTTTGTAGGATAATCAGCTGTATCGAGATGCTCAAGAAAACGTAGCTTGTCCTGGTACACATCTTCAGTTGTAACTTGATGGATGAATGAATCAGTGTCCATATACATCAGCTTCAGGTTTTCAACTCCATAATGCGGTAACAACACATCATAATGATAGTGGTACATTAATGTCTTGGAGATGTCCAACACACTCATTCCAATGTATATAGGCTTGTTGAACACGATCTGTCGGGAGGCCATATGCACAGCAGCTAGATTGGGGGCATATATTGTTTGATCGATAAACGTAGGCTTTGCAATTAACTTTTCCAGAGTCTTCTCGTTTGTCACCAACCGTATATCCACACGATTACGAAGGTTCTCCATTGTTTTTCCAAACATAGCATTGTTGAACAGTTTGTAGAGATCCTTCTCAAAATCATTTGCAGCCTTTTGTCGTAGTCTGTTGTTAAATTCCACATACGGTTTTAACCACTGTGACTGTCGGAATTGCAGCACACGATGGATTTTTGTTAGTTGTAGTCCATGACTAAGAGCTTGCTTCAAAGTCATGTAATGCACTACATACTTCTTTCGTGATCCAAGGTGAGGAATTAACTTCTTTGTAGTCGAGTCCTTTGGTTTCAGACACTCAGGCAGGAATGGTAAATCATTATGCAGATCATGGAGTTCAGCAGGATACTCGATGTCAACTTCTAATATGTATCCATGAGGATCATCTTCTTCTAGTCTTTGTAAGTTTATTTCTTCAGGTGAAACCCACTGAAATCCACCAAAAGGAAGGGCGTGACACATTGCCCACCCATATTGGTTATTAGCGTCCTCATATGTGATGAATTGGGTTGGTCTCGACGGATCAAACTTTTCCATGTAAGTGTTATTAGCCTCTGCATACCGATGGGACACTTGGCATAAACCTCCTCTTATGCCGGATTCCACCATGAGTAGTTGGTCATAATCCTGTAACAGTTCCAGTTCGATTCCAGTATACAGTAACATGGCGTCCCATGTAAGTCCTGGAGAGGTAAAATAATGTGCTGGATCAACTTTGTGCGTTTTGAGAGTTTGCTCTCTGAATGTCTCAAAGACATCAGCTAGAAGAAGAACATCAGATATTAAGTAGAGGTCACTGTATTCACCCAGGTTTCTCACATTGAACAGTCTCCATACATTTCTAGCATGTTCGTAGTCAGCATCACTAATTTCTTCTTCATTCAGTTTATTGTAGAAGTAGTTCTTAGGAGGCAGGCAGGTCTCGTTCAAGACGTCCCATGAAGTGACGTAATCATAGGGAAATACACCCTTACGTGTCATCAACTTCATCTTGTCTTCTCCGAAGTACTTCAATGTTTCAGGGTACGATGTTAGATTATTTACCAGCTTATCCAAGCTTGTGCTCAGGAACCGAAAACTATCTACAAAACGGAGCTTTATATCTCCGACATACTTGGAGAATGATATATAGCTTTCTTCAGAGCTAGGAATTACTTCCACCCGCTCACTTGTAATCCCAGCTCCTTAACAATGAAGTGTGAGTCATATCCACTGAGGTTGTGCATGAAGACAGGGATATATTTAGGTGTAGTCCGAAGTTCATATCCGACCTCGAATCGGTAAAACCTAAATGGTTAATTCTTAATGAGTTAAAAGACTTAGACAAATATGGTAAAATCAGAATAAGTTTATAGCGCTAAGAGGCTTAGTGAAAGACTTTTCAGGTATCATTAGAAAATAATTGTAATCAAGCTATTTAAGGATTAATTTTTTACTATTATCTTAGAGCAAAATATTTAATGATCAAAAGCTATTAAACCAAGGGAGTTGTATGGGCGGAACAAAAATGTATTTATTAGATGTAATTCATTATCTGTGTTAAACCGTGATACGTACTTAGGCAATCTATGGTCCTTGTTCGAATCTTATAAAAATTTAATGGTTCATAAATATTAAACTAGGAGACATATACGGCTGGAATAAAAAGTGTTTAACCCATATATTTATAAGTATACTTAAGTATCCTCAGGTCTGAATTTGAATTCTTAATTTTCTTTCTTTTTTTCTTTCTGTTTTTCTTCTTTCTCTCTTTCCTTCTTCCTTTCTACTTTATTCCTTTCTTCTTCTTGAGCAGTACACACACACGCACACACACACACAGACATATACACAGACACACACACGGACACACACACAGACACACACACACACAGACAGACACACACACAGACTCACACACAGATACACACACACACAGACTCACACAGACATATACACACACGCTGACATACACACACACAGACACATATACACAGACTCACACACACAGACACACACACACCCCGACATACACACACACAGACATATACACACATACACACACACCCATTCGAGCACCTCTCCAAACACGCGAACATGTTCGAACACCTACGGAAACGTCCGAATACCTGTAACGTATTGAGATATAAGAGTTTAGACGATTAATCATCGTTTTATTATTAAAATTCAGTATATAATTGATCTAAAAGGTTCGTGCTACCTCTATAAATAGGGTGACCGCGGACACTGGACTTCATTGCGCTAATTAGTCTTGCGGTGTTAACATCGTGTTCTCGCCAAGAATAATCAGCTTTCTAAAGTGTTATCAAGGCAAAAAGGTTTACATTTCCCTTGAAGAAGGATTAATACGTTATTGCATCAAGAATAAAGATGAATAACTCAGCGTATAAGGATATTATTCCAAGCGCTACTGGATACGCTTGTAGTAAATGTAGAAAGGAATTCCTCCGAAGTTATGACAAGAGAAGACACGAGATGAGCTGCAAGAAGCTCTTCAAATGTAAACATTGTAATGTAACCTTTAATGATGGTTATAAGGGACAGCGGCACGAGGACGTATGTGAAATAAGCAGTCCTCAGAAGAAAAGCAGATTGGAGCCTACCAAACATCACATATTATCCACAATGGAGGACTGTGACATGAAAGAATACGAGACAGCGTTCGAAGGACGATTGAAATCGTATTTTATACGATGCGATTCATCTAAGGACTTGAATATGTACCTGCATGAGGCCAAACAACGAATAATCCAGGCAGTGCATAAAGAGCTTGGTATTCACAAGAGTGTGAAAATTAATCTGCTGGTTGAGTGCCGATTTGTAAACAGTATCGGAGAAACCTGTGACAAAACATTTAAAACACGGAATCAAGCTGCATTCTTAGAAACGGATCTGGACTCTATGCTGGAAACGAAAATGAAGAAGTTGGTTACTGAAATGGAGGATTCACAACTGAAGGGAAGCAACTGGGCTCTTCTTGCTGTGGAAGGGGTGCGTCTTCGTATTAACAAGTACAACCCCTTACGAGGCAGTAGCTACATACCCCTACCTCCATCTGTTGGAGCTAAAGAAGCTTGCATTAACGTCCAAAACTATAAGGATGAGCAATGTTTTATATATTCTGTATTGGCCAAATTCGTCAGCACCAAGCCTCAACGCGTCAGTAAATACAAACAGCTTCAAGATAAGTACGACTTCAGCTGCGTTTCCTATCCTACTCCACTTTCTCAAATGCCTAAATTTGAGAAGCTTAATAGGATGTCTATCAACGTTTTCGGTCTGGATGAGAAGCATGAAGTGTATCCGATAAAGGTTGCTGACACTGAGCTACCTGACCACCGCGACCTCCTACTATTGAGTGATAGTAGTGGAAAACATCACTATGTATATATCAAGAATTTTGAGAAGCTCGTTCGACGTCAGAAAACTAAGCATGATGGAGTGATATATACCTGTAAGCGGTGCTTTACACATTTTGACAATCGATATGGACGAAGTGGTCTGGAAAAACTGCAAGAACATGCATCCATCTGTAATCAGCATGGTGTTGCAAGGGTAGTTATGCCTACAAAGGAAAAATCAATTGTACAGTTTAAAAATTTTGAAAGGATGTTGAAACTATCTTACGTCATCTACGCAGACTTTGAAAGCATTCTCACTCCATGTCATACATGCATACCCAGTCCCGAAACTTCTTATACAACTCCTTATCAAGAGCATACAGCAATGAGCTTCTGTGTTTACGTTAAACCATCAACCAGCGTTGAACATCTGGAAACTGGTCTTCCTAAGCATCCCTATGTATATCGTGGTGTTGATGCTGCTCAGAAGTTTATGGAATACCTGTCATTCCTTGCAAAGGAGATTAATAATATATACAAATCTGTCATGCCCCTGAAACTTACAGATCAACAGCAAAAGGATTTTGAGTCTTCTATAGTATGCTACTTGTGTGGAAAAACCTTTACTGAAGAGAACTATAAAGTACGCGACCTGATCACATCAGTGGTGAATATCGGGGAAGTCTGCATAATGAATGCAATTTAGCCTGCAAAACACCTAAATATATCCCTGTCTTCATGCACAACCTCAGTGGATATGACTCACACTTCATTGTTAAGGAGCTGGGATTACAAGTGAGCGGGTGGAAGTAATTCCTAGCTCTGAAGAAAGCTATATATCATTCTCCAAGTATGTCGGAGATATAAAGCTCCGTTTTGTAGATAGTTTTCGGTTCCTGAGCACAAGCTTGGATAAGCTGGTAAATAATCTAACATCGTACCCTGAAACATTGAAGTACTTCGGAGAAGACAAGATGAAGTTGATGACACGTAAGGGTGTATTTCCCTATGATTACGTCACTTCATGGGACGTCTTGAACGAGACCTGCCTGCCTCCTAAGAACTACTTCTACAATAAACTGAATGAAGAAGAAATTAGTGATGCTGACTACGAACATGCTAGAAATGTATGGAGACTGTTCAATGTGAGAAACCTGGGTGAATACAGTGACCTCTACTTAATATCTGATGTTCTTCTTCTAGCTGATGTCTTTGAGACATTCAGAGAGCAAACTCTCAAAACGCACAAAGTTGATCCAGCACATTATTTTACCTCTCCAGGACTTACATGGGACGCCATGTTACTGTATACTGGAATCGAACTGGAACTGTTACAGGATTATGACCAACTACTCATGGTGGAATCCGGCATAAGAGGAGGTTTATGCCAAGTGTCCCATCGGTATGCAGAGGCTAATAACACTTACATGGAAAAGTTTGATCCGTCGAGACCAACCCAATTCATCACATATGAGGACGCTAATAACCAATATGGGTGGGCAATGTGTCACGCCCTTCCTTTTGGTGGATTTCAGTGGATTTCACCTGAAGAAATAAACTTACAAAGACTAGAAGAAGATGATCCTCATGGATACATATTAGAAGTTGACATCGAGTATCCTGCTGAACTCCATGATCTGCATAATGATTTACCATTCCTGCCTGAGTGTCTGAAACCAAAGGACTCGACTACAAAGAAGTTAATTCCTCACCTTGGATCACGAAAGAAGTATGTAGTGCATTACATGACTGAAGCAAGCTCTTAGTCATGGACTACAACTAACAAAAATCCATCGTGTGCTGCAATTCCGACAGTCACAGTGGTTAAAACCGTATGTGGAATTTAACAACAGACTACGACAAAAGGCTGCAAATGATTTTGAGAAGGATCTCTACAAACTGTTCAACAATGCTATGTTTGGAAAAACAATGGAGAACCTTCGTAATCGTGTGAATATACGGTTGGTGACAAACGAGAAGACTCTGGAAAAGTTAATTGCAAAGCCTACGTTTATCGATCAAACAATATATGCCCCCAATCTAGCTGCTGTGCATATGGCCTCCCGACAGATCGTGTTCAACAAGCCTATATACATTGGAATGAGTGTGTTGGACATCTCCAAGACATTAATGTACCACTATCATTATGATGTGTTGTTACCGCATTATGGAGTTGAAAACCTGAAGCTGATGTATATGGACACTGATTCATTCATCCATCAAGTTACAACTGAAGATGTGTACCAGGACAAGCTACGTTTTCTTGAGCATCTCGATACAGCTGATTATCCTACAAACCATATATGCTATTCAGCACTAAACAAGAAAGTGCTTGGAAAATTTAAAGATGAGGCTAATGGTAAAATCATCCAACGCTTTGTCGGACTGCGACCTAAGATGTATGCGCTAGATATCCACGGCTCAATCATAAAAAATATTAAAAGTATAAAACGTGGCGCTATTAAGCAGCACATCACATTCGATAGTTATACAGACTGTCTTAAAGCCAGAGAAATAATAAGGACGCCCATGAATCTGATCCTGTCACGAAAGCATACTGTTACCACAGTGCAAGTGAATAAAATTGCATTGACTCCATACGACGATAAAAGAGTTGTTGCTGAGGATGGAATAACGACATATGCATATGGTCATTACAGCATTACAAGCAGTGGCTAAGAGAATGTAATCCTTAGATGATAATTTTCTCGTGAGTCTACAACTTTAAAAAGTGGAAGTTTGCCTTGTACTGTGTATACATCTAGCAGACACCTAAGAATAAAATAAAAAATAAGAATGTGGAAGGGAGGTGGTAACCCTGCCATTAGGAGCAAATCCTAGTGCTAGTCTCAAGCCTAGATAAAAGGGGAGAGGCACCTACCCTTACAATCCTTATCTAATAAAGCCTCAATTAACTGGTAAAGACGATACACCTAGACAACAATTAACATACAAAAAAAAACAGAAAAGCTGAATAAAAACAATAATATCACTAACAGAGCCTAAGGTCGAGTTAGAAAAGGCATCTCTACATACTTTCATACATGGTAGCATTAGAATATTGAGAAGACCATAAAAGGATCCGATATGACTGTAAAAACGTTAGAAATGGTTATGGATCATAAGACCTGTGTAATACAAGAGAAAAACTCTATAAACAAGAGAGAATGCCTGAAAACCATTTCCCAAAAGCCCTCATAAAAACAGCCACTACATTTACCAAAAGCCAATAAACAGTCACTACACTTATCCAAAAGCCGACAAAACAGCCACTACACTTATTCAAAAGCCGATAAAACAGCCACTACGCTTTCCAAAAGCCGATAAAACAGCCGCTACACTTATCCAAAAGCCGATAAAACAGCCACTACTCTTTCCAAAAGCCGATAAAATAGCCCGCTACACTTATCCAAAAGCCGACAAACAACCACTACACTTATCCAAAAGCCCCTTCAGGAACTCTTTATGGTCCGTGCCTATGCCACATCCATAACCTAAAATACCTTTAAAGAGCCACAAACACTCCTAGCACGAGCTTTGAGAACGTCTTGAAAATTGTCAAAATACCTTAAAAGCATCATAAAACACCTCGAAATATTCTGAAACCTATATGAATACCCTGAATCTAGCTGCTCCAGTTCCCAAAATGCTGCTGAAACATCTAAAATTCCCCTGCCTCATACCAGAATGTCCTGAAAGCCTTGTTCATATCAAAAAAATATCTGTACCTGTGCCTAAAATGTCTCTAAATGAACCCTAAAATGCTCCACAATTCCTAGTACACTGGTTAAAATGCTTACACCAATACCCTAAAACACGTATCTGTATCTATGTCTAAAAATATTTTAAAGCCTGTAAGAGGATGTTAAATGTCTGTTCCACTGCATTAAAACAGCATCAGCATACCTGTAAAGTTAGATAAACCTGTGCCTAAAAAGCTTAAAGTGTGTTCTAAAATACTTATATTCTACCCTTCAAGTCCTGTCTAGTCTAGCACCTCCCCTCGTATTCTCTATCTCTCCTGTATGTAAGTCCATATTCCCCCTCCTTCAGTAGCTGCCTAGCCTTATCATCTACGCCCTATCTTTCGTATATAATCGTATACTCTACTCAACCTCTGACTAGCCTAGCACTTCACCTCGTATTCCCTGTCACTCTCATATAAAGCACATTCCTCCTACTTCAACCTCTGTCTATCCTAGCATCTACCCTCGTTTTCCCTATCTCCCTCCCCATATAAACTCATTTTCCTCTATGAAGACTCTCTCAACCTAGCATCTCCCATCGTTTTCCCTATCCTTTCCCTTATAAAGCATATATTCAGACCTTTCAAACCCTGTCTAGTCGACATCTAACCTCATATTCCCTATCTCCCCCATATAAACGCATTTTTCCTCCTTGGATACCCTCCTAGCCTAGCATCTACCCTCGTTTTCCCTATCTTTTCCCATATAAACGCAAAAAAGTGGCCTCGGGCTGTCCTATATATTCTACTCACAACGTGTGCATTTGGGGAAGCCAACACCCACATGTGACAATCCAGCATGTGCGCGACTCAACGTGTTCTGCATCCTGTCAAAGGACAAGGGTTGCAGGCCCTTTTTCTTGAATCCAAGTGACCGGCATCACTTATCTGGACATGTTAGAACAATGCTTATGCCACAACTCTAAGACAGAGATGACTTCGTTTTCCAACAGGATGGGGCCCCATCCCACTGCCACCGACTTGTGCGCGCGTACCTGAGCCAGAACTTACCGCGACGTAGGATTGGACGAAATGCTGACAATGACGTAGCATTGTTTCGGTGGCCGCCCGATCCCCGGACTTAATACCATGTGATTTCTTTCTCTGGGGATATGTGAAGGATAGGGTGCTCATTCCACCACCTCTTGCTGACTTGAAGGACCTCCGAGATCGCATTACATCAACGATCGACCGTGACATGCTGATGCGGATGTGGGCGGAATTGGACTATCACCTGGAGGTCTCCCTGTAACCAGAGGCGCATACATTGAACACTTGTAAGGCACACCAAATAAACTTTGAAAGATTGCCTTTCATTTGGTATATCATTCACACTGATATGTCAGTACTTATTTCACAACAAAACTTCTGAAATGTGACATTGACTTATGAATAACCCTGTATACAGGGAACAGTTAAACTCTTATAATTTTTAAAAATTGGTCTACACAAATGTTCTTTATCTACTTTTTCTAATATTTTAAGTCCTTTTTTTTGTAACATAAATATCTTTTTCTTGTCTATTTCTGTGATATTTCCACAAAGTGTAATTCCATACTTTATGTGCAAATAAATGAAAGCGTAGTAATCTGCTTAACTGTATCTTTATCCATAATATTCCTTGCCTGTTTAATTATATAGATACATTTATTTATTTTTTTTAAATATGCCTTATGTATGGTTTCCAATTTAGTTGTTTGTGAATTACATAGGTTACAAATGGAAACATTTTTTCAAAGGTACAATTAAAAATAGGTGATGTTTACTAATTTCAGTGGGCAGAATTCAAAAATGCATTCAGTTTTTCTGAGCACATATTTTTTTGGCAATATGACAATGTTCAATGAAAATATAATTGTAATATTTGCAAAAAATATTACACACTCATATTCAACTTTTAAAGAAAATAAAGAAGATTAATAGCATGAAAGCATACCTGAATTTGAGAATGTATGTTAGTCATCTTGTGTACCCTTTTTCTTTTCCCTTGGAACTTCAGTGTACATGATTTTCTTGAGTGTTCTGTGGTAGGTTCATCATGTGCAAGGCACCAATACTAATCGGCCATCATATGTACGTCCCAATGTCCCTGATAATGTTGTTCAAAGTAGTCAAGATGTGACTTGAGGAAATGAAGCTTCAAACTCATATTACACCCAAGCAGTCTGAAACTTTCCAGCATATTTCTGACAATTTCTTTGTATTAAGGGTCTTTTACATTACCCAGAAATTTCTTAATAACCTCTCTGAATCCATCCCACGCATCTTCTTCAATTTCATTCATAAAGCTGGTAAAATTAATATCTTTCATCAATTTCCTTATCTGTGGTCCATCAAATACTCCCTCTCTGATTTTAGCCTGTGACAATGATGGAAACTTTGTGCATAAGTACTGGAAGCAAGGGCAACTTTTGTCAAGTTGTTTTGTTTCATCATGCCAAGTTTTATGTGTAATGGAGGGAGTAGAATGTTTGGATGATCAACAAGAGGCACATTAATAGCATTTTTTGATCCAGGTTCGAGTTGTTGCCTTTCAGGCCATTGGTCAGCTTCCCAATGTTTGTTCCTTGCCCTGCTATCCCATTCACAAAGAAAACAAAGGAATTTTATGTATCCTCCCTGATGTCCTAGTAACAGACCAATGACCTTCAAGTCACCACATATTTGCTACTCATGGTCACAGTACTTAATTTTCCCAAGAACACACTTCAGAGTTTCATAAGACTCTCTTAGGTTTGTAGAATGCACAAGCGGTATTGAAGCCATTATGAATTAACACTGCCTTAGGACTTTGTTTGGAAGAATCAATAAAAAGACGCCAGTTTCTTGGCTCATATGCTTACCTGTCCAGCTGTTGAATAAGATAACACACATTCACACAAAACATAAATGGATCTTCTGCGTAGCACTTGTGGAACTGTATTTCACAATTCCTATACCATGAAAATGTAATGCCAGGTGATAACAAATTCTTCTCCTGTAGTCTTGAGCCCAGTACTTCACTTTTTTGTTTTGTGGGGCCTAAATCCCTCACTAAATCATTTAACTCAAATTGATTAAACTGTTGTGGTGAATTGTCAAATTCTTCTGGATCAGAAACCAACTCATTGCCGGAAGTCACGGAGCTGCTTTCAGATTCACTAAAATTGAAATCTGTTGGTGGTGTAGGTATGGGTAGTTTGGGTCTATGAGGAATAGGCAGTGTAGCTGAGCTCAGATTTGGTTTAAAGATTAAAAACAGAAGCATTATTATCAGTGAAGTATTCTTCATGATGGTAGATTGAGTCACACTTTTTGACACTCACCTTCACTAATTAAAAGTTACACAACTTTTAATTAGTATCAAAAAGTGTGACTCAATCTACCATCATCAGATTTGGATATTTAATTCCTGCCCTTTATTTTTTGTTGTAGCCAGCAACTTCGCACATGCAAAAGTAACAATCGTCATACTGATTCCGCTGCTCTCTCCATATCATTGAAGGCATTGCCTTCCGTTTTCCTTCATACCAATAATGTAATCCCTCAACACAACTGTTACATGCAATATGAGGCATGAATGATTTATCCTGATCACCAACTTTGTCTTTGAAATATGAGTAATGTAGTAATATAGTTTTTTGTTTGTGAGTCTATTTTATGTACCTTCCCACCAAACATGTAACATCCACAAATATAACAAAACTTCTGAGGACTTTGTAGACACTGTCTCCTGCATAATCATGATATAGAAGTCATACTTAAATTTTATTTTAGCACTACATATATAGAAGACAAATGTGCATACTAACACAAGTTTTCAGCTCAACTGAAGTTGAGATCTATGATAGCTGTAAATGTAAACATAAATACCTCACAAGAAGACAGAACTGACACACAGAACAAAACTGATAAGTGCTGGGAATATAAACATTAACATCTGGGTAATAAAGGAACTGATTAGGAAGAAAATCAACAACAGATTTAGAATAACATAATGAAACAAAGTAATAAGCTGAATGAATTTAGCACCACAGACATATATGCATATATCATAAAAACTAGATATGATAGCCAAAAACATACTTCATTTTTTTAAATCAGAGCACTGATTTCCTAAAAAATTACTGTAATTTATTTCTGGGATAATTTCTCCATTTATTTCTATCATTTCTACATGATGTTCTCCACCAGTGCTCAGGAGTTCCTATACTGAAAAACTATCCTATGCCAGGTGGACAATGAGCTGATGATGCAGACAATGGTCTGTGAAACATGAAGCAGTAAGGGTATGTTAAGTTGTTTCGTCTATCTTCTATTAATAAATATTTATTAACTAATTATATAATCATAGTAAAAAATTCACTCAACACTTTACTCACTACCTTTTTTTTTTAATGAGAATATATTTCTTTCACCCTTGTCCACTTCATTTGCTGTGGAGTGTTTGACAAGCCAGGTCTACTTTTGGTTGCTTCTCTGGACTCTTTGTTGAGAGTGGCCAAATCTTTAGGATTTCAAATTTCTTCAGTTGATCCTCAAATTTTTCAATAAAAATGTTGTCTTAAACTAAACTCCAAGGTTGAAGTGTTGAGTGAATTGTCAACTCTCTCTTAAAGTAATTGTATTATTAGTTACGGTAACTTCATTGTATAAAATGATCCAGTACTTCTGAATTAATATTTATTGCACCAGAAACTACTGTTTGACATTTCATGCCAAATAAAACACAATGTGCTCTCAAACGGGAAATACCTGTATCAGTGATGAAAAGTAACATTATTGTATTGAATTTCATCAGGCCAAAGCAACTGTAATGAATTGTGATAATTGCAGGATAGTTAAACTGTTAACTTTTTTCAGGTACTCTGCTGTAAGCAGGAATGATTTCAGTGATTCAACTTCTGAAGGATCTAATGGCCCAACAATGACATTGGCAATAAAACAACCCATAGTATCAGTTGACTTGTTAATTGAAATTCAGATCTTTTTATATTAGTTTTATCTTTAATGGTTTCATTACATCATCATAACATTTCCACAAACTTGACTCATAGGCACACATTCATCCATATACTTTTCCAAAAACTGTCTTAATGCAGGATTCTATAGTTCCTGCAAAAGGATTCCAGCATCAAGAAAAACTTTGCATAAGTCAATGCAAATGGTGATATTTGACTCAGTGTTGCAATGGATGTTAGAAGAAAGAAGAAGAAAAATATCTTCTTCCCAGTAGCCTTGGAAAGCACATTTTTGTGTTTGGTTACACTGATTTGTTGAGATATGAAATATCTCTTTTCGTGGTTCACTGACTGCTCACATATTTTGCACAGAAGTATTTTACCATCAGTCGAAAATACATTGGATCCAAAAGTATTAATGCAATTTAATGCATAAAGGAACATTGAATTTCAACGTGTTATTAGCTACCTCACACAAAAATGGTGCAATGAAAACTGAAAGAAACAGAAATTTAGGCAATAATTAAACATTTACCATTATAGTCTTAGCTCCCGCACTCATTGTTTTGCAGGAGGTATGATCTGATCAGAAGTCAAGTAACTACAAGCTATAATTAAAATCCTCACTGTTATGTTTTTTGCACAGAGACACTCACTGTTGTTTGTAAAGAGAATATGAACTGACTGGAAGTCAAAAACATGTAATTGTACGTTTATTTGCCTAAAAACATACAACATGTTTCAAGCATTGTTACAATCTAATATACATCAATAATACAAAAATTATTTATTCTAAATTTATTATTCAAATTATAAATCAATAATTTAACATATAAAATAATTTAAATTCTATGTTATACATTACTATAACTCATCTATTCTATAAATACATTTTTCTATTAAGTACTTTTTAGTTGATTTTTAAATGTATTTCCATTTAATATCCTTAAATAATTGGGCAATTTATTATAAAAAATAATTCCTTTTAATAGAGGATCTTTCTCTGCTGCCTTGTTTTTCTTATAGTATTTCTATGTAAGTTATCGCAGCCTCTAGTATTGTATTCATGATGTTCATTGTTTCTGTTTATACTATCAATGTTACATTCATTTTTATGTACAAGTAATATCAGTTTATTTATATATATGCACACACAATAAAACTACAATGAAAATCTTTTCCTTTATAAAGGTTGGTCTACATGAAGTTCTATTTTCAAGTTTGAATACAGTTCTTCGGCACATCTTTTGTAGTTTTAATACTCTGTTTATATTTGTAATTCTAGTACTGCCCCATATCTCAATTCCATAGCTAAGATGGCTATGTATTATAGCATAGTATACTAATTTCAATACTTCAGTAATCATATATTTAGATAAATTTCTTAACAGATATAGGCCACTATTAATTTTGTTACACATATATTCAGTTTTTATCTACTTCAATACTTGGAAATTTTGTATATTCTTCATGTACTATGTCATTACCATCAATTTCTACATTATCTAATTTTAAAGTAGTTCGGTATTCAAACAAAATTAATTTACTCTTTTTTATATTTATTTATTTATTTGTGCTAGCAATCTTCCTTAGAATATGGCTACACATCAGCCCAGGCTGTTATCTTGCCATATTCTACCCATATAACATAAAAATGATGATAATAATAATACAATAGTAGTAATAAAATAATACTAATACTAATAATAATAATGATGATAAATATAATAATATATCTTAACATCGCATTATGAAGTATAATTCACATCTCTTTTTATTGACCATAACCATTTCTTTTTTACTTTAGACAGGTACTCTCCTACCTTTTCGTTATCCTTGTTAAAGATCTTGCTTAAGACTACTTTTCTATCTAGTTCTAACCATTTCCCATTTATGCCTTCCTTTCTCCAATGCTGTGTACCTTTACGATCAAACACAATATGTTCCAAATCTTCTCTTTCCCCACATATTGAACACTGGTTCTGTGGATATCCATTTCTCATTCCTTTTAGTCTCCATACACCTGCTCATACCCAAGCTATACGCTCTCTTTGTTCCTTATTTGAGTTGTCCACATACTCTTCTCTTGCCCATGCATTTTTTATTAATATGTATGATTCCAAGGAACTTTTCATCCCAATGCTACTAAATGTATTCTGTATCTCTATATCTTCAAACCTCCACCCAGCTTCTTTCCAAAAACCCTTGACATTATTTTCCTTCCTTCTCCAAATTTCTCCCAGACTACCGTTTTCCAAGTTAGTTTGTATACTATAGCTCCACCCATTATTCTTTAAGCTCCTTTCTAGAAATTCCAGATACTGCCTCAACAAGTTCTTTTCTTCTAAATTTAATAGTCTATACCAAGCCTTGAGAGCTCTCTCCATTATTACCCCTTTTCTCCCCACTCTCTGCATTTCAATTAGAGCAAACTCCTTTACTGTGGCATTTGGCAGGCCTAAAACTTCTCTACAAAACCTCCTGTGTACCATATCTATCACTTCCCAGTCTCCATCTACTCCCCATATTTCACTTCCATATATCATTTTTGCTTCAACTACCATGTTATATATTTTCTCTAGCCATTTAACATTCATATCTGGTATTCTATATTTGCACCCTCAAATGGATGACATTGCCCCTTTCCCCTTTGCCATTACCAGCTGCTTCTGTTTCTCCCATTTTCCATCCCCATTCATTTTGATTCCTAAGTATATACAATCTCTAACCACTTTATATTCCTTCTCTCCTTTCTTCCACTTTTCATACTTACCCAATTTTGCACCTTTCTTAAACACTATAATTTGAGACTTCTCTTGGTTTACTTTCAAATTCCATTCATCACAGTATTTATCCATTTGCTGTAAGGACTGCTTCAAGCCAATTGTTGAAACAGATCCTATCACTAAGTCATCCGCAAATAATAACCAAGGAATTGATACCTTATTTATCACAGGCAACCAATTGTTGTTTCTTCCTATCTCAGTGAGGATATCATCAATGTACAAATTAAATAACACTGGACTTAGCTTACATCCTTGTCGTAACCCCTTCCTTTGATTTACTTCTTTTGTTACCAATCTTAATCCTACTTTCACACAAAATGTGTTCTCTTTATATAGAGCTTTAAGTACATTCACCATTTCTTGACTTACTCCCTTCCTCAAAAGTTTGTACCACAACAAATTTAAATCAATGTGGTCATACGCATTTTCCAAATCAACAAATGGCATATATAATTTTCCCCTTTTTGCTTTTAAATACTTATCCACCAGAGTTTTAATTATGAATAAGTTGTCTACCGTTCTTCTCCTCTTACGAAAACCCATTTGAAACTCCGAGAGGATGTTATATTCCTCTACCCAATTTTGTATCCTATTTGCTAGGATCCCTGTGAAAATCTTTCCAACATTTGATAGTAATGCCATTCCCCTGTAATTATTGGGCTTATCTACACTCCCCTTGCCCTTGTAGATAAGTTGAATTATTGTTTTCCTCCAATGCTGGTAATTTCCCTTAGTTTTTATTACATTAAACAAATCTGTAAACATCTTTACTCTGTTCTCCACTACACCATTTTTGATAAACTCTAGAGGAATTCCATCTATTCCTGATGCCTTATTATTTTTCATTGCCTTCACTTGTTTCACTACCTCCTCATCTCTCACTTCACTATCTAATATATCTATGTATCCCACTCCAAACTCCACCACTGATTTCATCTTAATAACATCCTCCTCCTCAAATAACATTTTAAAGTACTCCATCCAATCTGCTGGGGTGATATTTGGTTTAACTAACCATTTATTATATGTGGATTTTAACACTCTCCACACCTTGGTGATGTTATTCTCCCTTAAAACTTCAATCAGATTACTCTGTTCTTTATTTCTCCATTCTTGTTTCATTTCTTCTAATAGTGCATTATAGAAATTCCTACTCTTTAAGTATTCTTTCTTTTCTTCCTCACCCCATCCCTTTTTCCATCTTACTAATGCTTGCTTCACCATTTTTTTGTTATTTTGCATTCATCATACCACCCTATTTCCTTTATTACCCTGCCCCTCCCCCTTCTCATCCCATCCCCTGCTCTTTGCATTAACATATTGAAAGTACTAGTTACATTCTCTATTTCCTGGTTCCTTATGACAAAGCTCATTCCCTGTTGACATATTTGACCATACTTAGAATCTAATGTTAGTTTAAATTCTACACTCTGTTCCTCCCTCCATTTAAATTCAATATACTGCTTAGTATTCTTTCCCCATTCCCACCTCACTTCCTCTGATTGTCTTTGAATCTCCACTACCGTGGGAAGTGGCAACTATTATATACAAAATTTAATACCTTAAAGTTACTTATTGTGTACCCCGTGCTGATCAGCCATAATATATAATCAATAACACTTTGCCCATTCATATTAACAAAGGTAAACTCTCCCTCCAAGTCATCTCCGTATTTACCATTCAATATATCTAGAGCGTTCACTTCACAAAATTCAATAAATCTATCACTTGGCTTATCAATACACTTCGTCTTTACTTTGCCTGAATTGTTCCCTTCTAGAACATGTTTCATTTCCAACAAACATATCACACTCTATATTCACATCCCTCTCACCTATTCTGATATTAAAATCCCATTATTATTACTTCCATTTTTTATATTAACATTTAGATTATTATTTTTTATATGATTCAGTATTGTTGAAGTTTGATTTATTTGGTTTTGTTTTAGTTGATCCTCTAACTTATTCCAGAATAGTATAGATGTGTCATCAGCATATGCGATTGTTTTATATTCTATAGAGTCAGGTAGGTCATTTACATAAATAGATTGGGTACAGTCACTTTCATTGTAACATTTACAGAAATAAATTAAAATACACATGTAAGCAATTTTTATTAATAAAAGAATAAACAAATAATAATCAAATAAAGCAACAAAAAGCATTTATTTTGTAAATTAGGCATTTATATTAAAAAAGTCAACATAAAACTGTGGCATTTCAATCACAAAGATGTAATTTGTACAGATTCACTTTCAGATTGAAAATAGATTTAACACATTTAAAAAGACATTCTACTATGGTTTTGGTCTCTGACTCCAGTTCACATCTCCATTGCAACTAAAATGCTTTCAAATTGTTTACGAGTTAGCAGAAGCTGCATTCCATCCACTCACACCAAATCCAAATAAGTGCTGTTGCAAAATTTCTTAATTCACAACCACATCTTATACTACATTTAGTTTCTATTAGGTAACAAGGCATGGATGAACTTTTCAGGAAAACTGTACTTCTTTCATTTAAAGAACCTATATGGCTATCATGCCCGTCAATTACTTAAAAACATTACCACTATTGAAATCTAGGTAGCTTCCATTCTAATTTTGGAAAAGTTGTATTTCCTGCAAGTTTGTGAAAGCAATAACAAGGAAACAACAAAAACTCTCAGAGAGAGGTACAAAACCGGTAACATTGGATTTACTTATTTGTCTGCTGCTGACGAATACCATAGAATGGAATCTGTAGACACTTAACATGATCTAAAATCAACACAACTGCTATCAATGGCATTCATATTCTCGCAGAATGTACAATTTTACAGAAGTAGCAAAGCCAATAATTTTCAACTTCCCATGTACTCTGTATTAATACTACATTCTTCTGACTTCTTGGGCAAGACTTAAGTATTCTAAAGGAAAATCTAATACACATACTCATGTTATTTTGACATATTAGCTGGGATATTTGATTTCGAAAAAGTGTCATAACTTTGAAAGTTTACAAAAGAAAGCATAGGTTGCCTATCTCAAAATGCTTATTTAGGACCTCTCTGCAATTTGTGTGGTTGAATTCAGGAACATCCTGTTTATATAGCCAAAATACACTACTATTAATTCTTAGGTTAATCTTGTTGAATCTGTTTTTATGTGATATATATGAAAAATGGAACTGTGTATGCTTACATTCATAGTATACTTTCATATCTCAGGAAATTCAAGGAGTGCTGCTGCTGCTGAACAGACCTACTGACAGCGATAATGATAAAGAGAGAAATTATCTGGACAGTACTAAATTTATGGCTAATATCCTGTGAGAGAATTATCAATTTCCAGTGCTGAGAAAACTCTAAATGATTAATGGCAATAAAGCTTTAACCAATCTTATGAAAAGGCATTGAATTGCTTAAGCATGGTGCAATTCCAGAAATTTGAGAATCATGCAACACTGACAACCTGCATAGTCTTCCAGACAAATGATTAAAAATCTAGGGTTAAATTTCTTTTTTCCTGCAACTCTTGTAACTACAGAACCATTTTGATATTATACCTAACAGCAATGGAGCATCCATTGTCACTGTCACAAAAGTTAGTTTTCAGTGATCTCTGTTTTGACAGTAACCATATGACATGAAATCAACAGAAGGTAAACAGAAAACAAGAAGAGCTGAAGATACCATTGATTAGTAATAAAACAAAATTATCCTCATGTACACCAATTATATGCATTATATATATTTAAGAACCAGTATGTTTAGAATTATGTTGATTTCTGCCTCTCATCCCTAAGAAGAAAATCCTGGCAGTGTCCCTTTCTGTAACCATATGTTCAATTCCTTCAGAATAAGAGCTAAATGCACTTTTGCTCATTGATGAGACAGTTTATAATTAAAAAATTGTCAAACAGTAGGTGTGAGGTGTGCTCAGTATTAAGTTGTATTTCATTCAGCATGAATTGTACCTTTTTTTTCTTTTTTTTTTAAAGCATACTTACAAGTTAGCCTTCATCCTTCAATTTTAAACAGTGCACTTGCCTATTAAG
Source organism: Deroplatys truncata (assembly GCA_030765065.1). Classification (NCBI taxonomy): domain Eukaryota; kingdom Metazoa; phylum Arthropoda; class Insecta; order Mantodea; family Mantidae; genus Deroplatys; species Deroplatys truncata. Next base: position 116,585,570 of record CM060980.1, read on the forward strand.
AACATTAAACTCCATGGCATCCGATTTTGTAAAATGCTCCATGGTAGTAGAGCTGGACTGGGTTCCTTGGGAACTTTGTTAGCTGCAACACAGTTCAAAAACAAGCAGATTAATCACATCATATTAGTTTCATAATTAATAGCCAAATAGCCCCTTCAAACATATTGTCTTCTACAGTTACATCTATCCATGAACATGCCTTGTCATTAATATACAGGGTGAATCACCTAAAACTTGCACCGCAAATATTTCGGAAATGGAAAGTGCTATTGATGTGCAGTTTTCACAGCATTGACTGATAGTCAGGGGCTTGTATATTTAGCCTATAAACAGATTTTAATAATACTGAGAAAGTGTATTTTTTTGAGCAAGCATACAATTCTTTAAATGGAACAATGCTAGTTACATCAACAGAATAAAGATAGGGTAAATTAGAATGTCAATGGTCTTTGTTGCAGGATTCTAGTGCAAGCGGTTTACAAGAAATCGTATTTTGAAAAGTTTCCACCCCAACAATTGTTTGTACCATTCAACCTGCTTAGTTTCTAGCTATGATGTTGTTATTTTGTTTGCATTGTGTTTTCTGTTCATTGATTGCATTGCGACTTTCTGATCAGTTAGTTTGTGACAGTTCAAGCAGTAAGTCGTGAGTGGAAGATGGGGTTTACTAATGCAGAAAACGTCAACATGCTCATGGTGTATGGAGAGTGTAGGAAGAATGTAGTGTAACAATTCTGACTCACCTTAAATAAATTCAATAACACATCACTGTTTCTAGCTTCTTTTCAAATATCAATAGAATGTAGTTTGTCCCTGTATGGTGTATGCAGAAATGTATCCCAATAGACGTCAACCATCTCTGCAATTATTTATCAACCTCTTCAACCAATTACGTGAAAGTGGTACTTTAACACCTAGAAAACATGACAGAAACAAACAAGTGACTGGAGAAGAGGCAGAAATTAATGTTTTGGCGCCGTTGCAGTAGATCTGCAAATTAGTTCCCGCACAATCACACATGGAAGTGGCATAAGTCTGGCAAGTGTACTGCACATTCTCCATCGACATAGGTTCCATCCCTATCACATCTCTCTCCATCAAGAGCTGCATGGAAACAATTTTGAGAATTGTGTTAACTTTTGTACATGAGCATTAAAACATAATACTCCAGATTCATCATATATCTTGTTTAGTGATGAGGCAACATTTACTAATCATGGCCAAGTAAACCGCAGCTTGGTCTGTTGACAATCCCCGTTGGCTTCGTCAGGTGGCACATCAGCACCCAGGGAGTTTAAATGTGTGGTGTGGAATAGTGAACCATCAGCTCATAGGTCCTTTGTTCATAGAAGGAACAATGAACTCACACAAGTATCACAGCCTCCTGACAAACCATCTGACACAGATGCTAGAAGACATTCCTTTGCAGACAAGGAGGAACCTGTGTACCAACATGATGGCTGCCCAGCCCATAGTGCACGAAGTACTATAGCATGTCTTAACGGATTGTTTCCAAATCGTTGGATTGGATGAAGAGGACCTGTACCTTGGCCAGCCCATTCGCTGGATCTGACCCCTTTAGACTTTTTTCTGTGGGGAAAGCTGAAAAACACTCCTTACAAGGATGTACAAACTACACCAAACAAAATGAAATGACGTATTACTGCTGCCTGCTCTGAAATTTCCGCTGAAATGCTAGAACATGTGCAGCAGTCTTTCCATAGCAGACTGGAACTGTGTATTGTAGCTGTCAGTGGTCATGTTGAACACAACCTTTGAAGGGCTTTGTTCTCTTTACTTGTAAGAATCCACAGAAGTATTGTAATTCCGTTTTGTTTTTCTTTAGTTTGTGCTCCTACAGGTTGTACAGTGTTGGTGAGTAAAAGTTTCAAAATAAGATTTCTCGTAAACCACTTGCACTAGAATCTTGCAACAAACGCCACTGACATTCTAATTTACCCTACCTTTATTCTGGTGAAGTAACTATGTTTGCTCAAAAAATGCACTTTCTCAGTATTATTAAAATCTGTTTATAGGCTAAATGTACAAGCCCCTGACTACCAATCAATGCTGTGAAAACTGCACATCAATAGCACTTTCCATTTCCAAAATATTTGCGGTGCAAGTTTTAGGTGATTCACCCTGTATAGATACATAGGATGATTAATTAACTCTTTGAACTATTTTTATTATGAAAGCTTCTATTCTTACAGCATTAAGGCAGCAATGTTATTTGTTGCCACCTGTTTAAATCTTATGTTTTTCAACATTTTCACTATTTTCAGTGAAAAACTTAGAAGTCACAGCTGGAACTTCTACCATGAAATTTTTAGCTTTTTATGCATTCTCTACTTAGCTTCCAGGTAGGATACCCAAACCTGCATTAAACTTTCTCATCTTATTGAAGTATTCCAGTATATCTCCATGGCAATCTTCATGTCTTAGAGATAGCATTCCTTAAAGTTGGCTTGCAATGGGTGAGAATTTAGAATTGTGTCAAATACATTCCTAGGTTTCACTCACCACATTTACTGCAGGAACTAATTTTCATATGCTGTTGCTCACAACATCAGCTGTTGTTAACTGGTTCGAATACCCTCAAACTCCACCTGTCCCTGATTGATTGACAGAGTACCCCTGGTGGTGAGAGCTTCAACCATTTAGAATAAAAATTTATATCAGCTGGAATTTCAAAGTTCATAACTAAGTCTTCATGTTTCTATACGGATTTTCTCCCACACATCTATTTTTTTTTTTATTCCTGGTGGTTTTTAACAACTTTATGGCTTGCCATGTTAACAGTACTTCTAAATTTCTGGGCTTTCTTGTTAACCTAACTGTTAGGTTTTATGTTTTGATAATCATTCTTCCACAGCTATGGCTGTTATTCAAAACCATTGATATTTGTCCATCCATGTGAGAGTTTTACTCCAGAGCCTGCCATGGTGAGATACCTGAACTTGCATTAAAATTTCTCATCTGATTCAATTTCAATTTATTTTCATCCATGAGAACATCTACATGTTGTGGATTCGTCAAGTACAATAATTATTTACAATTACAATATTTACAAATACAATTTATTTACAATTCCTGATTACCAGTCCTACGCTTAAATTCCTCCAGACTATAAAATGCATTTACTAGTAGGTGTCTTTTTATTTCTTTCATAGTTTGATCAGCATTTTTTATCAATTTTATTTTTACAGGTAACTTATTATACAGTTCTTTTTCCATATTTTTTACACTATGTCTGTTTAATGTGCCTTTAATTACTGTTCTGAAATAATCATCATTGTTTCTTAGGTTATACCTGTGTATACCAGCATTTTTTGTATCATTTTCCTCCAAAAGATGTTTTATCGTTTCATAAATGTATATACAAGGAACAGTCAATATACCATATTGTTTAAACATTGATTTACATGTGTGTCTATTTTTAATATTACCTATTATTCTAATTGCTTTCTTTTGTAATTTAAATACCTTTTGCACTTCTGTTGTTGTAATATTTCCCCACAATATTATTCCATATTTTATGTGTGAATAAATAAAAGCATAGTATACCTGTTTAAGTGTTTCATCATCCATGGTTTTCCTCACCTGTCTCATTATATATAAACCTGTATTTATCTTCTTTTTTATATGAGTTATATATGGCTTCCAATTTAGCTGTTTGTCTATTATAACTCCTAAAAAATTTGTGTGTTGAATCTCTGGTATTTTTTCACCATCTAATTTCCAATTGTATACTATTTAGATTACATTTTTTTAATTCAAAATTTATCCAGGCTGTCTTTTTAGTATTTAAAATCATGTCCAGATTTATATAATATTGTTTAATTTTTTTCATTAAATCATTTGCTTTTAATTCTACTTCAGTAGCTGATTTACCTTTAATTACTATTGTCATGTCGTCTGCATATCCAATTGCTACATTTCCATTTTTTTGTACTAATTCAAAAATATTGTTAATATATATTAGAAACAAAAAAGGACCTAATTTCGATCCTTGTGGTACTCCTTGCCGAACCATTTGAAAATTTGATTTAATTTTTTCTACGACACCAGTAGTATTTCTATGGTTTATTTCCACACACTGCATTCTGTTTTTAAGATATGAACTAATCCATTTATGTGCCAAACCACGAACCCCATAATTTTCTAATTTGTTTATAAGTATATCTATATTTACATAGTCGAATGCCTTTGATAAGTCCAAAAAAATAGCTATTACTTTCTCCTGTTTATTTAGTGCTTCAGTTCTATAATTATTAACTTTACTGATCGCATGGATTGTCGATTTCTTCTTTTGAAACCCAAATAGCCATTCCGATATTATGTTTAATTTAGTAAAATAATTTTGCAATTGGTTTAAAAATACACCTTCCATTATTTTTGAAATAGTTGAACATAATGTAATTGGCCTATAATTTTCTATATTCATTTTGCTTCCCTTTCATGCACCTCAGTGGACCTCCAAAGCAGTCAATTTTATCAAATCTGATTTAACTATTAAAGTATAGCCTATGCACATCTAGCATGCAAGAATTAATTATCAAAACATTGTTTAAATATAAAATAAAAGCTTAAAATAAATTGATTTAAAATACTGTAGTACTTACGATCTTTGCTAAGTGCATGTAAAAAATTTAGATTTGCTGGTAGAATACTCAGAAGTAAGAGAGAAAGGTAAGCTGGACACGCATCCTTTATTTTGCTGTAAAGTAGTAAAAAGAATAGGTAATATATTTTAATATGTGTACAAATCCCACTAAAAATAATTATAAATAAGTTGGTGTTTCTAAAAGTTAGCGCTAATTTGTTGCTAATATTAATGGGATTATAATCATTAAACTAGACATGATATACTGCAATGGATGTGAGTGAGAGTAATAAAAAATGGAAACAGATGTGAGTTAGATGTTTCAGAATTAAATGTTAGCAAGTTTGAGGCACAAAACCTATAAGTTTGCCATATGATGTCTTTCACCTGACATTTACCTTATTGATGTTTTGTAGCTTTAACAGAGGGCAAACCAAAGACACTAAAAATAATTGCCCCTTTTCATATTGGTACCGTCTAAGAGATTCATGGTTTTATCTACCTATGCTGCAAGCAGGCTGTAAAAAATGTTGGGACAAACTGTTAATTTGAGGATGCATGTTTTATAGACTGTTTTTCTTTATTTTGATGTGGGGCTTCTGCTTCCCACAACATTTTTGTTACATTCTGTAAATGTGCTGTTTAATATGAAAAACAGGGATCATACTGGATGATCATGTTTACAGTAAACATAATTGTGTTCTCAACTTGAGAGCCCTACAAATGAAACTTCTGCTCTCTGAATCGAGGCTTTGAAGCATTGCTATCTAAAAGAATATTTTTTTTTTAAATTAATTCTTATAACCATTAGAAATGGAATACAACAATAATGGAATTCAGAGTGGTGGCCAAAACTTTGTTAATGTGTTTACAAACTCCCAATCAGAATAGTGCTGTACGATCTAATGGTTTGGGCATGCATTTGAGATTGGGTTAGGATTCCCCAATGGATATTAAAATTTGAATCTGCATTATTAAGTTCTAAATGAATTAAATATATTTTTAACTATGTGCAACTTGACTAAATATATAACTACACTTTTTATTTTAAATTTTATTGCTATGAATTGAGATCTAGGCATTATGACCATTAAAGCTTGTGATGAACTAAAAACCCATGGTCGGTCAAAAACTTTCAAGATAGCAGTAGTTGAAATAGAGGTGGTCAAGATAGACACACAAGATTTCTGGCCAGAGGATGTCGGTTTTGCCCTTATCTGTTTTCATAACAATGACAGCAAACCACCCACAAACCATAGAGATAACCACCTGGAACATTGAAGGAATAAAATCAGTGCTGAGCATCTTACCTTATAACACATTATTCAACCAAGATATCTTAATCTTCTGTGAAATATTTCTACTTGAACCCCTGGATATGTATGGGTATTATTTGGCCCATGCTCTAGCAAAGCCATCCCAACATGGTAGACCCTCTGGCAGTGTCTCATGTTTCTATAAACATCCCTAGGTCTGGTGGGAAAAATCCAATTAACCAAAGACTCAATTATTATTCACCTAGAAGACATCACAATAATAGTTTATCTTTGACCTCAAATAACAATTGAAGAAGTAGTAGAAAGTAGCAACTCTCAAGCATGTAGACCCACAACACCAGACCTGACTCAGGGTCAGATATTATGATAGTTTTCCTTGAGAGCCAGAACTTATTGTTGTACCAGATGCACTAGGCCTATAGAGGTTAGGAACATAAGATTTCATGTCATTATTGCTGTTATTTGAAGCAATAGGTTTCTTTTCTATATTTTTAGTATGCTGATTATCAGCTAATTGGTATTTTTTGTCCACAAACTATAAGCTCTCCCCATTATACAAAATAGTTAGGAAAAATCACACACATTAAAAACAGCAACTTTAAAACAAAACAAAACAAAAGTGTAAGTAAGTACCTAGTTCATGCAAGAGGGTGGAAAATTTGTTAGCAAGCTATACAACTCTAAAATGCCATTTAAATGTCGCATCCATTAGCTCTATAGACTTTAAGTGCTTGTATTTCTGATTTAATTCAGAAGATAAAATAAATGAGTTTTTTCGTGGTATACTTATGCTAACCACCCCTTAAGTGAAAAGTTATGTTAGATTCAAATATAATACAGGGAAACCCAATGAACTATGAACTGACTGCACTGTGTTTTTCTGGTTGTGATGGTAGCACATATTGCCATTTGCAGCTATCATAGACTGGCACTGCAACCATTAACTGTTTATGTTCAAAGGCTTTATTTACCAACATTATGAAAGGAGGTGCTCAAACTGGCCACCATTGTCTATATATTTTTGGCACCTCTTTAAGAAACTATCCATCACTTACTGTAGTTCACGTTGCAAAGTGCTGGCAATTTCATGATGGATATTTTGTTTCAATTTTTCCAGGGAGTGAGTTTGTCTTGTATACTTTTATGTTTTAATTTATGCGAGATATAAAAGTTGCAGGAAGTTAGGTCATGGGATCGAGGGGGCCACAAACCTCTGTAATAATTGTGTCCTCCTCAAACACACTTTCAACTACGTTGATATTGTAACGAAAAGAAGCTAGAAACAGTGATGTCTAACCATGGGCAACCCACTTTCACCCTTCTTGGCAGATTTATTTATGAGCTACTTAGAAACACACATAACAAATTCCTTTCCATACATGTTTAAAGTTTGGCACAGATATGTTGACGACATCTTCGCTGTTGTCCCTAACAGGTTCATACAAGACTCCTTAGCCTTACTAAACCTACAGAACCAATCAATAAAATTCACCATAGAAATAGATGAAGGAAGGCATGCTACCTTTTTTAGACCTAAAAATCATCAGAGAACAAAAGAACCTAACCTTTGGCATATACAGGAAGCCAACACACTCTACTAATTACATAAAAAATAAGAGTTTCAATCCAACCACACACAAACATGCAGTACTAAACAGCCTAACACATAGACTGGTATATACCCCCTTAAATAAAAAAGAATACCAGCATATAGTAGACACAGCAATACATAATGGGTACAACAAAACAACTATTGACAAAAAAATTCAAATGACAGATGCACATCAGAAACACAACAAATCTCAGCCAGCAAGATAAAGAGCTAAAGTTCAAGAAATTCACATACCACCCAGGAACATTTCACAAATTTAAGAAGATTTTCATGAAACATAACATCAGCCTAGCTCCACAGAACAAATTTAACATAGAGAAATTACTTTGTAACAAGTTAAAAGACCCCATTCCACAAGACAAAAAAGCTGGAATCTATAAAATCAATTGTTCAGATTGCAATAAAGTATACATAGGTAAGACAAAAAGAAACCTAGAAACTAGGCTAAAGGAGCACATGAGATGTATTAAATACAAACAAATGGACAAATCTGCAGTTTCACACCATTTTTGGATCACTAATCACAACATCAAACCCAATATTACATTAGTCAAACCAGCCAAATTTGCAGCCGAATTAGATGTATGGGAGAAGATCACCATTCTAAAACACAACACACATCTAATGAATTTTGATTTGCCGCCACCAAATCCTCTCTGGAAGTACATTTCTCCACCACAAGATGCGACCACAGGATCCAGTCCAAAAAACGGAAACACCAACAACACGGGCCAGTCGAATTAACCTTCTGAGGATGGGAACAACAGTTTCCCGAAACATGTTAAGTGAGTAAACTTAAGTGATGTTAGTGTAATAATTCCGACTCACCTTTAAATAAACACTTTCAACTGTTATTGAAACATTGGCTGTATGGGCTGTGCAGAGTCTTGTTAAAAAAAGGCAAAAAACATGCTCCCTGTCTGTTAATTCTCTAAAAAGGGGCAAAATTGTATTCACATACGTGGGGCCATCAACTATTGACTCAAAAAAATGGATCCTATTAATTCATTCTCCACTCATGGTGCATCATAGACCAATTTTTTCATCATGGAGGGATACTTCATGAACAATATTAGGTTGTCTTGGCTTGTCTTATGCGATACAGTTTTCCGTCATTGCCCCAGACACACTTCAGCTTGGGCTTATTGTGTTACGTATATCATTTTAAAGCACCATAATATATCATTATGCCTGCACCCTTTATCAAGGAACACAGTCTCATAACAGGTATGGTTTCAAATTCTTCTGATTCTAAAAAACATCAGGAGCATATAATGTGCTAGGCTGTTTCTGTTTCTTTTTTGCACATTCTGCAATCTAAGTTACAATATTAGGTTTGTCAGAGCTCCAATAACAATTGTTTTGTGTATACAGATATCCATGAAGGTGGAACCAGGCCTCTTCCAAGAAGAATATTAAATATGGGTCTAGTTCATCACTGTATACACTATTGGGACTCCACTCACAAAATGTTCACCTACATATAGGATCGTCTGGTTGAAGAGCATGTGCCACAGTTATTTTATATTGCTTTAACTTCATCAATTTAGTAGCTCTTTGTACAGAGCCATATGAAATACCTGTCTGTTGTGAAAGATGCCTAAGCAATTTCTGGAGGGAAGTCTCCAAATGATGGTCGATGTCATCTAATGTTTCTTTGGTAAGAATCCTATGCTGTCTGTTAGGTTTCTTAGACTAAACAATATCTGTAGCTTGAAATTTATTATACAGATTACGGATTGTTGTACAAGCTGAAACCTTTGCACCTGGGAATCATTCTGCAAATCATATTTGCACTTGACAAGCTGACTGCATTAACATATACAATTCATACATAAGTACATGCTGTACAATAGTAACATATTACTGAGCTATAATTGTGACTAAATACAGGAAACGATAATAAATAATTCCTAACACTATACTGACACACTGAACTACACCTCATCATGGTCAACACAATACTGCAGAGCAGAACAGAGAAGAGAAAAGTCAGTAGTGTGGTCTCGATTGCAGCAATGGCAGGAAACACATGTCCACACACCCAGTGGAAAAACACTGTGCAGTTGTTCGTAGTTCATTGGGTCTCTTGATGTATTCTTAAATGCATCTCCTGATTGGAATTCTTGTCATCTAAACCTTTCCAAAGCTTCCTATGTTAACAGGTATGCCTCAATAGCTTATATGAGTATTTAAAAGAGCCTCATTTAATTTTTCATGCATGGTTTCAATATATTTCTTGGCCAAAGTTAACTAACTGCTAAAGGTTACTGTAGTAGTTATGTAAAGAAAGAGAATGATTGTGTCAAGAGTAATCTCAAAAACTGTTCAACCAATTTTAATGATCCTTTCACCACTGAAGGGTCATTTCTTTCAGAATTTGTTTCAGAATTTTTGTAAATGGAGTGGAGGTGCTTAATCATACAGGAGGTGTAGGTCTCTTATTGCCCAACATTTTTCAGGTCTTGGTGAAGTTTTTTTCACTCCTGTTTTTATGTAAAGTAAAAAATAAATGGCTTTGGACAGTGGAAAGAGAAAAGTAAGAGGTAGTGCATCTTACTTTGAATGGAAAACTATAGTGAATGTGTGATAGTTAAGTAATCAATAAATGAAAAGTGAAAAAAAAGTGGAAATGGGACATGAAAAAAACTGAAAAAAAGAGCAAGATAATTTAGTGACAAGAAATTGTAAAATGTAAATAAACTGTAGTGATTGTCTACTGAATAAGTGACCAGGGTCAAAATGCAGTAGACAATCAAATTTGTAAAACTCTTAGCACAATAAACTATTCAACTATTCAACATAAGTATATGATTTTAAAGCTATTTTTATATATTGTGGCAGCCCGTGAAACTTAAGTCCCAACACAAGAACTTCTTTATAAACAACCAAGTACCACAGTGTACACTGCTACAAGTAACACCGTTCTGCCATTCCATGGAAGTTCCTATCATTTCTTCTTCTACAAGTAAAATAATTAATTTAATGTGATTCTTTACATCCTTTATCTGCTGTCGTTCATACAGTATTCAGATCAGTGTACATTTAGGCTTCCACAGAGGAGTGACAGATGCAACATCTTTCATTCTTGGGTGATGGTCCTTTAGTAAGAATCCAAATAATAAAAGGTTCAGAAGTTTCAGTATTTTTAAAAATAGAAAGAACTACCTAGAGTGCACACATCAGCCCTTGGCTTCTCACAACAAATAAATATAGGTACATTAAATAATGAAACAAAACTTAATTACTCACAAACTTTTATCAAGCTCCCATGCCTCAAGTATACGATCTGCCCATCCAGGGATTACTTCTGGAGAACGCATCATCCAAAGAGCAACTGTTAATGCAAATACAAATGCCACGCTTATCTCGTGCCAGGACATTGGGCCTAGTTCTTCATATTTCCGTTCAATTATATATTTTATTGCTCCTTCAAGACGTTTTTTTTCTTCTTCATTTTCAAGTTGTCTTCTGATTTCCTCATCACAGCCACCCTTCCTAATTAAAAAAAATTAAGTAATTAATAATGTTTTCCCCAAGCTTCAAGAAGTTGCATTATTATTTATTTCAGTTATAGATTAAAGGTGCTCTCATTTGAACATACCAAATGAGTCCCAAGTAAAGAAAATTCAGCCATAGCCAAATGCCAACAAAGTCTATGAGCATTGGAGGTATAGCTACCAACATCCATCCATGAAAGGTTATGTGCTTTTCCGGAAAAAAACTGAAAATTTGTAAAGACAAAGTATTAATTGCATAAAAATCAAAAGCAAAGACATTACCTATTTGTTAAGATATAATTATAAGCATTTCAAGCTGTGCAAAAAATGCTAAAATGGATGGATCTATTGATGCAGCAAATTTCAACTTTCAAGGAACATAGAGTATTGTTTTACAACCAGTGATAGTGAAACCCAATAAATGTCAGTGCATGTCTTAAACAGGATATTAATTATATCAATTATAACTTGATTTATTATTTAATTGCATTATTTCTCTGACATCCTTTAGGTGCTGTGTTGAAAATTTCATACCATTGGCGTAACAGAGATACTCCCATGTCCCACGACTCTCTCTCCCCCTCCCTCACTGTCTATGTCTGATATTTAAATGCATCTGCTACTGTATAACACATCTTATATTGCTCCACTCTTAGAACCCAAGTTGATGTACACACATGATGTCATTAACTAGCTTGTGATTACAAGGGAAACCAAAACACATCATAACATAAATATGCTACCTTAAATATGTGTGATTATCTGTGGGTTTTGAAGAACTATGTTAATCAAACATATTTCAAAACTATTGATTAATTTAAAATAGTAAATAATATTAATAGTAAAACTAAGGAAGGTTGTAGCTTCCATTTAATTTTGTGTGGTGTCATTTACCTCTCTTCTGCATTTATACAATAATGATGAAAAGTTTATTCCCCATAGCTGTTATGAACATGAAGTTAACATGTAGGGACACAAAATGTTTTGTTTACTTCAAGTCCCGCTCTAAGGTGGATCTACTCTAGTGTTGTTTTGTCCAAATGTACTTATATATATATATATATATCTGCAAACATGAAACAACTCAAGTGCCGCTGTTCATACAGTGTTGAAATTAAATATACCAGGCGAATCACCTACGTAAACTGCAGATATCTCTGAAATAAAAATAGGAATTGAAAAATGAATTTCATTGGCCTGAAGGCAGAGAAGTAGCTAATTAAAATAATGATATAAGCCATTCAAAAATGTAAGAAAATATGATTTTCACCATAACTATTTTTTACAACAGAAACCCTGTATTACTTTGGATACAGTTGATAACACGGAAAATATTAAAAGTGGTGGCATTTGTGGTATCACAAGAGGTCAATCTTATTCTGAGAAACTGTAATGTGAAATTAACACTTGAGATACAATGAAGTGCACATCCTGAGGTTCATCCATGTTATTGAGTCTCAAATGTGAACGTCATATTGCAGTTAATCGCAATGTAATTAACATACTTACAATGCAACAAAAGTTGCTCTTAATATTATTTTGTACTGTTATCCATTGTGCTTAAAATAATACAGGATTTCCCATCAAAAAAACAGAAAAATAAATAAAAGTGTATCTCTACCAATGTAAACATAATTCTTTTTTTTTTCCATGCTATCCATTGTGTCAAAAACAATACATGGTTTCCATTTAAAAAAAAACAACATAAGTTTATGTTGAAAATCAAAATTGCTTTACAAGTACGTTAATGAGCCCCTTCTCTCCTTCATGCAAAGATTTCACCAGAAATACATGTTTTGAGGCCTCTTGAACACAGAAAAAAAAGCATTTTTTGATAAAGGTCCGTGTGTGTGAGTGACAGTGTGTGAGGGGGAGAGAGTGTGTGCTTCTTAAAAAAGCATTTGCTAAAAGTTATTTTTTGTTGTTTATTTATTAATTAATTTTGAATATTTAGAAGCTAGTAACAGTGATGTGTCATAATTTAAAATAAAGAGAGTTGAAGGTTGTTACACTACATCACTAAAGTATTCTTACTTGAACGCATTTCAGGAGACGGTTTGCTCCCATCATCAGCATGTTTTCAACTGATTTTGCCAGTTATTGTCTGGGGAATGTGTGTGGCTAGTGGTGTTCTCTGGTGCTGGGCTGATGAACCTCCAAAGGCTGCTGGGTGGCGGCAGTTCGAAATTCATTAGGTGATTCCTGTGTTTGACGATATGTATTTTTTCCCAGACAATGAAACTAAAAGAGAAACTAAACAACCTAATATTCAAACAAAAAAACTTCCTGGAACACCAGAAAAAATCCCCTAAGCAAAACTAAAAACAGAAAGCAACATATAAACATAACCAAAAGAGTGAACCTACAACAGGCCAATATGTAGTTAACCTCTCAAAAGAATCATTCACCAGTACTGAGTTATCTGTCTTGAACAATGGCCTAAAAACCTGTGTAAACTTCACCAAAAATACAGAAAGCTTAATTGCTGATATCAAAATAGCCTCCAATCACCTAACAGATGATGATAAAAGAATAATAAAATCACAGTGTGAACCAATATTGGACCAGATACAAGCCCAAAAATACCACTACATACCACATCAAAAAATTATCAAATCTCTGAAGTCAAAGACAAAGGAAACACATTAGTGATATTAGACCAAGAAGATTATGAGTCTAGGGTTATGCAATTACTACATAGCCCAGAGTACATAGAAATCAACAAAAATCCATTAAAAGAATGCACCAAGTCACTCCAAAACACATTGATAGAAACCAAAACATTAACAAAAGCCAAAAAATCCAGAATTAAACCAGGTTTTCCCACCATACCTAGGTTATATGCACTACCAAAAATACACAAATTCGGCAACAAAATGAGGTCCATAGTGAATAACATAAACTCTCCCACATATAAACTAGCAAAATGGCTTTCAAATACCTTCAACTCCATGCCTGTGCTCAAAAGTCTAAGTATAAAAAATTCATTAGAATTAACCAGTCACCTTTCAGACATAAATATATCACCCACCGACGTGATGGTATCATCTGATGCCACTGCACTCTTCCCAAGCATACCAAAAGAAGAATTATTACCACTCCTAGAAACTTGGATATTAAACAATGGCACACCTAGAGCACAAACAGAAGAGTACTTAAAACTAACAAAATTATGCTTGGACCAGAATTTCTTTACATTCCATAACAAAATCTTTAAACAAATCACAGGCCTAACTATGGGAAACCTCCTTTCACCAGTTTTAGCAGAACTATATATGAGCCATTTTGAATGCCATATTACTAAATCCTTCCCACATCTATTCAAAACCTGGTATAGGTACGTAGATGATATTTTTACTATTGTTCCAAAACACTTTCAGAAGATGCTTTGAAATTATTGAATTTACAAAAAAGATCTATTAAATTCACAATAGAAAAAGAAGAAAATGACCAATTGCCTTACCTAGACATCAGGATCATCAGAAATAATGCACACAACAAACTAACGTTCGGCATTTACAGAAAACCAACTCACACAGAAAATTATATTAAAAACAATAGCTACAATCCTACAAGCCACAAACATGCAATTTTAAATAGTATTACAATCAGGTTAGTGCATATACAATTGGAGAAAGAGGAATACCAGAAAGAAGACCAACACATTATCCACATAGCCACTATGAATGGATACCAGAAAAAAACAATAGATAAGAAGATAAAAAAGTTTGAAAGACAGAAATACATCCAACAAACGACTACTTTACTCAGACAACAAAAACCACAAGCATATAGGAAATTCACTTATCACCCTTGGACACATCATAAATTTCAAAGGATTTTCAAGAAATACATCACCCTGTCTCCACAGAACCACAATATACCGAAACTACTATGCAACAGAACAAAAGATCCTATCCCCAACGATAAATCAGCTGGTATATATCAAATTGTTTGTAATGACTGTAACCTGGTATACATAGGAAGAACCAAAAGAAATCTTGAAATAAGACTTAAAGAGCATATGAGATACATTTACCAAAAGCAGCCAAATAAATCAGCAGCACATCATTTCTGATCTTCAAACCATGAAATCACTCAAAACATAAAACTCTTAAAACCGATCAACAGCAGCAATGAATTGGACATCTGGGAAAAAATACATATCGTCAAACACAAGAATCACCTAATGAATTTCGAACTGCCGCCACACAGCAGCCTTTGTAGGTTCATCAGCCCGGCACCAGAGAACACCACTAGCCACACACATTCCCCAGACAATAACCGGCAAAATCAGTTTGAAAACATGCTGACGATGGGAGCAAACTGTCTCCAGAAACACGTTCAAGTAAGAACATTTTAGTGATGTAGTGTAACAACCTTCAACTCACTTTATTTTAAATTTTTGTTATTTGTTTGTTTGTTCAAGGTCCTCAAAATCTATATTTCTGGTGAAACCTCAATATCAAATTTTTTGATGGAATACAATGCTTCCTCTACCCACCATAGGCTAAAAGTAGATATAGTAAAAAAAATTGATATGCGTTACAATCACACAACTTTCTTTACCCACTATGATTTACTTCATCTATTTTGCAACTTATTCTAAAAAAACTTGTTTTCTTCTTTGTGTTAATCTTGACAAATTTTTTCCAAAATGGTTTGAATACACATTATGTTGTAGCTAAATAGAAGCATACAGGAACTAGTACAACAGTCAAATGTTTAAAAACAAGCTCATTAAATGTATGCTGGATTTGGTATTATGAATAATCTCTACCTGAGCTGATGGGAAGCAAAAGAATAGACATAACATTTCAAAAGTGTGTAGCTTGATATACTAGAAAGTTCTCACCAACAACAGGAAATATGTCGTAAATGGCTAAACAGATACAATTTGTGTATTTTAAGAAACTGTTTCTCTCTCTTCAGGTTTCATGGTTATACAAAACCAAATCAGAATGTAGGGATCTTCACAGAAAATTCAAGATATACATTTTATTCCTGATGTGAATATGTTAAACACAATGTTTTAATTAAAATGAATAGGGCTGTTTTTGAGAAAATAATATATTACAAAACATTTTACATGTAAAGCATAGTTTGGGGTCTGCATAGTGGGGCAGACACACACAGACAGGACCTAAAAATGTCTATTACCAGTCAAATGTCAATATTGAATTAGTGGATGGAATGCAATATTTTCTCTGACTGTGATTGAGTGGTCAGCATTCTGATTTCTCAGTCCAGAAGTACTATGTTTGATTTCCAGCTGGGGAGCTGCTCTTTAATTATAGCTCTACCCTTTAAAAAAAGGACATATTTCCTGTACTTAGTATAGGTAAGTAGTAGAGAAGGTAAAAGTCTTCTGTAGCATTTGATTATGTGCAGGATCTCACTAAAAATTGGTGCTGAAATATGCAAGAGTGCTACATACGTTTCAATTAGGCCTCTGCCCACAAGGTTTGTTCCTGTACCAATCAGGACACCTGTACCACCAATAGATGCAGCATATGCAATCCCTATGAAGTAACACAGAGTAGTTCTGGTGGGTCTTTTTTCAGAACTGTAATCAGCATAAAAGGAGTATATAAAATTTAATATATCTTAAAATATAGAAGCCAAGATTAAAATTATCCTCATTCCCATATTCCTCTTTACCATTATCTCTGCTGAGAAACATGGCTGCATCCTGCAGGTGACACAGTTTAAAATGTGGCTATAATTTTGTTTTTCCAAAGCAGATTCCCTGCAGATCTTAAAAACAACATAAGGATAATAGAAAAAATAAAAACTAACATTATTTAAGCTTTTTTATACTTAACTGAAAATGCAATCTAGAAGTATATGATGTTCATTTGTATGGGAAAATTGTGGATATTCTATATAATAAATAGTAATGTGCTTCTCTCATATGAGTTGGCCAGTCATGTGGTGAATCTGGCTGCAGTAACCAGAGCTCTTACTCCCAAGCAATTGGATAAAATATCTCTGCTGTTGTAAGTAAAAATCTATAATAATTCAGATTCTGAAAATCAGTTATAATTATGATAAAAATAAGCATAGGAAATTTTGGAAATGTCCTTGTGTATCCACACAACTCTGATAGCTTTTAGGAAAATTTCTTTCATGCACATTAGTTCAGCTTCCAGAATAGAGATAATTCATTCCTCTCTTGCAGTTTTCCTAATGTTTGGGGTTTAACATCCACTTTATTTTTCAAGTTTGCCCCTCTTGATATTTTCTTGTGTTTTGCTAATGTGTGGGGTTTGACCTATACACTTTTTCAAGTTTTCCTATAAATAAAAATCCAATATGTTACAGTCACATGACTTTTTCTACCCATTCATTAAACTATTATTATAATAGCTTATTTTTATATCTGCTTCATGTTAATCAAGATAAACATTTCCAAAAATGATTATATTTGTATTTCCTTGCAGGTACAAGGGGATTAGGGAAATACATTTATTTGATCATCGCCCTAAACAGTAATCAATTCTTCAGGTCGCTATGTGATGGCTTTGAAATTTCATTTTCTTTGCATGACAACCAGAAAAAAATTAGTAGCGATTTTCCTTCAAGAAAATATAAGCGTTTGAAAACTCAAACAATAACAAAGAATAACTTAGAAATCTTAATGCCACAAAAAGCTCTATTTGACATAAACTGTGTGCTTTAATGAAATCTACATTTTATGTGTAGTAAGTTTTTGTTTATCTCTTACAATTTACAAATTATGCAAAAAACATTCAGAATGAAGAGGTCACAGGCTATATGCAGAAAATTCAAGATGTATATTTTGTCATGAAAATATTTTAAACATATGGTATTTTAATCAAAATTGTTAAAAGCATTTTTGAGAAAATAAAAATAACAAAAAATGTTCTATGTAAAGGTTAGTTCGGGTTAGGAGATTTTCTTGAAAATGGTTTGTGTCACATCTTTGGAAGATAAGGAACTTAATTACTGTAATAAATAAGAACACCAGTTAATGTGAAAACATACTTTATTTATCACTAGACAATATAACACAAACATTACACTTGAGTCATTTGGCCATGCACTCAGAATACAACACAACTGATCTGCTGAATCAAATCGCAACTAAACTGACATGACTCACAACTGATTGCTGAGTTACAACTCACAATTAAACTGCACTGTCCACTTTGTCACTTCTAACAGCACCCGGCTCAACTGAACTCAACATTTGACTGCCTGTCCTGGCAGAGTAGCCCCTTATACAGGTCCCGCATAAAAAAAACAACTTTCGAGAACAATAACCTACCAGAACACGCTGAAACGAAGGTTCGGGAACAAACAAACAGCATATAAAGAGGCTTTTTATTCCACACTCGCTATTGTTGCGACGGTCCGTTACAAGCCCCGCCCAGGTATCGGGCCGAGACGTGCCTACCGGGCCGCAGGCAGCCTCGCTTGCGCGTGCGGTCACACTGCTCTCTCCTCAAGACTGGTCATCCCGTAGTGGGCTAGACGGTCTAGGTGTATCACCAGCATCTTCCTTAGGGGCAGCTTCTGGATGCGGTAGACTACACCGTTGATCCTCTTCACCAAACGGTACGGTCCTTGCCATGGCTGTTCAAACTTGGAGTAAAACCCCTTGGTCTGATACAGCCACACAAATCACCTTGCTGGAAACCTGAGCTGTTGATCTGGCGGTCATAACGGGTCTTCATCCGGTCGCTCGCTACCTGCATGTGTTGATGGGCCATTTCGTGCACGTCCTGAATACGGTCCACGAGGTTCTCGACGTAATCGATTACTGGCTGCTCCACCCCAGCGGGTCTCCGAAACACCAAGTCGCATGGAAGACACACTCTCTGGCGAAGACCAAGCTGGCTGGTGCTGATCCGGTGGTGTCGTGAGTCGACGAGCGGTAGGTCAACAAGAGAAGTGGCACCCTGACATCCCACTCCCTCTGGTGATTGTTCATGATTTTCCTCGGGTGCTCTTCCAGAGGCTTGATGTACCGCTCGACCATGAGTCTGACCGCGGGTGGGGAGGCGCTGTAGGTGTCTTTGCAATCCAAATCTCTCCAGTGCTTCTCTCACCAGATTCGATTCAAAGTTTGTGCCCTGATCGCCGTGTAGCTCTAATGGTACCCGAAATCGGCAGAACACTTCCTCCACAAGGCAGTCTGAAACTGCTCTGGTCTCCTGGTTAGGAATGGCATACACCTCCGGCCACTTGGTGAATTAATCCATAACCACCAGAAATATTTGTTACCCCTGTCGGACACAGAGAACGGTCCAGCTATAACGATGGCGACGCATTCAAAGGGTGTTCCTACGTTGTACTGCTGCATGCGACCCCGCCTCTTAGCCTGTGGGTCCCGAGTTGCCGCATACACATGACATTGGCGGCACCACCTCTCAGCGTCCGTCCGTAGTCTCGACCAGTAGCACCTTTGTCGGAGCCTGTCAATCGTTCGGTTGGATCCAAGATGTCCTCCTGAAGTCCCTGCATATATTTGCTCCAGGACTTCTGAAACCTTACTCCGAGGAAGGATCAATTGCTCTCTGGGTATTTCCGTCAGGTGACTCCCAAACTCTGAACAACACACCTTCAATGCGTCCCATTGAATACAGTAGGACTTAAACACATACTCCTAGGTGCGTTGTCCTCCAGCTCGGCCTAGTTCCTGCCCCCACTTCTCTCAGGAGCGGTCGCAAGTCGTCCGCCAGCTGCTCCCTCCTCAGGCCTACGCTATCCCATCCACCTGCAGGCCCGCCGAAATCACATGCATAGCTGCGCATGCTCCTCCTCCATTCTAGTGAAGTGGCCGCACTTCTTCGGGCAAGGTCTTCTTGACATGGCATCCGCATTGGAGTGGCTCTTTCCTCTCCGATGTTTCGATGTGAAGTTGTGTTCCTGCAGCCTCTGGGCCCAACGGGCTTTCTGGCTCCAGGTTCTTAAAGCTCAGTAGCCACGTGAGGGCGGAGTGGTCAGCCTTCAGTCGGAAAGGCTGACCGCACAGGTACATATGGAAGTGTTCCAGTGCCTTCACAACTGCTAGGAGCTCCCGTCGGGTAACGCAGTAGTTATTTTCCGGCATGGAGAGAGCCTTGCTGTAGTACGCTATTATCCTTTCCTGCCCATCCTGGATCTGGGATAGTATACCTCCAATACCACTGTCGCTGGTGTCGGTGTCACAATAATATCACCTCCCGGTTGTGGAAAACCCAAAACAAGCACACTGCAGGATGCTGACTTAAGCGCCTGGAACGTGCACTCGGTCTCTTTTGTCCATATGTAGAGCCGAAGTTCTCCGTCAGAAGAGTGGGGGGCCTTCGCGATGTTGGAGAAGCCTCTGGCAAACCGGCGGCAGTAGCTCCATAGGCCCAGAAAGCTGCGTTTATCCCTCGGGCAAGGTCAATCTTTCACAGCCCGAGCCTTCTCCGGGTCCATGGCCACCCCAGTTGGTGGGACGATGTGGCTCAAGCAGTTAACCTTCTTGCAGAAGAGTTGGCATTTCTTCTCGTTCAGTTTCAGGCTGGTTGTTTGAAGCCTCTGTAATGCCTTGGTCAGGTTCTCTATATGATCTTCGAAAGTGCTGCCAATGACGATAATGTTATCCAGGTGTAGCAGGTGTCGTATGTCAATTCCTTCATCATTGACTTCACTAAGCGCTGGAAAGTAGCTGGCGCGTTGCAGAGACCAAAGGCATAACCGCAAAACTGCCAAAGCCCTTGGCCTGTCGAAAATTCGGTCATTTCCTTGTCTCTCGGGCGCAGAGCCATTTGCAAATATCTCGATTTGAAATCCAAGGTCGAGAACAACTGGGCACCAGCAAGAGTATCCAGGGTTTCGTCAATCCGGGATAAGGAAAAGCAGTCCCTTCGGGTGACAATGTTCAACTTCCTATAGTCTACGCAGAAGCGTAGCTCGCCGTTCTTCAACACTACAGAGGAAAACCAGGGGTGTTGCACTTTTCGATGACACCCCTAGATATCATAAGCTCCTGAATGTCTCGTACATACGCTTGCTTCGCCAGAGGAGCACGTCTTGGTGGTTGCCGGATAGGTCGGGCGTCTCCGGTGTCGACGTGGAGTACTCGATCGGTGCGGCGTAATCGCCATCCCCTCGACTGAAAGCGGATTGGTATTGCCTAAGGAGGCGCCGGATTCTCTTCAGTTGTTCCGCGGTTAGATAGATGGTCGACCACCCTCTTCAACAAGTTTTCTATCCGGGGCTCCAGGTTTTGAGACAGTGCTGGCTCCTCGGGTTCGTCGCACGGCAATACACTCACAGCGGGCTCGCATTCCCTTAACTCCTTGCTTGTATGTTCTAATCGGTGTCCGATGGATTCAGCAGTCTGACAGACAATTCCTCCCGGTAAGGCAACAATGCCCTGGTGACGCATAATCCATCCAATGGTGCAAAACCAGGTTCCTTGGGCACTGGCCTTCCAGACGCGCCTTCACCATCACCTCGCTTCTTGCGGGCACAACCACATCCTCTGTCAGAATCACCTTGCAGATCCCCGGGTGTTGGGATTCCGGAAAGTCACCTTGTTTCGACCAAGTCTTAAAACTCTCCTGTCGATGCCGACCGTCGCCTGGTGGATCCTGAGGGCATCCAATACCAATATCACATCTTCAGCCACTCCCGCGACGAACACCCACAGCCTTACGATGCTCCGCCCTGGGTCAACTTCAACAGGGCCTCCCTCTCCACTGGCAAGGTATCGTCCGATGCCATCATTTAGTTGGTAAGGCCGATACGGTTTCCTCGACTGCAAGCCCTTCACCACGTCAGGTCTGATTATGGTCACGGCTGCGCCTGTATCGACTAGTATCCGACCGTCCGCGATGAGGCTGTCATCCATTCTTGCCCAAGACTCGCAGCGTCACTCGAGAGGATGGTGAAGACGGCCCCAACGTGCCCCTCGCCACACTGGTGCTTATTCGTTTCCTGCTTGCTTGTAGGCTTGATGTGAGCAGTCCTTTGCCAGTGCCCTGGCTGGCCACACCCCCAACACATGCTACTTGAAAATCTTTGTTGAGTCCTTGGGTTGATCCTCTGTCCCCGCCGTATCGAATGCTCCTGGTCTTCGAGGTAGGTACCGCGTTACCTTGCCCACCTCCATCCTCAACGCGGCCGTTAGAATGGTCTTATATTCACCGTATCAGACACTCTCGTATCTCGGCGTTACGCGCCCATCAACTAAGCAATAGGCAGCTTCCTGGAATACATAATTGAGTGGGAGGTCCACCAAAGCTTTATTCACTAGCTGTTCAATTGCCATTATTTTGAAAAATAAAGAATTATATATGCACTTAGCGCAACTAGCTCTAAAAATACGCAATTTAGTGAAGGAAGTAGTGATACCACAAGAAGAGATATCAGAAACCAATGATGAGGAAGTAATAGTAAGAAGATCAGAATGCATATGAATACAACAATTCATCTCACAGGGAGATGAAAGAAGAGATGAAGAAGAATTATTTGGGGAAGAAGGGAGTGAAGAAGAGGATAATTATAATATAAGGAGATAGTTTTGAATTATAATAGAAAGAATAGAATAGGGAGTTAGAAGATGTTATTCAAAAAGAGGTGGAAATGAAATGTATGTAAAAAGTTATGAGGCAGTAAAGAAGTGAGAAGAGAGAATTTGTGATGTTTAAGAAACAAGAAGAGAGAAGAATTTATATATGAAGTAAATTATGAGGTGCTTAAGGAGAGAGAAGAGGATTAAGGGAGAAAAATATGTATGTAATTGAGTGAAAAGAAGAGACAAGAATTTATGTAAGAAGATTAAGTGAGGAAGATGTAAGCTATGAGATGGTAAAGAAGAGAGAACAGATAGGAATTTATAGAAGATGAGTTAAGGGAGGTGGAAGATGTAAATTATGAGGTGGCAGGAAGAGAGAGGAAGAAGGAACAGAAGAAAAGAGGAGGGAAGGAGAAGTAGGAAGAGGGAGGGAGAATGGGGAAGAAGATAGAAGAGGAAGGGAATGAGAAGAAGAAAGAAGGTAAAGGGAATAAAAAGAGAAAGGGAAGGAAAGGAAAAGCAAGAAGGGAGAGATGTAAAAGAGAATGACTAAGCCCTAATATACATCAATACATACTTAAATAATGACATTATGGACTACATGACAATATTATGAACTACACAACAATTATCAATAACATAACCATAACAACAATAACAAATATAGACAATATTACCAATAACTAACATTAAAAAAGATATCAATATTGCAACATAAATGACATTTAAAAAAACAATAACTCTCTCAATAATACAATGACAATATAATAACAAAAGTCAACTTATTGACTACTACAACTACCAGACATAAATAAATATACAAATAAAGCAGTATATTATGGAAGGAGCAGCAGGATGACCTTATTATGAAAGGAAGAGCAGCGGGATGACCGGAGGAGATGAACAATTAAGGACAAAGGAGGTGGCAGCTTGTGAACAGCGCAAGGAGAAGGTATAAGATGTAGGGTGCATTGGAAGAAGAAAATGAAGAGATTGTTGCAGCTCCAAAGGGAAGAGTATAAGCGGGAGATATTGTTAGCATGAAGAAAAGATTTTGTGGATATAAATAATAGATATGAAAGTGAAGTATATGAATTAATGTGAGACTAATATAATATATTATGAGATTAGTGAAGTGATATGGAAGTGAAGTGTAAAACTTAATAACTGTGAATCTTATTATTCAGTTTAGCTGAGAAGTTAGGGTAGAAGGGTGAAGTCATTATAAATTAAAATTATAATTAATCAGAAGATAGAATTATATAAATACCATAAAATTTAAAATTTTGGTTTAGATGTATGAGAATGTAGGAAGGTGAAATCTTAAAGATATGCTTGACTCAGCAAAAGGTTCTAAGAAGGAAAAACAGCTGGTGGAAAGAAACCGGAAAAATAATGGAGTCAATTAGAATGGGGGATATATGGGGGCTGGAGGAAAGAAATACAAATGGCTTTTGGACAGCAGTAAGAAACTGAGTGCAAGATATAGAATGACAAGAGATATGGGGAAGCCTTGAAGATAAAAAATCATTAAGCTTTTTTAAATTGATAAAGAAGGAGTGGGGAAGAGAGAGGTACATTGATTGCTGTAGCAGACAAGAAAGGGAAGTTTAGCATGGATGAGAATGGGATCAATGTATTTAAGAGGGATGAGAGGCAGCGGAAGACGGATATGCGAGTCATGTGGAGGAAAAGAAAGTACAGAACACTATATGACAGAATGTAAGGAAATAAGGAGCAGAAAAGTGTGGGAGAAGAAATGGGAAAATATGGATAGAAAAAATAGTAGTTATAAAAATTTGACAGGGAAAGAAGCAAAGAAAATCAAGGACATGAGAAAATTTTTAAGGAAGGTAAAGGAAAAATGGTCTAGAAAAGTAAGAGAGGCAAAGAGAGAAGGGCCAGTCAGTGAGTGATAAGGCCTGGGAACCAAGCAATCTGAGTGACTCAATAAGAGAACAAGCACCAGACAAATTGTATATAAGATGTAGGTGTACGAGTGATATATTAATATACATGTATATATTGTAAACAAATTGTACAATAAATTCAATTAAAAAAACTACCACAAAAATAAAAGAAAATAAACTTAAAGTATTTCATAAATAGTTAAAGTAGATAATGATAAATGTAATTTTTAACTGTAAATGTATGAATTTTTTATTGTTATTACATATTTGTTTCTTATAGTGTTAACCGAGCAATGAAGGTGCTGGATAACAGTATCTAATTTGTCTGCTTCCGACACACATTTTATTTAATAGTTAGTCAGATGGTTTAGTTAGATAGCTGGCTACGAGCTAGTTATTTTTATTGCCTACCAGTAGAAATGTAATTGTTGAATGTTTATTTTGATTTAGTAGGTGAAATTTAACTTTTCTTTAGGTTTACTTTATTCTATTTTCTTTCTTTTTAATATTTATAGTTAATTATCTATACAATAATAATGTAACTAAAAATTTGTTAATACACATCCCAGTTTAGGTAACAAGGAGCTGGGATGGAGTATTACAAATTTTATTTATTTATTTATTTATGTATTTATTTATTTATTTATTTATTTATTCAACTGCCAGGGCGAACTGCTGCAGCGTCTCCCGTGGCTGTTGAAGTTTTGACTTCAGTTGACGATAAGCTGAGGCCAAGCGATGGTTCCCGAACCGGTTTTCGAGGGCCTCCCGATATCTCCGGACACTGCCGAAGTTGGAATCGCATTCAGCGCTTGTGTTGCCCATCTCTGGAGGCTGGTTATGAGTGTGCGGCTTCCTCCTCTGCTGACCATCGGTTGTGGGCGGCGACGGCGGCGAATTGTCGATGAAACTTCAAAAGTTGACATCCCGTCGTATTTGGGTAGCTTGACGCGCGCAGATGTCGTGTCCCGACCTGGCGTCTCGATCTTCGAGTCCTTTAGTCTTCCACTAAGCATTTCTTCCACCATGACGTTCAGTTCCCTGACGTTGTCGTCGACTCTTACTTCCAGGACGTTAAGCCGTTGCCCTTCACGGCATTAACGCGTTGGCCAAGGTGTTTCCCCTTTCTGCCTAGCTCTTCCATGTCTTCACGCCAGCCAACTGTTCGTCAATCCTAGTCGATATTCATCTTGGACATTTCTATCTTTATTTCTTCCTTTATACCCCTCATTTCTGTCTTCAATTCTTCATTCACACCCTTTATTTCTGCTTACATCTTCTCTACTCCAGAATTCATCTTCTTTGTCTACTCCACTGTGAAATTCAATGTGTCATTTCATTTCCCATCTTGTCCATTCCAGATTTTACATTTTTCATTTTCGTCTCCATCTTCTCTATTTTGGCTAATGTTTTTTTTTTTTTAAACATTTCTTCCATCATGGCTTTTATATCCCACTTCTGACACCAATGTAACAAATAAGAGCACCAGCTACCGCAAAAACACACTTTATTTATCACTAGGCACTCAATGTAACACAAACAGTACATTTGCATTCACTTGGGCATGCACTCGGAATGCAACACAACTGATCCATTGAATCAAATCACAACTGACTGCTGAGTTACAACTCATAATTAAACTGCACTGTTCACTTCATCATTTCTAACAGCATTAAACTCAACACCCGACTGCCTGACCTAAACACATTATTGCCACAATTACCTCATTATTACTCGTTGTTAGCAACCTAAAACTATTATTCTCACAGCTCTTGCATTATTAAAGTATGTAATGTATTCACATAACATTATTAAAATATGTTTACAATAAAAATAAGCATTTAAAATACTGTTACATACAATTTAAATAATTATTACATACATATTGTTTCAAGGCGGGCTGTTATTGAATTTACTTCTTATAAAATACAATTGAAATTATTCAGGTATTAAAATACTGCCTCAATTATATTCATCATATCATCTGTGAAACTGGTATAATGTTAACATAACCATACATAGCTTCATTTTAATAATTAATTATTGAATGCAATGATAAAAAATCTGATTTGTTACATTCACATGATTTTCCCTACCCTTTATCGCTTATTAGTGGGCATACAAATTATGCTTATGAAAGTTTATTTATTTTAATTGGGATAAACCTTTCCAAAAATAACTGTATTACACACTTCTTATAGATACAAAGAGGATAGCGATAGCCAAATGTTAAAGTACTCGATGCTATATGCTGACCTTAAAATTCCATACTATTTTGAACAATTTGAACCATTAATAATGGATATCCCAAAAATGGCTCATGGCACAAAAATAGTCATTTGAAATAAATTGTTTTAAAGAGATCTACCTTTTTTTTTTTAGTACTACTTTTTTTTGGTCTATTGCTTAACATTTACCAGTTATACAAGATTATACAAATTTCTTCTGAATGAAGAGGACTTCACAGGCTGTTCCCATAATGTTCAAGATATGCACTTTATTTGTCATGTAAATATCTTTAATTTATGGTATTTTAATAAAAATTGTTGCTCATTTTTTAGAAAATAAATAATTTTGATAAATGTTCCCTGTAAAGAGTAATTTAGGGTGGGGAGATTTTCTTAAAAATCTTTGTGTCACGTCTTTGAAAGGCATTAAATTTAAGTTTCAAATTTGGTACTTTCTGTCATTTCGTTTTTCAGTTATGCTATTCTTGGACACACACGGGCCTTTCTAAAAATCCTTTCTTTTTTTTGGATTCGGCCTCAAAAAATGTATTCCCAGTGAAATATCTATATTGAATTTTTGGGTGGAATGCAATACATTCTCTATCTACTATGTGCATGGTAGAGAAAGTAAAAAAATAGGTGTTACATTCACATGACTCTCTCTACCTTCTATCGTTTATTAAGGGTATACAAATTAGTTTTACAAAAGTTTATTTTTATTTGTTTTAATTGAGATAAATCTTCCTGGAAATAGCTGCATTATACATTTTGTCATAGATACAAAGGGAATAGCAATAGTCAAATGTTTTAGAACTGGATGCTATATGCTGGCTTAAAATTCCATGCTCTATCCATGACATCGCGAGAAACAACTGAAAATCAAAAGGACTCAAAAAGAATGACTAATTATTGGTCAGTTCGAACCATTAGTAACGGTTATCTCAGAAATGGTTGATACCACAAAAAACGTTATTTAAAATAAATTGTTTGTGTTAAAGACATTTACATTTTTTGTGAAGTACATTTTTGTCTATCACTTAATATTTACCAGTTATACAAGATTATATAAAATTCGTTCTGAATGAAGAGGAACCTCATGGCTAATCCCTGAAAATTAAAGATATATATTTTATTTTGTAAATATCTTTAATATATGGTATTTTAATCAAAATTGTTAAGAGCCAATTTTTAGAAAATAAAGAATTTCAGAATGTTCCATGTAAACTTATGCTGCGCACGTACATGCACACACATACACGCATTGTGGAATGCAATACCTTCTAAGTAAAAATGTGAATGTATATGGTTTTACTCATTATATGTAGGATATATGAACAGATTATTCGCTGTTACTGCTCTTATGCAATTTATGAGAAACATCAGAAAGTATCACGAATGTGTTGAGAAGGTTCAAACTGTGCAGACATGTAAAAGCGAACAAAATATATATACATAAGAGACTATAAGTATTGTATTTCAGAAAAACAGTATGAATTCAATACTTTAATAAATTCATAGTCTGTCAAACTACTGTTTAGTAGTAATGCCTTTTATGGCTTAGTTTAATGATCTAGGATTAACATGTATAATAAATTATCACCATCTTGATAAGTTGAAACAAGGTAGACAAAGAGCTTATTCCATGTGAATTAGAGAACAGGTTCAAAGGATAGAGAAAGAGGTCTATTAAAATACACACTTTGAAAGATGAAAAGAGCAAAGAAAGGTTTATAAAAACAAGGAAGAGAAACTATCCTGTACATATCCTGATAATTACCTTTCTCCTGGTGTCTCTTGGTCATAATATAATCTGATCATGTTTCCCTGAAATAAACATTATAAGTTAAGATCATGCATGCAAATGAAATAATGCTGCAGATGAATTATCTTAGTATTATTTGATTCATAAAGATTCTGCTTTACATGCTGTCATCTTAACCAATTGCAAGAAGAATGGAAACTATGCAATCACAGATTATTTAATTAAATAACATATCAGTGATTAAAGCCATTGGCTGCCATGTATTGCTAGAGTAGATCACGAAATGCTTATAAAATGTATGAACTAAGAATGCAATAAAAATGTTTTGTAATCATTATCAAACATTTGATATATTCATTACTTTTTGCAGTAAGGGGCTTAAGTCAAGGAATTGTTAGGATAGAGGGTAGGTGTGCGGTAGAGAAAAATGTTAAATTATTTGGCATCCATCAATCTCATAAGGCTAAGTGCAGACCAATATACAGGCAAAGCTGCTTTTGTTGAAACATGTTCATATACACTTTTGCAGTGTGTAGTACAATTGGCTCCCCCAACCAAGCAAAAAGCAAAAGCACTTCTCAGCATAATTTGGTGCAAAATCTTTTGCTCATTGCATATAGCCAGATTATTGCTGAACCACAAAGCACTGTTTTATGCATACCTCGTGATCCACCTACTATGATGCAAGAATGTGTGAGTCGTATTTTATTTCTAGAATGTAAGTTTGATTACTGCTGATTTTGGTTTGAGCATGGAAATAGTTGCAGATAATTTTAATGTTTTTTGTAAAATGGATTCCTGCTTTAGATAACTGGATATAAAAGGAGCACCATTTAAAAGATGTTATGAAAAATTATTGGTACAAAATGCCAGGGAAGTGAGTGATCCTTTCTTCCCTACCAATAATTTAAAATTAAATAAAATGTATCAAAATTAATCATACAGAATTTCAAAACTTCTATCATATACAACTCTTAAGAAAATTCTGCAATAAATTCTCTTTTTCTTCTAATGCACCCTAATATGCTCCCTTTTGCATACATGTATGATTCTCTCTAATAGCATCATATCTTCCATACCTGGTAATATAAGCAGAAAGGTTTTTGCTTTATACTTTTAGAAAAGCAAAATGTCACAAATTTGGTACAAACAAGAGCATTTTTGTCAGTTAAGCAACAATAAATAAATTTTAAAGAAGAAGAAGATTTTTGTTCTGAGCAAAAGGTGCTTTGACGAAAGCAGCTGAAACATATTTTAAGAGTAATTATCATAAAAGAATTCCTAAAGAAGCAAAGAATCATATAGAGAACAAAAACCAAAACTGAAGGGATCCAAAATAATAGAAACAAGAATAAATTTAGAAAAGAACCTAGAATAATATGTATTACAATTTGTTAAAGTACTATTAAAAATCAAAATTGTACTTAAGCAGTCATGAAAGTAATAATGTATAAGTAATAGCAGGCAATTGTTAGCAGTACATACATACAGTTTAAAACTTGCCTAGTAACAAACCTAGTAGCGAATAAAATTTAAAATATAAATGTTACTGTAGCGACAA
This sequence comes from Deroplatys truncata, assembly GCA_030765065.1. Classification (NCBI taxonomy): domain Eukaryota; kingdom Metazoa; phylum Arthropoda; class Insecta; order Mantodea; family Mantidae; genus Deroplatys; species Deroplatys truncata. Next base: position 116,615,544 of record CM060980.1, read on the forward strand.
GCGACATCAATGCTAAAGGTTTGAGGAAGCAGCCATGCCAAACGAACACTTCTTTGCTGGCTATCGGATTTGTAGGTCATGTCATTCAGTATGCGGAAAGTTTTGTACGTTGATTACAATTTACCACTGTATTTGTTAAAAATTCAGTTTAACAAATTAATACCAAACTGCATAAAAGTTTTTCTAGTGAGATATTGTATTCAGAATTGTGAATTTTGATCAGTAAGTGCAATAAAAAGTGAATTCTTCATTGTTCAACAAAATTACAATGGCTTATCATTCTCGACTGAGACTAATTGCCCTGAGAAACACAAACCATATAAATATTAAGATATTTTTTACAGAGTCTACAACTGCTTCTGCCATGAATTCCAGCTAGGACCAGAGAAACTATATAAAGATACAACAGAATGACTTGTCACCCTGTCATACAGAGAATAAGGTACGACACGTGCACCACAACAAATTACCACTCCACAGCTTTGCTTTGTTGGTCTGCACCTGGTCTAAGATGAGGTAGCAATTATCCAAACACATATATCTTATTTATAATTGCACATTCAAAATGTTAAATGATCCTACAGCATTGACACGTAATAAAACTACATACTTCTTCCAGTGTCTGTAGGATTGCAGTCACAATGGGAGCCATCATGGCTGTAGCAGCAGCATTGACAATCCACATGGACACAAACATGGTTGCAAAAAATACACCAAATGTCAGTCTGAAATTGAATGTTGTTTTTACTGATTACAGGAAGCATAGAATAAACAACCTTGCAAATCTCTTAATTCTTTGATCAAATCACAACATTCTCTACATGTCAGATTCATCCTAATGAAAACTTAGCACATAAGTAGCCAACATTAAAAATATAAGAGCTCTTGGAAGATCATCATAATGTAATTTAGTTCACACAATCAAACGTGATGCTGCATTATAATTAGAATATGTTAAAATTTTCATCCACCAGTAACAAGTCCTGGAAGAGCAATTTATGTGATGCAAAGAATGTCTCACACATTGGTAGCCATTTGGAGTGTATACATACAGGGTGTTCGAAAATTTCCCTTGCAAACTTTTAGGACTTGTACAGGGACTGAGTATTTGTATTTATTTTGTCCTTTAGGTACAATAATCATTGTTTTTTGGGCATGTCAGTATGAAGTATTTATGATAATTTTACACATACAGTTAAAAACATAAATAGAATAAGTAATAATCAATTATACTTAGTGTGTCAAGTTATTAAGAGCTAGTAGTTCATTTTATATTCAAACACACACTAACAAATAATAACTCATTAACTATCATTTGTACAACACTCTACATACTCATTTATAGAATAAAATGTATGCAATAGTAGGAAAGACTTTAGTTTTTTTTTTTAAAATGATGAATCTTAGTAATTTCTTTAATATTCTGAGGCAATATGTTAAATAATTTACTATCCATGTTTTTTACATTATTTTTAACTATATTGGTTCTACAGAACTGAATATGCAGAGCATTCTTTTGTCGAGCGTTATATTGATGGAGATTTTGATTTGTTTCAAGTTCATTATACATTTTTTTTAATATGGGTTAATGTCTCCAATATGAATATGCCAGCAACAGGCAGTATTTTTAACTCTTTGAAGACAGTTCTGCAGGAAAACTGTCTGTCATTATTTATTACTGTAATTACACTTTTCTGCAGTTTAAATATTTGCTCATTTTCATAAGATGTTCCTCAAAAGATTATGACATAGCGCATAAGGCTGTGAAATTTGCATAATAAACATTTCTTTGTATATTTAAGTTTACTTCATTTTTAATAGAGCTTAATAAGTAACATGCTGAACTCTTCTTCTTCTTTTTTTAAAGATCATGTTTTGAGCAGGAACCCATGTCCGGAAACACCATTTCTGTGCTGCAACAATTTCAAGTCGGTTTCCTGGTATGCAACCAGCTAGTCACGATGAGGAGTGTTTACGTCATACAAGTAGCTAATGTCATTTGACCTTTACTCTACCTCCCTTCCGTGGTTCAAGCCCCATTCATGTGTCGTTTAGTCTCCGAGCAACCTGATGTTTACTTCAGATGATCAGCTGATGTCATTTACCTCTACCCTACCTCCCTCTCTACTCTGGTTCGAGCGCCATTCACGTGTCATTTAGCTTCCGAGCAACATGTCGTCCTCCGTGGTCTAAGGGTACCATACTAGCCCCTAGTTCCCGAGGTCGCGGGTTCAAACCCGGCGGAGGGTGATGGGTTCTTTTCGGGTGTCAAAATCCTTAGCATTGCTTCCTTCGGAAGGGAAGTAAAGCCGGTGGTCCCGTGTCGTAGATTTACGGCACGTAAAAGAACCTCAAGCCTGATAAAGAGGCCTCTGAGCAAAATGTCCGGTCTTTCACGCTAAGTACCATAGTAGTTAAAGGCGTCCATAAATCATTTTTTTCCGAGCAACATGGTGGAATACACGTTTACAGAATACACAGACATGGTCCTTCATATGGCGAAGCTCAAAGTAATGGAAGACTGCTCGTCGCCTTTATCAAGATCATTATCCACAACGTCCGACACCATCGCATACCCTTTTTGCCACAATTACGCAACGGCTTCGAGAAAGGAGTGCCTTCATCATCAGCAGGAGAGAGTGTGGTACTCCAGAGACGCCGCACTCCCAAGCGGCAACTTTCACTCCCAACTTTCTCATGTTGATGAGAAACCGTCAACGAGTATGCGAGCAATTGTGCGTGCAATCAATGTTGTCCATAGCACCGTCTGGGATATTCTGCATGAGCAACAACTACGCCCATACTCCCTCCAAAACGTACATTCACTACCGCATTTTGTACCACACGTTGCCTTCTGTATATGGTTTTTGCACCGCTGCAACAACGAGCCCCTGTTTCCACAGCACAGTTTCTTCACAAATGAATATAGATTCACTGGGGATGGTGTTCTCAATTCCCGAAACAGCCATGTCTGGGCAGATGAAAAGCCTCATACCACGCATGTCCAGGGATTCCAACACAGATTTAGCATCAATGTGTGGGCAGGTATTCTGGATAGTCATGTGATTTTTTTAAGTTCCCTTGTTTTACCCATTTATGATACTGTGTTTTTTACATACACACACAAACACCCATGCCCATGGCGGGACTCGAACCCGTGACCCTCAGCTTGGCAGATCGCCGGAGCTATACACTCCAGCGACCACGGCTATGAGGGGGCAATACATTCTTCCACCCATAACTAATGGATCTCATCTACTTGATCTTTCTAAAATAGGTATTGGGTGTGTTGGTGGAGGATGTGCTATTGAACGTCCATCAAGACGTGTGATTTCAGCATGACGGCACACCCCCTCACTTTTCACTTGGTATTCGGGAAAATCTGGACCGACAATTTGGACAAAGATGGATAGACCAAGGTGGTCCAATATGAGGGTGAGGAGCGAGATTTACGAGATTCCTGTAGAGCAAGGGTGGCGAAAATGACTTCCTTCCATGAGTCACCAAATATGCAACATGCACTGTATCACTCAGCAGCATGTGAAAAACAAACGGAAGGTTGCAGAGAGGAAACGGCGCCTGCAAGTCAAAATAACTCGTGAGTCACGTTTTTGCCACCTCTGCTGTAGAGTCAGAGGAGGATCTTGTGGCACGAATTGTGGTCACTGCACAACAAATTGCAGAGAGACCAGATGTGATGGAGTGACTTGACCAGAACATCATTCATAGATACAATGTTGCAACAACATTGGTGGTCGCCACATCAAAGCGGAATTGTAGCGGATCAGAATGCCAACCAGCCTGATGAAGACAAAAACAGATTTTTCGGTTTAACTGTAAACAATAGTGTTTGTGAAACATGATTAAATGTGTTTTTTGTTTCTTCAATGTTATTTCCTAATAGGTTGTAGTGGATCAGAATGGTAACCATCCTAAGAGGAAGACAAAAGCAAATTGTTAAGTTTAACTGTAAAGAAAACTGAATTGCATTGTAACCAAAGTGATGTACTGAGTCACACCTAACTAAAGTACTTAGGCAAATGTGGTCACATTAAAACACCTGTTTTCAAATGTTTGTAGCATGGAAACGATAGGTTTCTGGACAAGGGTTTCTATTCAATACATCACCTACTCACTCCCTCTACAAGTTTGTAAGGGGAATTTTCAAACATCCTATATATAGGTATATATTGAAAATGGCTTTATCCAGCCACAAAGTTGGTCACTATTTGAAGGACTGCATTGATTGTTGTTGTTGATAATAAAAATTATTATTTGTTCTTCACTATTGTTGAGAGCTTGAAATACTAATTATAATGTAAATATGCTGTTGGTCAAACAGTTTGAGAACTCTTTGTGCTTATCTTAGGATGTTTAAGCATGGGCACTAAACATAGTTACTTAATGCATATTAAAAACACTCAGTTACTGTCCCAATCTTTCTTCTTCTTCTTCTTGTTTGGCAGCAGAAATTACACTTTGGTTCTTCATCACATCTACCTTTGTACTTAAAGCAAGAGCTGAAAGTTAACATGCTGCTATATTTCATAAACTCAAATTATTTTATATAATGAAGGCTTTAAATATTAACCCTTAATATCAAGCATTAATAATAAATCAAATATCAATAACTAATCTCTAATACAACAAATAATCCTTCACTTCCTTTGCTTAAAACATTATATACAACAAAGAGAGCAGCAATACTATAAATTTAATTTCTTATTTTATATGTAAACCAATAATGAGATAATTATTAATCACTCTCAATATAAATTTGACAGTTATTAATCTGCTGTTTAATTGTGAGGTATTTGAAAATAGGCTAAACCTTCAAATTATTCTTGCCAATGTATAGCTTGTCTTCTAGCTTTTGTTCATGCAATTACTTCAGGATCTTGTTCATTAGATATCCAGTGTGTAGAGGTCTTATCTGTAAGTACTTTCTTTTTAATTCTGCTCCTACTCATAACACTTTATAATACTGCATATAACAATTTTGATGCTCATCAACATAATTACATGTAGACATGATGTAAACAAAATAAAATTATCTTACCTTAATGTTAAATTTTGCTATTGGCTTTAAGTTTATTCACATATTTTCATATTGTGATGCAGTAGCCATGACCTGAGGTTGTCAGAGGGTCAGTGCTGGGCAGTTGGAGTAAACAACGATAAGTATTGCTTGCCGGTGTAAACTCCGGGCATGCTATCCTCTGATAACACTAGAGGGTTCTGGATGTTTCTTCCCCCTCCTCCAGATAGGTGTCAAAACAATTTGAGAATGTTCTGTGCAAGATTCCATTGGTTATATAAGTGAGTGCTCTTGCAAGAGAGCAGTGGTTGAGTTGCATCAGTCAGTCAGTCAGTCAGTCAGTGAACGAGTTGGCAAGTGAGTTTCCCATTTGACTTCAGGTGTGATTCTCTGAGCGAGTTTGTGGCAACTCTGTGGCATGCAGCAGGTGCCACTGTGGAGAGAGGGATTGTGGAGGTCTTGTGTTCAATTTCCCAGAGAGTGAACTGTCCAGAACAGGAGGCTATGTCTCAAAGGAAGTGAAGTGAAGCAGAATTGAACTAGTTCACCTTAGTGAAGTGACAGAGTGAAAATTAATAAACTCCCAATGAAGTTGAACTAGATAAGAACATAGAACAATGAGAAATTATAGAAGTGACAGTTGAAAAACTGGACAAAGTCACAATATCAACACCTAAGCAAGGCCTAATACAACATAATCATTACATACATTAAAGTTCTTTTTTATATATATAAGTTTACATTTGTTTTGGTATGCTAATTTAACCTTAATCTATATTTAAGAGTTTTAAGCTATTTTCCTTATTAAAGTAAACAAATATGTGAAGTATGAAGATTATACGTGACAACTTCTGATATTTTTTATTAATATGAAAACATTGTTAGAGGCTATTTTCACAAAAAATGTACAACTAATATAAAATTTAACTTTCAAAATTAATTATTAATAATTACTGCACCTGACATAAACCCAATAGACCATCAAATTCTATAATATAGGATATAATGACTTTGAAAGGCTTTCACAATAAAAAAAATAAAAAATTAGTTATTAAATAAAATTTCATGGTTATAACCTTTACATTAACAAAGTGCAAAAATTCACTGTTTTCCACGAAATTCACTTATGTCTGTTTGCTTCGTCATGCACATTTTCTGAACATTAAATAAAACACTAAACATATAACTAATTTTCTAGTTTTTATAAATACCTCAAAAACAGTTTTATTATTAATGTCAAAAATACCACATAATCAGATAGGTTATACAGAGAATCACCTATTCAGTTAATGACATGACACAAGTAGATTAATGGGTACAGGTAATGCTTTGATGAAATAATTTTAATAAAATTAAACCTTGTCTCAATCAACCATATTTTTCCTTTACTGCAAACCCATCTTCCCAAATGTTCCCTATTTTCTGCTTCCTCTTTGTTCTCCTATATGAACATTATTTGAGAAGTATTAGAACAAAACACACTAACTCCACCTGCAAACGAAATGCTTTATAATATGGATTCCCCCTATTTTGATAGCGCTGAATTGATCTGTGCAAACCATTTCTTTCAAATAGCACTCCTTCCATTATAAAATGGCTTTGAAATATGGCATTTGGTTCAGAAAGCGCTTAGTTCATTGAGATAATGGAATAAAATGCACTATTTTACAGAAGCAAAGAAATGCTTAAGTGACAATTTGTACATGCATGCCTTTGACTGCTGTATTTGGATTCTCTGGAACTAGAAATGCATGTGTTGCTCCAAACAACATCAGATATCACTTATATTATGTCATGCTAAATGAATGAATGATTGAAAATGAATATGCTTACTTGAAAGTCTGAGATAGGGAGCTGGTCAAGGAAGCACTAATAGTGGATTTACTAAAGTATTACAGTATGGAAAGGGAAATAATTGTTGCACGCAACAGTAGACGTATCAGAAAGAGAATCAAATGCAGGAAATGAAGAGAAGCAAAGAAGTAAAACTGAGGCAGATTGCTTCTGTAATGTCATTAAAATATATTTATTGTGTTACTCTCATGTAAATGAATGTAGTGGTATGCTTGTAAAGGATAATACTGGATGACTATCTGCATTGTTTTGTCTTTCATGCTAGTTTTAAAACAAATAGCAAGAAGCATTAAGTTCTCTTTTTCTTGCATTATCCTTCGGATACAGCAATAAGATCCAAACCTAGTGAATTTTTTGCCATCCCTCTTAACTATTGAAATGGGGAGTTATGTTTGAGTGTATACTGCAGGTTTAAAACTCCAAAGCAGTCACTGAAGCAAGAATGTTGATGTGTTCTTACAGAAGAGGTCCAGGAGTAAACAGAGACATGAGGAGGGCCGGGTTGATTTGTTATTAATGATAAATGCAAAATATAATGGACAGGTGCAGCAAGAATTAAATGCATGATTTTTGACAAATACGACCAATTTATGGCTATAATTTTGTCACAAATTTTCCTGAAAATTGATCATTCCTGTGAAAATCTCCATTACTTTCTTCACTACGTATGGCAAGAAGGGGAAGTATTGCATTCCACCCAAAAATTCAATACCATGATTTCACTGGAAATACATGTTTTTAAGCCCCCTGAATCCAAATAAAGCACTTCTGGAAACATCTGTATGTGTAACTGTGTGTCTGTCTATGAACAGCATAACTCAAAAACAAAAAGTTTGGATAAGTACCAAACTTGGATTTAAGTTCGGTATCTTCCAAGGATGTGACACAAAGACTTTCAAGAAAATCCTCCCTCAACTACCCTTTACATGGAACATTTTCCAAATGTTTCAATTTCCTAAAAAATGGCTCTAATGATTTTGATTAAAATACATATATTAAAGGTATTTATATTACAAATAAAATGTATATCTTGAATTTTATGTCTATCTTGTATAATTGGTAAATGTTAAGCGATAGATGAATGTGAATTTCACAAAAAAATGTAAACCTCTTTAAAACACACAATTTATTTCAAATAAGTTTTCTTGTGGCATAAGCCATTTCTGAGATATTCATTATTAATGGTTTGAATTGTTCATTTCTTGGACATTCTTTAAAGTCCTTTCAACATTCAGTTGTTTCTCACTCTAGTTACAGAGCATGACAGATGTATGTTTGTTAGCTCTGTATAGTTTATAAATAATGAGAAGTTTTAATAAGTTTATTTGTGTAAAGGTTATAGTGGAAGAAATAAAAAAGAATTTATCTATGTGTGAGCGTTTTTCATATCACAGGTATGTTAATTACAAGAGTATATTATTAAGTTAAAGCAAAAAGTCTTTACGTTTTAAGTGCACGTGTAGTGCCTCCTTAAACTGCCTGCCAATATTTTGATAATAGATAACAAGACAATAAGAAATTAAACCCAACGCATCTGAACCAGCCAGTCACTATTGTGTTTTGGTGCGGCAGGTATTGTAAGTTCAATGGCCACGAATGTGACGTCATCTGTCTGTGTGGTTGATATATATTTCATGAAAACAGAAAACCCGGGAGGGGTTTTAGGATATAACTTTGATTTTCTACTAAGTGTTAATAAATTGTATAACCACCTGAGGTAGATACAAAGTAATAAGGGAGTTTTTCCCCTTGCATACATATATATTTATGGAAATAAGTCCTTTCCAACCAAGATTTACTATAAGTAGATTGCCAACAAAAGTGGATGGGAAACATGATAAAGATGTTGAAGGAAGGAAAGAAGAAAGAACAGTAACAGAAAAAATGGAGCAGGATCCAGTTATACATATGGAGAAGCAAATATTAAAGAAGAAAGTGAAATGGAAATAGCAAAGAAGAATAACATTGATGACTGATATATGAGCTAAATTCCTTTGTGAGAAATGACAGCAGAATAACAGCGAAAAATAAAGATAAAATATTTCAACTACTTCAAGAGGTGCAAAAAATTCACCACAATACCATTATACAAAAAAAAAGCTGAACATGAAGCAGTTATATGGAGAGAAATAAGTGAATAGAAAATTCAAGCTCCAATTAAGACTTCTGTGCAAGCAGTAAGTTAACCAATACCAACAGGAAAAGAATTATTAATTCAGAAAGCCATGGAATCTAAGAAACATACTTTGTTTATTTCTTCTACAAATAATGCAGGTAGAGACTTGCAGAAAACAGTAACCGCCAACTTGCAGTTAAAGAGAAAATAAGAATTTGTAACTTACGACCAGCAGGAAAGAGCCTAGTTATGGAAATGGTAACAGAAGAAGATCTAAAATAAGTGATGAATTGTCAAGGTTTGAAAGATAAGAAAGTTAAAAGTGAGTTGCCAAGGAAAAGAAACCCACTAGTTATTTTATATGATATTATGTCTGGTGTTACAGAAGCAGAAATAAAAGATAATATTTATGAGCAGAATCTTTCAGCAAAAATGACAAGAGAAGATTTTGAAAATAACTTTAAACTATGCTTTAAGATAAGTTCAAGAAACAAGGCAACTGTACATCATTTAGCGGAAGTATCAGGTAAACTAAGACAACTCTTGGTTGAAAGTAACAGAATATATATAGGATTTCAGGCAGTTTTGGTAAAGAACTATGTATCTGTAGCCAAATGTCTCAAATGTTATGATTATAGACATGTGGCAAAGTATTGCAATAAAGAAAAAGAAGTTTGTGAACATTGTGGTGAAGAAGATCATGCACAGAAAGATTGTAATTAAAGGATCAACAAGCCACGTGCATACCATGTGCTAGAAGGAAGAAAGATTGTGGGAGTAAGGTAAATTGTCCATTATACAAATTAATGTTGGATAGAATTTTAGAAAGGACAGATTAAGGCAAATAATTTGTATGAAGATAGATAAAAAAAAGAAAAAGAAGTACCCTGTCTAGAATTTGTAGAAATCTAACATGTGTTATTGCGAATAAACTCAGAAAACAAATTGTAAGTAAGGAGGTTAATACAAACGACTCTGTAACACAGATGGAAGACATTGATAATAATATAATAAGAGTGGAGGCGTTAATACACCAAACCAAAGATGAAAATAATCAAAATAATAAAATTAACAAGAAAGAGAAGATGCCAGAATTACCACTAAAAAGAAGAACACATAAAATTGAGCAAGAGATGGGAATTAATATAAAAAAGAAAATTTCTGTGGATTATGACGCTATCATTGAGAATGATTCAAGTACAGAGGAAGAACTAGGAAAAGAAAATAACATAAGAAATACAGAAATTAAATTTTTGTCTCCATGCAGTGTGGCATGCGTCAGTTCTCCCTAAACATTAATTGTGGAATAAATGTATTAATTATGAATGATCCAACTGCTGGAATATCTGAATGTGTATGTTTTGTATATGTATGTTTATGTCAATTCAATAACACACTTATTTCCTTATAAGGACATATTATGAAAATGTGTCTAGATTTGTTTTTGATGTAAACCAAGTCTCTTATGCTCAAATTGTGCCTAATTCTCATATGAAAACTGTTTAAACATGCATAATATTATATTTTTAATTCATGTGTATTATGCATTTCAGTTTTCAGTTTCAAATTCATTGTTCAAATTCTTGAAAAATACAACCTTCATTTCCCTTGTGGCAACCTTGCATACATTTAATGCAGCATCTGGCATAGTATTAGGCAGCTGATTGTTGAGCAGAAGACAAATCTAAAGTCAGCCATTACAACTTAAAATTGTATACTTCTTTCCTGGCAAATGTGGACCCAATAGGAGAAAATAAAAATATGGCCCCTACAACATTTACTAGCAGAAGATTAATAAAGCCACAATTTTTGTAAATATTTTAATCAAATTGGAACACCTGAACACACCATATTTGAATGTATCTATGAGGCATATTCCAAAACTAAGGTCCGTTTGGTCATAATAACAACATCGCTCATGAGACAAGGTTTTTATTGACAGTAATGTGTGCCTACATATACTTTATTTTTCCACATAATCACCGTTCACATCTATACACTTGCTGTAATGCTGCACCAGTGTCTTTAATCCCTCGGCATAGAAGTCTGCCGCCTGGGACTTGAACCAGTTGGTAACACTCGTCTTGAGTTCATCGTTGTCCACCCAGCCACCATTTCAAATATAAGAAGAGGAAATAGTCACTTGGTGCCAGGTCAGGACTGTACGGAGGGTGGTCAAAGAGTTCCCAATGAAACTCTTGAATCTTCTCTTCGGTTTTGGCAGTAGTGTACGGGTGTGCGTTGTCATGCAGGAGGATGATGCCAAACGATAGTTTCCCGCGGCGTCGATTTTGGATCACACGTCTCAGTTTGGTAATCTTGCACAGTACATGTCAGCTGTAATTGTTGATCCATGGTCCATGAAATCAATCAAAAGGACACCCTTTTCATCCCAAAATACGCTAGCCATCATTTTGTGATTCGTGTACGGCGATTGCTTACACTGTTTTGTTTTGGGTGAACCGGAACGCACCACTGCATTGACTTAGCTAACAAAAAGTATTTACTCACAGTTTAAACATACAGTATCAGGGAATTTTCATTAGCAAACTTTTCCACAACATCTTCATATTCTAGTTTTAGAGGCAAATCACTTTCAATAGCAAGCACTGCAAGATGATTCAAATGTTATTGTGTTTGAGATGAACGTAAATAGGTTTTAACTCTCACTAGCACTGAGAAAGACCTTTCAGCTGAGCAGTTTGTGGCAGGAGTAGATAAATAAATCTTAAAGCTATATTTATATTCGGATATATGTCCTAAAGGTGTTTAGCAGTCAACAGTTTGTAAAGAAGTGGTAAAGACATTGGTAGGTTGTTTCCTTCCCCTAAAAGAAAGCATTTTAAATGAACACATTCTGTTCCAAATCCTTCTTCCATATCAGATGGTTATATCCATTGCAGCTTATCAGCTGATATATGAATTTTATGACAATCAATTTCTGTGAGTTTAGATAAGAATGAGAATTTTTCTGTAAATTCATTATATACAGATATTCGTGTTGTTAATTATGCTAACAGTTTGTCCAATATCTACACAAAACTACTCTGCAGGATATAATGCACATCACTTTCGTTTTCTAGTTTGATTTCAGATTCTTAATCATAAAAGAATTTCTTGTGCTTCTTAATTAATTTGGATCTGCTTTCCTTTGTAGCTAACACTTGTTGAATGTTTTGAATGTGGTTCTCTCCAGTACTTGTATAGGTATTAAGAATTTCATTTCATTTAAGAACAAAATTAGTGAGTTGTACAAATTTACCAGTGTCACAACATCCATATTCTCAGATTGTAATTTTCTATTAATAGCATTGATTCTTTCCAGAATTGTTCCCCACACTGCAGTCATAAAACTCATTTCAGAAGAGCTCATTTTTTTTTTTTTCAAAATTCTTTTTGCTTCCTGCCTAACTGTCCCGAGTGGACCATCTTGTTTGGGCAAGTGTTTTGAGAGAAGGGTTTTCTGAAGTACAAAATGACTCCAAAATATTCCAACGATGTGCTGATACTGAGAAAAAATTGTACAAGTTTTGCAGCAAATCAAAAAAGCATATAGGCAATCTGCAGCAAGATGTAGCATTTGATCCCACTAGATTAAGGGAGTTAGCTGCACATGGTATGAAAAATGCCAATGAATTGTGATGCAGAATTTAAATGAAAGAGACATGTGAAGTTAAATTGATATAAAAGCAAGCAAGGAGTGTAATTCATAGAAATGAACAATGCTTGACACATTTATAGTGTTATGTTATTGTGTTAAAAATGTTGAGTTAAGAATTATTAAAAACTATTGTGTTAAAAGATTTAAATTACTTCCAAGAAGGTTTATTATAAATTAATTAGTTATGCATAAAAAGGAAGAGGGAGAAGACAATCGAATAGCAATATAAAGGAAAATACGTTATTCTAAAGGAATAGAAACATGCATTTACCAAAAGAAATACACAACAGAAATGCAAAAATGCATTTAAAAGAAAAAATTAAATTATAGTTAACCAAAATTAGGAAATGGATTGTTAATTTGTTATTTGTATTTGCATGTAAATAGTTTAATGCAATTATAGATGTTAAAATTTATTTCACTAAGCATAGCAACAATGGTGAAAGTAAACAACATTCATTTTTTTTATATATACTCTTGATAAGAATTTTCAAGAAGACAACATCTTTAGCCTAGTTTAAGAGAAGAAACTTAAGTATATATCATAAGATATTGTTAAATATATTGAAAAGAATAATATCATCAGCACTGATGATATTAAGTGAACTATTGATTAAATAAATAAAGTGAATAAGTAAATAGGAACCAGAAAAAGATAATTATTGTACTAAGTAAAAAATTCACATTTCATCAAAAGAAATAAAACAGTTTTATATGTAGTTAATCATTATTGAGACTGTAATTAACTCCCTTACATTAAAAAGTCACGATATAAAATCCCTTGAGATTAAAGAAGACTCTCGCTCATTGGTGAGCTGATATGCATTTCAGAATCATATAAATAGCCAGACAGATATCACTAATTAAAGTAAAACTTCTATTAAATTCTTATAATGTAATGACAGTTAGAAATAACCAACAATCACCGAATTAAGTTGTATATTTCCAAATCTACAAGTCTGCCACAGCAGGTGGAAATCATATTACCAACACATTTATTGGAGCAGGAATTTCAAATAAGGTAACCATGAGTTGCAGAGTAGGAGGTGAAGAGATGCAGAGTCAGAGCAGAGCCAAACGAGAACTCAGGGCAACAAGGGGCTGCAGAAAGGTATCTCCACCACCATTCGTATTTCAATCAGCCTCTCTGATTCCTGCTTATGGGCCAGAATATATGCAAGACATGTTGGCAGCATTGTCAAATGATTCACCCTGACAGTCACTAATGTCTAGGTTGTGAGATGTGAGGAAAGTAAACACAGCATCATCCAGCTCTTTTCCTGTATGTCTTGGGTTTTTTTTAAAAACTCTAAGAAGTGTTCTTTAAGGCATCCTTCTTTATTCACATACCTGAGAATAAAACTTAGCTGGTCATTGTGTGTTATGTCAGACAATAACATACACATTATGTATTTGGAATCTACAATAATTGAATAATATTTGGAATGTTTCACTTCCCTTAGTATTTCATTGATTAATGTTTTTGCTATAAGTTTAATCAGCTCCTCGTAGGTACCATATGATAAGTAGGAAGTCTTATTTTTACTAGGATTTCCATACTGTGCTATGTGCCCTTTCAAGAATGGGTCAAACTCGGATATAAGTTCCAGGCACACTAGAAAATTTACATTGTTAATAGACCCAAATGCTTCTTCTTCATCCCATGATATTAAGTGAAATATTGATTAAATAAATGAAGTGAATAAGTAAATAGGAACCAGAAAAAGGTAATTATTGTACTGAGTAAAAAATTCACATTTCATCAAAAGAAATAAAACAGTTTTATATGCAGTTAAGATTAGCCACGAGAGGATAATTTCTTTACTACAGCTATTATTCTCTGGAGTACACATCTCCAATACTTCATTTCCTCTTCTAACTGAGAGAATAGATGCTTGTCAACTCTACATAGTTCACTGCCCTTTCTTTTAAACATTAACATACAATCATGATAAGAGTAAGAATTCTCGCATTCTGTCACTCATTGAGTATCATGCTTCCAATCACTGAAGCTGTCACAAATTGTGATATCTCCCCAAAAAGTTTACAAGGAGCACAAAAAACACAACCTTGGCTGCAGGAATAAACTAAATAGTCGTGTTTTACAATGTCCCCATTCATCATCTTTCTTTCAAACAGCACTGTAGTCAGAAATCTCTCTTTGTCTGGATACACCCTTTTGGAATTACTGAAATTGTTTGTGTTTTGTTTAATTCCCTTTATAGCAAAGCAGTCCCTAGTAACATCATTCACCACCCAGAAATATGGATCATCATCTGATGTGTGATGATTGAATCTTTTAGTTATACACTGTCTACATAATTTCTGCTTCCATCAGTTGATTCAATTTATGCCTAATCAGAAATATGCATACAATCATCAAGATCTTCTGTACTCTGGCACCCTCATTTGCAATTTTCTTGATTATATAGAGGAAAATGCTTGTGTTGGAGATTGCTTTCTGGTAAAAAAAAATGAGTGTAATTTTGGTGTCTGCGATAGCACTTCCCTTTTCTTCTTCCTCTTTTCTTCTACTAATTTGCGATATTTTGCACCACTTGATCATTTTTAAGCATCCATTTTGTGTAAATAACATGAAATCACTCTTATTAAAACTTGCAGACCATCAAAATGAATAACAAATGGCAGTTCATTCTTGTGTTTCTTCGGAAATATATTTTATATTTCTCTGGAACTCTTAGTCATTATGGGAATTGGCAGCCTTCTTGATTTGCCCTATGCCATTGGCAGCATTGATTCGCATTTGACTCCATACATCCTTTTACTTTCGACACTATGAAAGTACGGGCATTCTAGAAATTAGTTTTCAAAGTATTTACAGCTCATTTTTGCCATCTCATTAATTTTCATGCCCTGGTCCCGAGTGCATATGGCCCATGCCTAAATATGGCTCTGGGTATCAATTCTTGGTCCTGCTATGTTTTTTTTTATGCATCTTTTAGAGTTTTCTTTACAAAACATTATTTGCTGATGGCACCAGTGTATACATATCTGGTTGCAACCTAAAGTCGCTGCAATGTAAGGTGGAACAGGCAACTCGCAAAATGCTAAATAGGTTTAATGCAAATAGATTACTAATAAATACAGAAAAGCCAACGGCAATATCATTTCATTATTAATAAAATACACATGATAACTACCCCAGCAGTCTAAGGCCAAATATGTTTCTTATGCAGGTAGCACAAAATTTATGGGAGTATGGGTGAATGAAAATCTAAAATGTATTGTTCACATTCAAAAGCTATTGCAAAAATTCAGTAAAATAAGCTATGCAAATGCACTTATTTTAAAAATTATGAATTCAAAATCACTACTTTCATTGTATCATGCAGACTTTCAATCTACTCTTTCCTTTGGAATCATACTTTCTTAGTAAAAAATGCCAGCTGCGAACACTTATTTAAGGATATGAATATATTACCATTATCTTACACTTATATGTATGAAATGTTATGTTGTACTAAAAGTAATCTTAGTATATATACACAAATTCAGCGATATCAGGTGTAATCAAAAAGTTTCCGGAATGGCTTCACAACAATTTTGTCATTGAGCTATCTTTAATTCTTACTCAGACTGTACATGCAGCACTCCCTCCTGATAACAATGAGAGGGCACGTAACTTTCTGCAACCTTGCAGTGCAGAGTTAGCTCTGAAGTAAACGTGTGTTTTTGGACCTGCTGCAATTTTTCTGTCTAGTGAAAATGCTAGATTACAAAGAACAAACATCAAAATTTTCTTAAAATTTGGTAAAACTTCAACAGAAGCCTATGAAATCTTAAGAACATCTAATGGGAAGGAAGTAATGGGTAAAACTTAAGCATTTCAGTGGTTTTTTAAATTTAAAAGTAGTGAGAAATCAGTTAAGGATACAGATCATTCGGGGTGACCCTCTTCCAGCAAAACTGACAAAAATATCAATCAAGTGAGGTAAATTGTATTAAATGATAGGCATATTACAATAAGAGAAATTTCTGATTCATTAGGACTGTCCCTTGGAAGTGTTCAAAGCATTTAAAAAGATGATTTGTAATGAGAAGTCGTGTCCCACTTCCTTTCAAATGACCAAAAGGAAAGCTATGCGATTGCCTGCACAGGTCTTAAAGAACAGCTTCAAAATAACCCACAGTATATGGAGAAAGTTATTACTTGTGATGAAATATGGGTTTATGGATACAATCCAGGAACAAAGCAACAATAGAAGAGCCCTTCATCTCCAAACCCCAAAAAGGCCAAACAAGTTTGATCCAATGTGAAGCCAATGAGAATTTGTTTTTACATTAAATGCATAAAGAATTTGCACCACAGGGTCAAACAGTGAATTAAGTGTTCTACAGCAAGTGTTGCAAAGATTAAGAGAGAATGTGCAATACAAACAGCCGGAGAAATGGAGGACTGGTGACTGGTTCCTGCATCATAATGTGCCCGCATATAAAGCTCTTTCTGTCTGCCAATTTTTGGATAAAAATGTTATGAATACTGTTCCCCATCCCGCCTATTCTCCAGATTTGGCTCCAGTGAACGTTTTTTCTTTTCCTATGACTTAAAATGCGGCTCCGAGGACACTGTTTTGAGGACATTGATGTTATCGATTGCAAATTGCAGAAGGCTCTGAACGTGTTTAAAGAAGATGACTTCCATAGTGCTTTCAGCAGTGACAAAAGCTGTGGGACAAGTGTATCAACTTCCTAAGGAGGCTACTTTGAGGGTGATAGTGCAGGATAGACAAATCAAAGTGTTGTGTTGCGTTATGGTCTCATTCCAGAAACCTTTTGATTACACCTCGTACATACTCATGACACTGGAAAGAAAGTTCTTCACATAATTACACACAATACAAACCTATTTGAAAAAAAAAGTGTATACACAGGCCTTCAACTGTATAACAGACTACCTAAATTATCTGAAGCAAATACCTGCACAGCCTAAATCCAGAAGTTTCATTTGCAGCATTGTTTTTACAGTATAACAGAATTTTTCGAATATGTTCAAAAATAGTTTTCAAATTTCCAATAAATGCATAAAAGATTTATCTGATGTATGCATGTAACAGCTTAACATTCTAATTTATAAGATGAGTGTGTAGACAATATACATACATGCATGTATCTGTAAATATTGTAATGCATATTCTTTAAATATATATACAATTTTTGGGACATGTTCTATAATATGTATTGTGATCTATGAATACTACCACTACTACTACTACTGCTGCTGCTGCTGCTGCTGTGGTGACTATGACTATAACTACAACATGTATTTCTGGGCAAGAAGTCCCCATACCCCTAATATTGAATGCTAATTGATTTATTTTAGCACAAGTGCTTATATATTAAGTGTCCAATATATCTGTATGTTCCCCATCATGCTGTAAACACAGTTCCATATGCCCCATGTTCTTCTTAACATATTCTTGAGCATGTCCAGTGTTATGCGAAATGCATCCTCAACAGCATTGCACAGTTCTTTGTTTGTAGCATAACAACGTGCAATACATGCACCTTAATGACTCTCCATAAGGAGTTGTCAGGTGTGGTGAGGTCAGGACTTCTTGCTGGCCATTTCAAGGGAGCTGATGTTGATCATGAACCATGAGCTATCCCCATTCTGGAAAGTGTTCATATAGGAATTCGAGCACTGCAAGAGCATAGTGAGGAGGTGCTCCATCTTGCTACAACCATTTGCATTCTGTGAGGCCCCTTTCCTCAAGCTGAGGTATTAACCATGTTTGTAACATGTATAAATAATTTGCGCCATTCACAGTCCCTTCAAAAAATTACGGTCCAAGTAGATGTGATGTCATTGCTGCCCATATCATTACGAGGCAGGTTCCTTTCTAACTCAACTGTGTAATGAGAATTCTCTTTGGCCCAAAAGATAATATTTCTAGCACATAAGCTGCGATAAATCACACATTCATCTGAAAACATAACCTTGGCACGGTTCACTGCATTTGAAAATTGAGTTAACAAAGCATGGCATGCTAAAATGCGCTTATTCCAGTCTCTATTCGATAACTCATTTACGAATGTCCATTGAAAAGGTCTGAGCTTAAGGTCATTTTTCATGTGATCTCACATTGTTGTCCTTGGTATACCAAGTTCCAAAGCACGTTTACGTATCGACTTCATAGGGGATTGTTCAATT
Source organism: Deroplatys truncata (assembly GCA_030765065.1). NCBI lineage: Eukaryota > Metazoa > Arthropoda > Insecta > Mantodea > Mantidae > Deroplatys > Deroplatys truncata. Next base: position 116,634,385 of record CM060980.1, read on the forward strand.
AAAGCAGAGACTCTGGCACATGTTTCTTCTTGTGTCTTCTTCCTTCCACTCCGCAGCCTACCTTTAACACTGCCAAAAGCAAAAGCACAAGCACATCTTTCCCAATCCAGAAATGTTACTTTTCATGGTGGAGCCTTATTAAATCTTTCCTGGAATGCTCCCATAATCTGTCTCACTGTCTGCCCTGTGTGTTGTTGTTCATGAACCCACACACTTGTCACTAAACGCTCCTCAATAGTGTAACTATGACTGCTCACAACTGCCATGGCTAAAAATTAAAACTCAACTGCGAAAACATGTAACCATGAATTCCAACAATTGATAAGAAGTAACATAGCTATATTGCATAATAACATTTGATACTACCAATCTGCATAATAATATTTGATACTCACAGGGGTATGGGGTACGGGGACTTCTCGCCCAACTTGTACATAGTTGTAAATAAGCCAAAAAACAAAATCAGTATTGATACACAGTATTGTGCTTGACAAGTCTACTCCAGTATCTCCTTAAGCTGTTCTCAGACAGTCTGTCTACCTAAAATTATTTTGTAGAGCATCCCTATCTCCTGTTCAATTGTTGCACGCTTTTACTGAAACATCCTAGCTGATTTACTGAGTATTACACTATCTGCAGTTTAGCTGTTTATACTTGTATTACTTTGGTTAATCACCACTGATGCAGTAATTTGTATCACAAATTATTTAAATGTAAAGAATGATTGTAATATGAATATGCATTTTTATGTGACATTGATTTGAGAAGTATATTGATTGTAATTATTGTTGGGAAGTAAGTTTATACTGCCTTACTGAAACTGACAATAATAGCGTGCAATAATGCAGCGAGGGGGTGAGCTGTTTATCATTATTAGAGACGAGGAAGTTACGTAATGTTGGCGCGTTTTTTTTAGAATTTGCTGGAACATTATACCTAGAGCATATGTATTCATAATTTTCATTGGATATAAAAATAGACGCTAATGTTGGCGCGTTTTATTAGCCAATTGCAGCTCAGTTATAATCTTTAGGCATATCGGGGTGTAGGAGTATAAATAGAGCTAGGTTAGAGATAGACCCGTCAGTCCGTCGAAAATATTTGTATGCTACACGTCGCCCTCAGTCCAGCAGAAATATTTGTAAAGTATACGTCGGCTATCGATTTGCAAGTTACGCGTAGCAGAGTTAGGAAAATTCTCAAGTGTTGTAAAGTTAATTACACAAAAGGTTGAAGTACGCGAATTAAAAGTGATCAGTAAGAAGTTATAACAGTTTCAGTTTGGAGAGTGTCAAGATCAATGTGTAAATGTGATAGTGAATGTGTTCGACAATAAAAGTGTAAAACAAATTCCTTCATCAGTGTTATCTTTGGATAAAAGATTCCTTTCCGTTTACACAACCTGTATAAAGAGATGTGCTCGACCAGAAAGATCATAGCTAGCCGGAGGACAGTAAACAAAAATTAAATAAAATAACAGTCGCATTCTTTCAAACAAACACTAATACTACCGCAAATTGCTAACACCAGATGGAGCTACAAACCTAACAAAGAATCACATCACAAAATGGCTTCACGTGAAGTAAACACACATACACAAACATTATAAGTAAACTATCGCACCACCCACTCTTTGGTTACTACATTCTTTGAAAAATCCACATTATATCTGTAATAATTCTTGCTATTACCCTTTTCAACTAAACTCTTGAGCTGCTTTTATATACAAACTTTATACAATCTCAGAATATTTTCTTATGCACAACAAAGGCTCAAATTTTTATTTACCTGGCGTGTAAGAGTTTGGGTTCATACTAAGAGGGAATATTGGATTTTCGAGTTTAAGATATAATTTTTTAAATTAAAAGGCATGAGGAAAACTCAAAACTGAAAAGTTCAAATAAGCATCCCAATGTTATTTAAGTTGGATATCTTTTAAGATGAAAGCAAACCTACTCTTGGCATGGAGTAATTTGTGTGTGTGTGTGTGTGTGTGTGTGTGTGTGTGTGTGTGTGTGTGTGTGTGTGTGTGTGTGTGTGTGTGTGTGTGTGTGTGTGCAGGTGCACATTTTTATTATTTTCTTAAAATATGCCACTAATGATTTTGATTAAAATGCCATGTTATAATCAATAGTATGTAAATCTTGAATTTTCTATGCACAGCCAAGTCTTCATCCTGTTTTAGTTCTATATAACTGTACAACCACAAGAGAGAGATAAAACTCTGATGTGTTAAACTCACAAGTTTTCTCTGTCCTCTATTGTTTATTAGTGGGCATAAAGCTATTCTTACAAAAGTTATTTTTCTGTCTATTTCATTTTAATCCAAATAAACTATGCGGAAATAGGTACATTACACATTTTGTTATAGATACAAAGGGAATAATGATAGTCAAATATTTAAGAACTAGATTAAAAACTAGCTATATGTGGGCCTTAAAATTCCATGCTCTTTTCTGTAATCACAAGAAACAAATGAATGTCGATAGGACTTAAAAAGAATGACAAAAGCATTGATCAATTCAAAAAATATATCTCAGATTATCTCAGAAATGGCTTATGCCACAAAGATGGTTTTTGGAATAAATTGTGTGTTTTAAAGACATCTACATTTTTTTTGTATTGCTTAATGTGTACCAGTTATACAATATTATACAAAATTCCTTCTGAATCAAGAGGACTCCACAGACTATTCCCAGATAATTTGCGATATACATTTTATTTGTCATGTAAATATCTTTAATATGGGCTAGTCCATTTTAAATTGGGCAAAAAATGAGAAAATTGACTTAATATTTTTTTTTTTAAAATCCTTAATAGTTTTTACATGTGTCAATTACTGCAAAAGAAAACAATTTTCATAAGATTATCTCTTAAATGTTTATAGTTTTCGAGTTAGTATTCAGTAAAATTTGCATTATTTTCCGAACGATACAATTTCTGCAGCATGTAACTGAAGAACCCCATATCAGGTTTCAATGAACTAGGATTCATTTTGAAGCTGAATGTATGTTGTTGATGGTGGTATATACCAATAACATAATAATAATTATAAACATTTTAAAAAAAAATTCATGTTTTAAGTATTAACACATTTATCATAAAGATTAAATTTATATACGCTTGAACCTCATTTTATTACACATTGATTTCAACTTTCATTTTTATGGAGGTCCTTATTGATGCTGAAGAAGAAAGATGCTGAACATAAATACCAAGTTTGGTATTTATCCGACCTTTAATTTTTTATTAACGGACCTCCAAACATGCATTTCTGGTGAAATATTCATATTGAATTTTAGGATGAAATGCAATACGTTCTCTACCTATTATGTATATGGTAAATAAAGTAAAATTTTACTACAGGAAGATTTTAGAGCTTATTTATAACAACAACCTCTTTTGTAGGATTTGCCATTTCCCAAATATCCTTTATGTTTAAAAATTGTCTAGACATGTTTAAAAAGTGTGATTTTTTAGTTTCTGCCACAACATCTTGTTACTAAACAGACCACTTGTTTCTGCATCCTGCACATAAGAAAGAAAATATTATCCCATTTGAAAGCATTCCTAAGATAATATTTGGTTACTTTACTCATTAGTTTCTTAAAATTTCTTCAAACTCTTTCTTACAGAAACCCTTTACAGTGGAAAGAAACCTTGTGCAGCATTTAAAAGCTGGTATAGTTACTGAATTCTGTTGATGAATTGGTGTTCATTGAAATTTTCAGTTTTATTGTATAAATTTACCCTGCTTACTAAATATTTATATTAATTGGCAATCAGTGTCATCTAAGGACTAAGTTTCATTAAAATAGTTTGTAATGAGTGCACTGGAGATAAAAAATGGCATAAAGATGTCTTACTCTTAGAAATTCTAGATATATGTAAGTTGTCTGTTAGAGAATATCTCTCTTGGGCCCACAGCTCATATTGTTTATTGGATTATGTACTTGATGCTTACCTTCGGTGAGAACAGCCAGTGAACATTAAGAATTTGAGAGCAAATCGGAAATGTAAGCCAGAATATTCAACAGCTGCTGCCAAAAACAGTCCTCCCATAAACATGAAAACTGTTTCACTCAGATACTGCTTGATACAATCCTCAGAGTCTAAGATACCAAGAAATGGAAATGCAAATATAGGTATCCATGCTGTTAATCCCACTGGAACCGCTTCTGTCACCCAGAATATTGCCATCACCATCACAGTATAAAGGCAATAGAATTCCTGAAAAACACATACAATATTTTGTCAACTTCTCCAGTTTTTCTTTCTGCTGGTGACATTCTAGTGGTAACTAAAACTATGTTCTATAAAATAAAATTTATGAAGATTTGAGAACATTATATACATACTATTAAGCATTTTTTGTAGAAGTTTTTAAGTTTCATTATTTTCTCTACTGCTTACCTAGGTAAGCAGTAGAGATGGATTACCACCAAAAAATGTGATATCGAGATTTCACCAGAAATACATGTTTTGAGGCTCCCTAAATCCAGAAGAAGCCATTTTATAGGTATCTCTGTGTGTGTGTGTGCACGTGCATGAGTGAGTGAGTGAGTGAGTGAGTGAGTGAGTGAGTGAGTGAGTGAGTGAGTGAGTGAGTGAGTGAGTGAGTGAGAGTGAGTGAGAGTGAGTGAGTGAGAGTGAGTGAGAGTGAGTGAGAGTGAGTGAGAGTGAGTGAGAGTGTGAGTGAGAGTGTGAGTGAGAGTGTGAGTGAGAGTGTGAGTGAGAGTGTGAGTGAGAGAGTGAGTGAGAGAGTGAGTGAGAGAGTGAGTGAGTGAGTGAGTGAGTGAGTGAGTGAGTGAGTGAGTGAGTGAGTGAGTGAGTGAGTGAGTGAGTGAGTGAGTGAGTGAGTGAGTGAGTGAGTGAGTGAGTGAGTGAGTGAGTGAGTGAGTGAGTGAGTGAGTGAAAAAACAGCATAACTCAAAAACAAAAAAATACCATACTTGGTATTTCAATTTAGCAGCTTCCAAGCATGTGGCACAAATATTTTTAACAAAATCCCCCACCCTTAACTATCCTTTTATTGGAACATGTTTTGTTTTCCCTTGAAAAAGGCTGTAACAATATTAACTAAAATAACATAAGTTTAGGATCTTTGCGACAAATAAAATATCTTGAATTTTACATAAAGAGTCCTCTTCACTCAGAATTAATTTTGTATAACTGATAAATGAGAGAGACAAAGCTTATTCTATACACAATATGTAGATCTCATCAAAACATTCAATTTATGCCAAATACATTTTTTGTAGCATTAATCATGTCCAAGATATTCTTTTTTATTGGTTTAAATCATCAAGTATCTTATACAGTATGACACAGAAGTCAGTTGACAAATGGGAAAAAAACTCCCTATCTGTGGACGGATGGACAGGCCATAACACATTTTTATACAATTTCATGATTTGCCAAATTCTTTAAAACTAATGAAGAATAATAAAAAAAACATTAAGTATATGACAAACATTATATATAATCAGGAGTATCATTTCAGTTTTTGGTTGGGGGGGGGGAAGACTGCCAGAAGCAGTTTCCCTAATTTTCATGTGAATTTTAATGACACATTTAGCCCAAAAGAAAATCATCTTTTACTTCTCATTCATTCAGTCATTCATTCATTATCTGTTTACCCTCCTCTTATGTAGGACTTACAGGCAGGTGCCTGGGGTCAGAGGTCCGTTGAGGAGCAGACACTCATGGATCAGACAGAACATCCAGGATGGGTGATCAGCCCGATGCCTGGTATGGGATGAAGGAAGTAGATGAAACGAAATGTTGGTGAAATAGGTGAAAGGAAAGGTGAGGATGGAGCAGTTGGTGGAATGAATGGCGGGGGAAACCGGAGAACTCGGAGAAAACCCACCCAGATGCCGCTTCATCCACCACAATCCCACATGCAGGTCCCTGGGATTGAACCCAGGCCACCTCTGTGGGAGGCAAGCGGTCTAACCACTCGGCCATGGCGCCGCCATCTTTTACTTCTCAAATGTGAAATATTTGTATTAAAAGTACAGTTGTCATAATTTTTCTTTTGGCAGAGCAATAATAACCAGTAGCCTAATCATTTCTCATAACCTAGCAAGGGAGCAATTGTCCCCCGACACCTCCCTAAATGATGCCCTATGCACAAAATAATTATGAGTAAATGTAATGATATATACAATATTACAAAGTTGGGCTAAAATAGTCATAAAATTCTTGTAAATTGTAAAAGCATTGCTCAATTAAAAACTTGTTGGTGTACTTTCTAAATTTGGTCTTGTTATTTTGACTTACTTTATTAGTAATTAAATTATACATACTTACACCTTTGTGCAGCATGGGATTAACCTTCTTTGCTGTTCTGGCAGTATTTAGATGTATTTTCTTACAATTTCTAGTAGTGTGATCCTGTATGGTATGATTAGTTTCGAAGCAGTGGACATTATTATGAAACATACTATTTCTAATATGTACAGAAAAGGGGTAAGTGAGACTTTATTGAGGGAATTAGGAAAATATATGAGGAAATAAAATGTTGCATAAGATGTGACTAAAACAGAATTACGGGGATGGCTGAACAAAACCTAGGTTTAAGACAAGGATTTAAGCTAAGTTGAAGCGGCGTCTGGGCGGGTTTTCTCCGGGTTCTCCGGTTTCCCCCGCCATTCATTCCACCAACTGCTCCATCATCACCTTTCCTTTCATCCATTTCACCAACATTTCACTTCATCTACTTCCTTCATCCCATACCAGGCATCGGGCTGATCACCCATCCTGGATGTTCTATCTGATCCATGAGTATCTGCTCCTCGACGGGCCTCTGACCCCAGGCACCCGCTTGTAAGTCCTGGGGGGGGTGTAAGTCCTACATAAGAGGAGGGTAAACAGATAATGAATGAAATGAATTTAAGCTAAGTCCTATCATGTTTATAATTTATTTATAGATGATAGATTAAGGAAAGTAATGGGCACTGCCCTATATTAATGAACAAGAAGATACCAGAATTGCTGTATACAGATGACTTAATGGTAGGAGCTATATCTGTAGTAGGCATGCAAAAAGGAATTAATGAAATACACAAAGTAAGAAAATTATGGTATCTGAATGGGCAATAGTTAGAGGTAGTAAAGGCATTGATCATTTAGGAGTAAGATTAAGTAATAATGGTGGGTGGGAAGCACACTGTAGGAAGGCAGTGGCAAAAGGCAATGCTGCTATGACAGGATTAAGAATAAATAATTACAAATTGGAAATGTCTGTTAAATGGTTGGAAAGGATGTATGAAGCATTGGTAGAATCAAAAATGTTGTATGCAGTAGAAATATGCAAGACTTCAGAATTAAGCAGAAAAGTAGATCAGATTATTTTGCAAAGAACTTTTGGGATTAATCAGATCAGCACCAAGGGAAGTTGCATTGGCAGAATTAGAAAGAACAGGGAGGAAAGCAATAATTATGGAAAGAATCCTGAAATATTGGTACAGGTACCTTTAAAGAGAAGAACAAGATATATTTAAAACTTGTGTGAATCAAGAGAAGATATCTTCAAATAAAAATGGCTGGGGGCTGGGATAAGAAGAAAGTTGGAGAGGATAGGAATGGGGGACATTTGGAACTATAAGAAAAAAAATTATAACATATTTTGGAAAATGGTGAGTAATAGGATAGAAGATATAGAGAAGCAAGAAATCTGGTAAAGTCTTGAAAATAAAAAGTCCTTAAGCTTATATAAAACAATTAAGAGAGATTGGGGCAGAGAGGGTTATGTTTACTTGTGCAGCAGAAGGAAAGGGAAGGTTTAGCAGGGTGAGAACAGGGGCGATGTGCCTTAGAGGGTTAGGAGGAAGTGAATCGGGAACATGTGCCATGTGTGGAGAAAAGGAGAATTAGATACATTACTTGGTAGAATGTAAAGAGTTATAGAAGTGCAGACAACAGGAAGTTTGGGATCCAAAATGGGACAAAAAGAGCAAGGAAATGATAGCTATAAAAATATTAGCAATCAAGGGAAGAAAAAGAATAAATTATATGCGAGAATTTTCAATGAAAATCAAGGAAAAATGGTTGCGGAAAGTAGAAACAGAAAGGGGAAAGGACCAGGAAGGGCAAGAGGATGGAGAATAATAGAAAAATAGGAATCAGGGAAGTTGAAGGGGAAAGAAAAGAATTAGGGCTAACTGAAAGCCAAAGAGCCAGGGTTCCAGGTGCAAAGTAGCCCTTAAAAGGAAGAAAAATTGGACTTAATTTGTCCTAGAATGTAAGCAGTTTTAAGAAATGACATAACTATTTAAAATCTTGTATGCTGTTCAGCACAAATGAAAGTTATATTCTATTCTAAAATGTACAGGCAGGGTAGTGTGAGGATATTGAGCTCCTTTAAGTATGGTCTGCAGGATGTGGTTCTGTTTAAATTTAGCATGCACCATATTATTTTCTTTTATTGCACAAAAAGATAATTTATTTCTGCTGCTGAACCCCCATACAGGCCATAGGAAAGTTTGAATTGTACATATAGAAACACACCATTTTGATGTTTGTAAATAATATATATTCATTCATTCTTCTTCTTCTCCTTTAAAGGATTAGGCGATATCACCTGTTCCGGTCTCTAGCCATCTCTTGCGTGGTTTTCCTAAACTTCTTGTCCCTGTCGGTTGCTAATTCTTACTTTTTTGGTATTCTATAATCTGCCATTCTATCAACATGAACTTCGGCGCCATAAAACCGATTAGCTCAGATCCTCCAGAGTGGAGGTTGTGCAATGGGCTGGTTACTCACTCACGTAAAAAAATAAAATTCATAGGTCTCTAACATACCTATGTTCATTAAAACATAAATAACACAGTGCGCCTTATTCGATTTTGTTGCAATGTTCTGAGCATGTGGCTTCCAGATGAGTACATTATCTATTGTTATTCCAATGTACTAAAGTACATTTGCAGTATGAATACTTGTGTGAGGAGTATAAGATATAATAGGACAATTTTGACATTATTTACCTATTTTACATTTATAGTTATTTACCCATTATTTACCTATTTCCATTTTCTACCCCAACAATTCTACATATTTTTGTTATCTGTTTTCCTGAATTAATTTCTGGAATATAGTAAAAAAATGTAAAATTAAGTAGGCCAGGTAAAGAATAATATTACAATTTGTTTGTATTTTGTTTTGTTTGCTATTTGAAGCTATCAAGTTTAGTATGAATTAAAGAACAAATATTACATATCATTTGTTTCCAGTAGTGGTATTAATAGTGACTGAGATTTTAAAACAGCTCTGAGCAGCAAGTGGAGTTAATCGTTCTCTGTGGAGATAACCACAAAACAACAAGAGACGCTACAGATGAGTTTCACTGTCATCATCCTGGCATTCCAAGACCATTTCACCAAGATATAGCCAAAATAACACATAAATTCAAATTCAAAACAACTTTCAGTGTACTCAACAAAAAACAAATTGGTCATCTCAAATCTCTCTGACTAACAGAATTCAACAAATGTGATTCCAAAGATGACAGTCAGCCCTAAAAGGTCAGTGCATTATTTGGCTAGAGAAAGTGCTATCAGTAGAGAATCTGCTCACAGAATACTGAAATCAACATGTTATTACCCCTACAAATTACAGCATTTACACACAATGAAAGAGGAAAATATATTGCAACTGGATCACACAGCATTTGTGTGCTGATTGATCCTTCCTTCAACATGTTCTGTTCCATGATGAACTCATTCTGGATAGGCATACTCTTACACAAAATGCATGACATTGGGCCTTAGAAAACCCAAGATGGATGCATGACTTCAATCACCCTGGTGCTTTGAAAGTAATGGTGTGGAATAATTGGCGATATGGTTGTGGGACACTTCTTTGATGCAAATGTAAACCAATACATATATGGAATTGCTGGAAACCAATGTAATGGAGTTCCTGCATGATTTTCCATTGAATTAATGATTAAGAATGTGGTTTAAACAAGATGGAGTCACTGCACATTATGCTCTGACAGCTCATCAGAAATTAAATGAGATGTCTGGTGTACACTGGATAGGACAGGACAAGGTGGACTTTAATCATGGCCAGGATTGGACAAGTAAATTACCTCTAAGTATTTTACGTGCAATTTAAAAATAAAAAATGTAATGTAGAAAATTGTTTTCTACACAAACTCAAAAACTAACAATTATTGATTTTCACAATCTAAACATCAATTATGTAATTCCTTTTAAGTTTATTAATGCTCTGATATACCAAAAGTCTATTCAGCCATGCTTTTAAACTCTTTAATGATTAGTTGTGTACCACAAAAAATTTGGAATAAATCCAACTGGGTGGTAAGATGGGTACAATTTCTGCAGCTTGCCCTTAAAATGCTTGCTTTCCGCAACAGTAAATGGAATCAGAGGCATAGCTAGGGTTTTTTTTTGGGACGGGGGGTTGGAAGCCCCTTGCTAAAAACAATTTTAAAATTAGTAATAAAAGTAGCTTTGTTAAAAATCATTTTACCAAACTGTCATTTTAGGGCACTTTCCCTATATCTTTAATTTTCTGGATCGTTCTCCGTGGTGTAGTGGTTACCATGCTAGCCTCTAGTTCCTGAGGTCGCGGGTTCAAACCCGGCGGAGACGATGGATTTTTTTCGGGCGTAAGAATCCGTAGCATGGCTTCCTTCAGAAGGGAAGTAAAGCCGGTGGTCCCGTTTCGTAGATTTACGGCACGTAAAAGAACCTCAGGCTGATAAAGAGGCCTCTGAGCAAAATTACGGTCTTTCACGCCCAATATAAATTTTCTGGGAAGAGCCTGTGAAGTCCTCTTGATTCAGAAGGAATTTCGTATAATCTTGTATAATTGGTGTATGTTAAGTGATAGACGAAAGCGTACTTCATAAAAAATGTAGACTTTAAAACACAATTTATTCCACATGACTTTTTTTTATGGCATAAGCCATTTCCGAAATATCCGTTATTAATGGTTGGATATGATCAACAGTTTTATCATTTTTAAGTCCTGTCGACATTCAGTTGTTTCTTTTGATTGCATGGAAAGTGTATGGAATTTTAAGGCCAGTATATAGCGTCCAGTTCTCAAACATTTGACAATCTCTATTCCCTTTGTACTGTAATGTAGCTGTTTTTCTAAGGATGTGTGTGTGTGTGTGTGTGTGTGTGAGAGAGAGAGGAGAGAGAGAGAGAGATTGAGGCTTGTGGTAGGGTTTCCAGATCTCCGAGCGCCGTCCGGAGTGCTCGGCTTTGGAATGCATTCTCCGGGTATATATGGGCCAATGACTTTAATCTATGGGCTTGAATGTGATCTTAATCTTTAATCATTTTGAATAATTTTGTTTGAATGTTAATTCCTTATTGTAACAAAACGCCATTCTTATTCTGACAACATTGTTGCGTCTGTAATGTTCGGCTTGCACATTATTAAAGAAACACTGGCAAGTCGAGTCAACTTGTCAACTAGTAAGGTTAAGGTGACCAGACAAATTCAGTTAATTTCGCTAAACGTAATTCTGTCTTTACTAGATTAAAAGAAGAAAACGCAAACTTAATCAAAATCAATTGTTGTTGCCATATATTACATAATTGTGCTAAATTTTGATTCAAGCTTCTAAACTATGATGCAGAAAGTCTAATTCTAAAATATATTCAGACTTTCATAATAAAAAAAATTCGAAGAACTAAAAACATTTTGCTAGTTTGCTCAGCATTACTACAGTAAAATATTGCGACACAATGCGCGATGGTTGTCCTTGCAATCAGCTGTGGAGCGTCTTGTTAAGGTGTGGCGAGTTTTAATGATGTATTATGTGTCACGGGGGCAAAAAAAAAAAAAAAAAACATACCCCTAGATTTGGAAATTTATTAGTTCCAAGACGAAATAAACGACTATTCACTAGCACTATCGGAGTGTTTTCTGTAGTTTTTAAACGCAACTTTACCTGTATTTTCTAAAGCAAACAGATGTTCTGGAGATTATGTTGGAAGTGAAGAAAGCTAAGTCTAAAATAATAGTAAACTTGAAAAAATAGATGGTTAATAGCGAATGCTGTGCCATCTAACCACAGACAGTGAAAGTAGGTAGACTGGACGGCACCCTAATATTATCTGCACGGCACGAAGCAGAAGATCCGGCTGCTATGCGCTAGGGTCTCTGTGGACACGTGACGACGCAAGATGGCATGGTTACAGGTACGAGATCCAGAAACCTAACTGTCCGCCTTTCTAATTGAAAGCGGCAGGTAGACTGGATGGCATCCTAATGCCATCTGCACGGCACAAAACAGAAGATCCAGTTGGCATGTGCTAGGGTCTCTGTGGACACGACGAAGTCGGTGGTTACAGGGATGAGACTTAAAAGACTAACTGTCCGCCACACCTCGATCTAAGAGTTATCCCTAACAGATTCGTCGTGATGTGACCGTGTAGTTAAAACGTAAAATAGAGTAGTAATAATAATAATAATAGTAATAATAATAATAATAATGAGAAAAAATTTAGAGGGTCGTAAGGAGCACAAGTTTTATGAATTTGAAGTTAAGATGTCTTTAGAACACCTTACAGAAGAGCAAAAGAATATTCTAGTAAAAGAGTACACACTTGTTTAGACAGATTATTAACCTTTCTTAATAAATGGTACAACTTTAGTGGGAATGACAATGCGCATAAAATTGTGTGCTTGTTAGATTTATAACAACCAAAACTATTTTCATTTAATGACTTGGCCGAAGTGGGAAAGAAATTGAAAATTTGTTTCGATGGAAACGAACCGTTTTCTGGTTTGAAATCGGTAGTATCAAATCTTGATAGGAAGAATAATAATTGTTGTAAAATGTGGAGTGAGTTTTTCGAAAAAGCAGATGCACCAAATCTGCTCAAAATAATGCAGCATGTCCTCGCGATTCCTGTCAGTAACGCGCACGTTGAACGAGTGTTTAGTGTAATAAGTGCCTTATGATCGGGTGCTAGAAACAATACCAACGGAACTTGTGAAAGTTGTTTTCAGATGAATTTGAGAATAACATGTGAAGATTTCTACAGCGTGTTTCTTAAAAACAAGACTCTTCTGAATGCAGCGAGACCCTCAAAAAAATATGAATAATAAGATACGCGTTTATAACAGTAACTTTTTACTACTATTATTTTTATTTGGTTTGCTATAGGTTCGGTTAGTGGTAATGGCAGTATTAGTAGGTGAGTAGTAGTAGCAAATTTTGACATGTTAGTAAAAATTGTGACCGTAATAACACAAAAAGCTGCTTAACAATTTGTCCCCAACTACACAAATATCCGTGGCCCGTTGGTTGGTCTCCGGGCCTGCCTCGAGTTCATTCTGGCAACCCTTACTTGGTGGTTTGGTGCCGGCTTACATACAAATATTGGCATTATATACAGGTTTGCGCTTTTGTACAAACATAATTGAGGCTTATCAACCAAACCATACAAAGTTCCCTTCTTGGGGTCAGCGAGAACAGCTGGTTTTTATTTCGTTGTTGTTCAATTTACGTAATTGGGGATGCGTACTTGATGTCCTTCCCCCTGTTAAATAGATATATGTACACATATGTACAAATCATACTCATACCCCATATGCACACACACGCCTCACTCACACAGATACACACACCAACACATGCACAGGAAGATATACTATGTACACATATACAACATACGAAAAATTAAACATTGAAAAGCACTACGCTGTTATACACTTAATTACAAGGCCCCTGCCAAGGCGCGCGCGGTCGGTTAGCTCCGGGCTGCCCGTGTGGGGAGCAGTGGCGAGCTGGTCTAAAACACCTTCACCCTACGTGTTTAGGTGCTCGGGATCGCCGAAGTTGCGTATCAGCGTATCTCTAATCCGTGCCCACGTCGCTGTAGCTCTGTGGGCAATTGCCTCTTACAGAGTTGGTATGTTAAGTTCAGTTCTTGTGGTGAAGTTGGATGTAAGGAGTGCGCGCAGAATTTTTCGAAGTGAAATATTGTGTAATGTATTTATTTTGAGCATCGCTGATTTGGAGGCGTTGGTCCAGACACACACGCATACAGGACCACCGACAATATGAAGGACTTACATAACACAAGCTTGGCTTTAATTTTACTTCTTTGCTGTGGAAGATGGGGGCGCACAACTTTAGCCACTGCCGCCCTTTGTTAAATAAACTGAGTTTTATTTATGGACGCTCTTCATCTACTATGGTCATTAGCATCTCATTCTATATTGGGCCTTAAAGCCCGGAAATTTTGCTCAGAAGCCTCTATCAGGCTTAAGACTCTTTTACGTACCGTAAATATACGACACGGGACCACCGGCTTTACTTCCCTTTCCAAGGAAGCCATGCTAAGGACTTATCAACCCGAAAAAATCAATCTCCCTCCACCAGGTTTGAACCCACGCCCGCCCTTTGTTGGCAATATATTGTATTAGGGTGTTCCACAGCAACTTCCTTTCATACTGCTGACGACAGTACAACCTTTGTCCTTCGATCGTTAGGTTCATAGCCGGAAAAAAACAGCCGTTTTGAAAAATACACTAGCTAACATTTTGTAGAAAATGCTTTAATTTTCCAGCCATGTTGCCACGACAGGAAGCGGTCAACATACCGCTGCATTTCAAGTAGGCCAAAAAGTCGATTTTTGCTGTGGTTGTAGATTGCAGTGTCGTCAGCATACATAGCGACCTTGCACCTGGCGTCCACAGGAAAATCGTCGGAAAAAAAAGTTATAAAGGAAAGGCGAGAGTATGGCACCTTGAGGCACGCCAGCTTGCATGGGCCGCTCAATATAAGAAGGACGACCCACCTGGACTTTAAGTATTTGTTTTCCAGAAATCTTTGCAAAAGGTACATGAACATTTGAAGGCCGGGGAAACGGTGATGCAGCTTGTAAATTAGTCCAGCATGCCACGCCGGTCGAATGCAGCTTCTACGTACAAAAATAACACAGCGTTGAAGCCCCATTGTTAAACTATTCGGTAATGTCGAGGCCGGTCTTAATAATTGTAATTCTGTTGAGTGTCTTTTGCAAAGCCAAACTGTGATTTTGGAAGTTCATTGATTTCCGAAAGTTGTTCTTCGAAATGAAATTAGTTTCTCGAAAAATTTTCCAATAGTGAACAAGAGACCAACGAGGCGATAATTTTGAGGTTGCCTGGTGTTCTTCCCTCGTTTCCGGAACATGATCATCTTGGCTAGTTTCCAAGTTGATGGGAAGCAATTGAAGCGTAAGCATGCGTTGAAAATCTGTGTAAGCTGCATCAGGGCTTTCTCCTCATTAATCATACTGTCTGGGCCGGCGGCATCTCCATTTGGGAGTTTTCTAATGGACTTGTTAAGTTCCTGAGGTGTGATTGATTATAGCTGTTGCACTCGCTTCTGTGCCACCCAAATTAGATCCCATTCTTGAACTTCTCGCTCTATGGCAGGGTTTGCCGTTGGGTTTTCCATACACCTGTTTTGCAGGGAAGAACACGTCAGCTTTCTCCGCGGAGAAGTGCAGGCCGCGTGAAGTATGGAGCGCTTCACTGTCGGCGTTGACGCTAGCCGAAACTTTGAATGTCCTTATTTGTTTCCGCAGAAATGGGCCGAATGTGTGGTACGCAACTTGTATTCTTCCACTTTCAGTTTTGTTTGTCCTGATTTCATGCTGAATGGTTCTGCGTAGTTGCGCAGCAATTGTCTAATCGGGCTGGTGTGTTTGTCTCCAAAGCTTCGCCAGACGCCTCCGGCGAGCAATGAACCGCTACACCTCTGGAAACGTGCAATAACTGGGCGGACTTGTGCTATATGTGGTGGCGCTTCTTTTATCCATACGCGTGAGTCAGAGACAGCGTCAATGTCTATCACGCTGCAATACGACAGCCTGGGCCATGTCATATTGTGCATTTCGAGCGTGAACGCACTTCAGTATGTTGAAGCCAGTACCTTGAGTCCAGAAAAACCGGAAATAATAGTTTCACATATTTCAAAATGCACAGGAAGGTGATCGGAATCCAGTGATACACCATTAGATTCTGTGAAATGGCGGCTTTTTTTGTTTCGTAAGAACGATGTCCAAACAGTCGGGGTCAAATAACCCCGTTATATGCCAAAATGTGGGATCTTGGGGCAATGTACCTCTAAATCGTCCTTGTTAGTTTAAGTTTGACCAGGAGATCTTCAGCGTTTGCTTGGCGTGAATTCCACATGGTGTGCATGGCATTGAAATCTCCTGCAGTATATGTTCCTCCATATCGAGGATTTTCTTCAGGTCACGTATGTAATAAGGTGAACGAGGGGGCTATAAAGCGCCACCATCATAACCAGTTTACCGTTGACTTGCGTTTTAATTGCTGTACATTCCAATGTTTCCAAAGCCGGAAACGTAACAGAAGCGTAAGTAACGTCTTGTTTCAGCAAAATGACTGTCCCTCCTCATAGTCTACCAATTCTGTCGTTCCGAAATATGTCGTCCGCTTGAGCTTAAACATTCTGCAATGGTATTATATTTGTTTCGCAATAAATGCGATATCATTTTTGTTACGCTTCAGGTGATTTTCAAGTTTGTGCTGCTGGTTATGGACGGCATCGACGTTCCACAGAAGCGCGTGCGTTAAAGTTGTAGATCCCCTTCAAGAGCCATTTACGCGAATAAAGCAGTGAGCAAATTCACGACAGCTTCCAATTTCAGCCAGATTCCTGTGCAACTTTTAAATGTGGCCAGGAAAGGTTGCACCTTGACAATTTTGCTGGTAAATTTAATTACTTTAATAAGTTGAAAATTTCTTTAGACCAACGGGACCTTGAGAGGGGGAGCTGTTGGTTGTGTGGGTGCAGTCAGTGGCGGCATGTCAGGAGCCGTTACACCAGTGGCGGTGCCTTTGTAGGACAGTCCCTCTTGGCATAAAGGCGGGTAAAGGATGGGGTTCGGCGTCGCTACTGAAGCACCTGGGAGTTACCATGTGGCGGCGGCGTCCTTCGTTTTGAAATATTTCACAGCCCCGTTAACTAGCAGGATGTGCCTTGGCATAGTTAGCGCAGCGAGGTAGTGTCCTGCTTGTCCTTCTTAGGACAGTCATCAAAGCGGTGAGTGGTGATTTTTGCTGCAGAGGATTCACCGTGTTGTCATTCTACAGAAACGGTACGTATGACCCAATTGCTGACAATTAAAGCACTGCGTGATATTTTGGTTAGTTTTCAGGACCTCCATAGTGACCATCATGTGGCACACTGCTTTGATCCTTCTGAAATTCTGATTGACGGTGGTCCTGTCGAGTCATTTGGAAGTATGGCAGGGGCCTATCTCGTGAGTACAGCTGGCGAACTTGGATTCTCGTGAAGCCACGCAATGTGAGGTCTTCCTTGGTGTAGTTGGCTTCCATATCGGTGAGCAAACGCTTTAACATGAAGCGGAAAGGCTGCTCCCCGCGCGGCGCGAAGGTGTAATATTAAATTACAGTGGCTTTCAGGATCTCCATGACTGTCGCAGCGTCGGCCATGTTATCGAGAAACAGCTTTATACTGTCGCGTGTCACCTGTATTTTGAATGTGTTGGGCGGCAGTTTTGTTCTTAGGTCACAGCAAGTAATTTGGTAGCCAGTTTTGGGTCGGGATAATAATTCTGGTCCTTTGGGGTTGTGTTTGTTGTTGACTCGAGTTGGAGGTGGAGGCCGTTGAGGGAAATGTTGTGTTGGAGGAAGTGGTGTGGGTAACCCTTTATGCAGGTGTGTTGTTTGTGTTGCATGGATCTGTTGGGTGAGTTTGTTGGCTTTTTGTCTGATTTGGTTTGGATGGTCTTTGCTTTTTATGTTTCGCCCCGGTGGATTTCTTGGAAGTCTCCTCCTCCGCTGCCTCCTCTTCTGTTTCTTCTCCCTCCCCGTTAGCTCTGGTGTCTTTGTCGATGGTAAGTGCCGTGAACAGGTTGCTGGCGGTTTTTGCAATTTCTGTATAAGCTTTCTGTTTCTTCTTGTCTCGTAGTTTGGTGCTCTCATTGTTATCAGCCTCGTTGTCGAAGGACTGATCGCTGCTACGGCGATGTCTGCATTTACGCCGTGAGGGACACCAGTCATGTGTTAAGAGCACTAATTCGCGCTTCTTTTTGCGCATAACATTCGCCGATTTCGTAGACATACTTACCAAAGTTTGTGGATCCTGGCGGGAGGAGTTCGAGATGTTCATTTAACTGCTTGATGTTCTGTGCCCAGTTCTTTTTCAAGCGTTGAAGCGTTTAATACCAGCTTGTAATCTGCAGCATCTGGCATTCCCACGTCGACTGTGGAGCTGTTGGTGGCCGGTCACTCGCTGCCCAGAAAGATCCTCCGGGTTCGGTTCTTTGCTGCTGCATGTCGAGTTAATATCGCTCATCACTCCCTCCTACAGAGCATAAGCATGTCTGAGGTGGCGCCAGAGATGCTGGGTGGAGGGAGAGTGGCGTGTGGTCCACAACTACAGCACACGGCCGGAAGCACGGCTTAGTATTAGCTGTTTTTTTAACCCTCCGTCAGGCGCGCGCTTTGGCAGAACGCCGTTAGTCGCGCGGGGCCTAGTAGACCCGCGCTGTATTTTTGTTGTTATTGTTTGTATTTTTGTTTTCTTTCGTTTATTTTCTTTTTCTTCCCTGTTTTTACCTTTATTTAGATTAAGCGTACAAGGCTTTCATTAATAGGTATTATCTTACAACATAAAAATAAAAGCTAAAATATGAATACATATACGTTATAAATTGTATTACGGTAAGTATAAAGAAATACATTGCCATTTCCAGGTATACATACAACTTGTAATTTCAAATGTTCAGTTACTCGGAATCATCTACTATTTCACCCGTGTTTTCCCCGACTAAGCAACTATCGCAAATAATTTTAGCATGTTTGCTCAAACACAGGGGGTATTGGATTTCCCACATGCATATTTAGTTTTGCAGTTCATTTTGTCTTTGTTGCTGCGTTCACATCGTTTCCTTTTCAATGTGCATAGTGGTTTATTTGACAATTCATCTACGCCGGATTCTTCAGGTTTATATTTTGTCAAAAGTCCTTTGAAATCATCGGATAGATTTGATGCTGTTGCTCTCCTTTGTAGCTGTTGCAACAGTAAAGCTAAAGATATGATTTCAAATACTCCTGCCTTGTGGAATATTTATTTTGGTTTCCAAGGAAGATAACCTTAGAATTAATACCTGCAATGTTCAAGATATGGTCAAAAATTACCATGGGCCACCTTCTCGTTGTTCTGGCTACATTTTATGTAGCACACAATTTATCTACTGCATCAACACCACATTTAGTGTCGTTGTAATGCAGGATTATTAGGCTTTTTCTCAGCACCTTCTGATAACTGTGTGGATGAAACATGTAGACTTGAGAGCAAAACTACTGTTTTACACTTTTTTGGAAAATACGAAACAAGTGTTTCATTTTTTGTGAAGCCAAATATGCTTTCGTACTGTCTGCGATCTTTTGGAGAAGTAAAATTAGTGGGTAACTCTTTTTTGTTCTTTCGCACTGTACCGACGAAAGAAAGTTGTCTTTTGCGCAATTCATTCACCAGCGATACACTGGTAAACAATTATCTGCAGTAACGTTTCGTCCAGTACCAGAGATTGGTTCAGTAAGTCTCAGCACTACAGCCTCTGCCGAGTTAGTTTGCAAATATGGTCCGTCCGGCTGCTGTCCACAATAGATCTCCATGTTAGTTGTATAAAACAGTTTTGCATCACTCAAACAGAATATCTTTATGCCATACTTGTTTGGCTTGGATGGTATATATTGTCTAAAAGCACATCGACCACGAAATGCCGGCAACTGTTCGTCGACAGTGACATTTTGTCCAAGAGAATAATGGTTCGACAGTTGTTCAGAAACAATGTAAACATTTCTCTAACAGAAGCCAATTTATCCAATCTTCGTCGCTCCAGTCTTGAGCTTTTGTCATCAAAGCGAATACAGCGTATTAGAAAACTGACGTTTTTCGACATAGCCATTCGGAATAGAGGAATTCCAAGATCGGTTCTCCAAAACTCGTGAATATTCTGGCATCCACCACGAAAAATTCCTGCCAGGTACAATAAGCCTAGGAAAGCTTTTATTTCTATTACATCTGTAGGTCTGCTGTCTCTTTCACAATCAAATTTGTGCTGCACACTGCTAATGTAAGTGTTTAGATGTTGAGCTTTCAACAATCAAATCAACTATATCTTCGGTAACAAAAAGGTTCCAACAATCAATTTCCGTTTTCGCATTTTAGGCAGCTCCTACTACACCAGGAAGTTTGGTCAATATATTGTGAGCCCTTGTCTGTGTTATTTTTAAAAGGTGTTTTTTTTTCATTTTGTTCCATGTCTTCCTATGAATAACAACAGAATGTATTGTCAATAATAATAAGAAGAAGAAGAAGAAGAAGAAGAAAAAGAAGAAGAATTATTATGATACGCATATGATGTTACCTATAAAATACATGTTATCACACAAGCTGCTTTCATCGTCTTCCTCTTCATCTTCATGGTCAGTTTCTGAATCTAGAGATCTCGTTTCGTGTTTATCTTCTGAATCAGAGTCATCTTATTCATATAAGTTGTCATCCACGGGCAAGGCATCATCATCGCAAAGTAGGCGATGTACTTCTTCCAAATCATTCGGATTTTGTAGATCGTACATTTTACTCGTATTTATGACGAAGTAGTAACAGCTCCTTGCAATAGTAAAGCAATATTGCACAAAAGCTAATGAGAAACAAATCTGTCAACAATATGTAACGAGAGCAGGCGCGCGGGGCCTGGTTGACCTGTGCGACACGTAACTGCTGATTATTAATTCCCCCAGCCAAACAAATAAACAGATAAGGTTATCGCTGCAGCAAATAATCGCGCAAGGTGTAATGTTAGATGTCCTAGTCAGGCAATTGCATAGGTGCGTTCGTTCGAAAATTATAACATTTATATAATGCCAGGGGCCTCTCAGGCCCCTAGCGACTGACGGAGGGTTAAAGAATAATTCACCGCACTGAGCACTTCCTCCCGCACTGCACCTTATTTATATGTAACGTGCACCCCATTTACGGAAAGTACTGACCTGAAATTTCCAGTTTGTTTCAGGATTAAGGGGGGATGTAAGTGGTAAGGTCAAACTTTTAGATTTTTAAATTGCTTATTATTTGAACATTATTTTCCTCAATCTCCGTAAAATTTAAAATGACCTTCCAACTCTTAATGCATTAAAAAAATAAAATACATACTAGTGCGCTGATACCGCCTTTGTTGAGGACACGTTGTTGTCCTCTGTGGTGTAATTGTTACCATTATGCTGTAAACCATTTCAATTCCAGAGTTTGGGGGGGGGGAATTTTACATAATTTTTGTTGATTTTATTATTAATTTAAACGTTCAAACCCGGCGAATGGCGATGGATTTTTTCGGACATGAAAATCCTTAGCATGACTTTCATCGGAAGGGAAGTAAAGCCGGTGATCTCGTGTCGTAGATTTACGGCACATGAAAGAAACTCAAGCCATAAAAAGAGGCATCTGAGCAAAATTACCGGTTCTTCACGACCAGTACACAGTGGGACGCTAAGGACTACAACAGTTAAAGAGCGTCCATGAGTAAAACTCAGTTTGATACAATTTTCGGCCCACTTTTTAGTCAAAATGGACACTGCTGGTGGCATCATTTTACTTTAGTACAATGAATATCTGTGGACAATTCCATTCCAATATTATTTTCTCTACGTTATATAGTACACCCTTCTTCCACCAGGAGGCTACATAAGTGGGCAATCTGGAGAGCACGTGTTTTTGTTGAGGTTGAAATTGAAGTGGTGTATTCTTTTCAAAGTAATTCTTACTAACTTATCTAGTGTATTTTACAATAGTTGTGATAGTCTTTACAATTTCAAGATCAAATAGAGTGTATAAAAATAAAATTTCATGGGAATCGTTTTAAAAACCAGAAACAACCAGTAGCAGACAATCTAACATAACTTAACATAACCTATTAGTTTCATTTTCTAAAACTGATTCTTATCTGTAAGTTTTGGATAACAGTGTATCCAATGAAGATTTATCAATGTCAGCTTTAACACTTGCAGATCTAAACTCATTATGTAATGCAAAAAAAAGCATATGTGGCTGCTCAAATTGCAAAAATACCCAGTGTGTGAAAATGATGGAATAAGCAGAGTTAGAGTTGCTTCTGAGTTCAACTTTGTGTGTGAGAGAGAGATGCAGTTTTGAGTTTTCATTCTTCATCCAAGAAAGGACCAGAAGGTATTTATGAAAGTAAGTTTAAAATACATTATGAAATGAGGTGCTTGGGAAAGGGGGGAGAAGGTGCAAATATCTTTTGTGGAATGATGAACATGCCTCCACTTATCCTAAGATTTGATGCTGTAAACAAATACATTTTCAATATAACATGTGCTGCTGCAAAGGAAAGTATGAAAGCTGCAGTAGATGAACTAGTAAATGAAAGAGTGGATAAAGAAGAATTAAGTGAAGAACCCACAGATCTGTGTACTTCAGTTGATGGTACCTAGATGAAGAAAGGCCATACATCCCTGTTTTGGGTAAATTCTGTAATAGATGTTGATATTGGCAAAATATTGGACGTTACCATTAAATCCAACAATTGCCAAGAATGTGCAGCGAGAAAACTCTTGGCAGACCCAGCAGCAGAGAAGGAATGGGCTGAAAAACACAAATTAATTTGCAGCAAACCTATGATGGTTCAAGTGGTGGCATGGAATCAGCAGCTGTTGTCGAATTTTTTTGCAGATCCCAAAGCCGATATGGAGTAAGGTACACAAAATACCTTAGGGATGGCGACTCTTTATCTTACAAGCATGTTTTGTATGCAAATCCTTATGACTATCCAGTTGAAAACTGGAATGCATTGAACAGATTCAGAAAAGGGTTGGTGGAAGACTTTGTCGACTGCTGAAGGAGAAAAGGGATGCTCTCTTGGAGGAAAGAGATCTATACAGGTTTGCTATGTAAAAGCTATAAGAGAAAGTAATTCCAGTTTAGAGAATATGAGAAAAGAATTTTGGGCCATTTACTTTCACAAATTGCCAACCGACCAAAAGCCTATGCACCAGTTGTGCCCTAAAGAAGGATGGTGCAAGTACAATATTGATAGCAGCAGCTACACACACAAGCAGTGTGAAATGAAATACATACAGGCGTTCACTCCCATTCACACAAGCAGTGTTAAAAGAAATAAAGCCAACATTTAGAGCTCTGTCACATTCTGAACGTTTGCAAAAATGTGTAATAAATCGAAAATAATAATGAAAGTTTTAACAATTTAGTGTGAATTGGGTACCCTAAAACCATGTTTTGTGGTCCAAAGTGCTGAAAATTGCTGTGTATGATGCTGTACTATAACATAATGAAAGAAATAATTGCAGAATTAAGAATTTTAAAGAACGCGTGACTGGAACCTGAAGTGTGCACAATAAAAATCTGAGTGTTCCATTCACACGACAAACTACTTTTCAATCGCTTGTTCTCCATCTACTTCATGTTAATCGGGATAAACATTTGCAGAAACTATCTTATTACTAATTTTCTTGTAGGAGCAAGGGGAATGTGGTAGGCCTTAGGCGATAGTCAAGCCTTTTAAGAGCTGATTGCTATGAGGAGCATTCCATTCCCTTTGCATGACCAGGGCATAAAATAAATTAAAAAAAGAATAACGAATTCCCATTTGAGAAAAAGTATAAGTATTTTAAAATTCAAACAAATAACAAGGAATATCTCGCAAATGGTTCACTCGACAAAAAATGGTATAAGTTGCGTTTTAACGAGATCTACATTTTTTGTGCAGTAAAATGTTGTCTATCTGTTACAGTTTAGCAGTTTTGCAAAGGTCATTCAGAATGATGACTTTTGGGTACATTTCCAGAAAATTCAACATATACATTTCATGTGCCTTGAAAATATCTTAAATATGATATTTTAACCAATATCGTTAGAGGCATTTTGAGAAAACCGAAGTATTCAAAAAATGTTATTTGTAAACAGTAGTCTGGGTGGGGGAGTTTCTTGAAAATGTTTGTGTCGCATCTTTGGAGGATACTAAACACAAATAACAAGTTTGGTATTATTTATCCGACTTTTTAGTTATGCTGTTCAAAGACTGACACACATCATGCACACGGACATGTTTCCAAAAATCTGATGTGTTCCACTGATACGACTTTCTCTACTGTTGTACAAACTATTTTTACAATCGCTTATTCTCCATCTACTTCATGTTAATCGAGATCAACATTTGCAGAAACTATATTATTGCTAATTTTCCGGTAGATTCAAGGGGAATATGCTAGGCCTTAAGCGATAGTCAAATCTTTTAAGAGCTGGTTGCTATGTGGAGCATTCCATCCTCTTTGCATGATTCAGGACATAAAATAAATAAATAAAAAAATAAGAAAATTCAAACAGTAAATTCAAACAAATAACAAGGAATGTCTCGGAAATTGTTTACTCGGCAGAAAAAAAGTATGACATAAATTGTGTGTTTTAACGAGATCTACACTTTTTGTGTAGTAAAACTTTCTCTATCTCTTACGGTTTACCTGTTATGCGAAAGACATTCAGAATGAAGAGGACTTTGGGGAACATTCAAGAAAATTCAAGGTATACATTTCATTTGCCATAAAAATATTTTAAACGTATGGTATTTTAATCCAAATCGTTAGAGCCATTTTTGAGAAAATAAACATTTTCGAAAAATATTCCATCTAAAGTGTAGCCTGGGGTGGAGGGGATTTTCTTGAACGTGTTTGTGTCGCATCCTTGGAAAACACTTAGGTCAAATACCAAGTTTGGTATTTATCCCTTTTCGTTTTTGAGTTATGCTGTTCACAGACAGACAGACAGACACACACTCACACACACACAAGGACACGTTTCCAAAACTGCTTTATTTGGATTCAGGGTACCTCAAAGCATGTATTTCTGGTGAAATCTTGGTGTCGAACTTTCGGGTGGAATGCAATACTTACCCTAATTATTATACGTAGGAGAGAAAGTAAAAATATTTAACTACATGGATCGGAAGAGGATAGCGAAAGCAGTGTCAAATCTCCTGAAACTACATCAGGAAGCAAGGCAGAAGAAGAGGGCCAAATGAAAGAATCAAGAGTATGACGAGGAACTTCTGAAAGTAAGAATTTTTTATTCATATACTTGGAAAGAGGCTTGAATTGCTCATTTTCGCAACTTACATTTTTCAATGTTCCTTTTTCTCAGCAACCTTCATCAATAGACCTATGCAACCTTTATGAAGTCCTTATAACTTGATATTGAAGCTTTTCCTCTAAAGAAAAGTTAATTGAAGTATTAGAATCGGTTTATGCTAGCTCTGTACATTGAGATGATTTAAAAATTGTAGAAAAGAAAAAATAATAAAATAAATGCAATTAATTTTTATTTTAGTAAGTATTTATCTTACAAAAAAGCTTTATAGATCAAAAGTTAGCAGAAGTTAACAGTATTTGCTTCACAAATTTCAGAAATGAAGGAACATAATTTCTAATTTTTTTTATTTTTAGTGTATTGCTGAACCTGTGTAAGGAAAATTCATAATTAATTTTCTTTAAATACTACATTTTATGGATAACACGCGTGCAAAATTTCAAAAACACATAATGAGCTAATGGCAACTTTTTAAATACATTAATGACTTCTGACATACATTCCCCCTTAACTTACACTAAACAAGGAATACTCACTCACGCAATCTTCCTTTCACGTGCAAATTTGTTTATTTACATATATTCAAGGTATCTTATACCTCGGATGGTTGTTTGGCACCGTATCTATAAAGCCTTTTAGAATTTTTGCGGATTTCCGTTTTTAGTTTGTTTAGGATCGTCGCAGGATGCGTGCGTATGCTAGCTCGGCTCATGCGGCAGTCTTAACTGTTTTTGGTGCGGTCTATCTAGATTAAAACGAAGTAGATAGAGAAATAAGCTTTCTTAAGAATCGTTTGTACAGCCTTTAATAAACGATAGACTGTAGAGAAAGTCGGTGAATGTAATACATCAGAGTTTTCAGTTTTAAGTCTAACAACCATTAAGTAGTGTCTCATCACGTCTGAATATTGCTGTTACTCTAGCTCTTCACGAGGTTTCACAGTTTCATTATTACCTACTAATTTTAATTGGATAATAACCAGCTCCTTAATAATTTAGATTTGCATGTCCTACATAAGTACCCACAAAATGTTAAATTATGTTGAAAATGAAAAGGGGTTAAAACTTCGCTAGCCTCTATTCTTAAGTCATCTTTAAGGGAACCCAAACAAAATTACCTCTGGCAATGTAACATACACAGGATGTACCAATAGCTAGAAATGCTGTTTATGAAGGTTGGAACACCTTGGAGGGCAATTGGGGATCACGTTGTCATGTAAAAACAGGACACATTTCGTTGTGCAGACATTCGCTGTATAAGCAGTAACCTATAATAATTTTCTTTCACTTTGGCTACGTGTAGGCTAAGATTGGAACATTAAATCGGATTTCAGAAACTCGTTCATACCGGCCACAGATCTTCGGTTTATCATGCTGATCCATAACCATTGTCTCCAAGCGTGAACATAATTTCGAACTATAAATTTAATTTATCTATATCCTGAAGAACTTTCAAAGTCGTCGAAATTGCCCAACGATGACTGCAAATAATTTTAATTTCCATGCTTCTAGCTGATCATCCATGGGTTAATTTGTAGCCGTTTATTTACCTTCTCTCTCTCTCTCTCTCCATGTGTGGCCTTCTGATCCCAAAGTCGCGGGTTTTTAAGTGCACTTAAAGGTAACAGCACCATGTCAATAGATTTACTAGCATGTAAAAGAACACCTCGGGACAAAATTCCGGCACACCGGCGACGCTGATATGATCCTGGCAATTGAAGCGTCGTTAACAAACAAAGTATACCAGGTGACTCACACAAGCCGCCCTTAGTTGAAATTAGTTTATACTGGATAGCGCGGATGCCAAAATGTTTGCCTAAGCAGAACTGCAAATGGGACTCCATATCGACAGAGAGGAGACCGCTAAATGAAAGACCAATGCTTGAAAACAAATGCTTTAACTGCTATTACTTTTCCCAGTACTCATTCGGTAGAGAAACTGCCTGCTATATGAGGTGTTCCGGGTTCGATTTCCGGCTAGGCCTCAGAAAGTTGTCTTTAAACAAAACCATTTCACAGCATGCCCAAAGCCTAGTGTTTGAACGTGGGAGTACTACGAAAAACAGTTCCTCAGTCAGCTCATACGTAAATCTTGAGGGGGTATATTTTGAGACATAATTTTCCTTAAGAAGTTCGCTTTTAGTTTTTCCAGTTGCTTCAGTTTTAGGTAACATAATATAATGAACCTAGCAATTAATGACATCCAAAAAGTTGCTACCTGTACAATCTTATAATGAAGAATGGCTAATACCTCACTCAATGGAAAGAAACTAAACTAGTCCTGCTGGAAAAACTTGGAAAGGAAAATCGAAAATCGCCAGAACTATAGACTAGTATCACTTACATCAACGCTCTGAACGTCCTAGAGAAGGTAATTACAAAAAAGCTGACGAAATTCATAAATGAGGATAATATAGGTAACACCAAATATAAAAGTGGCAAGTGTTGGATATGATTTCTTTACAAAGTAAATACAGGGAACATCCCAGAAAGAATAAACAGATGAATCGCAATTTTCTAAATAAATAAATAAAAAGAACCACCAATCGGGCACCCTCTAGTCATTCCACGCAAAGATTAAATTAGCCAGTATGCCAATGACACCGGCTACTTGTGTAAAACAGATATATCCGACGTTAAAAAGAAACTAGAAAAACAGCTAAATATATTCGACAAATGGGCAATGAAATGGCGAACAACGGTAAACACATAAAACACAAGCCACTTACAAAGAAAGAAAATGCCAGAGAATTACATAAATAGCATAATAACAAAGCAAAAATCTAAACAAACCAAAGAATAAAATATTTATGAAAACGATAACCTCCAAGCTGAACATCACACCATACACAACACAAAAAATAAAAGAGACCAGAGCTGCACTCAGCACTTGAAGATTCTTATCCAGAAAATGAAGCAAAGTCCTACCACCCCGATTATGAAAATCTTATGGTATTTAGCAATAATTCGTCCAATTCCAACA
Organism: Deroplatys truncata; assembly: GCA_030765065.1. Lineage (NCBI taxonomy): Eukaryota > Metazoa > Arthropoda > Insecta > Mantodea > Mantidae > Deroplatys > Deroplatys truncata. The sequence goes on from CM060980.1 coordinate 116,662,535, forward strand.
TGCAGCAATAGCACCTTCCCAACAGCACCTATCAACACAATGGAAAAAATCAGAGCATTAGAGCTGCTCTTGTATACTGAAGGTATAATTTAGCAAATATGTGCTGAAAACTGTTACCTAATTACAAAAATCAAGCTACACACTTACTACCGAAATCAAACAGACGGAACATGTTAACACAATGATGACATACGCAAGTTGGTCAACGGAAAGACCACACAGAGAAGAGCTGCTAGCATGAATTGGCAGCCTGATGGCAGCCCGATGGAGTGTTATACAAGCCTGCATACCCGTGATGGGTTTAACGTGGCCTGCGCTGTATAATGGGCCGCTCAAGACGGTGGCGTCACAGAAGCGGTGCAACGGCAGTGGAATAAAGCATTCGTTATTGCATTATTTTGGATGTATTTTATGCATTTAAAGACCACAATTTTTTCGCGTTGACAAGCATACACAAGTAGTTAATTATTTAACTAGAACTGACATCACTATATATCAGCATATGCTGTGGAATGAACACAGTTGCAGTATTTGAAAACAATAAGCTGAAAAATAAATAACTGGCAAGTATTATATTTACCTATAAAAAGAATTACGTACCTTTACTTTGGAAGTTAGCCTTATATGAGGCTTTAGAGAGGAAATGTAATTTCACAAACGCAAATTTTAAAAGAAGATATTTATCTACTCTGCTTGGTGTGCACATATTTGCAAAGTCTCCAGTTTTCTCTTTTGGTCTTTTTATGGGCTAAGAAACCGTTCCTAAAGTTGCAAAAATTGTTTAGTAATATTTTTGTAACTGTAGAAACTGACGTTTCTACTAATTTAATTCTGACACGCTATAGTCACAAAGTCAACGCGCTAAACTCAGTTTTTCCTCAATTTTTATTAATGACAAATCCTTTACTAAAGTACTTTGTTACATTTCAAAAATTCTATTTCAAATTCCTCACGAATTAATGTCTCAGGTGATACTACTACTGCACATTTAGCTGATGTAGTCGCTGCTGCTGATAGTCTACCACACCGCATGAAACGTCGTATTTCATCAACCAATAGCGATTCAGACCATCCACTTGACTCAAGACTTGAGCAGCATCACCATGAAAGCTTATCCAAATCACAGGTTGAGTAGTCTGTGGATGACAAAACTTAGAAAGAAACTGTCCTTCAGACCCGTCTATTACACTGGATAAAAATCACCTCATCTGTCACTATGCCAGTGGTGGCGTAGCAATATATGTGCTTTAGAACATTTCACAGAAAGAAACTGTCCTTCAGACCCATCTGGAAGCTGTGGCTGTCTCTGTTTTTCTCACTACTGAGATATGCATTTGTAACCTTTAACTACTCAACAGCGCCGACCTTGGATTCCAAATGCTTACAGATTTGATCCAAAAATTACCCCCACCTTTCATTTTACTGGGAGACTTTAATAGTCATAATATTCTGGAGAAGCCAACGAACTGATTGGCATGGAAAAATATTAGATTCAACCCTAAATATATTTCCTCTGCTGGTACTCAACTCTCTAACACTTATTACCCGTTATGATATAGCTCATAACTCCACAAACAGTATTGATGTTATCCTCGGCTCTTAGAACACTGTTACATTGAACATGCTCTCTACGGCAGTGACCATTATCCAATTACCCTCAAGTCTACCTTCAATCTGCCAAAATATGCTCGATGTCCTACTGCAATCTCCATAAACCTAACTGGCCCCTGTTCTTGTGCAGAACGCCATTGCAAATCATTCACAGCTGCATATGTTCCCACAATTTGCCATGGACGATCTTGTTAAGGGTTCTCTACAACTGTACTGCAACAAGACACCTCACCATCTATGTAACGCAGAGTGCTCCGGGTAAACGCCGTGTACCGTGGTGGAATACTAAGTGTGCCGAAGCTATCCGGAACTAAAGCCATTCATACTATGAATACAAACGTCAACCTAAAAAAGGGTCGCGGGTTCAAACACGGCGGAAGACGATGGCTATTTTTTCGGGCGTAAAAATCCTTAGCATAGCTTGCTTCGGAAGGAAAGTAAAGCCGGTGGTCCCGTGCGTAGATTTTAATAAAAAACCTCAAGCCTGATCAAGAGACCCCTAAGCAAACTTTCCGGTCTTTCACTCCCATTATAGAATGGGACCTAAGAAGCATAACAGTTAAAGAGCGTCCATAAATAAAACTCAATTTAATTTTTGTCAACCTACTCTTGAGAATAAATGTGCCTTCAAGCACCTCCGTGCTGCAGCCCGTGGGGAAGTGAAAAAAGCAAACAACGGTGTTGGTTTCAGCTTCTGTCTACTCTAAACGCTGAAGCTCCTCAATCCCAATTGTGACACAAATTTCGACTCTCTGTGGCAATCGCCCATCCCAGGTTATATCTCATCATTGCACTCCTGCTTCAAGTGCCCCTATTACTGACTCTATGGTTATAGTTAATACCTTAGTAAACACGTTTTCTGAGGCTTCCAGTGACTCTTATTATGATTCCGAGTTTCTCCGTATTAAATACAAGTCTCCAGCATTGGATCTACAAGCGAGGTTTATAAACAGTCATCAAGTATTTAACGAAGCACTCGCGATGGACGAATTACGAATTACAAGCCGCTGCACCAGTAAGAATCCAGAACTGGACAGCATCCTATATGCGTTCCTCCAACACCTGCCAAAAATTGTCCTTTCCTGCATCCTAAATATCCACAACCACTTATAGATTAACCAAATTTTTCGTAGCCAATGACATACCTCCATAGTGGTACCTATTCCAAAACTTAATAAAGACCTCTCTCTTCCCCTCAGTTACCGTCATATCTCGCTTACCTGTGCAATATGTAAATTTCTGGAGATTATCAGCTGACATTTACCTGGTATTCAGAGTGCAGAGATTTTTTCAGATATACAATGTGGTTCCCGAGAACATCGTTCCACTACTGATACCCCTGCTGCTAGAATCCTGCATTAACGAAACTTTCTTGAACAAATAACATACCATTCTTGTCAACCTGGATATCGAAAAGGCTTACGATTCTGTCTGGCGTAACCACATTATTCGCACCTTAATGAAACATGTCACAGGGAACATGCTTGCATTCATCTATAATTTTCTCCAAAACCGACAAATTAGTGTACGTGCTTAGAGCATTCTCTCCCAAAGCGTCAGTATTGACAATGGAATATCACAAGGATCGGTTCCTAGTGTGGCTCTCTTCCAACAGCCATCAATGACGTGATTTTCTGCCTCCGACCTCCTGTTAGGGCTAGTCTCTTTGCGGACGACCTAACCATAATTTGCAGCGGAAAGAACCTATACACCACGCAGAAACGATTACAGAATGCACTCGAAAAATTACAACAGTGGGGTCATAACACCGGATTCAGATTATCCGTCCCTAACAACCAGTGCATTTTGTTTACTCGTTCGTATAGACACTCGCCACCACCACTGCTTCTTCTAGGGAACAAGTTGATTCCTTTAGTCCCCACTGTGCGTATATTAAGGCTACAGTTTGACCACCGTTTAAATTAGATGACGCACCTAAAGATTTTCAGGGCAGATGCTATCGTCGTTTAAATATTATGAAAATAATGGCAGCCAAAACATGGAGAGCTGACTTTAAGGTACTACTTCGCACGTACAAAACATTAAACCCCCCAGGTTGTATTGCGACTGCATTATATATCATTCAGCGAATCCAACAAGCCTCAAAATGCTTGATAGTATTCAATCATCGGCATTGAGGGTCTCCTTGGATTCCTTTCACACCACTCCCGTAAGCAGTTTGCAGTTTGAAGCAAATGAACCTCCGCTGAATACGAAGAGGAAAGATTTAAATCTCAAACTGTATCCAGAGGTCCATAAAATGTTTTCAGCCACGTGATTTCCTGTCAAGCCTCATAACGCGTATACCCATAGCCACCGTTTTGTTCCGTTCTCCCAGAGAATCCTGCTCTTCCTGCAAGAGTTTCAGTTGAATATTCTATCAATACTCCCCTGTTCCTTTACCCTCGACACTGCTCCTTGGAAGCTACAATTATCTATCATAGATATGCATGGCCATTTACAACGAAGGCCACCTCCATCTATCTCCGTTTATTTACGGCTCTTTGTACATCATAACAAATTTGCTCCAACGGTTCAAAATGTGAAAATCACTACGGCTGCACGGTGATGCTAATCCATAAGACCTTGCTCTACAGTCTACCGCACTTCGTATCCGTCTTCTCTTGTTAACTGGTAGCTATGGTCTCGCTGTGGAGTACGCCCTTGAGAGTGCTGCCCTCTCCTACACAATCTTCACGGACTCGATGAGTGCTCTCTTCAGTCTTCAGTAGCGAGCCCCAGTAACAACTTGGTGTTATATGTACATCGAGTTACTTTGTCACAGGATCTCAACCTCGGGTAAACAGCTTCTGCTAGTATGGGTACCTTCTCATGCTGGTACACCAGGAATTGAGAATTCCGATGTTGCAGCTAAGGAAGCAACACTACATCCTCCAAATTTGTCGGGCCTCAAGATTCCCCAAGACCTACGCCGCTTTATGCGTGATACCATTCTCCAGCAATGGAAACAATAGTGGTTTACTTCATCTAGAAGCAAACTATGTAATTCCTATCCCCTTCACAATTCTGTCTATCCTCTCACACATTTCAAGCGTCACCATCAAGTTCTGCTGTCTCGCCTACGTCTCGGACACACTGCTCTTACCCATTTCTACCTTCTGTCCGGTGATCTTCAACCCATATGCAACCATTGTCATTCTCCACTTACACTCACATTCTTACCAGCTGTCGTTTCTACAATGATGCAATGGCTAGATGCAAAATGTCAACTATCTTAACCGCCCTTGGTGATCCAGCTTTCTCCACGATGTATTGAACTTTGTTAATGTAACCCAGTTATATGAGGAATGTAAACCTTAATGTAGTCGCGATTTGACCTTGTTAACGCGACATTAATTAAACTAAAAAAATACTTTATACACAATCACAACGACTTCAATTATAAAATCTTTAGGCCATTTCAACCCTCCTCTATCAATTAGAGACAAATATTTGCAACTTGTCTCTATTATATATTTAATTACATGCTGCTGTCATGCATGAGATATTCACAATACTCGCAAGGCTCTGTTTCGTTCACTTTATGTACAACATATCCCGCAATATAACTAAGACTAATTTTTTTGAGTTTCATCTAATTCTACGCAGTCTACTTAATATTTCATACTCTCGCACAGTTCACCTACATTGTGTTTATTTGGTCCTTTGCAGCACTTTCGCTGCAAGAAGATAGAAAATGTTCTATAGAAAACTCACCACCGAATGTAGTTTAATTAAGCTTACTAGCTTTAATTTCTTTTCTTATGCTAGGACCTGTCTCACAGAGATATGGTAATTGCCCCTCCCCATTCATTTGCCTGTACTGACTAAACCTACCTTCCAAATTGTCTGTCTGAAATTGTCCTAGTAGGACATCTTTGAAATTTACACGTAGTTGGGAAATCACGTACTCAGAAGCAGCAACTAGAGTTTCTAATGTCAGGCGATCAGAATTATAACATTTACAAAGTCATAACAAAAATCTTCTCGAAGAGTGAATATTATTATCATTGGATCAATAGGATTACAGAAATGCTCAAGTAGTTTTCTGCCTTTAGGGGGGAGCTTTACATTTATAATTTCCCACCCTTTGCTTATGATGGAAATAAACTTAGGAGTCTATGACATATTTTATTACCTAATGCACTTTCAAACACATTCAAGGCTGCTATATGTTTTTCCGCCAAATAGTTTCAAAACAAGATTCACATTTTGTTTCTCAGAAGACGTTGGAAAGAGAAGTTTGCTACTTAAGCTAATTTCATAAGCTTATCTTTTTCCAATGCATGTATTTCTTTCAAGTGACCAACCTTTAGCGAATTGCCACTTTCAAAAAAATCTGATGTGTTACATTCACATGATTTTCTCTACTCTTGTACAAACGCTTATTCTCCATATCCTTCATGATAATCGAGATGTTAATCTTATTGCTAATTTTCTTGTAGATGCAAGGGGAATTGGTAGGCTTTAAGCGATAGTCAAATATATTAAGAACTGGTTGCTATGTGGAGTATTCCATTCTCTTTGTATTACCAGGACCAAAAAAAAATGAGTAACGAATTCCCATTTGAGAAAAATTACAAGTATTGGAAAATTTAAAGGAATAACAAGTAATATCTCGAAAATGGTTCACTCAACAAAAAAATGTATATGACAAATTGTGTATTTAAAGCGATCTACATTTTTGTGTAGTAAAATTTTGTCTATCTCTTATAGTTTACCAGTTATGCAAAAGTCGTTCACAATGAAGAATACTTTTGGAAACATTCCCAGAAAATTCGAGATACACAATTCATTTGCCATAAAAATGTCTTAAACTTATGGTATTTTATTCAAAATCTGCAGAGCCATTTTTGAGAAAATTAAAATTTTCGAAAAATGTTCCATGTAAAGGGTAATCTGGGGTGGGGGATTTTCTTGAAAATCTTCGTGTCGCATCTCTAGAAGATACTGAACCTAAATACCAAGTTTGGTGTTTATCGTACTGTTCGTTTCTTAGTTATGCTGTTCACAGACAGAAAGACAGACACACACGGACATGTTTCCAAAAATACGTTTTTTGGATTCAGGAGGCCTCAAAACATGTATTTCCGGTGAAATCTCGGTATCGAATTTTTTAGTGGAATGCAATACTTCCCCTACTTAGTATACGTAGCAGGGGTGGCTGGTGACTCTGAACTTTGGTGGTTCACAACATTATCCTTGCAATTTGAAATGTTTTAAGTAATAAATACGGAATAAGTTTCTCATTATAGGCTGATTAATTTACGCAAATAAACAAGAAATGGAAATTCGCAATATATAACACATGCACATTTCATGAAGATGCCTCATATCATTCACGCCATGCTTTGTCCATGTATCTTCACCACCAAACAAAGCGCAAGGAAAGCAAAACAGGGCATTTTTAATATCGCAACCACTTATCCAATCATATTTTTCATATACATCGCTGTTAAAACTTCTTGTTTTTGTTTGACCTACCCGAGTGATTTTTAAGTATGGTGTGGGCCTGCCAATGCGTTTAATGTCATTCTTTTCCTCCAAGTTAAGCGTTGAAAACGGTTGCATTAAAAGAGACTGAATGGAATTCATTGTTTCTCCTTATAGCATCGTTTACCTGTATTTAGCTAAATAAACCACTTTGATTTATAAATTTAAAACCGATACACACAACACGGCACAAACCACGTGGCATACAGGCAACGTAATTATCAGAGATGCAAGGTAACTAGAGTACAGTCAGAGTCGCGGTTCAGTAGATAGAAGACCGGAAGTGAAGTAAACTTTTACTGTGAATTCAATAGATGGCTCTGTGTATGGGACGAAACGAAAAGTATTGATCCTGTTGATCATCCTATTCTATGCTCTCTGACTAGAGGTTAACCAACTACATGTAGCTTATGTCCCTCACTCCCCCCCCCCCTCTTCCAAGCAACGCCAAACTGCCTTGGTTCGTCATTCCCTATACTTCACCATTATATCAATGTGGGTTGCAGCCGGGATTGCACTACTTGGCACCTGCAAACAATACAACGCTTGCTAAGTCCACTCCACAAGATCATGTCAGAATGATAACCGAAATGTATGAACCGTATACGTTATTGACATTAAAGGGAGAGCCAGGACTTTGGTTGTAGCGCAAACGTGCTACCATATTAAGAAGCCGCCCCTGATACGTAGTAGAGAAAGTAAAATATATATAAAAAATACATAAATGATTGCAAATGGTCTTTCTAATTAAACGAATTATTTCTTACTGATTTATATAAGTGAAGAGAATCAAACAACAAATGCATTTTTTTGCTCAGAACTGAAGGGATTTGAGATGCGTATTTTTAGATTGCCGTCACAAAATGTCTAAAACTTTTTGTGTTTACAAGATTGTCTGAAATGAAACGACTACATAGCCTGCTTTTTATAACAGCTTGACAGCTCCGTAAACTTAAAAAGGTTAAGGAATCGAGCTTTGTACAAGGAACAAAACTACTATGTCTTGTTAGAAGAAAGTAAGAAATTGAGCATGAATGCTTGTACTGTAGTAGCATTCAATGATGTATTCCGTGCAATACCTTCAATTGTATCCCCCATATTACACACTTCGTTCCATCATCAAATAAGACACTATCACTTTGCATTGTATAAAACAGTATTCTTGATCAAACTTGCAGCATATATAGTCACTGAAGGCACAGTTTACATTTCACAGAGAGAAAACATTCATCATTCTTACCCTAGTGTCTTAACTGATCTGCATTCGGTAGGCATGAATGATGCATAATAGTATATAATGGGAGTGCAGCTTATCACTGAATCAGGCCATTAAATAGCGGGGGCCACGATTTAACCGCTTGTTGAAAGGATTGGAGTTGCAGGGTGACGGCGAGAGTGAAGTTGAGGGAGTGAAAGGGGGTAGCAACATTGCTCCTCGACGGCGCAATTGCTCTTCTGCACCGCTGATGTTTCTTTTTTAAAACATATTATTTATCGAGGGGTGTTATTATGGCGGCGCAGTGGCAGCCTTTTTAGACCGCTCGACTCTCACCAAGGCGGCCCGGGTTCGATCCCAGGACCCGCAAGTGAAATTTGTGATGGACAAAGCGGCGTCTTGGTGGGTTTCCCCCACCATTTATTCCACTAACTGCTTCAACATCACCTTTACTTTTATCTATTTCACCGGCATTTCATATCATTTACTTCCTCGCTCTTATACCAGGCATCGGGCTGATCACCCATCCTGGATATTCTATCTGATCCAAAGTGTCTGCTCCTAGACAGGCCTCTTACCCCCAGGCATGCAAGTCCTACATACGAGGAGGATAAACAGAGAAATAAGAAGTTTTTATGAATTTCGTATCCAAGCAACCACACTGGAAGGATTGAGGAGGAGCTCAGCTTTAGCTGCTGTTAAGAGCTACAACACGCAACGAATTTATAAACGGATGCCAAATGTAACCAATCCCCCTTACTGACAATTGCAAACAAGCACAAGAAGCTACAAGATAAACAAGAACTTTGTACCCTTGGTAGACTAAGCACACCTTACTTTTGAAACCATAACACTACATACTGTTATTTGAGTAAGTAAAATAGATTATGTAATGCAAAACTATTTATCAAAATATGTATGAATATGTAATTTGTGTATCCATGCCACCTATATGTATGTACAAATGAGCAATAAATAAAGCCATATGCTGCCGCCCTCTCAAAAAAAATGAGTCTTAGAGGCTGAAGAGAGAGATGCTCTAAACAGCCATAGGATAAACCCTAAAAACCCCTTTTTCGTTAGTGTAAATCCTCTAGGCAAATTAAGTGTTGTATTTATGTTGGGTTTGTGCGATACTTTCATCGACAAAAGAAGGTTGGGGGTCTTTTGTTTCAGTTATTAACCAGACAACTACACTATATTCACTCTTAGGTTGATACGCAGCAAAACAAACCCACGTGGTCAGTGCACCGTGTTGTAATACCGTAGCAATGCGCCCAGGAAAGTAGTCCCATGCTAATCTCTGAATTTTAGAATGAATTTATCCTTAAATAGTATAATATTCTATACAAATACCTAAGGTTTTATTTAACGCTGATTTATACCGTAAAACAGAGCTACAAGTCCCATGATGCAATTCGTATGACTCACCTGACATCCGGGTAGGCGCAGAATATTGTTTACAGCCAGAAACGAGCAGTTGTGTTTAGTATCATGGAGGACGGTGAATTTGCTCTTGTGTTTTCGTCGAATTACGTAAAGCATTACCCGCGCAAACCACTGACTGGTGGTGAAAAAACAATAGTGTTGAATCTTTATTATAAGTTATGTGAGAAATATCCAACACTTTCCGAAAAAGAAATGGCGAAATTTACTTCTGAGTTCACTGATGTTTCGAGTACAAGTATAAACAGTGCTTGTGCAGAAAAATCTGAAACGAGAAAAGTGATTACACCCGGAAAAAAGAAAGAAAATGAAAGCATATGAAATACGTGATGCAAGAATGTAGCGATCTTGAGAAGAATGCAATTCACGTAACAGTGCACAATTTCTTTTTTAAAATGAACCGCCAACAGTTAATAAAGTGCCGCTTCCAGAGAGCGAATAAATTAAGTTATCGCATACCTGTTACTTTGTTTTTCGCTCATTTATTTTAGAATTAACTATTATTATATGTGCAAACGTTTGCTTTGTTACAACTATCAATCTTATCATCTTTAACCCTAAACAGAATATGCTAGTCACCGCACATGGCCTGAAAGTTTGACAGTATTTCTAGTGCGAATGGCGGAAGGATACATTATAACGGTGCACTGGTCACTTGGGGTTTGTTTTGACGCGGATCAACCTAAGAGTGAATACAGTTTAGTTCTAGTTATGCTTCAGCAAAATGCTTATGGGATTTATGCTCATCTCTAGAACGAATTTCATTGCTAGCTACCTAGGTAGTTAAAATTATTAATATGTTTGTTACCTTAGGTTTGCTTTCATCTAGGACGGCAATGGGAATAAGTAAAATTGGAGTAAGGATTACTACTATGGTCTTCCAATAATATTTGAAAAAGTTTGAAATAAGCTTCCTCGTGCTTGCCCTGAAACAGTAAATCAAAAATTCATGCAAACATCACTCACACAAATAGCAGGAAGTGATTATAACCAATGTTAGAATGTAAATAAGTCTCAAACTTCTGCTTATGCCGTTAATAGCAGAGCTGTAGCTAATTTATTACCCCAGCTATTTTCCAAGCAAGAAATAATTATGTTCTTGTACAGGAAAAATAGATTTAAAAAACAGTTGTACATTTGGAAGAGTTGCTATATGATAACTTTGACGACAGTCATCCTTTTAGACACAAACTACTTATTTTAAAAGCCCTTTCAGTTTAATTTAAATGTATAATTCATAATGTTATTGCTATATATCTACAATGCCCATACTCCACAGGAGCAGGTGTAGGTTGTTCCACAATTATGTTCTCCTCTTGCTGCGTCTCGTCCTCTGTACCCTCTTCTGCGACATTAGCTGTGGGATCCTCTGCCATGTTTGAATCACTTTTATAGTGGTTAAATGAGATGAATGCCGAGTTTTTAGGATATAAGTCTCAAGTTTTGTGGTTAGGTTCAAACCACAGATAACTAACACCTAAACATTTGAATCAACACATGTTGAGTTTCTTTATGGCTACCAGGGTAACCTATATACAAGACCGAACCAAGGACTAGAACACTTGCACCGAACGTGCACTAAGGCTAAGCTTGTTGGTTAATTACGTATGGCGCTTTTATTTAGTTTGTGTTTCAAAATAACCGCAAGTTATAAGAACATGCGCTGTCTCAGCCCGAACATAGTATAAGTTTTCGAGTGAACGGATGTTATATAGATTTAACTCATTTTGTGGAATTATATAAGCACGGATGTTATATAGATTTAACTCATTTTGTGGAATTATATGAGTCAAATAACTTAATCATCCACTTTCATCCGATGGCAACTTCAGATGTCAGGAAGATTGTGCTATTTAAAACGCTAAAGAGAGGGAAAAGCAAAAGTAGAGCACTCGACAGAAATTTCTGTGGGTTTACGTATTTAAAGCCTATTAAATATCCAAATCTAAGCTGTCGCTTTTTATTTAGCAACCAATTTCTGCGCTTAAGCACAGGTGTCTCTACTGCCTATTTGAGACTATATTAACTTATCGCGTTTTGTTTAGCAAACCAGTTTCTATGCACCGAGTATTTTATGGTATAGGATATACAACGAAGGGGGGGGGCGACACCTCGCGCGGTAAGACTTACGGGAGATATATTGTGGTTACCACCCATAGGAAGTTACAGCCTGCAGGTAGACAGGTCACAGAGACACGCGGAAGTCCCTAAATCCTTAAGAGTTCCTGGTTCAAAGACCCGTTTCACTACTGGAGCTGCCCGGAGGGAGCGATGAACGTGTACAACCAAGCAGCTCTCTAGTGTTCATGACAATACTCGTTCCTTTGAGCAATCATCCACAAGATCTATCCGGCGCCACAAAACCTAGATTCACAGGTGAAAGATACGAAGGAAATGGAATGAAAGGGAAATCGTGGTAGATGAGAAACCACCCAGCATTTGCCTACAACAAAGGAAAACCACAAAAAACCCCAAGGTCAGAGTGGGCGGTAAACGGAAATCGAACCCGGAGCCTCCTGAATGCGAACCTCATACGTTACCGCGGAGCAAACCCTCTCGGTTCTTGAGTATCTCAGCTATTACGCGTATTCCGTGTAGCAAATCGTTTCTCTACATTTGTTTATGAACTATCTGTGTCCTGTCACTTCTCAGCCATTTTCAGCTTCCCCTCTGACCTCTCAGTGGCTCCACTACAAGCATTTTGATGCATTGCACACTGGGAAAAAGTACTGGCGAGTCACAGGGCCAGAGAGGAAATAATGGTGGGGGCAGAAATTTAAACTGTTATAGTTCACAATAATATGATTAATTTATCATTGTTTGACAGTTCTCACATTTAGTATTTGTGTATTAAATACTCTGTATTTTGCATTTTCCCCTTGTTTTCAAACACATTTTAATTTATTGTAGAAGAATGGGGCAAGGAAAGGAGTTTGCACGTGAAAGAAATACATTTTGGGGGGGAAGGATGGGGATTTGTGGGTGCAGTTGCATGGTCAGAGAGGAAACAGTGTTGGAGAGGTGAGGAATCAGATAATCCATTATTGAGGATTATTCTAGCTCATATCACATTTTGTTTAGAAATCAGCTCATTGAGTTTACTGTAGTAAATATTTTGGTAATTATTTACTTTAGTAACCAGCGACTGATTTGTTTCAAAGCTCTTCAAATACATATATACTAAATAATAGCTTAAAGACATTTTGAGTCTCTTAGCCTACACTAATCTATTACATTTTCTGTAGCAAATGGTTTCTCCTCATTTTAGCCTATATCACGTCTTGTTTAGGATTTCTGTGTATTTGAATATCTTAGCCTATTGTACCCTATATTACGTTATCCTTATCAAATACTTTCTCTGCACTTACCTATCTCTGCTTAGTATTAAGTTTCCTGTAGCAAATCACTTTATCTCTCTGTATTTACCTCTCTCAGTATTTTCTAGGCTATACTAAGCTTTCTGTAACAAACAGATTTCTCTGTGATTGCCTATCTTATGTTTTCTGTTTCCTCTGTGCTTGTGTATCGCCTTTTCCTAAAACATAGATCACAAGAGATTGCTTTATCTCTGCCAACATTTAGTATGTCAAGCTTTCTTTTTCTTTCATTGGCTCTACAAGGCACCAAATTAAATTTAAACTACGTTTTAAATATCTACAGTTATAATGTTCACATAATAAAATTAATATTATTATTTAAATGAGTTAGATATTCACAGAGCAACTATTCCTTAGCTTTCACTACAAATTAAGCATTTGTTTTTCTAATTAAAAAAATGCCTCCTGTGTACTTGGATCTTTAAACAATCTAGAAATACTGCCTAATGTTTCTGCTATGGTTTAGTACTTCTTTTTCTAAAATGTGTACAAGAAGACCCAGCAGAAAATGATTTCATTTGTGTACAGCTTCATTGGCACTCTTATACTGTCAATTTCCACCCTACAAGTATGATGATGACTCAAAGTGCTGTCTATTGAACACACAAAACATGAAAACTGGTTAATTGCTTCCAATGCTGCCTGTGTTATTGATTCATCGAAAAGTGAGGCATAATAATAGTGCACTTTCTTAGAATTTTCAATTTTTTAAGAGAGAGAGACGCACGCGCGCGCGCGCACACACACCCGCATGCACGCACGCACACACACACACACACACAAAGTTTTTAAACCACAACATAATAGCAGTTTTATTTCATAAGGTTTTGTATGTTTCCTGAAATTATGAAACAATATTGTTAATTCTTATCCCTTCTGAGCTTTTTCTCCATTTCCTTCTATTATTGTTATTGCATTAGTGTTTTTAGTATAAATGAATACTAACAACCTACACCATTATTAAAGCTAATATTATTTCAGCCGTGTTTTCTAAAACTGCATCTTATTCAGTTATTTCTCTGCTTATATCAGCTGTAACATTATTATCATCATTATTGGTTATAGAAAGGTTCACTTGAATCTGCAACAGTGATAAAAGGGTTGAAATTAATCTCACCGAAAAAAGTTATAAACACAGAGAAGATTGGTTGAAACTTTCACACATTATGCCGGTAGTTCATCAAACCTGTTGGTTTGTTATATTACCAGTGTTGGTTGCTCTGCCTGCTTTTTACCATTGTGGAGAGATGATGTATCTAAACCTAATGCTAGTGACATGCAATACTAAAGCCCATAACCATACATGCCAGTAGGGCTGGCATCCCAAACTAATGGTGGGCCAGTGAATAGTGTTGGCACCCCCTCCCTCTAAAATAATTGATCAATACCAGTAAATTTGAACTATAAAATACAGTATATAAGAATACGCTGTAAGAAATTAGTCATTCATAATCATAATTGTCTAATTAATGAATTCATTAATGAATAATTAATTTAAACAAACATGCGAAACATTGCAGACTTACTACAGTAACCTACTAAAACTCAAGTATTATTTATATAATCAAAGTTATGCCAGTTTCACAGCATTATACCCGTTGAAAATCTTAATTTTTATAAAGAATACAATTTAAAATGTCTAAAGCCCAATCTTTCAGTGTTCAAATAAACTGAGCCAAAAGTGTAAATAATATTCCTCTTTTTTTTTTTTTTTCTTTCTTCATTTTTTTACTTGAAAATGTGCCTACCTAGGCACCGACTTGTTAGAAATTTTGGGGGTACAGGATTGAGCATTAATAAAATATTTAGTGCAATTACTAAGTAAAGATATTTAATCATAGTATAGTAAACATGGTTTCAATTGTCTGAAAATAAAATAAATGTTCATTAATTTAAAATTTGAAGAAAAACAATGCTAGGTTTGTTAAGTCTTACCTAACTGTTTTATGGCAAAAGTATTGCATTTCAGTTCATTCCTACTGAGAAGAGTCGTTAAGACAGACTTGGGAGGTATGTGGTTCAATTCCCACAAGGACTGTCTACCCTTACTGCCAATTTTTTCCAGGTTTTCCCGGTCTTCATAACTGGCAAATGCCAGGGAGGTACCCAACTTAGTTCTGGTATGTTTCCTTCCCAAACATCATTTTGTTTCTTTTCATGTATCACCACTGTTCACCACTTGTGGTGCATATTTCAGAAATCTTTTTTTTTTTGTTTTGTATCATTCTTTTGAACTTTTTATCATAGAAGACTGTAAGAATGGGCATTGACACTGCTTAAAAAAGTTCATTCCTGCTTATAAACTGTCTGCCAGTGAATGAAGACTTAAGTTCATGGCTTCTTCTTGACGACAATGGAAGATAGCAACCGCATTTAATAAATACAAGGAATTTCAATTCATGTCCACACAAATGACAAAAGCAATTTTAAAAGCTTGCTATTACTTAGGTGTAAAGGTGGTCACAAACATGAAAAATGGATGCATTGCAATTCCTATAAGTGGATTCTCATGACATACATACACAATTAAATAATTGCATTTTGCATCACACCTTACTTGAAAACTTGATTGTGAATATTAAAGCTGCAAAATACTTTTCAATATAGGGGACAAAACTATGGATGTGTTAACACAAAGAACAATTCAGTATTTGTATGCTATGATGCTGATCCAATGTTAACTGAAACCTAGTTACGTCATCATCTTTTTTAATAGTTAACTCTACATTTGAAATAATGGTACTGTTTTGCAACCGCATTCAGTGTATTTAAACAAATTTTTGTTTAATGAGAGATCTATCTTGGGATTTGTTTGGGAAGGGGGCAGGCCCCATTGTAAAACTGTTGGGGGGTGATACCCCTGGCTTTGTAAGTTAGGGGGCAGAAAAAGTCTTGTCGCCCCCCTAAGTCGGCACATATGTAAGTAAACCTATATTTCATTCGTACTGAGATAGGGCTTTTTTAAATTAATGAATAACAAACATTAATTATTTATACACTATATGGCTCATCTTACTAAAAAGAATATGCAGAAATTTGGATGTGTAATTATGTTGGCAGATATAATGACAACTGAGAGAGAGCTTTCATTTTCTCTGTATTTTAGTAGCCATTCAAAGCCATGGTACTTTTTAAAAAGGGCATAAAATGTTTTTCCTGGCAGGAAAGGAAATGTTGAAAAGCAAAAATAAAAAATTACTGTATTGCATTAATGGAAACACCTTCCACTGGCTTTTTTACTTTCTCTACTATGTATAGTAAGTAGGGGAAGTATGGTATTCCACCCAAAATTTGATACCGAGATTTCACCAGAAATACATGTTTTGAGACCCCCTGAATCCAAAAAAAGCATTTTTTGGAAACATGTCCGTGTGTGTGTAAGTGTGTGTGTGTGTGTGTGTGTGTGTGTGTGTGTGTGTGTGTGTGTGTGTGTGAACAGCATAAAAGATTTGAATATCGCTTAAAGCCTACCATATTCCCCTTGTACCTACAAGAAAATTAGCAATACGATTAATATCCTGATATCTCGATTAACATGAAGCATATGGAGAATAAGCGTTTGTAAAAATAGTTTGTACAAGAGTAGAGAAAGTCATGTGAGTGTAACACATCAGATTTTTTTTCTTTCTTTTGTTATTTTGTGGAATACATTGACATTTTTGTATGTAGAATTTTTACTGCTCAGAAATTTTAATGAAATGTGAAACAAATTCACTTTTTATGAGCAAAAACTGGGAAATTAAAACAAGTCACCAGAGGCAATGATGGAACAAAGCCGTGACTTGATAGATATTTAGCCTTTAAATGCCTTCTCTTCATTAATAACTACTGTTATGACACATTCCAGAGAAAAAAAAGCATAGCTCTTACAATTAACGTGGAACAAAGCCATTTGGCATTTTTTCTTGGAATCGACAAAAGGTATCCAACTATGTACGTAATTCTTTAGAGAATTCAAGTGGGTGGGGAAAGGTTTTGTCTTTGGGTTGTATTACTCTAGTGACCAAGTTGGGTATTTGGTGACAATGGCCTAAGTTTTGAAAATGATCCCAGGAAATAGAGAGAATGAGATAGGAGGGCCAGCCCACAACAACACAAAAATAAGCAGAGAAAGGCAACACCCTCTTAAAGGAAGATAACTATGAATCCTTGTAAAGGCAACTTGCCCATCCCTCAGTGAAGTTTAAAAGGGTCTTTGGCCTACATGTTCTAGGCTGGACCACTGTAATATGCTAGAGAGGAAATTTATGTTTACCGCATCGTGCAAGACAACCTATGAAACTAGCATTTATCGTTACGCCGCCCACACAATATAGATTTTAGAAATACAATTTAATTATATAAGCTGTGTCTTTTCAATTTCAAATTTATATAATTGTATGTAAAAAGGCTAATTATACTAAACAATGTTGCACAGTTTCTTAGGGAGGGTCCACCACTTCTAGCCCCTGGTACATGCACACATTTTACAAATATGAGTAGAGGAATGCTGCTTTTGTAGCAAGAGTGAGAAAATGTTGTTTAGCACAGAACCCTGGAATTTTGCCTTTTTGCAAATCAATTGCATATTTTCATTCCTATCTTGTTTGTATATTTTATTCCACTCTAAGCTTTTAACACTAATGTTTAACATTTAACAATTTTACAGTTGCAAAAATGCTAGTTAATGCTGTTTGTCTTATACTAAATCTAACTCCACAGTTTACAGATAAAGATTTACGCTATACACAAGTTAACATACACTTTGGTCTCATCAAAATAACAAAAAGTATGATAAAATTAAGCTATTGAGGCATTTTGAACCAAATGAAGATACAATGTATTACAAATGTTATAAATCTACTTAGCCATACTTATTACATGAAAATAATATATCAGAATGATGATTATTCTGGCATAGCCATTCTGTGAGAAACCCTATGCAGCATTCAATCCAAATATTTTCACACAGTTATTCATTATTTTTTCTGCTGTAAATAAGGATAATATAAGCAACATAATGTACAGGACTATGCTAGGAGTTAGCTCACATGGTTAGCATTCTACAAGGCACAACATTTTAAATATAAATTAAAAAATTCTGTAATTGAGAAGTAACTTTATAGTACCACAAGCCAAGATTACTTTGACCAGAAACATGAAAAAAGCATTAAAATATCTTTCATGCTGGTAGTTTTCTTTAAATCCACCAGATGGCTCTGGAAGCTTGCTAATTTTTACCTTCTCTATCACATACAGTAAGTATGGAAGTATTGTATTCCACCCAAAAATTCAATGTTGAAATTTCACTGGAAATACATCTTTATAGGCATCTGAATAAATAAATAAAAAAAAAAACAGACTATACTTTACATGGGTGATTTTTCAAAATCTTTGATTTTCTAAAAAAATGGCTCTAACAATTTTCATAAAAATGCCATATATTAAATATATTTACATCACAAATAAAATGCATATCTTGAATTTTCTGGGAATAGCCTGTGAAGTACACTTCATTTGGAAGAAATTTTGTATAACTGGTAAATATTAAGCAATAGACAAAAATGTACTACACAAAAAATGTAGATCTCTTTAAAACACACAATTTATGTCAAATAAGTTTTTTTTGTGACGTAAGCTATTTCTGAGATATCTGTTATTAAAGGTTTGAATTGTTCATTTCTTGGTCATTCTCTTTAAGTTCTGTTAACATTTAGTTGTTTCTCAGTATTGCATGGAAACAGTATGGAATTTTAAAAGCCAGCATATAGTGTCCAGTTCTGAAACATTTGAATATTGCTGTTCCCTTTGTATCTATAACAAAATGAGTAATGTATTGCAAAGGTTTATTTGGATTAAAATGAAGTAGATAGAAAAATAATTTTCGTAAGAATGGTTTGTATATCCACTAATAAGTGAGTAAGACGATGGAGAAAGTCATGTGAATGTAACACATAAGATTCTTTTTTGTGTAATTGGTAATCATGTTTAAATTTAGACAATGTGTGTTTTCCCTACCAAAAGAAGACATTGTTTAAATTGCTAAACATACCAATTTAAGTCAAACACACTTTCTTAGCTTTCTTTCTTAAATGCTGTTTACAAAGGTATGTTAAAATGTTAACTTTTGTGGTCAAAATTCACACTTTGAAGTTTTAACTTTTAACATCCTTGAAATTCAAATGTATTTAAATGAAAATTGATGTGGTGGTCAAAGTATAACTTTAACTGCTTAGTTTTTATGTTATCTTCATGTAAACAATATTCAACAAAAACCACCATCTACATCTGATTTATACCACTGGGGCCCCATAAATACAATTAAAAAAAACTTATAGTTAGTGGCCTTGATTGTATGTTAACAAGAACTTAAAACTGGTCAAAGTATCCCCAGTTTATGGTAATAATGATGGAAGCTGAATGGCATATTATATCGATTACATTTTGTAAAAAGGATTTTATCACACAACTTTCCCGCCCCCCTAAGGAGAGTAACTATTAAGCTGTGCAAAAATATTTTACAATTTTGCTCATGTTTTAAATCAATATTTTCAGTACCTATGTTGTAAGTTTTTCATACATAAATCAGGAAAATTACCAAATGGAAGAATCAATTATGCGACTGACAAATTACAAAAATGATCAAATGGAAGAATCAATCTGTGACTGACAAATTAAAAAAATGACAAAATTGTTGATAAGTCTTTTTTTTTTAAAAAAAAAAACACTATCAATATGTTTATAGACTATTCCACTTTTAGTATGCCATAGTACTTTTGAATGCAGGAAAAAGAAAATTCTATTACTACCTTATCTTTTTTGTGATTAGTATTCTTCTACCTTTTCTCTGTACATTTATATCTAACAAAACAGTCATAGCATCCATAATGCTTTAATAATGGCTAAAACACTGAATAGTACCTTAACCTCTTTTAACAACTAAACTGGATCAATAGAGCTATCACAGCCATATCCAAAAATTTTCCTTGTTTTATTAACATTCTCAGAAGATGAAAGCAATCAAATGCAAGATTGCAGGTAGCTCTGGTTATGCTGAATACTTTATTTCAATTTTGAAACTGTATAGTTAAACCCCACTTAAGTTTTTATTTTTTTCTACATAAATTACTGCAGATAATATCAGAAATTCTGTAGGTATACTGAGTCAATAAACCAGAATGAATTTACATGATTTGTATGAAACTACTAGACTAGCCCATTGTTATAAGCTAAGTAATAAATATATAAATAAACCAGCAACTTTATGACGTCAATATTGTTGCTGTTTTACAGTTGAGAGCACTGCTGTAGTTTCCATTGAAAACTAGATGGTTAGGGTAAATTATTAAACTTTAAATTATTTTAAATTAGGGTAAATTACTTGTTTGCAATACAGATATAATTTTCATTATACATTTGAAGGATGTTCCCCAACTTTCATTTGTTCACAAATTTATATGGTCAGTATTTATACAAGATGCATTATAAGACTAAAAAATACTAAACAAAAAATTACATACCAACTTATTCAATTAAGCCTGGGTCTCATCAGATCAATGACTAAACTGCAAAATGCTGCTCAGCCAGGCTCTGCTATTTAGCAGTGGCTATCACCAGTAAATATTGTAGGCTCAAATCCTTATTATCAACATACACAGATTTTTATTCATCCCATTATGTTTTCTAGAACATTCTAGATGTAGCAATAATGCATCACCATGATGGTATGGTCCTATGAATTACATATGTCTGTTCAGGAACCAGAGTTACACAATAAAGGTTGTATGGATCCTGTGTTGGCAAAAACAAATGATTTGCAGACACCTACTTCTGTGGATATCATGACTGAATTTTCACTTGTGAACTGTTCTGTGGAGAGTAAGACATTATTCAATGCTTATTTTTATTATTCAACATAAATTTTACCTTATCATATGAAAATAAGTTAGTTTTATTCAAAGCAAACAGTTTTTGCCAGTTTAAACAGAATTAAGACAATTTCAAGAAAAATGGTTACTTTTCTCTCTCTCTCTTGCTCTTCTTGCAGTTCTGAGTAATTATCTTATATAAAAATAAATTTCTCATTTATTAGTTTTGAACCTGACATATTTAGAGATCAAATCCAGCAGATCACCGTTACATTAGTAAAAAAGCATTCTCATATGTAACATACAGCTTTTAGGTTGAATTAGGTACAGTAGAGTCACAGTATTTACAACAGTGCCTATAGAACACAATGTTAAATGGTTTTCATTTTACAAGATGAGTTGAATTACCTGGTATACAGAACATAGTTCAAGAAAATGCTTAAATAATGTCCTAACTTTTTCTCTAGAAAAAATTAATAAACCTTACAGCAAAATGATAATTCTTTCATTCCCATGGGCCAAATTTGCTCTAGTTTGAACTCTTTTCTAATTATACTATACTGTTTATCTTTTTCCCTTCAGCCTCTGATTTGAAACTTAGTCCAAGAGAATGCATTGACAATTTTCTTCAAGTATATGTAAACTACATATACAGGAATTCATGACAGTATGCATCACAGGTTTTCTTTTAAATAATTTTATTTCACACACTATTTATAACAGACTACAATGGACAGACAGAAAGGATACAAATGTTAAAATATGATCTTGCAGTGCTCTTCAATCAATGTATTCCATCTGGACTTACCACTGCTCATGGCAAGTACTTAACATGGTTCAGTGACTCACTTACCAACAGAAGTATGTAACCCTAGCACTTCTTGCTCTACTGTAAGAAATGATAACTCAAGTACTCACCCCTTTCTATCAGACCACAATCATACAAGCATACTTCCTAATTCAAGAAAAAGTCATACCACTGATTGGGCAAAAAGCATTTGTTATTCTAACTTTGTGTACTTTAATAATTGCTGTTACACTTATGAACTATTGTTACACATGAAAAATGCAAGTTTCTCCAGTTCCAATTGAATCCCTATTATCTTGATTAACTGACAATTGCTGTGATCTGGGTATGCAAAATATGATTAACTGAACCAGAAATAAAAATCAGTCTGTCTAGCCACATGTTATGCAAACACATTATCTATTGCATTCATTAACTCTTTCATGCTTGGTGGTATAAATGTAATACTATCATTTCAAAGCAATTTAGTACATGATTGTGCCTATCTAACCTTTCTTTTTACATGAATGGTAGATGAAGAGCAGCAGTATATTACATGAATCACCTTCTCGAGCTAGTTACTTTTGTATCTGTGTAACAAGAAGCCCTATGTGCCAAAAACTTAGTCCACCAGCCACAAAGATCCAATGTTAGAACAGAACTTATTTGGTTCTCTGTGCAAAGTTTCCTTGGCTGGAAACGACAAAAATATACTTCCAAGACTTCCATACTGCCTGAAGCGTGGTGGTAAAGAAAATGTAATACCTATTTTTTGGACACACTGCTTGCTCGAATTGAAAATTAAGAATATTGTTGATCTGGATTGCAGTTCTTTAAGCACACTTCTTAAGATAATAAAACACAACCCTTCTACATGTTAAAATATAGCGTGCTTTTAAGATTTGATACATTTTTGAGAAAGCAGATATTAGGTTATGTATTAGTAGACTAAATGAAACTTTTTTAACACATAGTAACATAATCCATAACAGCTTTACCTCAGGCACATTTCACATAACTACCATACAGTTTCATACACAACTTCCAACAACACAATGCTACACGAAATACGTTTAATGTATAGCATTCCTAACATTGCAGAGCAATGTTGAGCACTGCATGCCAGGTACATATCTTTAGATATGCAATGGAGCAGATCTTGATCACATATCTATCTGCGTGCAAAACAGAATTGGGGCGTGAGATTCAGAGGTGTAAACTGAATTTCTTGCAAAGATTGGCTCCACTGCCCATCTAAAGAAATATATCCAGCATGCATTGCTCAACACTGCTATGCAATGCTAGAAAACATGTTTTGTGCGGCAATGCATTGCTGGGAGTTGTGTGTGGAATGCAACACAATGACAGACAACTGTAATGGATTATGTGTGAGTGTAGTAAAGATAGTTAAGGACTTCATTCTGAGTACTGGTTCAAACCTAAAGTTTGTTTTTCTGCAATTTTTTGAATTGCAGCTCTCACTTAAATTTTTAAATACACATACAATGAATTAAAAGAAACTCTTCATAGTACACTACAAAGCAGAACCTTACTTATGTATTTACACTGTACAACAAAGTTTTTAATAAACATATCCAACAAAGTTATCTGTTTAGTCTTGGAGATATTAGGAATTCAGATAATTGGGTCTATACTGTACTGCTAGTTTGTCATCTAGATTTGAGAGCCCTCATGCCCTTTAATCCAGCAAAATCAGCTTGCCAGTATCACCAAAAGCTTAGGAGATCTGTATGATAGTACTTTTAAGTGTATCATTCATACGTAATACATGTCTGAAGTGAAACTCAAATTACAAATCCTATACAATAGTATGCTAAAATCTTGTATGCTGATACTTGCAGATTTCTCTACATATTGGGGAAATAAGTTTCACTGCACAGGAACATTTTGTGAACACTGTATCTGTGAACAATATCAACTGAACTGGCAAATCTGGTAACTCCCAATTTTAAAATTTTTGCACAACCTATAAAAGTCAGTTCATAAGATTTCATTAACGCATTCTGTATTCTGCATTTCTCAGTTTGTCAACATCAATTTCAAAAATTTTCTGCAATATTCTAATTACTCCAATCATCTATAATAACATCCAATTTTTATTACAGTTTTCAGGAAACTATGATAGAAAATGTAGAAAGCCATAAAATGGCAGCCCCCCCCCAAAAAAAATTAAAAAAGTTCTGCTAGTATGTGGTGATTCTGCATATTATATTGTTTAGCAAACTTTAATATGTACATGCAAATACATTAATGGATTATCAGTTACATTTACTTGTTTGAAAAATTCTGAGATTGTTGACCCTTCGTTTCTTATATATTAGATTTATCGGTTCCATTGCAATACAACCAATATTTCCAAACCTTATGCCAAAGAGCTTTGTTTGAAGTACGGTTCATCAACTGAGATATCAGCTGCTCTTTTAAAAACAAACTACTCTGTCACAAGTTTATTCATATCATCATATCTGTGTGTAACTTTATTCTCCATATCACCACAAAGATAACATGTCACAACATTCACTGCTAACGAATGCATTGTTCCTAGCAGAACATGACCCTTCAAGTCAGCAGCCAAATGTCACAAATATGCAAGCTTGCAAATCACAGAATGATAGGAAATGAAAACAATGCTGGCAAAAGCAATGCCTTCTGGCAATGGAAATACTCAGCAATTTCCCCAAAAATGAATTTGAAGCTCAGGAAATTTATTTGCAAACCAGTGTTGCCATTTCAGAGAAATACAGATTATCATATATTTACAAGCTAATTGGTAATGGTAGCAAAAAGATATATTGTGCAGGTTGATATAGGATAAAAGATGGGACCAACAGAAAATCACAGAAAAACAAATTGCAGAAAAGTAAAAGTCAGGATTTACTATATTTAAAACCATTACAAAAAACTATATTAAAACAAGAAAAAATCTAGACTGTAGGCTTTCATGTCCATCATTCATAATTAAAAGCTGTTCAATTACTGTTCGTGTCAATAAAATTTGAATTCCAATGTTTTAGGAACCTTACATTAGGCCTCCTCATTAGGAATGCTTGTGCCTTAAGGAGATCTGTAATGGTCTCAAAACACTGGAATTCAAATAATATTAATGTGACAACTGCAAAAGTATTAATTATGAAGAAAGAATCTAATATATAAAAATCATAATAGATCATGCTAAAAATGAGTTTTTGATCTATCCTTTAAGACTTTAAAATTGAAGTTATAAACTTTGCTGACCAGTCAACAATGTATTTATACCAACATTGTGCTTTTCTTCATATTCCCCTCAACAACCTATTATATATTCCGAATTTAAATTATTCTGTTGTACAGAACATGTTTATGTTTTGTCATACAGCAGCTGCTAGTACTGATTTTATTGGCACTAGCTTTAACTTTTAAATAAACAATATCTTAAGTATGCGTGCTCTAAATCTTATACTGAAATCATAAAAATATTGGAACTGCTTCTGTATTTTGCCTTAGATTTCTCTTTATTGCTTATCATGTATAAATGTGGCTCCAGAATCAAAACTTACCACACCTCTGAGTGTTCTCATGATAGCTGCTTTAACAGACACTACTTACTCTTAATATTTTTATTCAAATATATTTGCTAATTTTGTGTTGCTGAGGAAATTTCAATTTATTTTGCTTTCAAATTCTTGTACAAGTAACGCTAATCCTTTCTGCATACTACTTGTATGAAATGATAGTGAAATTTGTTTATATCAAAGAATATTTCCCTAAATACTGAAATGATTGTTAAGGGGTTTCTATTACTACTCTTAAATAATCTATTCCTAGCTTGTTATTACTATAAAACACATTTTGTAAGGCCATAATTAATTTGTATTGTCATCTAAAAGTTTGCAACTTAGGGGAGTTATATTACTAGGAAATACGCTTGTTGCTTTTGAAACTAAGAACCCAGCTCAGGCCATATGTTTATCTTTTAGGTAAATTAAATTCATATGATGTAGTCAGTAGGTAGCATAGCCCTTATAATTTTCATTCCTGCTTTGAGGGTTGCAAGCAGACTGTGTAGAAAATAATAAATTTAATATAGCACAGTTAAACTGTAGATACCAGGGGCTCTATTTTTGGACTTTTGTTATTTGCATTAACCTATTGTTTTGCCACACAATCTTATATTATAAGTGATATCACTTTTCTTAATACAGAGGGGACTTTTGAACCCTTATAACTATATTATGGCATACACCTTGTTTCAAGATGAGTATGGTTTGGAACCATGGGTTTTTACTTAATGACAGCAAACTTAACATCCGATACTGAATTAGATATTCCAGTAGACACTAACCCAGCTAAGGTAAAATTTCCGATAAAGTAGTTAAATTATCTTGGATGCCACATATCAACTAAATTACTGCAAGCTTTCCAGAGTTTGTATATTTAATAAGAAATTTGAAAAATACTGCATCTGATAATATGTTAGAATGGCATATTTGCTATCTTTTGAAGTACAGCCTTTATCTTATGTAATGTTTTAATCTGCGAAAATTATGATCATGTGACATCATCCTACTGTAGAAAAAGACCATTTGAATAATCTCAGATTTGGATGATCTAGTTCATAGTAAAACCTTTATTATTAAATAAATGTTAATGACTGTAAACTTACACAATTAGATTCTGATTTTGGCCCCAGAAGAAAGTAAATGTAAAGGATGAGAACCGTTTCTCCCCAAGCCAGGTGAATGGAGAAATCATATGATATAGTGGGTCAGTGTCATTCACATGCTTGTCTCCCCCTTCCCCCATTGTTTTACATGTTTTCATTTTATATTAAGAACTGGAGGGATGATACATTGACTCAATTACAGGACACCCAGTCAAGGATTACATTCCTGTAACACTAGAACAATTAAGCTTGTCAGCATACCAGATTATAGAATTTCTAAATTTTTTAAGAACTGTTAAGTATAAGCTTATCATTAGAGTTAACATAATTGCATGTTTTAACACTTCAATGTAAGCTGTATGATTGGTTAATTGCAGTACCTCATTATTTTATACAAGAATGTTTTGATAAACTATAGTGCATTTTTAATTTGAGTTATGATTATAGCTTTAATAATCAGGTACCTGATTGTGTGGCTTTCTTTCTACTTTTAACATTTATGCTTATTAATACATGGAACTACTGTATGTGAGATACATGCACGCATACACACACACATACACATGCATTCACATACTTAGATATTGTCTACTTCTGTAGAAAGCTTATTGAAAATTTATTTGCTGATTTTAAGTTATTTTAATGCTTTTTTTTAAGTGCCAAAAGGACTTCTTCCTTAAAAGGACACAAACACACAGAGCTATATTTGTAAATAACCTCCATCTCTTGATGCCATTCATACTTATCCTTACACCCACTGGCTAACCTGCAGTGTTCTTAACTGGATAACCATTCATCATCCTCTTGAGTATCATACAACTAGGAATAATTATGTATCATTCTCATCTGCATATAGGACCTCTTTGCATATTAACTTCCCAATTTTGTGACTATGCTAAGTACCTTTATTACTTCATGTTTAATTGATTTAAGAAACTGCCTTGGTTTTAAAGATAACCTCCAGTAAATCATTGGAAAACTCTCTTCATGTGCGTTTAACAAAGGTTAGGCTAGGAAATATGTCTCCCCCCATTGCATTTGTGAGGTCACCTTCACTAAAAATATTTAAATCACACTCTATAGACTGCAGGCACCTCATAATTTCCAAAAGATTAAATGATTTCTACAGTGATAATTTCTGCTAAGCTGAACATTTATAACCAATAAAAGAACAATGGAGCACTACAACTTTTAGTTTCAACTTGTTTACCCTGTAGAACTGATTTTGTTGAACTGCTACAGAATGAAGAATATGGAGTATTTTCAATATAAAATTGTTTCTACCTATGCTTTGAAATACCTTTTTCTTATAATAACCTAAACTAACTATCATTTTGATTGATTAGGGAATTTTTGTACTGTTGACTTGTAAATGCAGAATCCTAAAATATACTAAGCAAAGCTGCACCAAGTCTAGACAGTTGGCAACTAAAGAACTATGGAAATTTATGTTTGACAAGATTTCCAATGGAGTCCTCAGCTACAAGTGTAAGTGATGGCTCAGACAGGGCATCTGTAGGGATGACAAATTCTTTCACACCATTGCCTTCTAGGAAATCCCATGAGGAAAGAACCAATCCTGTGTTGTCTCTTATTTCCACCACTCGGATTCCTGCTCCAGAAACCACTGCCTTCCTGTTAACACCACACACCAAAGTATACTTAACATTAACAAATATATGCCAGAATAATATAAATGAAATGACAGTAATAATGAATTATGCAAAATTCACTTGGAATGTAGAGATCTTCATAGGTTATTTGCAGAAAATTCAAGATATAAATTTTATTTACAATGCAAATATCTATATGGTAGTGTTAAGAGCTATTTTTAAGAAAATAAACAGGTATAGAAGTAATAAAATTGATGATCAGTAAGACTTTTTAGTGCAGAACAAGAATATTAGTGCAAGACTTAGCTAAACGGCAACTACTTTTTGGAAGAATTTCCATATTTAATGGATTTAACAGCCATTAAATACTCCTTTATATTTCGAGAAACCATTTACTTACCTAACTTAAATTGGCAGTATTTTGATCATTTTATTTCTAGTTGTTGTATTGTTCCAATGTTGTTCTATGGCTTTTATTATTATTATTATTATTATTATTATTATTATTATTATTATTATTATTATTTTAATATTATGTCATTATTTCATATTGTACAATCACATTTGTATTTAGTAACTTTGTCCTTATGGGCAACCCTTTCATTGGGGAAGTAAAATAAATAAATAAATAAATAAACAAATAAATAAATAAATAAATAAAAAAAAAAAAAAAAAAAGGGTCTTCTCATTTGCAGTTATTGGCAGCTTTAGCTATAATAATATTAACCTCTTACTACAAAGATTACTTACAAAGTTTTTTTTTTCCTTTTTTGCTTCCTTACCACATACCTAGTAGACAGAGGAAGTAATTTTTAGAAAAAGGTCCAGGTGTCTGCGAACAGCATAACTCAAAAACAAAAAGTTGCTTAATACCAAACTTGGTATTTAAGTTCAGAATCTTTCAAGGATGCAACACACAGATTTTCAGAAAATTCCCCCATCCAAAACTAGCCTTCAAATGGATTTCCCCTCCGTCTCAAAAAATGGCTCTAACAATTGAAGAATCCAGGAAAAGAATGAGCAAAGTCCAGTTTTATAAATTTTACAGGGCATCAATTTTTCTATTTAAATATATTCTTGCCTTACAATTCAGTAACATTTTACACTTATTTCACAAAGTTACAAAATTTAAGTAATAATCTCTCCGTATATAAAAATATTATTGCATATTTGTTCAAACTTTTGATGATGTTTTAAGTACAATAAGAACTTCTATGAAGGAAAGAGCTGAATCCACAAATTCAAAGTAACATTGACTTTTTCTCTGTCCTCTGAATTGGAAATACAGAAATCAGCCACATAACTAAGCATTCTGCAAATCTACAGATTCCATTAAGTTGAATTCTTTTAAAATACATTGTTTCATATCTTCAGACACATTATCAAAACATTACAACCTACAACGGTGGTCTGAAAAGTTTCCGACCTAATAAAGATACAAGACATTTTTTCAGAATTTTTTTTTTATTTTTCAACATAGTCTCCTTGTAACTCTACACACTTCTCCAAGCGATGCTCCCATCTCTATAACCCGTCCAAATAGTACTCGGCGTTTTTCTCTGCAAAATAATTGTTCACAAAGGTGATTGCCTCTTCATTTGACGAAAATCTATGTCCTCCGAGTGCAATTTTCAGATGAGGGAACAAAAAGAAGTCGCTTGGGGCTAGATCTGGTGAGTAAGGCGGATGGTCATGCAGTTCAAACCGTAATTCGTGGATTTTCGCCATTGCAACCACTGAGGTGTGAGACTTCTTTTTCTGCAAGTTCTGCCTTCAGCTTGTCAAGTAATGATGCGTAGTATGCTCCTGTAATGGTCTTTCCTTTTTGAAGATAATCAATTAAAATAACTCCATGACTATCCCAAAAAACAGTCACCATCATTTTCCCAGCCGAAAAAACAGTTTTGGCTTTTTTTGGAGCCGGTTCCCCCTTTGCAGTCCACTGTTTGGACTGTATTTTTGTTTTGGGCGTATAATGGTGTATCCAAGTTTCATCTACAGTAATTAATCGGCGCCAAAACTCGGATTTATTGCACATAAACTGCGCCAACAGAGCATTGGAAATATTCATTTGAACACGTTTTTGATCAAACGTGAGCAAATGAAGCACCCAACGCGCGGACAGCTTTCTAATGTCTAAATGTTGCGATAGTTTAATGTTTACGTAATATGTTTTTACGTAAATTATTAGAACTTGAAGATCTTATGTTGTGTTGCTTTTGTTTTGTTTGGTTACATAATTTTAACTGCCCCACGTATGGGTAGCCAATTTGTAACGGTATTACCTACAAATGTTTGTTTACATCACGTGTTGAAGCCATCTTGTGACGTCATTCATTTGTTTGGTTTGTAGCTCCATCTAGTGTTAGCGATTTGCGGCAGTATTAGCTTTTGTTTGATTTTATTTCAAATGTCCTCCGGCTAGCTATTATCCTGTTGGCTTGGGCACGTATCTCTATACAGGTTGTGAAACGGAAAGGAATCTTTTATCCAAAAATTACACTGATGAAGAAATTTGTTTTATAATTTTTATTGTCGAACACGTTCACTATCACTTTTACATATTGATCTAGATACTGGCCAAACTGAAACTGTTATAATAACTTCTTACTGATCACTTTTAATCAACGTACTTCAACCTTTTGTATAATTAACTTTACCATATTTTAGATCTTTCATAATTCTGCTGCGCGTAACTTGTGAATCTATATCCGATGTATGACGAACTAATACTTTCAACGAACTGACTGACTGAAGACGACATGTAGTGTATGAATGCTTTCGGCGAACTGAAGGACTGACTGACTTTACCTCTAACTTGGCTTCTATTTATACCCCTTCATCCAGATACGCCTAAAGATTATAACTGAGCTGCAATTGGCTAATAAAACGCGCCAACATTAGCGTCAATCTTAATATCCAATTAAAATTATGAATACATATGCTTTAGGGAGAAAACATTCCAGAGGTTCTCAACGAAAAAAAAAAACGCGCCAACATTACGTAACTTCCTCGTTTCCAATAATGATAAACAGCTCACCCCCCCTCTCTGCATTATTGCGCGCTATTATTGACAGTTTCAGTAAGGCCATATAAACTTATTTCCCAATAATAATTACAATTAATAAACATCTGAAATCAATGTCACATAAAAATGCATATTCATATTACAATCATTATTTACATTTAAGTAATTTGTGATACAAATTACTGCATCATATGCCCCACTAGAAACATAATTATAAACATTTACAACTTGTTTGGAAATTTTATAATTGGGTTTTTAGTCTCCTAAATCTTGGAACACACGCTATCACTTTCACTTAACACTTCACACGCATTTAACACACGACATATGTTTTTTTTTTTTTTTATCTTGCCACTACTTACTGGCTCTGGTTGAATTTGTTTAAACATTAATCTGACATTACCAAAAAAATTTTTTTTTTTATAGCAAATACTGTACCCTGAATTATTTAATGACTGTTTCAAACAAAATGGTTTACTTTCTTATATTGTTAACAAAAATTTATCAATTCAAGAATTTTTTTGTAATTATTAAACATATTTACCAAAAATATTCACCCTTTACACAAATATATTTACATCTCTTAAATCTAGGCACTGTTTCACATTTTTCTGTTTGCTACATAAATATTTGTTTTTAATTATTTTTACCCATTTTTGTTATTTTGTACTTTATTTTAACCATACTCTTGGAATTGCATTTACGTATCTTTACTTTAATATCATATTAAGTTTCAATCTTTACATTCTTAATTTTCAAATGTTGTTACAGTTACTAACATTTATTTATTTTTTTTTTTTTAATTTATTTCTCTTTTCAAATGACATATAAATAATTAACCCTCTTACGTTCCAATACATTGCTCTGCAAGTCATCTTTAACTATCCAGCATTTACTTTACATCTCATTGTTATTTACCCTCCTGGATCAAATTGTGTGTGGCTAAACATTACTCGTAGCCGTATCCTAACCTTCAAATTTTTGTTCATGAATAACCTCTTGTATTCATAAGAAATTTCATCACATGATAACATTTGAAAACAATCTAAAGTTTCCTGAACAACACATCTTTTAACAACTGCCATTTTCAATTCTTCTACTATCTCTTTAATTTGAGAATACTCTGACAAATCTGTCATAAGCTGTACTGGACTGGAGTTTTCATTTTGAACATCTTGGTACAATTTATTTCTTTGCATTACTGACTCCTTCTGTATTTCTGATATTTCCCCTCTGAAATTGACTTGCGCCTTATTCACATCTACATTCATAACCTCTTTTATCTCTCTTATCTCACTTGCAATGTTACTCATTCTACTATCTGACTCTGTACATTCTACGTCAACATGTTTACTTTTAGTGTTAACCTCACATTTTTTGTTACCTATTTCCCTGCTCATGTCTAACATTTTCTTTGAAACTTCTCCTATCTCACTTGCTATTACTTCCTCATTCTCATCTCTCATTTTTGGTATGCTACTATCTAGCTTCATAACTTTCTTTTCAATTTCTTCACTGCTTTGATCTACTTTTTGCTCTAAGCTCTTACCAATATCTTCCCTTAATTCCCTATGACTCTTTTGCATATCTTCCCTTAATTGATCTGTAATGCTCTTACCAATATCTTCCCTCAATTTCTCATTATTCTTTTGCATATCTCCCCTCAATTCCTTCTTAATCTGATCTAATTTTTCACCAAAATTTCTAAACATTTCCATAATCATACTAGCATCAAAATTAACATTTCCTGCTGTTCTATTCTCACTTTCTGCACTAACATTTCCTCCCTCAAATTCTACATGGTTTGAGCTATTTTCTGTAACCTGTATTGAATTACAGCTAACTGTTACATTATCCCCTTCCATCATTGTTTCTTCAATATTATTAGTAGCCATTGTTTTTGTTTTCTAAAACAAAATTACGATACTCTGACCTTTGTGATGCTGTCTGTTGCTGTTACTTTGATGTCCAGCTTCCTGCCCCTCTCTCCTAGATTTGTATGTCGCTTCGATGAATCTTCGTCGTTTTGTTGTCCTATAGTTTGAATTTCCCTGTTGCCTTGTAATCTCGGAATTACGATCGTAGTCTGTTGTCCCTGTTGTTTCTGGAATCTGCGTCTTGTAGATCATTTCACAGCTGCATTCGTTCCACGTCCTGGTTCCTTTCCTGGTCACTCTGCTCCTTCCTGGTTATGCTGATCCTTTCCTGGTCATCGTGTTCCTTTCCTGGTCACTATGCTCCACGTTCTGGGTGCCAATTTGCGATAGTTTAATGTTTACGTAATATGTTTTTACGTAAATTATTAGAACTTGAAGATCTTATGTTGTGTTGCTTTTGTTTTGTTTGGTTACATAATTTTAACTGCCCCACGTATGGGTAGCCAATTTGTAACGGTATTACCTACAAATGTTTGTTTACATCACGTGTTGAAGCCATCTTGTGACGTCATTCATTTGTTTGGTTTGTAGCTCCATCTAGTGTTAGCGATTTGCGGCAGTATTAGCTTTTGTTTGATTTTATTTCAAATGTCCTCCGGCTAGCTATTATCCTGTTGGCTTGGGCACGTATCTCTATACAGGTTGTGAAACGGAAAGGAATCTTTTATCCAAAAATTACACTGATGAAGAAATTTGTTTTATAATTTTTATTGTCGAACACGTTCACTATCACTTTTACATATTGATCTAGATACTCGCCAAACTGAAACTGTTATAATAACTTCTTACTGATCACTTTTAATCAATGTACTTCAACCTTTTGTATAATTAACTTTACCATATTTTAGATCTTTCATAATTCTGCTGCGCGTAACTTGTGAATCTATATCCGATGTATGACGAACTAATACTTTCGACGAACTGACTGACTGAAGACGACGTGTAGTGTATGAATGCTTTCGGCGAACTGAAGGACTGACTGACTTTACCTCTAACTTGGCTTCTATTTATACCCCTTCATCCAGATACGCCTAAAGATTATAACTGGGCTGCAATTGGCTAATAAAACGCGCCAACATTAGCGTCAATCTTAATATCCAATTAAAATTATGAATACATATGCTTTAGGGAGAAAACATTCCAGAGGTACTCAACGAAAAAAAAAAACGCGCCAACATTACGTAACTTCCTCGTTTCCAATAATGATAAACAGCTCACCCCCCCTCTCTGCATTATTGCGCGCTATTATTGACAGTTTCAGTAAGGCCGTATAAACTTATTTCCCAATAATAATTACAATTAATAAACATCTGAAATCAATGTCACATAAAAATGCATATTCATATTACAATCATTATTTACATTTAAGTAATTTGTGATACAAATTACTGCATCATATGCCCCACTAGAAACATATTATAAACATTTAAAAACTTGTTTGGAAATTTTATAATTGGGTTTTTAGTCTCCTAAATCTTGGAACACACGCTATCACTTTCACTTAACACTTCACACGCATTTAACACACGACATATGTTTTTTTTTTTTTATCTTGCCACTACTTACTGGCTCTGGTTGAATTTGTTTAAACATTCATCTGACATTACCAAAAAAATTTTTTTTTTTATAGCAAATACTGTACCCTGAATTATTTAATGACTGTTTCAAACAAAATGGTTTACTTTCTTATATTGTTAACAAAAATTTATCAATTCAAGAATTTTTTTGTAATTATTAAACATATTTACCAAAAATATTCACCCTTTACACAAATATATTTACATCTCTTAAATCTAGGCACTGTTTCACATTTTTCTGTTTGCTACATAAATATTTGTTTTTAATTATTTTTACCCATTTTTGTTATTTTGTACTTTATTTTAACCATACTCTTGGAATTGCATTTACGTATCTTTACTTTAATATCATATTAAGTTTCAATCTTTACATTCTTAATTTTCAAATGTTGTTACAGTTACTAACATTTATTTTTTTTTTTTTTTTAATTTATTTCTCTTTTCAAATGACATATAAATAATTAACCCTCTTACGTTCCAATACATTGCTCTGCAAGTCATCTTTAACTATCCAGCATTTACTTTACATCTCATTGTTATTTACCCTCCTGGATCAAATTGTGTGTGGCTAAACATTACTCGTAGCCGTATCCTAACCTTCAAATTTTTGTTCATGAATAACCTCTTGTATTCATAAGAAATTTCATCACATGATAACATTTGAAAACAATCTAAAGTTTCCTGAACAACACATCTTTTAACAACTGCCATTTTCAATTCTTCTACCATCTCTTTAATTTGAGAATACTCTGACAAATCTGTCATAAGCTGTACTGGACTGGAGTTTTCATTTTGAACATCTTGGTACAATTTATTTCTTTGCATTACTGACTCCTTCTGTATTTCTGATATTTCCCCTCTGAAATTGACTTGCGCCTTATTCACATCTACATTCATAACCTCTTTTATCTCTCTTATCTCACTTGCAATGTTACTCATTCTACTATCTGACTCTGTACATTCTACGTCAACATGTTTACTTTTAGTGTTAACCTCACTTTTTTTGTTACCTATTTCCCTGCTCATGTCTAACATTTTCTTTGAAACTTCTCCTATCTCACTTGCTATTACTTCCTCATTCTCATCTCTCATTTTTGGTATGCTACTATCTAGCTTCATAACTTTCTTTTCAATTTCTTCAATGCTTTGATCTACTTTTTGCTCTAATACCTCATTACTCCTACCAATATTTTCAATTGATTTCCTGTTTTGTTCTAAGCTCTTACCAATATCTTCCCTTAATTCCCTATGACTCTTTTGCATATCTTCCCTTAATTGATCTGTAATGCTCTTACCAATATCTTCCCTCAATTTCTCATTATTCTTTTGCATATCTCCCCTCAATTCCTTCTTAATCTGATCTAATTTTTCACCAAAATTTCTAAACATTTCCATAATCATACTAGCATCAAAATTAACATTTCCTGCTGTTCTATTCTCACTTTCTGCACTAACATTTCCTCCCTCAAATTCTACATGGTTTGAGCTATTTTCTGTAACCTGTATTGAATTACAGCTAACTGTTACATTATCCCCTTCCATCATTGTTTCTTCAATATTATTAGTAGCCATTGTTTTTGTTTTCTAAAACAAAATTACGATACTCTGACCTTTGTGATGCTGTCTGTTGCTGTTACTTTGATGTCCAGCTTCCTGCCCCTCTCTCCTAGATTTGTATGTCGCTTCGATGAATCTTCGTCGTTTTGTTGTCCTATAGTTTGAATTTCCCTGTTGCCTTGTAATCTCGGAATTACGATCGTAGTCTGTTGTCCCTGTTGTTTCTGGAATCTGCGTCTTGTAGATCATTTCACTGCTGCATTCGTTCCACGTCCTGGTTCCTTTCCTGGTCACTCTGCTCCTTCCTGGTTATGCTGATCCTTTCCTGGTCATCGTGTTCCTTTCCTGGTCACTATGCTCCACGTTCTGGGTGCCAATTTGCGATAGTTTAATGTTTACGTAATATGTTTTTACGTAAATTATTAGAACTTGAAGATCTTATGTTGTGTTGCTTTTGTTTTGTTTGGTTACATAATTTTAACTGCCCCACGTATGGGTAGCCAATTTGTAACGGTATTACCTACAAATGTTTGTTTACATCACGTGTTGAAGCCATCTTGTGACGTCATTCGTTTGGTTTGTAGCTCCATCTAGTGTTAGCGATTTGCGGCAGTATTAGCTTTTGTTTGATTTTATTTCAAATGTCCTCCGGCTAGCTATTATCCTGTTGGCTTGGGCACGTATCTCTATACAGGTTGTGAAACGGAAAGGAATCTTTTATCCAAAAATTACACTGATGAAGAAATTTGTTTTATAATTTTTATTGTCGAACACGTTCACTATCACTTTTACATATTGATCTAGATACTCGCCAAACTGAAACTGTTATAATAACTTCTTACTGATCACTTTTAATCAACGTACTTCAACCTTTTGTATAATTAACTTTACCATATTTTAGATCTTTCATAATTCTGCTGCGCGTAACTTGTGAATCTATATCCGATGTATGACGAACTAATACTTTTGACGAACTGACTGACTGAAGACGACGTGTAGTGTATGAATGCTTTCGGCGAACTGAAGGACTGACTGACTTTACCTCTAACTTGGCTTCTATTTATACCCCTTCATCCAGATACGCCTAAAGATTATAACTGAGCTGCAATTGGCTAATAAAACGCACCAACATTAGCGTCAATCTTAATATCCAATTAAAATTATGAATACATATGCTTTAGGGAGAAAACATTCCAGAAGGTTCTCAATGAAAAAAAAACGCGCCAACATTACGTAACTTCCTCGTTTCCAATAATGATAAACAGCTCACCCCCCCTCTCTGCATTATTGTGCGCTATTATTGACAGTTTCAGTAAGGCCGTATAAACTTATTTCCCAATAATAATTACAATTAATAAACATCTGAAATCAATGTCACATAAAAATGCATATTCATATTACAATCATTATTTACATTTAAGTAATTTGTGATACAAATTACTGCATCAATGTTGATTTAATATGTGACAAACACATTCTTTTGACATGTTCATAGCCTCTGCTATCTCTCTCACTTTAATTCGGCGGTCGTCTAGCACCATTTGGTGAACTTTGGCAATGTTTTTGTCGGTAGTTGCAATTTTTGGACGTTCTGAACGTTCATCGTCTCCCAAGCTCTTATGGCCACGTTTAAATTCAGTTGCCCAAAATTTCACTGTGGTAAATGATGGTACAGAGTCCCCATACACAGAATCCAACTCATCTTTGATTTGCGTAGGCATATTGCCTTTCAAAAACAAATATTTAATGACAGCTCGATACTCGATTTTGTCCATTT
Source organism: Deroplatys truncata (assembly GCA_030765065.1). NCBI lineage: Eukaryota > Metazoa > Arthropoda > Insecta > Mantodea > Mantidae > Deroplatys > Deroplatys truncata. The sequence goes on from CM060980.1 coordinate 116,700,464, forward strand.
TCATAAAAACACTCACATCATCTCACTCAAACGACTGCTACATAACAACCGAGTGTCCAAAATGGCTGAAACTTTGGTGAGTAACTGTCAACAGATTAACAACGAAATTGACTAGCTTTTATTTATGAATGCTGCCATCTTCATGTTGAGATCAGAAACTTTTCAGACCACCCTCGTACAGTGGCAGTTTTCTCCCATCTCATGAGACATTAAATTATATTTTTGTCTACCCGAGACAAGTGGCCATGTTTTCTCTTTTCTTCATTAGTTGATGACTTCCTTCTATACTTTCGCTATGGATATCACATAATGGCTCATCCTGCATATCAATTTTTTCTACAAAGCATTATATGCCAAAAATGCACCAAATTAAAGCATGTTTGACACACCTGTTTGTCACTGTTGAAACCTTTATTATTATGGAATAAGCACTAAGCATTTATTCCCGTTTCATATGGACTGGCCTTTTCCTTCCCTGTATTGCTTTTTTCAAAGCTCATTTGCAGTATGACTGAGCTGCTTTTTTCCACTTAGAAGAGGGTCTATTCCATACTTTCACATACAGGTAGAAAATCAAAACAAGAAAAAAAGGTCTTAGCTCTTTTTTTTCATGGACCCTTCAGTTCGTTCATTCATTCCGAATGAATTTTGCATAATTTTGTGTAACTAGTAAACTATAATAGACAAAAACTTACTACATTAAAAATCTTGTTCAAACACAAAGTTTGTCAAATTGTTTTCTGGCATTGATAATTTCAGGTATTTTTTAGTTTTTGTTTGAATTTTCAAATACGTATTATCTTTTCAAAGTGTTAAGTTGCTATTTGTTTTTTTCTGATCGTCATGCATTGAGCATGGAATTTCAAAGTCATCACAAAGTCACCTCCTTTTTAAAAATCTGCTAGAGATTTTCCTGTGAATGCAACATGTCAGAATTTTAGAAAAGAGTGAGTGAGCGAATGAGCATGTACACAGCATAACTCAAAAACAAAATGTCCTGTAAACACCAAACTTATTATTTAATTTCGATATCTTACAGGAATGCAACACAAAGATTTTCAAGAAAATTCCCAAAACACAAACTGCCCTTTACATTTAAAATTTTTCCAAGTTTTTTGTTTTTTAAAAAATGGTTATTTTGTTTAAAATACCATGTATGTAACAATATGAGGGTCGGTTGATAAGTCCTGGACCTCTCAATGAAAACAACATTTAAAATTTTTTTTTTTATTTCTCAACATAATATCCAGAAAGGTTAATACATTTGTCATACCGGTGTTCTAATTTAATTAAACCATCTCTGTAGTGCGATTTATCAAGGTCTTCAAAATAGCTGTTTACCGCATCAATGGCGTTCTCGTTGCTGTGAAATCTTCGTCCTCCAAGAATTTTTTTGAGATTAGGGAACAGGTGGTGGTCACTGAGTGCTAGATCTGGTGAATAGAGTGGATGTTCAAGCAATTCAAACTTTAATTCGCAAATTTTCCCCATTGCAATGAATGAACGATGGGCTGGAGAGTTGTCATGATGGAACAAGATTTTTTTTTTGCCAAATGTGGTCTTTGTCTTTTCACCTCATCACTCAAATGTTGCAGTAAGCTTGCGTAGTAGTCACCAGTGATACTTTTACCCTTTTCCAAGTAATCAAAAATAATTCCCTGTGCATCCCAGAAAACACTCGCCATAACCTTGTTAGCTGACAAAATTGACTTTGCCTTTTTTGGAGTTGGTTCACCTGGCACAATCCACTGTTTTGACTGTGATTTACTTTCTGGAGTGTATTGATGTATCCAAGTTTCATCCATGGTAATAAGCTGTCTCAAAAATTCATTGGGATTTTTACGGTAGAGCTCCACATTCTTAACAGAAACATTTTTTCTATGCAACTTTTGATCAGGTGTCAACAAACGCAGCACCCACCTCGCACAGACCTTGTGAAAGCCCAAAACATTACTTAAAATATTACCTGCACGTTCTTTTGATACGTTTACAGCCTCTGCTATCTCAAACAACTTTACTCTGTGGTCTTCCAGTACTAAACAATGAATTTTTTCAATCATCTCTGGAGTTGCGACTTCCACAGGGCGTCCAGAGCGAGCTCATCACTAGTGCCCGTACGTCCCATTTTAAACTCTGCAACCCACCTTTTAATCATTGAATATGAAGGGGCAGAGTCTTTCAATGTACTGTCCATTTCCTCCTTGATTTCTTTAGGCATTAAGCCTTTCAAATGGAAGTATTTAATCACTGCTTGTTTTTCCAAATCCTCCATTTTCGTGAAAACTCTAAAGTTGTCTTGTTTAAAATGCTGTCACTCAAAAACTAAACAAGCTATTGACCTGTAACTATGGATACAAGCTAGTCTAGAGTAAAATTATATGATGCTACCTTCTAACTGGCCTAGTGGCGCCATCTCTGTGAGAGGCCCGGGACTTATCAGCCGATCCTCGTATTTACATAACAAAGTATCAAAGTATCTATCCCAGAATATCCTATTAAGTCCTCTTAATTCAGAAGGAATTTTGTATCATTTTGTAAAACTGGTAAATCATAAAAGATGCACAAAAGCATACTGCACAAAAAATGTAGCTCTCTTTAAAACATCCAATTTATTTTAAATAACCTTTTTATGGGATGTCTGAGTATTCATGTTATTGGTGTGAATTTTTCATTACTTTAGCTCAGCGAATAATAGCTGTGAATTTTCACACTACCACTATTCAAAGTGTATTGAATCAAGCTACACAACTGTGTAAATGTGACATTGCTATGGTGATCACTGCACCCACTAAAGGAAAATAGAACTTTATGAATAGCTCTGAGAGATTGAAAAATAAGCTTTCATAACACTAGTTTGTAGAAACTATATAAAAAAAATCTGATGTGTTACACTCACATGACTTTCTCTACTCTTGTACAATCTATTTTTACAAACGCCTATTCTCCATATGCTTCATGTTAATCGAGATATCGAGATGTCAATCTTATTGGTAATTTTCTTGTAGATGCAAAAGGAATATGGTAGCTTTTAAGCGATAGTCAAATATTTTAACGCTGGTTGCTATGTGCCGCATTCCATTCTCTTTGCATGTCCAGGACATAAAAAAATGAATAACGAATTTGAGAAAAAGTATAAGTATTGGAAAATTTAAGGGAATAACAAGCAATATCTCGAAAACGGTTCACTCAACAAAAGAAATGTATATGACATAAGTTGTGTATTTTAACGCGATCTACATTTTTTGTGTAGTAAAATTTTGTCTATCTCTTATGGTTTACCAGTTATGCAAAAGTCGTTCACAATGAAGAATACTTTTGGAGACATTCCCAGAAAATTCGAGATATACATTTCATTTCTCATGACATTATCTTAAACATATGATATTTTCATCAAAATCGTTAGAGCCATTTTTGAGAAAATTAAAATGTTCGAAAAATCTTCCATGTAAAGGGTAGTCTGGGGTGGGGGGATTTTCTTGAAAACCTTCGTGTCGCATCTCTGGAAGATACTGTACCTAAATACCAAGTTTGGTGCTTATCCGACTGTTCATTTTTGAGTTATGCTGTTCACAGACACACACACACACACGGACATGTTTCCAAAAATGCTTTTTTTGGATTCAGGAGGTATCAAAACATGTATTTCCGGCGAAATCTCGGTATCGAATTTTTGGGTGGAATGCAATACTTCCCCTACTTACTATACGTAGTAGAGAAAGTAATAAATGACAGAGGGTAGAGAAAGTCATGTGAACATGACAAATCAGATGTTTTGCAAGAGAGATAAGCAAAAAAGGAAAGAATGGGGTGAAAAACAAAATGTTGCCTGTATGTGTGTTTACTTATTGCATAGATCCTGGTTTTGACGAAAACTGCTTAAGCATTTAATGAACTCATTTTTGTGTTAACCAACGGAAAATTAAACAACAAACCCTGGTTTGCATCATCAGATATTTAATTATGGCATGTAAGCTAAAGCAACTGTCATTCAAGACAAACATTCTTAAGTAAACCATGAAATAAATGCAGCATATAAAGCTGTTCTCAAGACTGCAGCCAAATCAGAAACTTGGGAGCAGTGCTTAGATTTCTCCAGAAGAAATGTAGAACCACTCACAAAATTTCTTATCTGGTTATAAACTCAAAAAAACTGGCCAAAGTCATAGAGCAGAGTACTATCTAGAAAAAGGGCGGTGCAGGGCACTAAATGGATGATTGAGCCACTTAGTCAGTGTAAAGTTTTATGCCTGCCATATGAAAACACTTACAAGTGTGTCAATTCCGAAAATGGAATGCGAGACCCATTTTCATTGTTGAGTTAATCATCTATTCATTGTTGGTTATTTATGATCATAACAATTTCTGGTGACAGGCAGATCTTTGTACTCTTTATCAAATAGTGCGCTTACCTACATATATAATTATGAGGGGCATTCTAAAAGTTCCCAGCCTGACCAAGAAAATGCAATATTAAAGAGAATTGTAAATCAATACATTTAGTCCAACGCCTTTCCCACTTTTTAATACCCTCAGTAAAATAACATTTGTCTCAGCTTCAACCTCATCATTTGATATGAATCCTCATCCACGCAGCATTTCTTCAGATTGGGAACAACAAGTAATCCCTGGGAGCCAAATCCAGTGAGTACGGTGGATGTGGAAGCACAATGAAACAGAGGCCATGCAGTTTTGTAATAATGCATTTAGGCTGAATAGCTTCCTTCAATTGGTCCAGTAGTAAAGCGTAATACTTCCTAGTGATGGTTCTGCCATTTTGGAGGTACCTAGTCTAAGCACCACACAATGTGAATCCCAGAAAACTATGGCCATGAATTTTCTGCAGATGGGATGGTTTTTGCTTTCTCTGGTGCACTTTCACTTGTTGCCACCCACTGTTTGGACTGCTGCTTCATCTCTGGCATGTAGTGATGAATCTATGTATCATCTACTGTTATAAAACATCAGAGAAACTCACTGGAATTGCATTTAAACAAGTCTAAACACTTTTGAGAATTGTTAATAAACGTGGCATCCATCTGGTATAAAGCTTTCTCATACCAAAAACTTCACATAAAATGCAGTGAACACAGCCTGTTGAGGTCTTAGCAATGTTGTTTATTTTGTCTATCTCAAATTGGCGATCATAGGGTACAACGTTGTGAATTTCTATGTCACAATCTCATCAGTCATAGATTGTGAATTGTGTTTAATAAAGTTCAAAAACTCTCGAGAATTTCAACAAACACAACACTCATCCAGCATAAAGCTTTCACATACCAAAAACTTTACATAAAATATAGTGGACACTGTCTATTGAGATCTTTGCAAATGTCAGCTATTTCATCTACCTTCAACAGGTGATCATAGAGTATAGCATTGTGGATTTTTGTGTCACAATCTTGTTGATCATAGCAGTTTTGGAATACGAGTACTCATCGTATTAAATGGATGTACGACCACGCTTAAATTCAGTTCCCACATTTTAACCATAGAAAACTATGGCAAAAAAATGTTTAATGTCAAATTTAACTCCCTTTGTATTTCTGTGGGGTTTAAACATTTAAAAATGAAGCACTTTATCACAACTTGTATTTCAGTTTTATCCATTTTGCAGAAACTGTTAACACAAACATACAAAGTTTACAAATGAGTGACTATACTATGTATCTGAAACTTTATAGCGTGACATCTATCATAGTAATTTGACTATCCTCACAATATCTCCAAGTCAGGCTGAGAACTTTTAGAATGCATCTCCTAGGGGTCAAACATGTTGGTTAATGACTTGCATAACATGAATAATTTGATGTCAAGCCTGCATCTCCGAGGGGTAGACATTGGATCCAATCCAGTCATCCTTTGTGCTTCATCCACCTTTTGTCTATGGTCACGTCTCTTTCTGGAGTACAGACACTTCTAAATTTATCAGATTGGTAAGTTAAAATAGGCTATATTTTATTCAGTTTATGGTTTTCGGCATTATAGGTATCATTGTGGAAAAATATTAACCCTTTTTAAAATTTACAACTCTCTTGAATGACAGAATCTCTTGAAAAACTGATGTGGCCAGCATAGTTCTTTAGCTGCAGTACAGTTGATGTGCAGACTTTTTTTATAATGCTTTACACCAATGTTAGCACCATAAAGATTAGGTACATTTAATCAGTTGTTTTGTTGTTCCATGCTGGTATTTGTGTTGTATACTGTTGGTCTTGGAAACTAAGAATTTCATTAAAGTGTCTACCAGTGAATTCATCAACAGTGTATAACATGCCGGAATGTTGCTATGGTTGCTCATTTGGTTAGAGCAGCAGCACTGTAAGTCAAAGATCTATGGTTCAAAGCCAGCTACGGCATTGAATTTTTCACTCTGATTATCTTTATAACTTTAGCCTACACACGGCATGAGTGAAAGAACAATTAAAATTTATTTTTGTTATGAACAAAAGAACAAACAAACATTTACTTATATGCACTTAAAAGTAAAAAGCAAGTAGGTGTAGTCATTTTTAGATATCGGATACCAAAAATAAGCAGCTCGCATATTTACATAAAGTCAATAAAAGAAAACAGATACCACAGAAATACCATTACATAAGTTATTTTATTTAATATTTCATTAAGAACACTAAAACTATCTTTCATATCCATATAAGAAAATAAAATCAATGTGTGATGATTGTAATGAAGTTAATAGCAAGCAATACCACAGCTGCCTGAGGGGTGTGCAAGGTCAGGTAGCATGTGCCTTCAGCTGTTGTTGTAATGTTTTAACTTCAATGCAAATTACAATCTAGACAGAACAAAAATGTTAAATTGTACTTGTGGTACTTAAAGAAGAAAGAAAAAAAAACAAAAACAAACAAAACAAGAAGTGCAAATCAATTAGCTGCTGTTCTACCACATTTAAAAGACTTGTCTTAATTGTTCCATATTTGAACAATGGAGCCATGAAAAGCAACAAAAATAATCTCTTTCTATTGAAGTGCATGCTCAAAGACTGAATCTACATAATTCACTTTTCTCTGTGAATAGAATAACTTCCTATACAGATAACATCCATATACTTTCTACACAGTTCATACTAAATGCTAAGGTACATTCTCAGTACTGAACTGTTTTGTGTATCAAAGACTGAATCTACATACTTCACTTGTCTCTGTGAATAGAATTAAACTTCCTATACAGATAACAACCATATCCTTTCCACACAGTTCATGCAAAATGCAAAGATACATTTTCAGTACTCAAATATTTTGTGTATCAAAACACTATAATGAAACATTTGCTACGCTCCAACAATAAAATAAAATGAGAGTTTAAATAATGGAGATGTAATTGGAAGTAGATGAATAAACAGATCAAGCAGCTACTAAAACGTCAATATCATATTTTAACTTTTAGCAGAACTTGTTTCAACAGCCATGCTGCCATCCTATAGCACTCTCATCACTATTTGTAACACTACTGTGACAAACTTGCAACTTGATTGTGTTCATATTTCACTACCTACAGATTACTAACACATTATTAAATACTGTAGTCTTAGAGAAAATAATTTTTCATTCTTACCTTAAATCGTCAAAATCTAGTTTAGGAGTTGTTTCTTGCATCTTAACCTCCTCAATATACCATCTAAAACAAAGATAGTTGTTACATGTGTTAATTTTGAATATAAATGCTCATGAGCAAAATGTAATTCTCAGACAAAAATGAGAGTCATCTCCAGGTTCTATGAAATGATTGGAGAACTTCCTGGATGTTCATGAAAATTGTGTTCACATAACACAGCTTTCTCAGGGTCGCGGATTCAAACACGGCAGAGGGTGATGGATTTTTTCAGGTGCAAAAGTCCTTAGCAGGCTACCTTCAGAAGGGAAGTAAAGCCAGTGGTCCTGTGTCATAGAGTCAAGCCTGATAAAGAGGCCTTTGAGCAAAATTTCCGGTCTTTCACACCCCACCCAATATAGAATGGGATGCTAAGGACCATAGTATTAAAGAGCATCCATAAATATAACTCAATTTAACATAACAGAGTTTTAGTGATTGCAATAGGTTGTTTGCCAGTAAATGCAATGATCACTCTGAAAGAAAATTATGCTAAAGTTACCGAGACCAAGAAGTTTAGAAGTTATCACTGTTGTCCTGCATGATGGCAGGATGATAGCTTCATTTCCCTCCCCAAATAATCACTACAGACTTGCCCCTAAACTAGTCAAATTGTTAGGATATTGTTACAAGGAAAGCAGATTCAGACTGTCGATGTGAATCTATGCAAGAAAATGTCTCACGTTTCCAAATGGGAGTGTGCATAGTAGCAGCTAAGACCAGCGCATTGGCATAGATAATCCAAGCCAGATGTCCTGCTGGAACGAAATGCTCATTCTGGTTTCCAATTAATACTTATTTGGAGTTTATTGTCATTTTATTTTTCTCAATATCCACAAGAGTGTGAGTGTGAATGCTGTCATCTTTCGATGTTATCAAACATTTCACTATTTTGTTTGTGACATTAAATTAGTTTGTGGACATTCCTTACAATGTTTATGAGGTTTCACAATGCCATTTAAGAATAGCAGTGACATGATGAGTTAATTTTGGTTGACAGGATGAAACTGCAAGATTCACAGAAAGTGGAGGCTCAGTCTTCGCAAATTCTACTCTAAGTTATTCCCTCAGGCATTTGCATTTTTACTTTCTCTACCACTTACCTATGACAGACAGCAGAATTATTGCATTTCATCCAAAAATTGAATATCAACAATTCACAAGATATAACTATTTAAGGTCCAAAAAGAGTGCTTTTAGAAACAGGTCACTTTGAACAGAATAATGCAAAGTAACATAAACACAGGACTTAGTATTTATCTTCCTTTGATATGACATAAACATCTACAAGAAAATCCCCTAACCCCTAAACTACACTTTAGATGGAGCTTTTTCATTACTTTTTATTTTCTAAGAAAAAACAAAAATTTTCGGACTGATTTTTTTTTTAAATTATTTTGTATGGCCAGTAAACCAAGCCATTCTTCATATATTTCATGCTATATGTTTCAAATATAATGGTATCCTCTGACAAAAGATACTTGAAAGTCTTTGATTCTTTTTTTTTTCTCTTCTTTCCAACAGACCTTTGCTATGACTTCTGAATTTATTCCTTTGTGCTTCTAATAAACTGCTGAATGTTTTTCCACATTTTCTATATAACTATATACTTACTGAAATAATTTCTAGACAAAAATGAACCGTGAATAATGTAACATGAATAAAGACATTTTTTTTCACAGTACAATATCTGAAATCAAAACAGAATTTATATCTCACCATGCTTGCTGTATAAATAAATTGAAAACTATTTCTCTAAACAGATTTAGGTGGTTTTGTTCAGAATATAAATGTGGGTCCAAAGAAAATTGACTTTGCTAATTAATTCCATTATGATAATACTATAAGGATGCCCTTAACATAAAATAGTTGAGAATAAAGTATACCCACCGTTCTCAGAGGTGTAATGTTCAGTATATTTTGTCTTCATAATGAAGTTGTGGTGGATAAGAATCAATAATGCATAACTCATCTATTTCCACATAGTAAAAAAGGTAACCTAAGTTAACCCTTTTCCATAAACCATTGTTTTAATTGCATTAATTCACTGCAAGGCACAGATTCAAACCTATTTTCTTGAACCACCTGCCAGGTCATGCAATCGAAAATGCTCGTTCTATCTGTAATATAATCTTTTCATTACATCACTAAAGTCTTTGCCATATAGAAGACATTAAACAGCATGGCAAAAGACTGAAAAGAGATATTTGTTTTTAGGAATTGAATAAATGCTTATTTATTACACAACAAAGCATCACCTGTTTTACAGTAATGTGGTTGGAAACATAAACAAGTGTCGCATAGGCAGGCAAATGCAGTGAAACTACCACAATGTGATTTTCATGCTGTGATTTAGTTTAATTTCAAAAAGGACTAACAGCAGTGCAACGTCAGCAGCCTTTGGTAAGCATTTCTCAGGATTCTGCACTACCCTAGACACCAATGAAAATTGGTTTCAGGAGCTCTAAAGAGGTCAGGAATACATGAAAAATGCAGGTCACCCTAAGATTAGAAATAATTGTATCTGCAGAGGTTACTTATGGAAAGGGGGATCCCCAGACCACCTATGCTGACATTTAACATTGAATCAATGGCAGTGAATGCCATCCTTAATGGACATCAACTCACTAACCCTTTAAAAAAACTACCTCTGCTCTGTTAAATTATTTTCAGTTCATAAATTTATAGTGCAACATGCAAAAAACTAACGTAATGCATTAGTATTTTCAGAAACAGTTGCAATTTAACACTAAAGTTAACAACAATAATGTGGAAGAACTGAAAACATATAACATCTTAGGTATTATTATTATTGATAATTGTTTAACATGGGCACAACATATTCAGTGCCTATACAATAAAATCAGCAAGTCGTTTACCTACTAAGATATTTTAGCAATTATAAGAACCTTAACATTTTAAAACTTATTTATTATGGGTGTATCTAGCCATATATAATTTATGGCATTGAAATATGGGGGACTACCCAAAAAGTGCATATGGGCAGGCTATGATGTAGCAAAAGAAAAGTGTTCGAATTATGTTTAGTTTAAAAGCCAAGGAATCTTGCAGGGAGACATTTATTTACAAATGAATACATACTGTTTACTCTCTCTATGTTTATAGAGCAATAATGTTAATAATAGATAAGTATCAGCAAATAAAAATAAAATTTAAAAAAAAATGAATGAATGAATGAATGAATATAACAAAAGAAGCAAAGTAAACTATTATAGATGTACTGTAAATAAAAATGTGCCTGTGAAGTATGTGCTATTTCAAGGAATTAAGTTATTTAATAAACTACCACCTGAATTTAAAGCAGTTGCAGAATTATCAAAAGGACAATTTTAATTAAAATTGAAGGTATTTCTAATAAAAAGATGCTTTTATAATTTGGATAAGTTGTAAATAATTCCGTGTGTGCATGCGTGTATTCTAATATAACCTCTGAAATTGACAAGTCCAAAATCAATGTATTGATAGATTGGATGAAATAAATATTATTATTACAGATACAAAGGGAAAAGCAATAGTCAAATGTTTTAGAACTGGATGCTATACACTGACCTAAAAATTCCATACTCTTTCCATGACATCGTAAGAAACAACTGAAAATTGACAGGGCTTTCAAAGAATGGCTAAGTATTGAACAATTTAAACCATTAATAATAATGGATATCTCAGAAATGGCTGATGACACAAAAAAGTTATTTGAAATAAATTGTGTTTTAAAGAGATCTAAATTTTCTGTGTAGTATGTTTTCATCTACCACTTAATGTTTACTAGGTATACAAGATTCCTATTGAATGAAGTGGGCTTTACAAGCTATTCCCAGAAAATAAACAATATATGTACATTTTATTTGTCATGTGAATATCTTTAATATATGGTATTTTAATCAAAATCATTACAGCAATAGTTTTAGAAAATTAAAAAATTTGAAAAATGTTCTATGCAAAGGTTTCAGGTTGTTTTTTTTTTTTTTTAAATTTTCATGTCATATTTTTGGAAGGCACTGAAAATAAATACAAAGTTTGGTATGTATCCACTTTTTGTTTTTGAGTTATGCTGTTTTACAGACACACACTAACACCTTTTTCTAAAAACACTGTTTTAGGATTCAGGGGGCCTCAAAACATGTATTTACAGTGAAATCTTTGTATTGGATTTTTGGATGAAATGCAGTATCTTCTCTACCTATTATGTACATGGTAGTGAAAGCAAAACCAGTCATTTAGCAGCTGCACCATGGATACCCATAAAACAGTTACTGCATAGTGGTATGTGAATGACTGTCTGCCATCACTCATTGCAGCATGGAAAACAAAGCATGTAAGATCAAAGACTGCTCACTTGTTGCTTCACCATGATAATGCTGTGCACACACGTGGCCAGAATACTCAACTGCTTGGCTAATCAAAACAGTCCTTTTCTACCCTCTTATTCTACAGATTTGCTTCTGTATAACTTTTTACTTTCTCCTAAAACAAAGAAGAACTCGATAGTCACCATTTCTCATCACATGAAAATGCCATTGGAGCTTATATAGGCAGTGAGTGATATACCAATAAATGTTTGGTTAGAGGCATTTTCAAAGTGGTTTGAATGGAGGCATAAGTGAATTCATGATCATGGAGAGCACTTTGAAAAGCATAAAAGTTGCAACTAATTAAAAAATATTTATGATTGCTGCTAAAAACTTCTGGATTGTCCCTCATATAGTTTGTGAATGTTGTGGCAAAAGTTCTGAGCGATACCATGCCATGAGCTGTACACTCAAGCATGAGAGACTAACTGTTTCTGTAGTGAAGATTAACACTATTTATTTTAATATTCTCATTGCGTGCTATTCATCTTTCATCATATGGTCCTTACCTGTGATACAGCAACAAAGCAGCACAGCTTCTGGACCAATGGATGTAGTCCTTGCTAAGACTTTTGGTGGATCCACATGGACTCTGGTTCATGTTATTGTTGCTCTGTTTCTGAAGCTTCTTGCAGCAAGGTTCATCCAAGTATAATGTGCTTCTCTTGATACCTTCTGTGGTGCTCATATTGGGACGAGTACTTCCACTGTGTGACTTGCTGCGAGGTCTCTTAATTGGTGATGATACTGTATAGGATACGCTGAGAACAGGGGTTAAGGATATTGTGGAGTGCTGTGGTAGTTCCTTGTAGACTGGACTTGAGATGTTACGGTTACCATCTTCAAGAGAACTCTGCTCATCACTCAATATGAAAACACGATCAACATCATCAAAGCCTCGTCCCATTATACCACTAGGGGTATGTCCAAGATCAAATGCATGGCCCAGCTCATGACATACTGAGCCAAGTGTTGTAGCAAAGCAACCACCATACGTTCCTCTGAAAGAAAATATACAGAAATTTACCACATAATTTATGCACAGCTTACTCTTTTTTATCTGATACATGATTAAATAACATGAACTTTGCCCTTGTAATGCCATACCTAACTGCATTGACTTATCCAGTATATATCAACCATTTTAATCAAGAGAGAGAATATAATACAATAGAATGAGTCTGATATTACTGAAACTTGTCTTTGTGAACATCAATAAACTTTTCATTAATAAGACTTAGTGTAAATGACACTTGCATGAGCAACAACCCTATATTGCCAGAATTATTTAGCTACATATACTACTCTTCCTCTAATTCCTAAACTGGCTTTCATATCCCTTTCAATGGCACCACAACCAAAGTGATTTGAATAGCTGTGGTTGTTAGAGTGCGACAAAATGGACTGAACCATCCATTCAAAACCAAACGTTACGAGTTCCGAGTCCCAGCGACTGCAGTCAAATGTTCTGTGATAAAGGACAGGAAGGGCTCAAGTAAAATAACTAGTGTGATGGCATGCCTGGATGCTGATGGGATTACATTTGACTGCAGCTGCATGGATTTTGATTCTTATTAAAAACAAACACTACAATTTTATTAAAAAAATTAATATTTTTACAATATAAAAGAGCAATAAATAACACAATTTTATTGCTGAAGGTTCATACATTATGAAATATAGAAAAAAAGGACATTAAAAAACCTAAAATAACACACTTTTGTAACAAATATGACACAATCAGGCTATAAAGGGATAACAACAACAATAATGTATTATCATATGCGTAAACATTTTTCCACTTAAATGCAACAAGAAGCTCTCAAGGATTGTAGTGGGAAGTTAGGCAAACAATTTGATACAGAATACATGTAGTCAAACAGTTCATGATGTAATAGAGCAAATCAGTTAAGAGCCAGTATTTCAATGACAAAACAACTCTTTAATGTGATAATGCATATGGATATTTGTTGCAAGGATACTAAGCCAAACTATGTGGCAATATTAAGATTTCAAATGAATATACTGTGACTTTGTCCACTTTTTATAATCACTAATGTGATTCAGTTCAATTCTGTTCATATCACTAATATGGTCTAGTTCAATGTTCAATCACTTCACCTTTTTTCACAATGTAGTGGTGTAATGAAATACTCACAGAGCAGCCTCTTTTTCCTTCCATTTAACTCACTGGGAGTCATACACAAGAATTCCTAATTGCAGCATTCACAGTACATTACAAGTGTCATCACAACCTCACTAGTAGAATACACTGAATTACCAGCACTTTATGTCGCATCAGAAATGCACTCACTACTTCACTCACTGACTTGCAAGCCTGCTCGCTTATAGAGGATGATGGAAGGTGACCTATGATCATCCTTGAACAAGATGACTGTAATGAATAGAACAAAAAATCTTAGTGCTGTTTAGTTGTTTTTAAAGTAGTTTTTGAGAAAAAAGTGAAATTGCTTAATATTAACCCTACTTTAAATGAAGATTTTACAAAATTTAAATACTTTTTTAAATATTTCTTAAGAGGAGATTGAAATATAAACATTTTCTGCATGTTTAAATACATTTTCAATTCAAACAATTAACACTCTATTATAAGCTTTTGAAATTTGTCTCAGCTGAATCTACAACGTTAGCCACAAGACTACACAACATGACAACACTGTAAGGTTGAAAGAAACGCACTTTGGCTGATAAAGAAACATACTTCAGCTGTTATTTATTGCACTTATGGCTTGTTTTCAAAACACTGGATTATCAGTTACAAAATCGTTCACTTTACTAATGCCAAGTATCTTGAAATGCCACTCATTTATAAGAAACACATTGTAATGTGGCAGCTGCAGCAAGATTTCCAAATAGATGAGCACCATATCATAGAACATTTTTTTTCATCTGCCAAAGAGTTCTAGATACAGGAAGCGTAACTTCTCATGTTGAAGGAGTTGATCAAGGAAATGTTACACAAGAAGAAGAAATCCTCCACTTGGTGGAAGAAGATCCTGAAAGCAGCAGCCGTAGTAGAGCTCGCACTATTGATACATCCCATTAGACTGTTTTGAGAACATTAAAAGAAGAATTGCTACCCTTATCATACTCCGCACATCCAGTATCTCTCTTAAGCAGATTATGCACCAAGGGTAGTATTTTCCAAACAGTTTCTTCAACAAGGAGGGGGCTTTTCTCTTACAATTCTTCCAATGGATAAAGCAATGTGAAATGGAGTAACTAATTACTATAATAAATATGCCTGGGCTTACGACAATCCACACACAATAAGACGAGACAGCTTTCAGCACAGATTTTCTGTAAATGTTTGGTCAGGAATCATAGGAAAAACATTAATCAGTCCATGGAAACTTCCTCAGATTTTAACAGGAGCCATTTATCTCCAGTTTCTTCAAGAAACATTACCAGTTCTGCTTGAGATTGTTCCCTTGGCAGTAAGAAATGATATGTGGCTATTACATGACAGTGCACCTCTGCACATAAGTAGAGCTGTATGTGGCCATCTACGCAGCTCCTATGTAGAATGCTAGATCACTCAGAATGGATCAATAAGATTGCCAGATCTAAATCCATGTTTTCTTTGGAGCAATATGAAAGCTTGTGCATGCATTACAGAAGTGCCTGATGTGGAAATGCTGCAAGAAAAAATACTTCGAGCAGGCAGAAAAAATAAAAAAAAAAAAACACCTGACATACTTCACAGAGTGCAGCAGAATTTAAGAGAACGTTGTGAAGCATGTCTGTTGGCAAGGGATGCACATTTTGAACAATTTCTCTATTTCAACAATACTCTGGAAAATGTGCCAATAATATCAGCAGTTACTGATTATTTAATTAAATGAAGACCAAAGGGATTCTCATTCACTGATTTTTCACATCTCATATAAATATATTCTCCACTTGAAGCTCCAGCCCATTGTTTACTGACCCTCGATTCCTCAAACCCTGCTAGCCTCTAGTTCCCAAGGTTATGGATTCAAACCCGGTGGAGGGCGATGGACTTTTTCGAGTGTAAAAATACTTAGCATGGCTTCCTTCAGATGGGAAGTAAAGCCAGTGGTCCCGTGTCATAGATTTACGGCATGTAAAACTACCTCAAGCCTGATAAAGAGGCCTCCAAGCAAAATTTCCAGTCTTTCATGCCCAATATAGAATGGGATGTTAAGTACCATAGCAGTTAAAGAGCATCCATACTTAAAACTCAATTTAAATTTTGCATTCTGAACAATTTCTCTAGATATTAAAAAGAAGTTCTCATTGATTTTTTTGTTCTTTTAATGCTTTAATTATTCAGAGTTCTACAATTCACATAGAAAGGAAGCATTATTTCGTAACTTGGATTTCTCAAGCTTTTATTTACCTTTATAAACAAGTGTTCCTATTAATAATTTACATAATATTGTAATGCTTCCTCAATTCCATATTCTGTATGATATTAGTTTACTTACAATCATGTGTAGTTTTCTGTTCATTTGTATACCAGAAGTGTTTGTTTATTTATTGCCATAGCAGCAGAAGCTAAAGAATTAAAAATTAACCTGTTGAATGCAAATAAAACCTGCTGAATTTGTTGTATTGCAATACTGTGCAAAATAAAATAGTAATTATTTAAAGAACGGAAAACTATATGGAAAAAATTCAACGAAAAACACAAAAATGCGCTCTTTCACAGCTTAAAAGGATGATCATAGGTCACCTTTCACTCTGTATACATGAGCAAGAGTTTCAAGATGTTCACAGTAGAATAAGAGAAAGAAGCTTCCATAACTTCTCACTAGTGGTTCTGGTGTTAATGCTGGGTGAGAGCAATATTTTCCCCTTATCTCAGTTGGTTGGTACCTTCTATGCAATAATTGAGGGTCTTAGCTGCACCACAATACATACAGAGTATGTCAAAAATAACTTTACAAGCTTTGAGGGTAGGTTTCTCAGACCAAAGCATAAAACAAAGTCCATATAAACCTGTCAAAAATCCTTAATTTTTCAGCTATTAATGAAAGTTACAGTTTAGCTCAGAAATTCATAACAAATACTCAAAATGTTCAACTGCTTCTACACATGCATGTACTCATCAGATCATGGACTCCCTTTCAAATGGAGCTGAATGGTTTTGCAGGCTTCCATGACACACTGATGAAGCATTTCTAATTTGGAATGTCTGCTGCATAAATCAATTGTTTTGGGTGGCGCCATGATATAAAGCCTAAGGATTGAGGTCGGGAAAATGTGCAGGCCATGGAATCTCTACCTATCCATCTGCCATGGTACGTATGATCCAGTTCATCTCAAACAATGCAACTAAAACGTACAACAAACCACTGGCAAAAGTTTTCCCATGATGGATGATTGGCAGACAAAAGACCCTGTACACATTGCAAATGATATGGATACATGAACTGCTTGTACCCCTTCACACATTACATATGATATGGATACATTATAAACTGCTTATAAAATACTCTTCATTGGTCCTATCAGATGTACTGTGTGTTAGAACCATTGTTATATGCTGATAAATGGATTTTCTTTGTTAACCTGTAGAATAAGTTCCTCTTATCATGCATACAAGTGACTCTTGGTCTTCCTCGATCCTTAGTTTGTGGTACACAGATCCTATCTCAGCAATACAGTGATAATCAGCAATGAAAATTGAATGATTCAACAGTATTCAATCTGAAAACGTTATATGATACAGTCATGTGAATATCCTGCCATCTTTAAAGAGAACAGTTTTTGGTTAACTCAATACTACACAAGGGAAATACAGAAGATAAATTAACCACAAGTATACATAAATGACAAATATAAATAAGTCTCCAGGATAACACACCTTGGTTTTTGGATTGTACGTCAAAACGTGTTGAACATAAATTCATGAATAACTAAAAAATTACGGATTTTTAGACAGATAAGTATGTAGACTTTGATTTCTATTTTGGTGCAAGGAAAGTGCCCTCAAAGTTTATAAAAGTATTTTTGATACATCCTGTGCATTTAAGTGGTTAGATCGAAAGCTCAAACCAGAGTGAATACATACTTTTGTTCTAATTTTGATCTGTACCATTGAAAAAATGTGGGATACTGTACATATTTATTTTCTTATGGTAAGCTTTGCTTGGTAATAGTTTCACAGGAGCTTGGAACAATTACATCATTTTATGAATTAGTAAGTAATATGCACTAGGATTTGGAATGAAGTTAGAGAAAAGTCTGTGCAAATGTGTGTAAATATTTCTCATTAACTGAAACAAATTAAAACTTCCCACTTCAAGGAAAAGGTAGTTTATTTCCTTAAGGGCATTAGTGATCTCTTTTCCACAATAGAGTAAGCAATTTCATTCATAACAACCAAGAACATTTTGCTTTTGCGAATCCTGTACTGTACTGAATTTGTTAACCATGCACAGTTCATGTTTCATTGCAACTTAAAAATCAAATGAAGTAGTTGTAGAAATCTTAATCTAGAAACCCTTTGTGCATGTGAGAAAGCTGGATTGGTATGGCTGGTAACACTTGGGTAGCTGTTCACTACTGGGTATATTTTGAGTTTACGTGTATCATAAACTTCTACCATTTTTTATACTTATTCATTTAAACTCCCACATCTATTTCTAATAGGCTAGCAACATATTCAGTCTGTTACTTAGCTAAACCAATGGATATACGCATGGTTTATGGTTCTGTGGGGTTCTGAAACGAGTTTTAATCACTGTTTCTTCCCATGATGAATTACATACCCTATTATTATTCATTTTATTGTAAATTAACAGCCAAAGTTATTTTGGTAGTAACAAATTTTCCTATAGGGCACGGCTGCTGTTGATAAGCTTAAGTATTCATGTCTTGGTTTATCACATTCGTTATTTAATATGAGTTACTAAAGCATGCATTTGTTGTGCATAAAAAAGCCAAGGCCTTGCACCAACAAAATGTTAAATGTTCTGTAAATAAGTTTGTGAAATGTATTCTACTAAAACCAATGTTAACTACACAGAATATTGCAAATACGATATGATAACTTTCAGCTAATTATAGTCTATTATTCATTTGAAATTACAGTATAACCTCAGTTATACGTTTTCAAAGGGAGATGGCTAAAATAATGTATTAGTGAGAAAACATAAAAGTGAATTTTCTTATGGAACTGAAACCGTTTTATCAGATTATTACTCAAACTAATTATGTATTATTTAATATATGAAAGCAGTAAATGGAACAAATAAATACTAAACATAATACACTATTTAGAGTACTTACATGCATGCCAGTAAAGTTATTCATATTTCAAACTAAAACAAATCCAAAGTTATGATGCTTTACACAGGTTTAAAAATATCATCAATTTTTCTCTGCTTCTTTGATTTTTCCACAGTCATACACTAACCAATTATACAGGGTAGACCATTTAAGTTGAGACTGTACAATATCTCCAAAACTAAGTGTTGTAGAAAGAAATGTCTTTAATAAAAGTTGCTTGATATTATGGGGAAAGTAAAAGCCATTAGTTGTGTTTTATTTGGAGGACATTATGATTGTCATTTTAGGGTCAATTTAACTTTTTTAAATGGGAAGTACGATTAGGGTCAAATTACTTTTCCCGAAAATATCAAGCAACTTTTATTCAAGACATTAGTTTCTACATGCTTAGTTTTGGAGATATTGTACAGTCTCAACTTAAATGATCCACCTTGTATAACTAGTCACAGAAATGCTGTCATTATTTAGTATTTGTGATGATAGAAACCATGCCATTTCTTGAGCTTAATTGCCTCATGCACACTGGGAATACATTGAATGTTTAGGGCTACCTCCTCTTCTTCATCATCATCAGATGCAGATGCAGCCTGGAGAAGAATGACCTGTCCTGAACTGTATTGTTCATGTGTGCATAGCAATAATGCATTCTGAAAATATAATATTCTGCCCAACAGCCTACTGTTTTGTACTGCGACAGCAAGGATACAGTAAACTGAAACTGTGCATAATACAGGGTGATTTTAAATGATTTTATAAAATTCGTATTTATTAAAGCACAAATCCAACAAGAACAATCTGTATAACAATGAAAAGAGGAAATTTCATTCAAAGTGTTTTTTGGCAGGCGGTGATTTTAGAAGCGGCTGGTAGAGTGCTCGCGCAATAGGCCGCCATTGCGTTTCACTGTCAGTATGTAGTGAGATGGCTACTGTGGAGCACAAGGTTTTCTGCGTTATTGAGTTTGCAAAAAGTGAGTCACAAATTGTAACGCAGCGGGCATTTCGTAGCAAATTCAGTATTGAACCACCAACTAGAAAAAGCATTAGCCGTTGGTTTACGCAATTTAAACAGACTGGAAGAGTGTGTAAAGGAAAAAGCACAGGCTGACTGCGTGTGTCAGAGGAGGATGTCAGACAGATTGAAGACAGTTTTGTTTGCAGTCCACGTAAGTCTACCCATAGAGCTAGTAGAGAACTTGGAATACCCCAACCAACTGTATGGAAAGTTCTGAGACGGCATTTGTTGTACAAGCCCTAATGATTACAACTTGTGCAGGCTCTTAAACCTAAAGACAAAGAGAAGTGTCTCGAATTTTGTGGTTATGTGCTAGGAATGATGGAGGATGACGCATTTCTACAGCGTATCATTTTTAGCAATGAAGCGACTTTCCACCTTAGTGGAAAAGTCAACAGACACAATGTTCGCATATGGGGTTTGCAAAATCCACATTCAACATTGCAACACGAAAGAGACTCACCGAATGTAAACGTGTTCTGTGCCTTATCCCATACAAAGGTTTATGGACCATTTTTCTTTGCGGAAAAAACTGTAACTGGAATAACATACCTGGACATGTTGTAACAATGGCTGTTCCCTCAAATTATGGAAGATTCACAGGACCTCATTTTCCAACAGCTCCGCCCCATTGGCACAGCGATGTACGAGGCTTTTTTAATGAATCCCTTCCTCAGCACTGGATAGGTCGCAGGGTAAATGAAGACCTGGCTCTACACTTCTGGCCACAAAGATCTCCTGATCACATCCCATGTGACTATTTCTTATGGGGTTATGTTAAGGAAGCTGTTTACATCCCGCCTCTACCTACAACTCTGGACGGCATGCGGAACTGTATCACTGCTGCCATGCACTCAGTAACAGAAGATACGCTTGCTCGTGTGTGGAACGAGTTTGGCTATCACGTAGATGTTTGCCGTGCAGCAAACGGTGGACACATGAACATTTATAATGTATTGAACAAAACTTTGAAAATCCCTCTGTTTATTGGTATAAAGGTGGTTCATGTTAGATTTGTACTTTAATAAATACGAATCTTATAAAATGGGTCCATCATTTAAAATCACCCTGTATAACCTCAACATAGCATAAACATAAACGAGTAGGAAAGTAAATTAATAGTTTTCAAACTTGGGGACCAGAAAAATGTGATGTATTAATGAGAAAACATATAATTGAGCTAAATATAAATGGACTAAGTTCAGAGACTAAACAATTTAGCATATATCTGCAAAAAACACAGAAGTTAATAATGTGTTCAGGTTCAACGGCACATATTTATGCATCATCTTAAAGCATAAATAATTACTAATATCGCTTCCTTGATTTTGCTTAGATGATACATAAAAGTTAAAAATAGAGTTAAGGAGATAAAACGATATTCCACAGATTACCTAGCATAAGGCTAAACTTTACTTCAAAATAATCTTATTATAGATTTGTAAAAAACTTTTTAAAAAATGTTTATGAACCAGTGTTGCTTTTTTTTTTTTTTTTTTTTTTTGTTCCACTTGTATCCTATCTGTAACATAGACATCTGTCATATTGTTTGATATGACTTTACTGTTGGGCAATTGTTTCCAAACATAATATTTATTTTAAAAAGTCTATGGAAATGAGAGCTATCTAGACTGACTTCTCATCCTCCTAAACCACTTCCCAGCAAATTTATTCAAAATTCATCTAGCAGATTTTGAGAGGGGAAAAAAAAGAAGAAAAGATTAACGACTTGTTTAATAGCAAAGGATACTATGTTTCCTGTTTTCCAATGCACGAGTTATTTACATACTCATAGGTGCCGACTATAGAATACTCATTTTTTGGATATACCCTTAGAAAAGTGGGCATGCTCAGGTACCTGCTCATGTTATTCCTACTTCCTAATATTTTAAGACATTAAGGAAAGCTATTTCAGTAACTTTTTGCTCTTTCAACTTAGTGTGTAATAAACAATGTAACAGAAATTTTGCACAGGGTAATAACTTGCTAACTTCAAAACAGTGAATAGAAAATTACAGAGCATACATTCCTACAATAACATAATATTATAAGTTTAAATAAGTTACTGTATTGATCAGTTTTGATATATTGGGCGTTCAGTTTTAGTGTCTCATGAAACATACATTACCTACTCAGTGCACTTCTCCCTCAAAACGAGGCATAAGCAACAAATTTCATTTCCTACAATCTTCCTTCATGCTGTGTACATTTCTCCTTCTGGAGTGAAACATTAATGATTTCTAAATACTCCTTCACATTTATAAACACTGTATAGTACTGACAAAGTCACTCCAATAAATTTTTTAATTTGCCTCATTAAGTAATTCTTTTAACATCCGTGATTTTCATGATCAGCAAACACTTTGTAGTTTCTGCTGCACATTTCTCTTTACAAATAATTTCTTAAATAGATATATTAATTTGAATTATCTTACCACTGAAGGGCCCCTCCCCCCGCAAAAGGCACTTTGTGTACTTGCAATACATGTCTGCATGTCTCACCACAATAGAAAAGGTTCTTCAGCAATGTGCTGGCTATTAACCTTCCGGCAGGTGCGCTTAATTTCATCACACAAGCAGGCACATATTGTAAAGTTTACAACATGGATGTTTTTAAGTAATAACAAGACATTTCTGGGAAATTTGGGTAATGTATTGAAGGACACAGTTAAATAAATTGTTGCAGAATGCTCTACCAACAACTTTAGTTATTTGAGTTCTTGATGAGACTATTTTATCAATAATATCAAGGTCAATTATTTTCAGAAAAGCATTAACTTTATCAGCAATATTTGTCATTTCCTCTTTGGACCTGGAAAACTAATTACAAGGTTTTTCTCTTTGTTTTTAAGTTTTAGTACACTTTTACACCATTGTTTAACTTTGTCTCTTCCAATAAAGAACTCCTGCACATCGTTTAACTGATCGAAATCTTCATCATACACCTCTTCCTGTTGATTCACTATTGTGGTTCTCTAATTCACCATTCCATCACTCAAACCTGCATTACTTTTCTCCAGCTATGTAAAATCTGTATACGTTTCGTTATCACTTTCTTCAAATAGTTTACGAACCTCCTCTTCCTTTGAGCTGAAAATAAATAATACAAATAACAAATAAATGCATGTGCCCAAATAGCCAGATTTACAAATTAAGTGTACAACTATTCAAAAAACCATTGATAGTGCATTTTACTTGTTATTACACGTACCTCTGTATAACGCTGACTCCTAGATTCAAGCATGTATCTGTCACAGCAGCAGTTGCATGTTGTACTTTTTACAACATTCAATATCTTGTTACTTAGAATGCCTTAAGCCAAATAAGACCATTAAACAAAGAAACAGTAACAGTTATAACCTTCAACAAAGAGGAGCTAGATTTTTTGAACAAAGGCCTCAAGACTTGCCCAAAGTTTTCCAACAATCCGGATGTCTACGTGGCCGACATACAAATAGCCTCAGCAAATCTGAGCAACAGTGACAGGTGCACAATTCGCAACAAATGTGCGGAAATATTGAGCAAAATGCCACACAAAAAGGGCCCGGGCACAAACCGTAGAAACATCGCCAAAACTCTAAAACAATAAGTATGTGGTATATTTGAAGGCAGATAAGGGGAGCAAAATCATCATTTTGGATGGATCTGATTACTCAGAAAGAATGTGAGAATTGCTGAATGGGGGAGAATACCTGCTCTTGAACAATGAGCCCTTGAAAAAATGGATAAAAGCGTAGAGAAAGCCATAAATAACAGCCATATCATCCCAAAAGACAGACGACATAGTATGAAGATGGACAACCCCAAGTTAGCCAGAATATACGGCCTCCCCAAAATTCAGAAGCATGGCAACAACATGGGGCCGATAATTAGTTATATAAATGCCCCTTCTTATTGACTTTCCAGCTGCTTGCTTCACTAATTTCAAGCACTGCTACAATTCAAAAGCCACAGCATCAAAAACTCCCTTGAGCTGGTGGAAAAACTGCAGTTGATCAAACTGGACCCCCAGGACACACTAGTCTCATTTGACGTCAAAAACCTATTTCCAAGCATTCCCATAGACAAGCTGGTCACATTTCTGAGAAAATGGTTACTTTCCCATCCTTGCTGAACAACCGTGAAGAATATCTACACCTCACCAGGATCTGCCTAAGCCATTCCTTTTTAGTTTTTGAAGGAAATTTCTAACAGGAAAAAGGTTTGGCTATGGAAAGCTCCCTATCTCCTTTCCTGGCAAATTTATTTATGAGCCAACTTGAAATACACATCACCAAAGCGTTCCCCTATATGTTCAAAGTTTGGTACAGATATCTTGACAACATATTTGCAATAGTAAAACACAAACACATAGAGGACTTTTAACTTACAGGACCCATCCATTCAATTCACCATAGAGATAGCTACCAACAACTCCTTAGCTTTCCTGGACCTCAAATTAATGAAGATTTCAGATGGCATAGAATTCGGAATACATAGAAAACCCACACACACAGATAATTACATCAAAGCACACAGTTACAACCCCAAAGCACACAAAGAACAACACAAGTTCAACAGCAGGCTCATAGATTAATCAACATCCTCCTCAACATAACTGAATACTATAAAGAATATCAACAATTCTGGACTCATAACCATGAAATAGACACCAATATCCAGTCCAAAAACCGAAAGAGCTTGAAGTATGGGAGAAGACGATTTACATAAAGAAGTTTGAAAACGGCATCATGAACTTTGATTTGCCAGAAGCAGACAACCCTCTATTTAGTTTCATCCGGCCACCCCAGGCTTTCAACAATACGACTCGAGAGTTCATCCGACAGGCAACAGGCAGCTAATGATGTGAGCTCATGCTCAAGACACATGTTCTGCAAAATAAATGAATGAGTGAAGCAAGTAAGAATCTTTAGGTTGACACCACTTTCATCAAGTGTATTTTATTTATAACATTGTTGAATAGGTATCGACAAAGGAATACATTGAACTGGTGAGCAATACCTCAAGTTTAAAACCTTGATAAAGCATAAGTACAGCTGGTGGTGTACTTTTTACAACAGTGTGCCTGCTGGAAGGTTAATTGATTTTAGTGTATTGTATATAATTCTGAACACATAAGCAATAAGTGCCCTATGTTGAAGTATTCAATTAACACTCCTCTACATTTCCTGAAAATATGGTAACACACTATAGACAGCAACATATCACCTGTTTGTTTCTAAAATAATCTTTGAAATAAATGGTGGTATCTGCTTCTATTAGTTCAGTGTTTCAAATATTTATGAAACCAAAACTCTTTCTGTGATGCTGATATTTAAAAAATTTTGGAAATGCTGTATATCCTGCAACTACTAGGAGGAAATGTGTAAGCTTTTCAGATATGAAAGAATATTCAAAATTGATGGAATAGTTGCTGAAATTACTAAACATGCATAAAAATACATTTCCTCTCTAGTTATTACAGATATAGGCATTTATGAACAGACACTTTTCAACATATTACCACCACACAACAGTTGCATAAAAGTGTCTTCCTTAATGTCACTTTAAACCATGGTTTTACTCATTTAAGAATAATTCTGGAGTATCCATAAATCTATTATGTTCCCCATTTACAATTTATAACAGACAACTTCAGCACTTTTGATTCCACTTGCTGGAATATTAAAAATAAATGCTATGCCAACTCATGATTACTCCAGTATAATTTTATGAGAAATGCATTTAATATTTGTTTTGTACTATTCCTTCCATTTTGAAAGCTTTTCAAATCCAATATAAGGTTAAAGCAAAAGATATAATACAATAAGCTTCTCAGCATACCTATAGCAACTATCATCAAGAAACTTCTGACGGTCCACTTTTGTAGCATTTTGAAATCTAGTAAAAACCTCATCTATCTGAAGTGGCCATGTATGAAGACATGCAGAACCAAATAGAGCCAAGCCACCTCCTCCCAGAGCCACATATGCTTCTGTTGCAGCTATCATCTCTTCATGGGTCCTTGGAATATCCGAGGGGGCCTGATATCGTGTGCAAGACAGAAAGGCTAGGAACTTGCGATCTCTGCAACCCAGGGGTGAGAGCATTAGCTCTCGCCCAAAATGTTCCCACAGCTCTCTGGGAGTCATTACTTTTGCTCTGTCCACAGGAAGCTGGCTGCGAAACACAATACATGGAGGACTAGAGCGGTTCAGGTCTTGTTCCAGCTGGAAAGTTGCTCGATTGTTTGTGGCTTCAAATAGCTTCTCTGCTACCAAGCTCTGGATGATTCGTGCACCAAGAGCTATTCTTGCACATGCGCTTGGCACTGTGTTATCTTCACCTTCAGGAACCTAAGGAAAAAATATTTTCCCAGCTATATCACTACATGTAATGCTT
Organism: Deroplatys truncata; assembly: GCA_030765065.1. Classification (NCBI taxonomy): domain Eukaryota; kingdom Metazoa; phylum Arthropoda; class Insecta; order Mantodea; family Mantidae; genus Deroplatys; species Deroplatys truncata. The sequence continues at coordinate 116,727,118 of CM060980.1, forward strand.
TTAATTTTATGATCACTTAACCAATAAAATTATGTACATGCAACTAACAAATAAATAAAACATTTGAACATCAGGGTAATCATGATTTAGAATTGCATGCCTTACAGCTTATCATTTTGAAACATTTCACTATTTTCATCTCACTTCAGAAAGTTAAACTCTGTTTGAAGCACAGTAATTCATAATGCTGTTACTAGTTCCACAACAGACATTCTGTGATACGGTTAACCAGTATGGGACAGAATCAGGAAGCACAACAGATTTTATGGTATGGTGAACCACACAAATTATATCTATTGCTCACAGCAATGTGTGGTACACTGCCTGTTTATACTACCTTACCTGCCTAGAAATCTCAGACCTCTCCGTAAAATAGCATGAAAGCAGAAGGGTGCAAGAGCAGTGACATTGTCCTGCATATCCAACTGAACTAGTATTACAATCCCTACAGGACAGTTTTTATTTCAATGCAAAGAATGCAAGAAATTATTTTTCAGTTTGGCAATGGAGTTACTTGTGACATTGTGCTTTAATTCTTATTAAATCGATTTGAATGAAATAGCAGCATCTGTGAAGTAGGTGTGAGCATTAAAGTAGTTTCTGGGACATCATTAATGAAATGGAGGAGAAAGTCGCATTTATAAGACATTTCTAACAAAGTTCTAAAAATATTAATGATAAACGATATACCTAACATTAAAACAAGATAAAAATGATGCATTTAGTTTTTTCTGTACCTTGAATATATAAACTGAATAATTATTCATGCTTTCAACAACAGTGGATTAAAATATCTTATTAAAATACAGAAAATATACTAACATTTTGCTTTATTAATTTAACATAAAATTCTTTCTCTGCAAAGTTACTGTAAACATGAATTTTGTGTTTCAATTTGTGTTGACATACATTCTCATGATCTTAAAAAATGATAATACATATTTCCTACCATTATTTGTAACACAACTTTAAAAAAACACATACTTTTTGCACAACTATCTAGGATGTATCTTCATTTACCATAGTTATTAATCTATCACTGTAAGAGAACACTTATTTACCTGCTCAATGTTGCTACATAGTTGGAAATACTGTGTTCAGAGCTGAACTACCAGCCAAATGATCGCCTGACTTAATTATTTAATACTGATCTGTGTTATGCTACAAAGGGAAAGTGAAGTAGAAAACGTAGTGCCTTCAAGTAAAGATAGTGAATGTTATAATAACTGATAATCAAAAACGTAATTTATCCTTTTAAAGCAGACATATTGCTACCACAAGACGAACATTTTTCAATGCACAAATCTAAACTTATTACCAATTTAACACTTAGTTATGATTATTCTGTTATTCAAAAAAGACTAGCTATAAGAAACAAAAGTTTTTGCCCTAAATATGGAAGCAAGATGTTTACAAAGTATAGCTGGATTCATCATTATTGGCTTCTGTCCTTACTCTAAAATCTGTAGTAAGTGAATCAACATTCAATCCATATTTAATAATAATAATAATAATAAATAATAATAATAATAATAATAAATAATGATAAAAAAATGCACATGCAAAACAATGAGGGAAGGAGAGAGATAACTCTTGATAACTATAGGTTATCCGAGTTTTGTAAAGGTGAATTCATTTAAATGCAAGTACTTTTTTCCTAATCTGAATAAAAGCATGGAATGTGTATCAGTATTTTATTAATTCCATTACAATCAAATGTATTACTTTCTATGGGACATATAAAAGTATGAGTTCAACAATGTGTTGCATATCAAATGCAAACTTGAAACTTATTAGGTTTGATATGGAATAGTTGATTCACATTGTTTAAAGACGCTATGCTTTGGCTTATTGGAACAATCAAGAGCATCGTCTCAGTTTCTGCTGGGGGGGGGGGGGCAAGATTGCCTGAAGCAATTGTCCAAATTTTCATGTGAATTTTAACGACACATTTAGCCTAAGAGAAAGTTATCTTTTATTTCTTAAATGTGAAATATTTATATTAAAATTACAGTTTTCGTAATTTTTATTTTGGTAGAGCAATAATAACCAGTAATCTAATTATTTCTCATAACTTGGGGGAGACAATTGCAATTTCCCCCCCCCCTGTAGCCCGAAATGATGCCCCTGGGAATGATCATTAAAAAATTACAAAGTACATATAATGTAAAAAATATTGTAATATACAAATTATATGTGATACATTAAATTTACAGACTTTGCTCTATAAAAACTACAAAAAATGACAGTTTATTCAACTTACAGTAGAGAATTGGCAGAAATAGGCAACAAAGGTGTTCAGATTTAGAAAGTTATATAAAATAAGCCTGGCAACACTGTCTTGGAAAGAATACATTCAGAAGGTACAACAGTCAACAGGTAGCTGAAAGTGGACAATAACCTGTGAAACACGTTCTGTGGAAACAGATCATACGTGTAGCTAGGATTGTTTTAGTCAAATCATGCCTAGTGTTCAAGTACTTCAATGTAATTGTTCCAACTCACTTGCATACTGGAACTGTTAAGAGAAAAGTGGAAATATTTTTACTAAAATATGTTAATTTATAAATACTTTCTGGTTAAGGCTCTTTTGGATGTAATTATATTAGAGGAAAGTATGAAAATAGGGAAATGGAAAAGTAGTTATATGTAATTTCCAAGCTTAATAGCTGGAAAACAAGACTGTTATACTGAATCTTGTATGTTTAATTCACACTGCTAGCCAAATTTATTACTTTCTCTACCATATACCTAGTAAGTGGAGAAGGTATTGCATTCCACCATAAATTTGATACCAAGATTTCACCAGAAATTAATGTTTTGAGCCCCCTGAATACAAAGCATTTTTAGAAAACTGTCCATGTGTATTCTATGAACCGTATAACTCAAAAACGAAAAGTTGGATCAACAACAAACTTGGTATTTAAGTTCAGTACCTTCCAAAGATGAGACACAAAGATTTTAAAGAAATCACTCCTACCCCAAACTACCCTTTACATAGGACATTTTTTTAAATTTTTTAATTCTCTAAAAACTGGATCTAATGATTTTGATTAAAACACCACATGTTAAAGATATTTACAACAAATAAAATGTATGTCTTGAATTTTCTGGGAATAGCCTTTGAAGTCCTCTTCATTAGGAATGAATTTTGTATAATAAGTGCAGCAAGTTCTTGTCATTCTGCTATGGTTTACCAAATATGCAAAATCCATTCAGAATAAGAGGTCCTCACAGGCAGATAATTCAAGATATACATTTTTTCAGAAAAATATCTTAAATATATGGTGTTTTAATCACAGCCATTTCTATTAATTTACAAAGGACCAAATTCATTAATTTTTTTCGATCTAAATTAAATTCTTAATGTCTTGGAAATGTGCATAGTATGATAATCCTTTCAGATTCAAACAGAGCGGTCCAGGAGAGGGTAGGGCAGAAGTGCATATACCATTTTACAACATATATTATGTTGTGATATTCTCCCCTACCCATATTCACTACTTTCCCATTATTATACAATTTATATGGGACTTTGTGGCTTGTCAGAGATACTCAGAATTCATGTGGACATGTACTGAGTCATATTATGCTGCTCCATAAGATTGTATACAGCACTACAACCTTTCAAGGTCAATAAGTAATATATGCATAGTTGGACTCAAACTCAAGGCTTTGAAGTTGAAAACAACTTCAAAGTCTTATACATAGCCATAATTTAGTATACCTAGTTTGAACACGTAACTGAAAGTCTTTGTAGCAATAAATCAAGCAAAGCTGAAATGCATGCATTATGTCATTGCCCTTTATGGAGAAATATAAATATGTATGCATTCAGATACTGATGACAGAAAAGATAATTTCATGATCACTTATTACATTACATTCACGACATCTACATAATGAATTTTTATAGGGATGAGACCTCAATACTCTTGATACTTGGTGATATCGAAGTATGTCTTGAGATAAACCTTTGATACTTTTTTGTTATTTTTAAATTTTTAAGATTTGCATTATTAAAAGTCGTTGCGTTTAGCTTTATGCTAGATAATGAATGAAAGGAGTCGAGACATCACATTATTGTTTTGCAGTTTCCCCAAAGAGTTGCTGTGCTATGGTTCTGAAGACGGCACTAAGCAAATAATAATAATAATAATAATAATAATAATAATAATAATAATAATAATAATAATAATAATAATTTATTGGTAATTCCAGGTAGGGTCATTTGCCACTCCCCCTTGCTGACACCCATGAAGACTTCTCAAAATTATCTAGAAAACTGCACAATAAAATACCAATGACTAACATTTTAATGAAAGCTTCAAACCCACAAAACCTACAAGCTTTGGCTACATAATTTAGTTTTTAAAATTTCAGAAGATATACATTGATGTTCCTACTTGCTGATATTCATTATTAAAGCAACCCTTAGCTGATACATGGAAAATTTGACAAGTTTTACGAAATCTGGAAATGACAAGCTGGTGTTCGCCCATATAAATGCAGTAACACAGTTTATAAAAAAAAAAAAAAACACAGAAATACAGTAGCCATAGCTATGATGTTTGCTTGTTTTTTTGTGTATTTTAGCTTAGTTCAAAAAAAGACATCAAACAATAAATAAATATAGTATGTGAAGCTAGTGATTCTCCATTTTAAGAATCCAGAACATGTAAACTCCACAGGTCTGTCGAAAAATGCCCTAAGTGCTTATCTTATACTGCTCTCTTCACATGTAGTCTAAATACTGTATCAAATCCATACTACTTAGGAAATGTGAAAGTATATAGTATTCAGTATGCCCCCATTATCCATAGCAAATGTTTTGGCTCTTAATAGGATGTTGAAAATCCAGACGAAAAAAAGGTTTCCACAGTGTAATTGACACTTAACTGTTGGAGGAAGATCAAAGTGACGGCATAAACAGCAGACACAGTGGAGCAAGTGGCAATGCGATGGGTTAGTGTAACCAGTTGATTACAATGAGGGCATATTGAGGACTCACTCAGGTGAATAGCTGTGAGTCGCTAACGTGTTGGTAGGATGTCATGAACTGCTTGGTACCAAAAGCAATGGACTGCATATGGAAGTGCAGCACTGTTGTTCTTCCAGAGTTATTGGTAGTTAAGATTAGGTGGCGCAACATGTTCAATGTGCATTGACGGAGCTTTGCAGACTTGAATTAGTTCCTGATAGATTCTTCGTACAAGTCTGCTTCCAGATTGGTGACAATTCAGACTTAATACCATTCCAAGAATATGTCTGTAGGTATCACAATGAAGCCAGAATGGATCAAAGATCTACAGATTATGCAGATGAATATGAGTGAATCAAGAATGTATCAAGAGGCAAAAAAACTAGAATTCATATCTTGTATCTGCTTCCCACACTAAGAAACAAGGCCAGTCACTTGAAACCCATATTTATTGGCCCAATTCTCCCTACAGGGAGATAAATGAAAGGTAGACATGGGCACTTGAAAAATAGTTTCGCCAGCTGAACCATGAAATTGCACAGATGATTTGGTGTGCATATAGTTTGGGCATTGGCAAAACTTGAGCTACAAATCAACACTAGGAGAGTGTGTACATGTGCACTACCCAACTGCGCTGGTACTGACACAGATCTCGACAATACAGATCCTTGGCACAGTTCTTAATCCAGCCAACATGGGTTTCCAGTTTAGGTAATGCATTTCTCCCAATGCTGCTGTGGAGGTAATGCCCAAAACCTTGATTTTCGAAACAGTCTGCAGTGATGATAGTTGTGGAGGTGTAGTCCAACACCCAAAGAGAAGAGCCTTGGACTTCTCCTTATTGATCTCATGACTAGATACATCACTGTAGGTTTGCAGGGCACACCATAAGAAGCATAGATCCAGTTCATTGCTGAGGATAATGCTTACATCATCAGCATATAACAGTGCACCCAGTCTGCGATTATGCAAGGAAATCCCAACAATCATAATTTCTAGTTGATAAAGGAATGGATTTAATGCTAAAATAAATAATGTCATTGATCTTGGATATCCTTGTCGAATGGAATGAGCAATGGGAAAATCACAAGAGAGAGAAGGTAATTAATTTGTACACAGAGATATCAGTTTACAAAATTTGATGTATGAGATAAAAACATTACTGAAGCTATCCCAAGCCAAACAATGGAACGAAAAGGCATGATGAACACTATCAAATGCATGTTGAAATCCAATGACAAAAAAACATGTTAATTTCCCTAAGAACGGTAGGCAATGGAATCACGTAAGGTGCACAAAACATTGAATATATTGCATTCTGGGATACCACAACGTTGTGAAGGATGAATGAGTTTCTCCAGAAGAGGTTGAATTCTATTGGTCAGTATATGAGCCAAAATTTTATATCATAATTGAGTAGCATAATGGGGTGGAAGTCATCAACAGAGGAAGGCTGAGGTTTCTTCTTAATGAGCACTATAACACCACGCTTTTGAGAAGCACAGAGATGTCCACACTGTAAAATGGCATTGAAGACTGCACTTAAGTCGTCACCCGACACATCCCAAAATTTACGGTAAAACTTATTGGATAAACCATCACTGCCAGGTGTTTTGGAGGTCTTTCCCTGAAGATGGCAATATAGACTTATATTTTGCTGATTGATAGGTCAAAGGACTGCAGCTCCTTGTCAATAAGAGATGGAGGTTTACAAGAGTCAAAGTGAGTGAACAAAGAAGTGCCAAGTGTGTCTTGATGGAAAAATCTTTGGAAGTGAGAGCGAATCATATGACTAATAAAAGGCTGTGTAGTGCATAGATTCATCTTGCACCTTTTAATATGAAACTGGAGTGGCAAAGTTTGTAAGTCTGTATAAGATACAGACTTATACATTACTCTTCCACTGAGGTATGTAGATGACTCCTAACTTGTAAGCCTTCCATATGCCTCCTATAAATACCTTACATTTTGGCCTTGTAGAAATTTGATCGTATACGAAGGGTACCACAGTCCATGGGCAGCTCTTGGAGATCCTAGAGGCACCGGAGGAAAAACTGTAGTGTGTGTTTTTCATTCCTTAAGTGTGCATAAGAGGTGTGCCTAAAGAAATATTGCAATCGAGGCTTGACACACAGGTCTTACCAATTAGCGATATCTCTACCTTGAGATTTCTTTAGGGACCAGCACTTCCAGAAGTCTGGTATTTCGTTTGCTATGGATCTTTGATGAAGATATATTGTGTTGAGTTTCCAGTAGGAGAGTCCAATAGAGAAAAAGGAGAGGCGTATGTCAATGTGGAGAATGACGGCTAAGTGGTCTGAAAAGGATATTGGGGCGTTAGCAATGGAACTAACTTACCAACAAGTTCTTGAGGAAGGTAGAAGTGATCCAGACAGTAAGCAGAGTTAGCAATGACATATGTATGTGCAGCAGGTCTATGCTACAAACTCGTGCTAGGTCTGCAGAAACCAGCACAATCTTCCAGACGAAGGATGCAGTTGAAATCAGTCTTCCCCAAGTTGTGACAAGGTAAGGTACAAGAAAATTGGCGAGCCCACACAAAAGAAGTCTTTCCTTCCTTACATTTGTTACTTCCTGAAGGCGCATAGATGTTGATAGACCCATAATCCTGGTACACACTAATGATACCACGTCCAGATGAAAGGTGTTCAATGGACTGAAGGACAATCCCAGGTTTTGTGTTGAATGCTGTAACCCAGAGTTCTGTTCCTACACTAACATGTTTCATATAGTGACGTAAAGAAGAATTGGTGAATGTAACTTCTTGCAAGAACAAAAGTCAATGTCATAGTCATAGAGAAATCGTTGTAACGCATATAGTTTGGTCTGCAAAGAACTGCAATTGAAGTTTGCTGTAGCAACAAGTAAGATACAGCTCATACAGAGAAAACAAACAGCTAAATAGTTAATGCTCGTAAATTGAACCATGTTGATACTGTAATCACGGGTTCAAATCCAGCAGAGGGCGATGGATTTTTTTTTCCGGACGTAAAAATCCTTTACATGGCTTCCTTTGGAAGGGAAGTAAAACTGGTGGTCCCTGTGATAGATTTATGGCACATAACAGAAACCAAGCCCAATATAGAGGCCTATGACCAAAACTTCCAGTTTTCACGCTCAGTATAGAATGGGATGCTAAGAACCCTAATAATTAATTAAAGAGCATCCATAAATAAAAACTCAATTTAATTTTAACTGTAGCTACTACTCCAGCTTACGAAGGAGAGAAAATCCAAGTTTATTGCTTTCAACCCTTTTACGACACTTGCAGAAACAACATTCGAGTTCTTGTAACTCATCGCTTCCCATGGTGGTACTAAAGGTCCTCCAACTGAAAAGGGCTCTGCATTCTTTGCATCAATCCAATTTCCACGTTCAAGATCACATCAGAGAGCGAGGTGTTTGCGGTATCTGTCACATCAGTGCCAAGAGGGGTAGTGTTACCTCTCTCACAAGCTCCAGCAGTGACAGAAACGGTACGGTCAGAACTCAGCACTGAAGTGGATTAACCACATGACTTAGAAAACAATTTAGTAAGTTCCTCAGCATTATCAATTCCCAAGTCCGAGTGACACATTCATCATTGTGCTACGGCAGTACCACAGGGTTCCTCAGTTGCTACATTTGACTTTGCAAAGCCTGGAAGCTACTCCTGTGCCAAGGACACATTGGAGATGGGCAATGAAGAAACGTCCTCCTGAGGCTCGGTCTCCATCATGGTCACGGTTTCAGTGGGCAGAGTGACAGGGGAATCATCAGATTGTTCTACAGAGATTCCATCAGTACACAAGTTATGTGAGGAGCTGTGTTGCTTGAACAAGTCACTGAACATGAGCTGCATCCTAGACTGAACACTGATGGGCTGCCAAAAACCTCTATTACAACAAGCCTGTCGGAGGTGAGAGGAACTGACACACGAAAAGCAAACCTGTTCTTGTCCAGGATAAGTTACATAAGCTTTGTGACCAAGAATGTATATGTTGGATGGAATTGGTTTTGTAAGCTGCATGGAAGTAATCAGATAACAGTTACCACATTAAATTGGTAACCCGTTTGCTCAATTTTCCCTTTTAATACATCACTCTTTTTCATACTGAAATAACCTATTGCATACACAGTCATTTGGAATTTCAAGCAGAATGTTTAGAATATATATTGTAATCAGATCATCTTCAGTAAGTGTATAATGTTTACAGCTGTAGTTACCCCATTTAAGAGTTTGATTATAGACTCACCCCTGTGACATTGTAGGTAACTTGTGTAAACTGTGTTGTTTGAAACTTTATATAAGCTGCATTCTGTTTTCCTACTAGTTGATAGCTAATAAATCCTCATGTTTAACATGGAGCACTTTTTCAATCTAGCGATGTATATCCATTGTAGAGGGGCAGTGATCGTCCTCCTTAAATGCTGCCTTTAGTGTGTTTTGACGCACAATTCTAGTCACCATTTTATATAATAGTACAATTGCAGTAATCTACCAAAAACATGAAGGAAAACGGCAATTATTACAAGGCACTACACAAGAAGCAAGCCACTAACCTGTAGCCTACTTCGACCTCAAAGGATTCATAACATCATAGAATAAGTTCTTAGATTACTAAAATCTTCAGAAAGACAAAATTTCCTGCACATGAAAAGGTACAAGGACTTTCACCTGGTAGTAGCATCAGATGGGTTATAATAGCTTTCAAAAGACAACATTGTGCCACCAGGTAGAGCATGGTAAAAATCATCTTCAAGAAGCAAACAGTGAAAAGCATGTCAATTATGTATAAACTATCCAGTTAGCACAAGTTAAAATACTACCCAGAAGACACTGACATCAGGCTTATTAGTTGGGGCTCATGACACAGTATCATCCTTTCTGGCAAAATTTTGACTTGTAAACAAAGACAAGTCCCAAAATGATACCTTGTATGTATAAAAGATTAAACTTGTATCCTCTGTAGTTTTTATACAACTATCAATGCCACTACAATTCTGTAACTAATTCATTTTTGTAATACCTAAATCCTCGCATTTGTATATTTCCTTTTTGTTTCAAATTTATTAGTCAACCAATTATTATAGTGCTTCATTAACTTTATCTGTTATTGCAATATGTGCAGGAATTTTTGATTAGGTTAGTTTTATAAATAATGCAAAGACTCAAGTCAAAAGCACATTACAAACCAATCTTTATTCAAACTGGCATTCAGAAAATGAACTAATTTTCAAGTTTTTAGACAGGAAATTATCAATAAAATAATATCCTAACATCTGTATTTTAGTGACACTATCTTCAGTTACTTGCTAAGGAACTTAGAACATGTTTCCAGAACCATTGTCCTCATGTCTACAGCTGAGGATGCACACAATAGTTCTGCACACATGTATTTAGTCCTTATTTTTAAACAAGTTAATGAAGATAGTGTCACACATACAAAAAATAAAGACAGAGAAAGAAAAAACTGTGTCAGACCTATTATTTGGTATTCAAGACAATTGAAGGGGGAAAAAAAAAACAAATTGAGTTTTATTTATGGACGCTCTTTAACTACTATGGTTCTTTGGACAATTGAAGGGGTCAGAGAAATATAGCCATAAGCCATAATTTCATAAATTTCCAGATATATGGCATACAATTTCATCCTCTTCAGTGTCACTGGAAAACATTTCTAGTTTTCTCAATAGATAACAGCATATGACAGGTTAAAGTACAGTGACTGTATTAGTCACTGTAGGTTAAAGTTGCTGTGCCATCTGGTGATATTTGAGAAGTTATAAAGTCATATGCCACAACAAGATGGAGTCCAGCTCAAGAGTGAAATAAGCTTTTTCCCAAGTTAGGAGTTTAGACAATAGTATGTAGGAGCAGGAAGAAACCTCTATGAAACTGACAGTGACAGTTCTTTGCAGCCATCAAGCAGTAAGTTCAAATGACACATTGGTAAATGTATAAGAGTACATTATTAGTGATAACCATTGTTATGAGACTTGTGACTGTAACTCTCATTATTCTTGAAGTTTAGAAATTACTGTCTCTTAGAAAAATACATTAATATTTAGAAGAGATTTCAAATTTGAGGATAGTTTATACATAACATAATCTATACTAAGTAAAGAATTTGAAGAAAAAATGTCATATGATAGTTAAAAATACCTAAATACGTATTTGTGTGGCTTGTAACTATGTCTCATGTATATTCCTTTGACTTTATTATTTTAATATTAGAGTTTGAAGTAAAAGTATGTAAAGGATCAAAGGATCGACCCCCCCAAAAAAGAGGGGTCCATCAAGGAAAACAAAGTGAAACAGTGCCCAGTGGAAAAAAGAAAACGCCAAACGATGCCATATGCAGGTTGGAAATACATGTCAACCAAAACAAACAAGACTATTGAGGCAGCTACTTTGGGAGACCTCCCTGTACATGTTCCAACAATTGCTGTACTAAACTTCTTGGTGAGGAAGAGAATATGTTTCATTCATTCTGGGATGCAAGAGATTTTAATATGCAGAACACATATCTGATGGTTAAGAAGAAATGGTCGCAAAAATAGAGGTGGTTTGTTTTCTTTAATTAATATTACTTTCAGTTGCAGATTTGCTGAAGACGTTTTAGTAATATGATGATGATGATGATGATGATGATAATAATGATAATAATAATAATAATAATAATAATAATAATAATAACAACAACAACAACAACAATAAATTTATTTTTTCAGTTACCTAAAGAAGATCAAGGATAAAACATCTACAAAGGGAGTAACTTTCTCATATTATGTGAATGTACATGGAACACAAGTCCTAGTAGCAAGGAAGCATTTCTGACTGTTCATGAGTTACAAAATCATGCAAGACGAGAAAGGAATTTACAACAGCAAACGAAGCTGGGTCTCTCTATACCAAAAAATAATGCAAGGGATCAGTGTATTACACAATAATGCTTATTCGTTTTGCTATAACAAAACTTGATCCAAATACTGCATATATTTTTTTAACTTTCAGGTAAGCATGGGAACCTACCTCACAAATTCTCATATGATGCAGTGCAAGGAGTTCAAAATTTTGTTGATGCCATTTCAAAGTACAGCAGCCACTACAACAGACAATAAAACCCCAATAAAATTTATATGGAATGTGATTTAATGATTCTGTCCCCATTTCGTGATCAATATTCTACTTACTGCAAAGAAAATAATGTCCTACAGTTTTGTAGAGTAAATTTTTGTTTTGGATAACAATATAGAATTTAAATTTCTAAGTCTGATACCTGTCCAAAGTGTGATCCATTTCAATCACTCATCAATAATCCAGAGCTAACTGCTGAGGAGGTTGCATAAAAGAAACTCCAATATGAATTACACATTAGAAAAGCTGAAAGTGGGCAAAAAATGATTGCAAATTTAACTACTTTAGCTAAGGAAAATACACAAAAATATGATTTAATTGCTATGGATATGCAGCAAAGACTTCCTGCTCCTAAGCTAACAGCAGGTCCAGTGTTTTATAAAAGAAAAATATGGACATACAACCATGAAATACACAACTGTGGATCAAACAAAGGATTTATGGTTTTTTTGTGGAGTGAGAATGAAGCAGATCTCATGAAGTTGGAGCTGTTTGACCAAGTTCTTGGAGGTAGCCAACCCTCAAGCCAGGCAACCTTACATAATCACCAACAACTGCAAAATACAGGCAAAGAATTGGGCTATAGTTGCTCTGAAGAGTTCTCTTGTAGCTAAAAGAGATCTGAAGTTGTTCTGCATTCCTATCCTGTGATGGGGCACACTAGACTTCCTTGCAATCGCAACTTTGGCTGTATTGAAAAATATACAAGGAACAGACATCAAATAACATATACATCTGGGGAGTGGGTAGATTTTGTAAAGTCAGCAGGTCCAAAAGATTTCATAGTGACAAAAATGGAAAGAGGAGATTTTAAAACTTTGAAAAGCCGTAAGTTGTTAATATCAAAACCTACAACTTGCCAAAATGGTGATTTTATTCACTTCAGTGGTTTTGCAGTATTCCAAATCCATTCTCAAAATACCTTTCAGGTAGGTGTTAAACCTGCTACACCCTATTAGGTACAGTGATGTATGCAGACATTCATATTAAAACGAAAGGGAGGCTTACAGAACCTGCCCCTTTTCAGATGCCAACAAATACAGGAACCCACTACTAATCAACCAGAAAAAATTAAATTTCTTGGCTGCTGTGATATATATACCAGTAGCCAATCAGGACTATTTCATGTAATTAAGTGAAAAAACGTCCTTAGTTTAAGTAATGCTTCACAAACACAATTTTGTATGCCAAGTGTTTTTTCTTAAGTTTTCATTTGTATTTAGTAAACTTTTAGTATTAAAATCTAAAATAAACAAACAATATTAATTGAAAATTATTTTTTCTAAATATAATAGCTGCAAACATCAGTAAAGACACAAGTTTTTTCTTCACCGAGATACAGTCATGCTCAGTGCATCATGATTTATTACAGGTTTAAAACCTTGTAAGGAATTGAAAATTATCTTCAAAATTCTCCTTTATGTTCCATAATGTTCCCTACGGTTAGTTTCAATAATGAAGAGTAACCTGATTTTAATAGCTGATTTACACATTTTCACCAAACATAAATGTGTTAATATGTCAGAATCAAATGAAAGTGGCTTATGACTATCTCTCTAATCCCTTCAACTGTAAATCTGTACATATGATGGGCAAACTGCACTGGTAATTGATCATGCACCAATAGTTGACCACAACAGTAAAATAAGGTATATTTGTACTAATTTCAAGGAGTATAGAATTTTACGTTATATGAAAGAGTAGGGATTGCAACACCTGAAACTTTATCAGAAGTAGATTATACTGAATAATGCCAGGACTACAATGAACTTTACTTAACAGACAGGACATAATGTGAAGTTAAGAAATGCTACTAAACTAAAGGCCTAATTAGGATGCACTTAGCTTAATGTAACAAACATGACTTGATTGGTAGTTATTACTTCAAACCAATTGGTTCTAATTACAATGTAACATCAAACTTGACTTAACAGGAAGGAAAAGTTTGACACTGCCAAACTCTTTAAGTTACAATGCATTATGTAAGTCACGTTAAGTCAACCCTAATTTAATAGAATGTGTTACTTTCACATTATGGTGTGTCAAGTTAAGCCACATTAAGTTCATTGTAATACCAGCTTAACAACCATTTTGTAGCTTTATCTCTTGTTGTGTCAAATGGTTTGCTTGATATTACTAAGGAGGTAAGCTGTATAATTTTTCTATTATTCATGTACAGGGTAAGCCAAAAAACTATGAACCGCCCTGCACAGTGGTTTTTCTGTCCACGTCCTCGGCACTCATTGCCGTCTGCCACTATTATAGAAAGGCATGGATGAAACCATACAGCATTTTTAAAACTGCTTTAGCCTTCATCATGGTATCATCAGTGCCTTTCTATGATAGGGGCAGATGGCAACGAGCGCCGAGGACAGGAAAAACACTGCACAGGCATTTGAGGCAGTATTTTAACACTTGAATAATTTCAATTAAATTATATAATTTGTAATTTCAATAACAGCCCGCCTTAAAACAATATGTATGTAATAATTTGTAAAATGTATGTAATAGTCATTGCAAATGCTTATATTATTGTAAACATGTTTAATAATTTTATGTGAATACATTACATACTTTAATAATGTAAGAGCTGTGAGAATAATAAGTTTAACATTGCTAACAATGAGGTAACCTTGAGGCAATAATGAGTTTGAGAGTTTAAATGCTACTAGTCATGATTAGAGCAACAATGATGTAAATTTTGTGAGTTTAAAATTAGCCACTCAACAGCTAGAAAAAGCTTTAGTAAAATGCAAATATTCTATTGGACTAGGATTAGCCAATCAGAGACTTGGAGTACAAACGTTTACAGGTTTTGGATGGTTGAAATATGTTCAGTTGCTGGCGGACCTTGGTAGTGACCGGATAGGAGATGAGTTCTCTAAAGAAATACTACATATTCGTGTGTAACGAAAATTATATATAACGATAATTATGTAAAGTGCATGTATTAAATAAAAGAATCTCACAGCTCTTGATATCAGTGTAGTGCTATTTAATTTGTGTCAAGAATTAATAAAAAGAAGTGAATTAAAACTTAAAATCTGTGTAAGCCTACATTCTTGTCGCACCACGTCCTGATTAAGAGAAACGTGTCTCTAAAACAATACTGAAGCAGCCGAGGCAAACATAAACATAAATACTATCTATAGAAGCAGTTTAATAACAAAGTTAATATTTTTTTTAAAAAACTTGGAGCGTAACAACAAAAGTACATCTTCAAATCAGCTTCTCATACGTAACAAACAATATATTTCAAATTAACGCCCAAAGCATGGTGCAAACTTCAACAAACGTAACAAACTTGACGTCCATATGTGGAGAGAAATAAATAAACAATGCAAATACAATTATCTTCTTCACAGTTCGTAGTTTTTTGGCTCACCCGGTATATCCATACTGACATGTGAGCTATTCATTAATCCTTTTATTTAAATTATTAAACACACTTTATTTAATGCTAATGACCTATTACGAACAATTAGCTTTAAGATAATACGGCAAGAACTGGCTGGACAACTGAAATCCCAAAATGCTCAAGTGTGTCTTAGTTCGCCAATAGTGGCCGATTGGTGTCTCTTGTAATAGTAGTTATTGACTTCTTACAAGTAATAATTCCGAGTTTAGAGGGATTATACCATATTTTTAGTTTCTGTGGTTCCATTTTACACATTTTAGGGCCTAAGTTGAGAGTGGAGATAGACAGAGAAAAGGAAAAGCACCTAAAACTAAGAAAGAATTGTTCAGATACAGTGAAAAGGATCTTAAGAATGCCCTGCAGGTTGTTAAGAGAGAAAATGAGAAGCTTCAGAAAAATAGCAAGAACAAAGGTAAATCACATTCTACATTGCTAAATAAGCTGAAGTGTACTGTCCCTTTAAAAAGAAAAATGGATCAAGCACCCATTTAACAGAAGCTGCAGAAACTTTGCTTGTATCCTGCATATTTGCTTGTGCAAAGAAGGGACTAGAAATAAAAAGAAACTCTATGTGAAACTGTAAAAGAACATTATAACACAAGATTTAGAGATAAATGCAATTATGAAAGTCTTTTTCAAAGATGACAAACCAGGAAGATGTTCCTTTGAACCATTCATGAAGTGGACATCAACAGTGTAGACATGCACAGGGTATGAATACAGTTTGA
The DNA here is from genome assembly GCA_030765065.1 of Deroplatys truncata. Classification (NCBI taxonomy): domain Eukaryota; kingdom Metazoa; phylum Arthropoda; class Insecta; order Mantodea; family Mantidae; genus Deroplatys; species Deroplatys truncata. Next base: position 116,743,386 of record CM060980.1, read on the forward strand.
GCAGCTGTGACAAAAGTGAAAAGCACTGGATATTTTAGAAGTTCTGTCAAGAAAGTCCATACTACAATTTCAAACTTGTCCCAAAATTGGTAAAGTATTGGGGCCATATAAGAATGTCTACGAAGTCAAGTGTGGTAACAAAAAAAGAGTCTATACAAGAATTTCTCATTATTAAAAAAAATACTGTTAGAAAACATTACGTGACTAATTTCTAGCTAAGTTAATGTTTAGTTATTTGTGCTTAAGATAATATTATATTCTGTGACATATGTGCAAAATATAGTTGGAGTCTACATCTGCATTATGTGACTCATTTATTTTATTTTATGCATGTTATTATTGAATTCAAACTGTAACTGATATAGAAATGTTGCGATCTTAGAATTTTACTATAATTGTACACTATACTCTGCAGGGGAATCTTGCTAAAATAAATATAAACAAAAAACAAAAATAAATAAAATTCTGGCCTTTATCAGTGCCTATGATTTAATAGCACCTGCAGTGGCCATGTTCAGGATCTGTAAAGAATTTCTAAGGATATATGTATGTATGTTTTTATTCACCGAGAGAATTTTCTTACAAATTCATGGCTTCGTCAAGATTTAAGTAATATAGGAGGAATATATACAGGAAATATACATTTTACAGTGTTATATACAGAGAATTACATATTAATGAATGAATGAATGAATTAATAATAATAATAATAATAATAATAATAATAATAATAATAATAATAATAATAATAATAATAATACCAGTACTAGTAGTAGTAACAGTAAGTTAACGTATTGCTTTTTGAAGTATTCAAAAAACTCTTCCATACTATAAAAAGTTTGCTTAATTAAAATTTTTTTAACATAGTGTCTAAACTTAATTTGATTACAAGTATTTACCTTATTTGTAATGAGGTTATACATTTGTATGCCCTTATGCAGTATTGAGTTGGCCTTTTTCGTTGTTCTGGCTGTCTGTAAGTGTATTTTATTACTGTTTCTAGTGGAATGTTCATGTACAGTGTTGTTCATATTGAATAGATGAATGTTGTTCCTTATAAAGCATAAGTTTCTAATATATTCTAATACAGACTCGGTAGAGTAAGAATATTATGTTGACGGAAGTGTGGTTTACATGATGTCATCCTACTAAGGTTTAGCATTAGCCTGATTATTTTTTTCTGTAGTATGAAAAGAGTGCTTATTTCACTGCCAGATCCCCAAATAAATATACCATAGGCAAGTGCAGATTGCACATAAGAGAAGTATATCATTTTATAACTATCTGTAAACCTAAATGAAACTTGGGGAATTACCAGATTAAGAAATTTTTTGATAACAGGTGCCATTTATTATGAATATATTGCAAATGTGTTATTCCATGGTTGAAAAGACAGCAGGTTAAGTTTCCAGTTATTTAGCTGTGAATGGCCATAAGTCAAATGTAACATGAATTTTGTTTTTGAGAATGGCATTCTACATTTGTATTGCTACCAAATGCCCATATGCAACCTCCAGATGTATCAGTTTCCGTATCAGTTTTAAGTCAGTTGAGCAAAAACAGTTCATGATTGGAAACAAAAAAGTGGTAATAAGGTCATTTCTAAAGCTACTTTAGGGTTTTACTTGAAAATGCATTAAATGAAAAGGCAACGCCTAAAGTTATCCATTAGCGTGGCTTCCTTTGTAAGGGAAGTAAAGCAGGTGATTCCATGTCATAGATTTACAACATGCCAAACAACCTCAATCCTGATAAAGGGGCCTCTGAGCAAAATTTCTGGTCTTTCACACTCAATATAGAGTGGAATGCTAAGAACCATAGTAGTTAAAGAGCAACCATAAATAAAAGTCAATTTTTCTAAAGTTGTCCAAAACGAGTTTTAAAAATGTGGATTATTCCCATTTAATGCAGATGGCTATAGGAGGTGCAAATCAAACAGAACAAGAGAGTGGCCTCCAGAAATTACTGGTACATAAGTCTTTATAAAACCTGTAAGTTTTGGGATTGAGCATTTGCTGTACATTAAGTAAATTATGAGCTCTTGAAATTCAGAAAATTATTCATTCAAAATATGATCAATCTGAAGAAAGGAGCCAACCATTGGAGGCACTTCACATTACCACTGGCCATTAGTCATAAGCCACATTCATTTGATTCGAAGATATTAACACATAAATTAAGAGTCTGTGGATGATCTGTCATACATGCTGATACAAATAAATCTAACTCGAGCTTTCTTCTACAACTTAAGAATCTTTCCATATTAACTCCAAAATATAAGATCAAGTTCATACAGCATGTTGTTCTAGAGTTTCCTCTATCTTAACTTCGGAAAAAGGTAGTGAAAATAAACAAACAGGAGGTAGGGTTTACACACCATGTTCTTACAGCATCTCAAGAAAACAAAATGATCTGCTTTTGGAGGCATAATTTGAAAAATAATAAATTCTTAAAACTCAGTGAGAAGAGAGAAAAGAAGGAAGGAAAGAAAGAAAGAAGGAAGGAAAGAAAAAGATGAAATTGGAAACAGAAAAGAGAGAAATTGCAAAAAATGGAAATGAAGCACAATAAAATTAAGTTGACTAAATACAAAGAAATATGATGCAGTGTATGTTGATAAGGAATATTCTTTTCTTACATCAAGCATTTGTATAGTGACTACTTCTATATCCACTATAAAGCTTATTCTATAAAATGCTTTATCCATAAAAAGCTTGTCTTGCGTGAACTTTCTGTTAACATAATAAATGTTGGCTGAAATGGTTTCAATACACATTTTATTGTAGCAACATGAGGGGGATATATAGTACGCTAAACTGACGGTCAAATGTTTAAAAATCAGGTCACTATATGCTATTGTTAACTGGGCTGATGTGAAACAAAAGAATAGACTTTACATTTAAAAAGACACATTACTAAATTCAAAAGAGCGACAGAAGTATATCGGAATTGATAAACCTACAAAACAAAAACAGAAAAAGTTTATTTAGCACACACTGCATATTTTAAACAGTTCTACATTTTTTGTTTGGGGTTTCTTTTTTGTTCTAATCGCTTATAGTTTGAAAACGTTAACTAACCTAACCTCCCATAAATCAGAAACGTAAAAACTAGGAACGCACGCTGCGAGCGTTGGCGGTATCTCACTGGCTTTGAAGACCAACGTAATCCATTACCGTTCAGTTTAATTAAATTCAACGCCAACATCAGAAACATATGGCATTTTAATTTCCCAAAATTGTTACAGCCGGTTTTGAGAAAATTAAAAACAACACATTTTTTCCATGCAAAAGTCTGCTTAGGGTGGGAGAAATTTCATGAAAATCCTGATTCTGCGTTCTTAAAAGATCGTGTTTAATAAGCATGCGGCAGAGAAAGCAATAACATTTTTGAGAAATTTACTATTCAATGCCCACGATCATTTTTAGTGACCCTACAGTGGAGAAAACGAGAGGATAGGCAGAATTATTTAACTTATGCTAAAATAGTCTATACATATAATATTACCTGAAACAAACCATCGTGCCCTTGGCATATGATATATACTGGAGTAACCCTTAGATTCGTCCTCCTTGGCCGATAATCCAACACTAATTTCAATTGCAAACCACAGTGCTCCAGAATCAGGAAGTTGCGATCCAATTTAAGATTTAGCAAACAGTGGAACCTATCCCTCACAATGGGCCAGCTAGTGCTGCCGATCAAGGTTCCATTTTCATTATAATGATGTACCATAAGCTTATCACCATTTCTGTCCTTTCTATCGATACGTCCCCTAATCAACACTAACGAATAGCACAGCACTTCCCCGTTTTGTAGGTTAGTCACCTCTATACCGTTAGAGCAAGGCCCCATCTTTCCTGTTTAGCAGATTATATTTCAGAGATGAGAAATATCATTGCGATAATCGAAGGCTATCTGCAGTGCGGTAACACAGGGGTGACATGAACGGGCACACTATGTATTTTCGGCACCCATTATTTTCAACCATTCATGGTCTTATGTTGATGTGAAAGGATATCACACTCTCTTTTAACGTAACGTAAATGTACATATAAGTTAAATTCCGCAAAGTATAATTGCTTGCCCACTGGTATATTTCCCACCCCTTGCAGAAAAGTTACATTTGACATCACTACTTTTGACAACCGGCAAGACAGTCGGCGACACGAACTGTCAGAATTTAGAATCACATTTTGTCCCCATTGCTAGTTCCGGCACCCTACGGGAGATAGCACTGCGTAGCTTTCGGGATTTGCTGCCATCTATCCTAAGGTGTAATAAATAATGGTTATTTTCAGTGGTAGAAAGATACAGATAAGAGGAAAGGGTATTTATAGTTATATTTACCATTGTTGAAGGGAAAAGTGCTGGCATTGAGCTTGGTTACAAAATTAATTTGCAAACCATATCATTCCAGTGTTGCAATGCTTTGTTTTCTCAGTTTGAATGTTATTGCTTATCCTCGGCTAATAATACCACCTTATAAAGTTGTTTTCCGAAACAATGTAGTACATTTGTTTTTAATTTCCTAATATTGCAAGTTCTGTATTAAAAAAACGTATCAAACTCTGTGTGTGTGTGTGTGTGTGTGTGTGTGTGTGTGTGTGTGTGTGTGTGTGTGTGTGTGTGTGTGTGTGTGTGAGCGCACGCGTGATGCGAAGAACAGTGAAGTAATTGGTAATCAATCATTAATCATTGTCATTTAGAAAAACAATTCTGGGCAACAGGTTATACTTTTTAAATGAAACAATAGTCTCTAGTGCGCCAGAAATTAAACTAAATACAACTGGAACAACATTCTACTTACCGAACCAAGTAGATCCCGGGTAGCCGCGGTCGCTCGAGCATTTGAATTCAGCACTCTATGGCGCAAAGGGTCGCGGGTTTGAATCCCGCTATGAGTATGAGCATTTGTGACCGTGAGTTACCATACTGGGTATAAGGGACAGCACAAAAGACTTCCAATGATCGAGGTGCGAGGAGTCCTTGAATCCTCCTCCAACGTCTCTCAAACTACACCACTAACGATTCAATCGCCGTTGAAAATGAAATTACACCTAATATGTGTATAGTGTTGAAAATCGGTAGGGATCTTCAGCTGTTTTTTGTCTCCCCCCGAAAGAGATAGTTGATAGCGCAAGGTTAAGTGCCACCGTCAACTTAATTGTTTGTAGGGTACGATTTTTTCGTTGTGACAGGCTCATCTGTATGCGCAGTAGTTGGACAAGCCCGTTTATCTTCTTGGAGGAGTGTTGGTTTAGTTGTAACAGAACAGCAGGCGCGTACACAACGTAAGATAAGGAGACATCACCACGCTTTCTAGTGGTGTTCCACGCAACGGGAATTATACCAGCCGTTCTCCCCCCACCCTAGATTGCCTCCTCCTCCTCTGCGTTTCTGCCCTTTCAGGACGAAAACAATCGACCTGTGCGCATGAACGCATTGACTATACTTTGAGTATATTTTGACTAAAGTACACACAAAAAAAAAAGCAAGACTCGGAGCGTGTCATTAATATTACTTATTCTTTCACACTGGTCTTGTGAATGCTATCTTTCCAAAGCGTAAAATGCTTACAAACAGTTTAGCCGGAATTGGTTCTTAACCACATTCGTGTCTAGATCACAAATGACTCTTTTGGGGGCTCAGGTTGACTTAACAAGCTAAGCTTCCATTATCGTGTTCCTTCCTCTCTCCGGGTTGACTTAACAAGTTAAGCTTCTATTATCGTGTACCTTCAGCTCTCCAATTGGGATATCATTAATTTGTTATATGTATATTGTAGAATGCCTTTACTTTCGTCTACTTCTTAATATCCTAATAATCGACTTAGTTACTTGACATTTATAAGTCAGCGCCAATTCAAGAAGGTGATTGACGGTTACTAACCACGTGGTGGAAAGTTTTAAATGAATGGGAGGGGATGGATACATGATAGCGGTCGTCATAAAACGATTAGAATGACCAATTAGAACTAAGACGTTTCTATAACAACGACAGACGCAAAAACCTTGTTGCTGATACTACAACACGTGATTAGCTTCACGTACCTGGCGAGCGACCGTTGCAGTAACATGAACTGCACGTCGTATCTTCTGTGGTCGCTGCAGTAAACAATGCTTCCTTTAGCCACAGCTTAATGTATTTACATCAGTTTAGAGATTGCCTGTTGAGAAAGTTGTAGCTTCACGCATGGAAAGCCAATTTGAAGTAATAGATGTATTGTAGTTCAACTGTTGGGAAGCCAAACTTGATGAAGTAACTACCCCAAGTATGGTACAAGTTTCCGGTGGCCTTCGCCCCAACGTTTAGTAATCAACTTTGTATTTTTATGTTTCTTTAAATATTATGTATGTTTATGTTTGTCTCGGCTGCGTCAGTATGAATTTGTAGAAACATGTATCTCTTATCAGGGGTGATGCGGCTAAAGAATGTAGGCTTACACAATTATAAATTTTACTTCACTCCTTTTATTAATCCTTCACACGATTAAATAACACTTCATTGATATAGAGAGCTGTGAGATTATTTATTAATTACTTGCACCTTTTAACACTTAAACTTTATAATATTCTCGCCGTAATGAATTTTCGTCTCACACTGAATACGTATTAAACTTCTCGAGGACGCGTCTCGCGTCCGGTTAGTAACGCTGTCTACTAGCAACTGACTTCTACAGCCTTAATTTGCAAATTTCATCTATTTCAAGTCTCTGATTGGCTAATCCTACTCCAATAGAATACTTTTATTTAACTTTTAGCCTTTCTAGTTGTTGATTGGCTATTTATAAACTGTTTTAAAATATTACATTATTGTTCCAAGAATTACTAGTAGCATTATTAAATTTTCCAATTCATTATTGCCTCAAGGTTACCTCATGTTACCTCAGTGTTAGCAACTTTCGACCTCTATTCTCACAGCTCCTACATTATTAAATTACGAAATACATTCACATAACATTATTATACATGTACACAATACAATGACTGTTACATAATTTTATATATTATACATATATTGCTTTAAGGCGGGCTGCTATTATATTTTATATTAAATAATTAGACTGAAATCATTTAAGGGTTAAAAATATTGCCTCAGTGTGTACTGAAACGTTATTTTGCATCATCCTATTTGTACGGTAATTTGCTTTGTGTTTACGTGTGTTTGAGTCCTGTATCTGTGCGCGTGATGTGAGCATTTGCAATTTAACACTTTTAATTTATATTTAATAATATTAAAAAAAACAGTGACAAAGTCAGCGAGCCGAACGAAAAACTGAGCGTACTCGGTAATGAATAAAATGTATTTGGTAAAGGTATCCCAATTAAAGGACAAGCACGAGAAATAATATGCTCTGTGAGAGAATCAGCGGCATTTTTCCATTAGAGAACGTATCAATATTTCACAAGCATGTGTCTCTCTTGTTAACGCAGATCTTTACACTGATACATTCTTGCATGTTCTGTCCTTTGTATGCAGATTCATTTTTTTATAGTTGTCTTCATATACGAATATAAATAATACCCGCCCTACAATGCAGATGCAACCCGATCGCCTTCGTACACAATTCTAACGAGCTCTCCACGTGGTCGCGATAAGCGGCAACGTCGCCTCTCTCTCTCTCTCTCTCTCTCTCTCTCTCTCTCTCTCCGCGAAATGTCAATCCCTATCTTCTTTGGCAGCGAGTATAGTTTCTATTTCCCCGTATCATACAAAACTCAAATTTGTTTTTAATATTTTTAAAGAAAACGACAAGTGATGAAAGTAAGAAAAGAGAAACATTCGTGTCTTACTGTCTACCATTCCCCAAAAGCATTCAGCCTAGTAAACCCCATATATCTAAATTTGTTATTATTATTGTTATTATTATTATATTATTATTATTATTATTATTATTATTATTATTATTATTATTATTATTACTATTACACAGGGAACAAATTTTTTTGCTGCCTTTGCACGAGATTTTTCAATTGTTTCTATATATTTAGGCATCGTTGAATCCAAATAGGAAATCAGTTTTCTCTGCATGCTCTAATTTTCATGCAATATAATTTTATTTACTTTCGCAGAGTTTGGCGATTACGCTGAAGCTAGAAGACAACTACCAATAGATAAAACATATTTACAGGGTATTTAATGGATTAAAAACATAACGTTTTGCAATTTTTATTGTTTTAATTATAAAAATATCTAATTAAACATGTTTTCCCTCATGAGACTGGATCATGACTTCTTCAAGTCCGCAGAAAAATAAAAATAGCCGTGATGTCTTTTGTTATAATCTTTCTTGATGGCTCTAAGCGCAGTCACAAATGTATTCTGAAGAACAGCTGAAGGCGGCTATACCAATAGTTAATGTTTCGCACATTCTTCGAGTTATTTGCTATAGTTTATTAAATAGTGAATAGAAATCGACGAATAGTGTCAGGGAAGAGCAAACTTTAAATGCACAATAAATTTTGCTGAGTTTTTCAGTAAGTATAAGTATAAAACATACTTAAAATAAAATAACCTAAACATAGCACAGGTTAAAACAAACGAATGGCTGCTAACAGCAGCCGCTATAGCCCACTAAAGAACTCTAGCCACAATGATGTTGGAAAACAACTGAGGGCTGCAAACCCAAACAATGTAAACAAAAAAGATCCCAATACAGAAATGGCATCAAACACAACTATAATGACATTACACCTATGCAAGTAACATACTCCAAAGTCCTACAAACGACTCCCAAAAGAGAGCAAGCAATTGTCATCGAATCAAAAGAGAACATATCAATTAAAGATTACGCTCTAGCTGTAAGAAAACTAACGGACCCTACTAACGTCAGATTTACATAAAAATATAAAATGGTCGAGTCTGCCTATATTTGTCAAACAATAAAATAGTAGATGAGTTTACAAATAAGCATCAAACCATAATAGTAAACAACGAACCACTACACCTCAGACCTCTACTAACAGAAAACAAGAGAATTACCCTTTCCAATGTGTGTCCTATAATCCCAAATAACTCCATAGAAGAAAGCCTACTTCAGCTGGGTGTAAATCCAGCATCATCAATTGAGTACATAAGAACAGATATCTCTATACCAGGATTTTCTCATATCATGAGTATATGTAAATTCTGACGATTTTGAGAAACTCCCGGAAAGCATTTCTGTAACTCATGAAGGAATAAATTATTGGATATACGTATCTATCGATAATCCAACTTGCTTCCTTTGTAAGCAAGAAGGTGATTTTGTAAGGCAATGCAAAATAAACACTACTTTACCTCCAGCAAACCCTAACATATCCAGCCACGATCATATGCCACAAACCCCTGACGATACCCCTTCAGAAAGCGTTGGAGTAACTTATTCTAAGAATGGACAAATTCAAAATAATGTACCTACCAATCCCCAAACTCGAAACACAAACAACGCATTTCCTCCAAAAGCCAAACTAGAATCTACACAACAAACCAGAGCAACAAATCACCACGATGCTAAAGAGAAAATCGTAGACCAGTTGGAAAATCATCCTGAGCAAGATATTTAGGCAGCACAAATGGAGAATGTACTCCCACCATTACCCACAATATGTACTAGGAGAGCAAACATAACAAGAGGTCAATAACAACTTCTGAATCTACAAACCAAGCCAACAACGAACCAGAAACTCATAAACAAAGCTCAGACGAAGAAACCACTACACAAAATCAAAACGTAAACAACAATGCAAAACCCCCTAAAAATAAAGCAACAACACAGGGTAGTCAACTTAACATTGAAGAATCTCTTGCTCCTATAAAATCACTGATTCAGTGTTCACCCAATGAGTTCGCTTTCAGTTATGAATAATTGAAAAGCTTTTTTTTACGAAAAGCTTCAGGAACTGCAGGAACTTAGCAAAATCCCACACAAACGACAATGAAAGTTTCTTTGATAGCTTACACAAGATAAATCCTTTTCTAAAATCTTAAACTATTAAAAACAAAACAACCAGAATAATCAATCAATTAAAACATAATGAAAAATCAAAACAAGAAGAGGAAACTACCAAGGAATACTAAAACAAAGATCCTCTAAATAACTAAACAATCGAACACATTTATTCTACAATGGAATTTGAATGGTTTTTTGGGGGGGCTCAACATGCATACTTACAACATTTAGTTGCCTTTCACCAGCCGGGTGTAATTTGTTTGCAAGAAACGAATTTTAAAGCTTAAGGGATTAAATATTAAAGTGGCAAAGATTAAAAGAACATAAAAATCGTGCCAATGCTAGCATTGCGAGTGGAGGTGTTGTCACTTATATACGGCAAAGGATAATGTTTCAAAAAATAAATATCAACATAAATTTTGAGGTTATTGTAGTAGAACTGCTAACCTCGACAGTGCTATGTAGGCGACTTTAATTCCCACAATAGAGTATGGGAAAGTGCTTAGCCTAATGCTAGAGGGAAAATAATGGAATCGTCGTTAATAAACAAATCAGAACTAGTAATATTGAATTCCAGCAACCCTACACACTACAGTGTCGGACATAATACCTTTAGCAATATAAACCTCTGCCTTAGTACGCCAGGTATAGCACTAGCGTATAATTGGTTAGCTTATGAAACTTCTAGGAAGCAACCCCTTCCCAAACTTACTGGAAAAAGGTCAAACTGGTCAAAATATAAATCACAGTATCAAAGAAATGTACGCAAATTAATACCTGAAAACGAATTTTGTCCTTCTACAATCAATGACATAGTACACCAGTTTACAAATACAATTCTTAACTCTTCAGAAATGAGCATTCCTAAATTCGGTACTAACTCTAATAAGAGAACAACATCCTAGTGGAATGAAGAATGTAAAACAGCAATCAAAAGTAAAAGCAAGACGTTTTATAAATATAAACGGCATCCAACAATAGAAAATAAAACAAACTTCCAGAAATGCAGAGTCTTAGCAAGACGAGCAATAAAAGACAGCAAAAAGATATCATGGTTATATTTTTTGTCTTGCTTTTCACACCAAACGCCACAAAATATAATTTGGGAGAAATTGAAAAAAGATACGCGATAACAAATTTACATCTTCCATAACCTCACTTTTAAATTGTAAGAAATTGTTACATAGAAGATACCTACTCAAATACTCAATATATTGTTGATTACCTAGCTAAACCTTCTTGGATATTTCAAGTAATTCCAGCTACGAAGAAGATTCAAAACCCAAGCTCCTGACTTAATTATACGCGACGACATCGACCTAAACGACGAAAGCTTCAATGAAAAGCTGACACTAGAAGAGCTCAACATTGTAATTATTAGCAGTAGAAGTACGAGGAGTCCGGGACCCGACAATATACCCTTCGAGTTCTTAAAACAATTCCCTAAAGAAGGAAATATTTATTTACTTGAAAATTTTAACTACATCTGGGAAACAAAATGTATTCACAGATCAATGGTACATGTCCATTGTATTTCCAATACCTAAACCAAAGAAAGACCATCGACTTCCAGTAAAATATAGGCTAATTGCACTGACTTGCACAATGTGCACTCTACTAGAGAAAATCGTAAACAAACGACTAAGATGGGTTCTTGAAAAAACGCCTTTCTTCACTCCAGAGCAAGATGGATTTCGGAAAAACCACTCAACAAATGACAATCTTATAGCTCTAGAAACAGAAATTCAAGAAGCATTCATAAATAAACAACATCTCATAGCAGTGACCTTAGACATACGTAAAGTTTATGACATGTTTGGCATGAACATGCATTAAAAACCATATTTCGAAACAACATTAGAGGAAATATGCTGAAATTCATTAAAAACGTCTTAAAATATCCAAAAATTCATGTGAGAATAACAAACGCCATATCTAAAAAGGTACCAACGAAACATTGTGTCCCACAAGGTTCAGTGATTAGTGTAATACTATTTCTAATAGCCATAAACAACATTACTTTGAAAATCAAGCCCCCAATGAAGACATCTCTATTTACAGACGACCTTGTCATATAGGACTGTAGAGGAAAATATGCAAACACAACAAAGGAAATGTTACAGGGCATCCTTGATAAAATTTTAATCTGGTTCAAACAAACTGGTTTTAAATTATGTCAATGAAATGCAAGAAGATATTATTTTTAAGAAATAAAACATCGTACTCTCCCATTAACCTTCTAATTGAAAGAAGCATAATACCAAATGTAAATACAATGAAATTTCTAGGAACAATATTTGATAAAAAATTGATATGGTTACCACAACTTAAAGCTCTAAAAGATGAATGCTTACGTAGAAACAATATACTTAAAGTATTATCCGCAAACAACTGGGGAGCAGATGAACATCTATTAATGTGTATCTATAAATCTATCATACGCGCCAAATTGGATTGTGGTCTACAATTCGGCTAGACCCACGGCGCTTAGAATGCTAGACATAGTCCAAAATTCAGCTATATGAATAGTTTTGGGAGTCTATCGAACCAGTCCCATCTCCAACTTACAAATAGAGGCCGATGAATTTCCACTGCAAATTCGAAGGAGTTTAGTATAACGTATGCTTTAAAAATAGTCGCAACTCCAAACTCAAGACTCTATCCACATGTCTTCTTAAAATCACCAGGAACAAAAGCTTCTTTCATCAACGTCTGCAATACCCTTTTCCATAAGGTTGAAGCAATACCTTAATGAATACAGCACATCTCTTCCCAAAATAGCACCTAAAACATTGTCAACTGAAATACCACCGTGGAAGAGAAGTATTTCGCCAATTAACAACGAATTAAGAAAATATCCAAAGAGTTCAACTCCTGGAATTACTTATCAACTACTCTTCAATGAAATGTGTGCTAAATAGTAACAAAAAAGAAAGGAAAAAAAGAAAAAAGAATAAACCACACACACACTATATATACCGATGGCTCCAAAAAATGAAACTAGCTGTGCCTATGCAGTAGTATATCCTACACACACTATGCTATACACCTTACCTACATTCTATACAGTTTTCTCCGCTGAACTTTATGCTATCAAACGGGCGTTTGAAAGCAAAAAAAAAAAAAAAAAAAAAAAAGAACCAAAACGATTCCCATTTTCTAGCCCTTACTGGTACCCAGTCTTCTATAATGACCGTACAAAACTGATATGCAAAAAGTCCAATAACAGAAGAAATCCAAAACCTATGCACCCAAATACTGATGGAATCAAAACCGTTACCTTAACCTGGATCCCTTCGCATCAAGGTATACCTGGAAAAGAACAAGTCGATATAGCAGAAAAAGAAGCAACTCGCCTGACTATACAAGAAACAGACATCGGTTCTCCGCATATCGATGTAATCGTGCATCTCAAGAGAAGAATATATGTACCTCATCTGGCATACCACCTGGCTAGAATCATCCACCAGAAAGTTTCAATAAATAATATCACCATTCGGAGGACCATATCCAGTAATAAATGTTACTCGTGAACAGCAAGATCCCATCACCAGTCTTCGTATCGGACGCATATAACTTATTCACAACTACTTACTTAATAAAACTTTTCCTCCTATCTGCAGCGCCAGAACATAATCATAACTGTCAAACACATCGTAGAAGAATGTTAGAAATGTCATCATCAGCGTAAACACGCCAGCGTTCCCCGTGAAGTAACAGAAGCTCTTGGAAACCACGTGTATTGTAATAAAATTATTGAATTTTGTAACATAGCTGAACTCTGTAAGCAAATTGTAAGACAGAAATATAATATCACAAAAATGTCGCTATGTTTATGAATGTTCTAATAATTACTTTCGTAATTATGTTTAAAAAATTGTAATCATGGTCACTAATGCTGTAATTATGTTACAAAATATGTTATAATACGTTTAGTAATGTTCAAACTATGTTAACCAATGTTGAAAGCATGACTAACAACATTGGTATCATATTATTGTTGTTTTTCCACTGGTCGCAATATGAACTTTAAGTTGAAGCGACCTTAAATAAAGATTAATTTTAAAAATGCATCCTATTGCACAATGGGAATATTTTTGGAGTAGTTCCAATTAGACATTTAGTTCATATGCGAGAAGTATACAATAACATCAAATCAATGATCAGCTTACTGAAATATCGTGACCGTAATTGGATCATTTGTGTGGATCTTAAAATGGTAAACTTCCTCCTTGAACTACAGAAAAGTTTCACGAGTTTGCTACCTTTGTATGTGGGAGGACCATGTTCGGAATAATCACTGGACATGGGAGTGGCTGAAACACGAATCTCTGGAACAGGGATGCCAAATATTGTGAATGCATCTATTATCAGAGAGATTAAGACAGAATCATGTTTTTCCCGCTTTACATTAAGCTTGGCTTGATGAAGCAGTTCGTAAGGGCACCGAATATTCAAAGTGATTCTTTTCAACTTATTGGTTCTGCTTTTCGTGGTCTCATTCAGAAAATAAAAGCAGGTGTAGGTGTTTTTTGAGCCCTTGTATGTGACAAGGAATTTGCCAGGAAGAAGGAGTAAGCAGCATGGATGCCTTTTATAGCGGCCGTGAAAAAAGCTTCTTTGGTAATAAAAATGCTGAAGACTACGAAGTTGTGGTTGAAATGATGCTAATGGATTTCCGATCCTGGGTGCAACATGAACATTAGAATGAACCTGGCTTCTGAAGTACCTTAGGAAGAGGGTATCATTGGTTTAAAGACTGCTTTCATCGATTGAAAAAATGTATTGATGTTACAGGGGAATATTTTGAAAAACAATAAACTCATTTAAATTTTTTAAAATAATTCTTGTTTGATTTTCTAAAAATGTTCAGTGTCGTCCTCCTATAAATGAATAATATCACCACGATAGTGTTCGAGGTAATATTCAACATTTGTAAGTTGAAATGAATTTTGCAAGCTTTGAAAACGTTACATTAACGTGCAAAAAGCTTTAAAAACGAACTGACAAAACAACAACAACAAAACAAAAAACTGTGGCTTGCATTGAAGAACTAACTTCAGATATGGAATCAGCCAACCTAATTTAGTTAAGAACAAATATTTTTATCAATGCAACAAACATTTTGTTCTCCTGCGTTGTTATTATTATCATCATTATTACTAATTCATATTGAGGCAATATTTTTATCACTTAAATGATATCAGTCTAGTTATATAATATAAACTTTAATAACCGCCCGCCTTAAAGCAATATGTATATAATATATAAAGTGTATGTAACAGTCATTGTATTATGTTTATATTATTATGTACATGTATAAAATGTTATGTGAATGTATTATGTAGTTTAACAATATAGGAGCTGTGGGAATAGAAGCAAGCTGCTTTCCGTAGCAAACAGAATTACAAAGTAAAAAGCCGAAAGTTGCTAACAATGAGTTAACCTTGAGACAACAATACATTAGAAAATTTAATAAGGCTATTAATAATTCTTGGAACAATAATAATGTAATATTTAAAACAGTTTATAAATAGCCAATCAAAAACTAGAAAAAGCTAAAAGTTACATAAAGGTATTCTATTGGAATAGGCTTAGCCAATCAGAGTCTTGAAATAGAGGAAATTTACAAATTCAGGTGGTAGACGCTACAAGGAAGCGTAACCAAGCAGTTAGTATTGGTACGTGTTCAATGTGAGACATAAAAATTCATTGCGGTGAGAATAATATAAAGTTTATATGTTAAAAAGAGCAAATAACAATAATCTCTCAGCTCTACAGTAGGAAATATCAGTGAAGTATTATTTAATCGTGTGAAGGATTAATAAACAAGTAGGTACAATACAATTATAATTTGTGTAAGCCTTGTTCTTTAGCCGTACCAGTCCTGCTAAGAGATACGTGTTCAGAAAAGTATTACTGACTCAGCCGAGGCATACATATATAATATTTAAATAAACATTAAAATACAAAGTTGATTTTTTAAACGTGGGGCGAAGGCCACCGGAAAGTTTGTATCGTACGTGGGGCGAACACTCCTAGAAACTCTCTCCCGCAAATTGGCATCCATTACGTGCGTAGTCTAAAACAGCTTCAAATTGGTGCCTAAACGTGGTGCAATCGCAACAACAACAACAACAATTAAACCCCTTCAAGTTTGGCTCCCATACGTGGGGCTGCAACGACTTCAATATTGCAGCAGCAAAGAGGAATGTTTGAGAGAGCGTTAGGTTTATGAAACATTAAGGAAGTCAGGTAAGGAAAACAAGTGCCAAGTTTAGTCGAGAATAGGTCTCGCGTAGTCGCGGTCGCTGGAGCACTGGACTTTGGTACTTTCTTGCGCAGAGGGTCGGTGGTTCGAATCCCACCATAGAAATGCGTATTTGTGTCCGTGAGTTCCCATTCTGGATATAAGGGACAGCACAGAAGACCTCTAATGATCGAGGTGCGAGGATCTCTGAATCCTCCAACGTCCCTCAGTCTACACTACACTTAGTCGGGAATAAATTTAACATACTTATATAATGTGGTACCTAGCTAAAGAAACACATTGCGATTGCCATAATTATAAAATAGCTATACATGTGAAAAATTTCTTCCTGATGTTTTGTTTTGAGTTTCATTATATAATGACTTTGGCGCACTAAAAGAAAATACTACATAAAGTTTGCTCCATCACGTCACATTTTGCTGTATATAAGGAAATAGATTTTCGGATTTGACCTACATTTTTAGTATGTATATACATTCAAGACATGATTCTTACTTATACGTATTGACTACAGACTGTCATTCAAAGAAAAATCAAACAAATAATGTGACTCATTCAAGATTGTGCTGAGAAAACAGAAATTGATGATGGTTATTATTATTATTATTATTATTATTATTATTATTATTATTACTATTCTTAACTTCTGCATATCTCTCTCTTTTTGCTGACCAACAACAGTCGGTGTCATATTAATTAAACGTACAGCATTTCCGAACTCACATTAATGACTGTGTATGATCACATGATTCACTTTGTGCCGTAGAGATGTCTTTAGTTGCATAGTCGCCTTTCTATACCAATTTGATTGCTTAAGCAGTTGCTGCTAAGATTGCCTCAATTGCATAGTTGTCTTTCTGCTTGTTGCTATGGATTTAACCGGAAGGTAGACTCTCTTGTAATCGTGAGATTACTGTTCTGCGGGTATGCGTGCACTATGTTTAATGCCGTACAAATGATGAGCTTTGCAGTCGCCTTCATTTGCCATATATTTATTTCTGTTCCTTTTGTTCTGTGGGTGGAACTTTGGGTCGTGGTGTTTACTATGAAAATCCCCAATCAGCTTAGCTGCTAGATGAGATTAGAAACAGCAACTTCCCAATTTGAGCCACAGATGCTACCGCACAGCACGGAAGTGTATGGCCTTATTTCAGTGTTAACGTGCATTCTATCGTTCTATCAATTTAAAATTAAAAATATCACGTGATGTATTCACATAACTTTCTCTACTCATTCTTCAACCAGATATTCTTACAAAAGCTTATGCTTCTATCTACTTCATGTTAATCGAGATAAAGTTTTGTAGAAATGGCTTTATTTATATACAATACGAATAGGGGAATACCTACATTAAGTTTAAGTGATAGTCAAATCCTTTATGAGCTGGTCACTATGTGATGGTTTTGAAAACCCGTTCTCTTTGCGTGACAAAGAGAGAGAGAGAGAGAGAGAGAGAGAGAAAGAATGACTTCCCATTTGAGTAAAGTATAGGTATTTAAAAATTCAAACCAATAACAAGGAATGTCTCGGAGATGGTTAACTCCCATCCATATATGACTCCCACGCATTATATATATTATGTAGTAAGATTTTGTCTATCTCTTGCGGTTTACAGTTATGCAAATTGAGTTATTCAAAATGAAGACGACTTCAGAGGCTGTTCCCAGAAAATTCAAGATAGACGTTTCAGTCATCTGAAAATATCTTAAAGATATGGTATTTTAATCCAAATCGTTAGAGGTAATTTTTGAGAAAATCAAAATTTTCGAAAAATTTTTCATGTAAAGGGTAGCTTGGGGTGGGGGATTTTCTTTAAAATTTAGTGTCGCATCCTTGGAAGATGCTGAACTTGAATATTGAATTTCGTATTGCGACGGTAACTGTTTATTTGTTTGTCGAGCCCCACGTTTGAGAGCCAAATATGTGACGGTTATTAAGTTTATTTATTTATTGAGCCCCACGTTTGTGAGCCAATTTGTGACGTGATTCTTTGTTAAGTTTGAAAGAATGCTACTGTTTATTTGCCGCACGTATAAAAGACAATTTGTCGCGGTCACTTCGTGTTATCATTTACTAAGCAGCCTGTTATTTTATTTAATTTTGGGTTCACTGTCCTCCGGCTAGCTATGATCTTTTTGGTCGAGCACTTATCTTATACAAAGTGTGTAAACGGAAAGGAGTTTTTATCCAAAGATAACACTGATGAAGAATTTGTTTTACACTTTTATTGTCGTATCACATTATGCACTTTCTCATATTAATCTTGACACTCGCCAAAACTGAAACTGTTATAATAACTTATTTACTGCTCATTCTTAATTCGCGTACTTCAACTTTTTGTGTAATTAACTTTACGACACTTGAGATTTTTTTATAACTTTGCTACGCGTAACCTGCGAATCGATAAACTGTGCGATGTATTCAACGACGTGTAATGGACTGAGACGACGTGTAGTGTACAAATGTTTCCGATAGACTGAACGAATTTGACTCTGACCTAGCCCTTTTTATACTCCTACACCCGATATGTCTAAAGATTATAACCGAGCTGCTATTGGTTAATAAAACGCGCCAACATTAGCGTCTATTTTTATATCCAATGAAAATTACGAAAAAAATATGCTCTAGGGAAAATGTTCCAGCAAATTCTAAAAAAAACGCGCATATATTACGTCATTTGCTCGTCTCTAATAACGATAAACAGCTCACCCCCTCGCTACATTATTGCACGCTATTATTGTCAGTTTCAGTAAGGCCGTATAAACCCATTTCTCAACAATGATTACAATCAACAAACATCTCAAATCAATGTCACACAATAATGCATATTCACACTATAATCACTCTTGACATTTACATAATTTGTGATACAAATTACTGCATCATATGCCCCACTAGAAACATAATTATAAATATTTACAACTTGTTTGGAAATTTTATAATTGGGTTTTTAGTCTCCTGAATCTTGGAACACACGCTATTTATCACTTTCACTTAACACTTCACACGCATTTAACACACGTCATATATTTTGCCTTTATCTCGCCACTATTTACTGGCTCTAGTTTAATGTGTTTAGACATTAATCTGACATGACAATTTTTTATAGCAAATACTGTACCCTGAATTATTTAGTTACTGTTACAAAATTGTTTACTTTCTTCAGTTGTTGACAAAAATTTATACATTTAAGATTTTTGTAATTATTACACATATTTACCAATAATATTCACCCTCTACACAAATATATTTACATCTCTTAAATCTAGACACTGTTTCACCTTTTCTGTTTGCTACATAAGTATTTGTTTTAATTATTTTTACCCCATTTTTGTTGTTTTATACTTTATATTCACAATACTCTTGGAATTATATCTACGTACTTTTACTTTAATATAACATTAAGTTTTCATTATTACATGCTTCATTTCAAATGCTGTTACAGTTACTAAGAAAATGTTATTTTTCCCTTTAAACATTTAGTTATGTCCAGAATTTATTTCTCCTTTCTTATAACATACATACATAATTAACCCTCTTACATTCCAATACATTGCTCTGCAGTTCATCTTTAACTATCCAGTCTCTGCTTTTCATCTCATTGCTATTCCCCTCCTGGATCAAATTGTCTGTGGCTAAACATTACTCGTAGCCGTATCCTAACCTTCCAAAATTTGTTCATGGATAACCTCTTAAAGGATTCATATGATATTTCACCCCAAGATATAATTTGAAAACAATCTAAAGTTTTCTGAACTACACATCTTTTAACAATTATCATTTTCAATGCTCCCGGTATCTTTGTAATTTGAGAGTACTCTGACAAATCTGTACTAAACTGTACTGGATTGGAGTTTTCATTTTGAACAACTTGGTACTTGTTAATTTCAGAAGTTAGCTTTTGATTATTCACAGGCAAAACTTTAACTTCTTCAGACAATTTATTTCTTTGTGTTTCTGACTCCTTCTGTATTTCAGATATCTCCCCTCTGAAATCAACTTGCACCTGAATTAAATCTGCATTCGTAGCCTCCATCATTTCTCTAAGCTCACTTGAAATGATACTCATTCTACTACCTGACTCTGTACATTCTACATCAACATGTTCACTTTTAGTATTAACCTCACTTTTTTTGTTACATATTTCCCTGCTCATATCTGACATTTTCTTTGAAACTTCTCCTATCTCACTTGCTATTACTTCCTGATTTTCATCTCTCATTTTTGGCATACTACTATCTAGCTTCATAACTTTCTTTTCAATTTCTTCCCTGCTTTGATCTACTTTTTGCTCTAATATCTCATTCCTCCTACTAATATCTTCCCTTAATTCCCTATTATTCTTTTGCATATCTTCCCTTAATTGATCTGTAATACTCTTACTAATATCTTCCCTCAATTCTCTATAACTTTTTTCATATCTTACCTTTTCTGATCTATTATCTTTTCTAATTTCTCATAACTCTTAGCAATATCTTCCCTCAAGTCTTTCTTATACTGATCTAGTTTTTGTGCTAAACTCCTATCAAAATTTTCCCTTAATTGATCTGTAAAATTTCTCAGCATTTCCGTCATCATACTAGCATCAAAATTAACATTTCCTGCTATTCTATTCTGACTTTCTTCACTAACATTTCCTCCCTCAAATCCTACATTGTTTGAGCTATTTTCTGTAACCTGTATTGAATTACAGCTAACTGTTACATTATCCCCTTCCATCATTGTTTCTTCAGTATTATTAGTAGTCATTGTTTTTTTTAATCCTGCCACTCCTCAAGTACATTTAAATTTTACCCCCTTTTTTAGAATAAAAAAAATCACACTTTTCTAACCTTTCTGATGCTATCTGCTGATGTTGCTTTGATGTCCAGCTTCCTGTCCCTCTCTCCTAGATTATATGTCGCTTCTGCGTCGTATGATGATGAATCTGCGTCGTCTCGATTTTTTGTGTCCACTCATCCGCGTCGTCTGTCGTTCCTGTAGTTGTTTCTGGAATCTGCGTCTTGTAGTTCAGTTCACTGCTCCATTCGCTTCACGTCCTGGTTCCTTCGCCCCTTCCTGGTTATTACGCTCCTTCCTGGTTATTCTGCCCCACGTTCTGGGTGCAAATTTGTGACGGTATTAATGTATTTGTGT
Source organism: Deroplatys truncata (assembly GCA_030765065.1). Lineage (NCBI taxonomy): Eukaryota > Metazoa > Arthropoda > Insecta > Mantodea > Mantidae > Deroplatys > Deroplatys truncata. Next base: position 116,764,727 of record CM060980.1, read on the forward strand.
TTACTTGTGTTTTGCCCCACGTTTGGGAGCCAAATATGCGGCAGTTTATGTTTATTTAAGTTTGTTATCTCCACGTTGTGGTAGCCAATTTGCAATGGCATTAGTGTTTGTTTGAAAGAATGCTACTGTTTATTTGCCGCACGTATAAAAGACAATTTGTCGCGGTCACTTCGTGTTATCATTTACTGAGCGCCTGTTATTTTATTTAATTTTGGGTTCACTGTCCTCCGGCTAGCTATGATCTTTTTGGTCGAGCACTTATCTTATACAAAGTGTGTAAACGGAAAGGAGTTTTTATCCAAAGATAACACTGATGAAGAATTTGTTTTACACTTTTATTGTCGTATCACATTATGCACTTTCACATATTAATCTTGACACTCGCCAAACTGAAACTGTTATAATAACTTATTTACTGCTCATTCTTAATTCGCGTACTTCAACTTTTTGTGTAATTAACTTTACGACACTTGAGATTTTTTTATAACTTTGCTACGCGTAACCTGCGAATCGATAAACTGTGCGATGTATTCAACGACGTGTAATGGACTGGAGACGACGTGTAGTGTACAAATGTTTCCGATAGACTGAACGAATTTGACTCTGACCTAGCCCTTTTTATACTCCTACACCCGATATGCCTAAAGATTATAACCGAGCTGCTATTGGTTAATAAAACGCGCCAACATTAGCGTCTATTTTTATATCCAATGAAAATTACGAAAACATATGCTCTAGGGAAAATGTTCCAGCAAATTCTAAAAAAAACGCGCCAATATTACGTCATTTGCTCGTCTCTAATAATGATAAACAGCTCGCCCTCTCGCTACATTATTGCACGCTATTATTGTCAGTTTCAGTAAGGCCGTATAAACCCACTTCTCAACAATGATTACAATCAACAAACATCTCAAATCAATGTCACACAATAATGCATATTCACACTATAATCACTCTTGACATTTACATAATTTGTGATACAAATTACTGCATCAGTATTGAGCCGACTTTTCGTTTTTGAGTTATGCTATCCTATACATACACACGGACCTTTTTCTAAAAACGTTTTTTATGGGTTCAGGGAGCCTCAAAATACATATGTACGGTGAAATCTCGGTACCCAATTTTGGGTAGAATACAATACTTACTCTACATAATTTAGAAGACTTTTATGGTGAATACTCCCCTTTACTCCTTATAATTTTAATTTCGTATAGTCCGGCTGATCCTATAACGATGAAACATTCCCTGATATTTGCGCAAAAGGATGTGAAACATGACGGAAGTCTGATTACCCTAACCTCCCCCTGAGAGTCTTCAAAATTCTGGAAATGCTGCATGGCCTATAAGTATCCTTTGACGGTGAAACTCGGAATGGTCGTGTAAGGTTTTAGATAATTCAGGCAGATGAGATTTTAATTCTTTGTACCTTCTCTTTGGTCCCACAATTATTTAATAACATAAAAGCTACATAAATTTCATATAATATATAGATCGTTAACAAATATAGGGTGGACCATTTAACTTGAGACTGCACAGTATCTCCAAAACTAAGCGTTGAAGAAAGAAATTTCTTGAATAAAAGTTGCTTGATAATATGGGGGCAAAGTAAATTCCATTAGTCGTGTTTTATTTTGAGGACGCTGTGATGGTCATTTTAGGGTCAATTTAAATTTATCCTAATTGTAGGTTCCCATTTAAAAATTAAATTGACCCTAAAATCACCATATAACGTTCTCCAAACAAAACATCACTAATGGCATTTACTTTCCCCCATAATATCAAGCAACTTTTATTAAAGACATTTCTTTCTTAGGTTTGGAGATATTGTACAGTCTCAACTTAAATGGACCACCCTGCATAACGAAATAAAGGTGAAGCTGGTGAATATGACGGTTCCCCACTCCCAGGCCACCAAGTTAACCTTTTTGGAATAAACACACAGTCTGCGACCATGAGAAACATAATCTTCTCAGTTGTAACTTCAAAATATTGGTTCCCTGTTTTCTAATGTTAGCTACACACAGTTTTTCTTGTTATACAATTATTTAGCATATCCTCCTAATGAACTTGATTACAACATACAAAGAAAATGGAGGAAAACTCTCTCACTTGAGGGTTATTAAAATATGTTGGTATTGGTATCGCAGCTTATAAGATGATTTCATTCTCTTTTGTTTTGCTGTGTATTCGTTGCTAAATTGTAACTTCCTGCATAAATGTTGCTTGGAATGAAACCCGCGGCATTTGTTTTATTTTAAATACATATTCCGTGGAGTAACATCAACCTATTCATGGCATTCTCGACTAAAAGTCAAAGCCTTATTCACAACCATGCTCTTTTATATAACTCCAATGTGTTATTATTCAAGCAAAGGGCTTTTTAAATCCGTTTTAATCTTTTAGTTATTTATGAAATGAAATTAGTTGTTTTGTAGACCATGCCTTCAGACAGAATTATTGGTGTTTTAGTGATGAAAGAATTATAAAAATCGGTCGAGTTTTTTTAGATTACGCCCCCCCACACATACACAAATGTTATCTCTCTATAATATTGATATAGATTTCATTATAGATACAAAGGAGATATAACAGGTTGGAATGATAGTCAAATCTTTAAAAAGCGGGTCGCTGTATGCTGGCTTTGCATAACATTGCGAGAAACAAGAGAATGGCGTCTTAGCTCTTCAACAAATGTATGATAAAAGTAGGGAAACACTCAAACCAACAGCAACGAAAATCTCGTAAATGATAATGCCACAAAATATTTTATTCGACATAGGTACATTCTGGTTTTAACGAGATCTACATTTTTTGTAGTAATTTTTAATTTAGCTCTTACGGTTTCCAGTTATACAAGATTATACAAAAATCATTCAGAGTAAAGAGAAATTCATAGGCGTTTCTCGGAATGTTCCAGATTGACGCAGTTTTTTAAATGAAATGAAAGTAATGGATGTATTTAATAAATTACTGAGCCATATTGGAATTACAAATCCAAGGGATGGACAATGATTCAAACACACACACACACACACACACACACACACACACACACATCAGTATAATGAATACATTGTGTAACAATTATCAATTAATATTGTTAGAAAATATCATATATGAAATAATAATATTTGCAAAAAGTACCTACTTATATATTGTGAAAAATCAATTAAAATTGTATTAATTATAAAGGAGAAATACAAATAAAAATGAATAACGTCAAAAGGGAAATACGTTATAAATAAAGAACCAAAAACATTGCAATCGCAATATTTTAAACATTGTATGACATAAAAGGTCAACAAAAGAGAAAATCATTATTGAAATATGTCAAAAATAAATTTAAAGTAACATGTTAATTATACTAATATGTGAGTTATTTAACTTCTAGAATTTGTAAGTAAATTGTATTTTATTTTTTATACTTAGCAACCAAGCTAGGGTAAGTAAACAACATTCAACTTTTCTATGACTTAAAGAACATTTTTCAAAAAGAAGAAGCCTTGAGCAACGCTCAATTAAAATATTTTTCGCAAGGCAAATTATATTACATTGTATGTAAGAGATGATCAATAATTAATTGTTGAACCAATATAAAGAGTCAATAAGCAGAATTATAAAATTGTAATTTAGTAAAATTGAATTAAAAAGGTAACTGTTGTTCTACGTTTTATCATTCACATTGTCCGTGAGAAAATAAATCACTTTTTAGTGAAAATTATTATTGATATTCTTATTTAAATGTCTTACATTAAAGCATGTAAAAAAGCCCTGGATAAGAGTAGATTGCTATTAATTGAGCTATACGTATTTTAAATTACTTAAAATACACTAGACAAACCAAGTAAATTAAAATAAACATGATTCTAAAGCGCAGCACACGCTGTAGAATTCCAACAATAACTAAGTGGAATAAACTTTCCGCCAAGAGTCATTTCTGCCAAACCAGGCAGACACGATACTACCAACTATTCAAATCGGGCCATTACAAGTTACAGCATGCGAGTCTATCAGATTATTAGAGAACTACAACAACAACCCATTTCCGAAGCAAAAATCTCGTTTCAAGATATATATTTCATTCTTCATTTCAATATCCTAAATATATGTTTTAATCAAAATAGTTAGTCATTTTTAGGAAAATAAAAAATAACGAAAAGAAATCATGTAAGGGTAATTTGGGGTGGCAGATCGAGCGGGATGGCTCAGGCGGCAGTCTGTGGCACGCATTCGGGCGGTTCCGGATTCGATTCCTGGTGGACGCCCACTATGACCATGGAATTTTTCGTGGTTTTCCTCTGGTAGTGCAAATGCTGGGGTGGTGTATTCTACCACGATTTAGCATTTCCCTCTTTTCCTGGCATTTCATTTTTCTTCCTTTCAACTTTCAGGTAGTATCTCCGGGTTCCGTAGTGCGTCTGGTGATGGACAGGTGGCATGGTTGACTGGGTTTGGAAATATTTCTCTTCGTCAATGTCAAGGGGCGTTGGCCTGCCTACAAAGGCCGCTTCGTCGCCCTCTCGCGGGGCTCTTCGCCTCTACTGGCGAGAGCGGATGTTTCGTACTGGAAATAATAGACTTCCGTGCGTCTCTTTGATCCTGTCTGCCTGCGGACCTGCGACCTCCTGCGGCTCCTTCACTTCGTCCCTGCCTCCCGGGGGGTGTAGTCACAATAGATCTAGCTGGTCGCAGTGGCGAAGTGTCCCCCTCAGGTAATTCCATCCTGTATCCTACATTTGTGTCGCATACTTAGAAGATGCTGACTTATATACGAAGTTTGGTATTAACCCGACTTTTCGTTGTTTAATCATATTGTTCACGCGCGCGCAGTCGTTTAGGATGGTTCAGAGGTCTTCAAAACATGCATTTACGGTGAAATCTCTACATCGAATTTGTTGGTGTAACACAAAATGCCTTACATCTATCATAGGCAAGCGATAGAGAAAGGAAAATCTGATGTGTTACACTCACATGACTTTCTCTACTCTTGTACAAACTATTTTTACAAACGCTTATTCTCCATCTACTTCATGTTAATCGAAATAAACATTTGCAGACTCTATCTTATTGCTAATTTTCTTGTAGATGCAAGGGGAATGTATATTTACAAGGGCAATTTGGAAATACAGTAGCCTTTAAGCACATACATATCTTTTAATAGCTGGTTGCTAGGTGCAGCACCATTCCCTTTCCCACAGATTAATACTCTTTACATATCCAAGACAAAAAAAATGAATAACGAATTCCCATTTGAGAAAATAAGTATTGAAAAATTTAAGGGAATAACAAATAATATCTCGAAAATGGTTCACTCAACAAAAAAAATGTATATGACATAAATTGTGTATTTTAACGCGATCTACATTTTTTGTGTAGTAAAATGTTGTCTATCTCTTATGGTTTACGAGTTATGTAAAAGTCGTTCACAATAAAGAATACTTTTGGAGACATTCCCAGGAAATTCAAGATATACATTTTATTTTTCATAAAACTATCTTAAACATATGATATTTTAATCAAAATCGTTAGAGCCATTTTTGAGAAAACTAAAATTTTCGAAAAATCTTCCATGTAAAAGGTACTCTGGGGTGGGGAGGATTTCTTGAAAACCTTTGTGTCGCATCCTTGGAAGATACTGAACCTAAATACCAAGTTTGGTGATTATCCGACTGTTCGTTTCTGAGTTATACTGTTCACAGACAGACACACACACAGACACACACACGGACATGTTTCCAAAAATCCTTGTTTTAGATTCAGGGGGTCTCTAAACATGTATTTCCGGTGAAATCTCGGTATCGAATTTTTGGGGGGATTACAATACTTTCCCTACTTATTGTACGTAGTAGAGAAAGTAAAAATGCATTTCGGAGCCATCATCCACCGCCAGACAGAAATCTATGAGACAAGTAACCAAAAACACAGTGGTTTATAAAACGCAAGATACGGGCACAAATCTTTAGTCACTCATACAGAAGTTTCCTTCAAAGTGGATAGCATTAAGAAAGAGGGGTGATTTGCAGCAGCTCAACGGCGTTTTTAACATTTCAGTCTTTTGATTAGAGATCATTAGTGATGAAAAAACAATTCACTTTGTGAAATCATGAACACAACGCATCTTATAGATGGTGTCCATAGTTTCTCAAGTCGCTGAACACTCTTCTGGAGCAGCATTATTATAGTAGGAGTATACCGAGCGGGATGGCTCGCGTTCGGGGAACCTCGGATTCGTTTCCGTTGGATCGGCCTATCTGAACTTAGAGTTTATCGTGGTTTTCCCATATAGATAGGGGAATGAATTATGTATTACCACGAACTTTCTCATTTCTCATTTCCTCTCAGTTCGTTTCCTTTCGTATTGCAGGGTAAAGGGTCAGGCGCGGTAGACGGTGATGTTCGGTGTATGCCGTGGATGTGCTTTGAGGAGAGAACTGCTTCTTCCGCGGTATGGAATCTTCTGCCCGAATCTGCTCGTGAGGATGGGGGAAAGGCATCGAAGGGAACATTCGGATCCCGTTGCGCTGTGCCAACCACCATCAGATCTGGTTGCTATTCGTACTCTCTCACCTCATTCCTTCCAAATCTAAGTAGTAAACGTCTGATTCCGTCCTGCTCAACAAAATTGTTATTCCATTTCCATCGCTGAAACTACTACTTTTTCGAGTGGTATAAATCACACAAATCAAAACAAGAATTTAGAGAACACTAAAGAAAAGCCTGGCTATAATTCTGTTAATCTAGCATCTCAATTACAAATTTTAAAAAGGATTTCCGAAAATTTTAGGTATTTTTCAGTTATGGTTGTTCACGGATATAATGAATTAAAGCAGTAATAATCGTGCAACAGTGTTAAGACAAAAGTCTGTATAGAGACTAAAAAAAATAGTTTGTTCCTCTCTTTGTCAAAATTTGCTTTCCAAAGTAAAAGTATTACTTAACGCTTCAGTAAATTATCACCACTACAAGTTTACCAATATAGTGTAGATACAGACTTACTTTATCCAGATATAAGTGTGTATATCTCAGATTTTCACAGGTAATACTTCACAGTAATATAAGAATACAGATTACAAATTACATTTTATGTCAGAGTACTCGCACTCGAGTAGATACTCTACATGCTTTGAAAGCAGAAGTTTACGATAGAAATCTTCGGCTACTATTCACAACCAATTCTCAAAGCTTTCTAAACACGACCCAGTAAAGAAAATAACTTTTTTTTTGTTGAAAGGTAGAATCAAACGACTGAAAAATTCAATGCCATAGTCGGGATTTGAACCGCGGATCTCACGGTTTCCATCCGGTTGTTCTAATCATTGAGTTAGCATTGCAACATGGCGGTAGTATATTAAATTCTCCAGCTGACCCGCATTTTCCCGGTAAACAACAAACCATTTGAGATGATATACCCCAATGGCGACTTACAGTGCTCTAAGTACTCTAAGTCCTGGGCTTCATAGTTAGCCTCTATTAGGTCAAATTAGGCAAAAGAGAATTTAATGCCCTCCTGGCAGATTGCCATGGTAGCTCAATGGTTAGAACACCCAGACGGAAACCGAGAGATTTCTGGTTCAAATCCCGGCTATGGTATTTAATTTTTCAGTCGTCTGATTCTACCTTTCGACCTTATCTTACACACATGGCTAGTGTGGAAGAACAATTAATTCAACGTTTGCTTTTTGTTTTTTTGGTAATGAACCATAGGTCGGTCTACATCTTCAGTATACGATTACAGTACTTACCTACATGTATAATGTGATAATATTGATGGAAACGTTTATCACAACTCCTCAAAGCTATTTTATTAAGAAGCATAAAAGCACATTATCTTTCATGAATTGTGACTACTAAGTATTGCTATTTCTCTCATATTATATTCGTTTTTTTTTTTCTTTCTTTTTTTTCCATCAACGACACCGCAAGCCAAATAATGAAGCTTTCTTAATGTAAGCTGGATTTAGGCCGTAATTATAACTCATGGAGAACGAAAGCAGTCGGCAATGATTTTCGCAAACTTAAAGTGCTACAAAGGTGATGAAGTCACGCCTGTATTCCTTCCCTTCCTTTTTCTTTCTAAGATGTTTAAAATATCTATTATCTAACATTCTAATTACAAATTGCTCAACGAAGGAAAATACAAGAACAACTATAATAAAAATAATAATAATAGTAACAGTAATCCCAATGTATCGAATAGTATGAATGCTTGTGCTAACAAGGAGGATTTGTCACATTGCTGTCATACGCCATGTTTTAAGCTCATCGATGGATCCAACCGTGCCTTCAGGCTTCCACCTTACAGGAGCTATCTTGATTCAGATTCAGATTTATTCACCAGTTGTAATGATTTTATAAGATTTCGTCATGTGAAATACAGTACACATAAAGTTACAATTTAACCATTAGCATTGGAGAGGTATTTCTATCTATATGTATAATTTTAACACTAAAATTTTAATAACTTAATCATTATTTGTTTTTGCTATTTTATATTCTTCTACTATATAGAAGATATAATAGGACAGAACTTTAATTTGGTTTATTTTTATTGTTTTATTTTCAAGAAAATCTCCAAACCCTAACACCCTTTACACGGAACATTTTTCGAAAATTTTTATTTTCTAAAAAATGGCTCTAACGATTTTTATTAAAATAACATATATAACAGATATTTACATGACAAATAACATTTCTGGGAATATCCTAGGAATTTTGTATAATCTTGTATAACTTGTAAACGTTAAGCGATAGACGAAAATGTACCACACAAAAAATGTAGATCTCTTTAAAACACACAATTTATTTCAAATAAGTTTTTTGATGTTTCTGAGAAATCCGTTATTAAAGGTTCGAATTATTCATTACTTGTCATTATTTTAAAGTCCCGTTGCGATTGGATTACATGCATATTTAAGATACAAGGTATGTGACAAAATAAATAACAGAAAAAGAAAAGAAAACAGAAAATATAGATAAATTACCTTTGACTAACTGAACAAATCTGACCTAGCTTCGCGCACCTTAGCCAAGAAATTGCCAGTTTTGCGAGTTCCTCTGGCCAGCCAGTAGCTCCCAACATGTCAATCTCTTTCTTGACGAACTTAAGAATTTTTCTTTAAGTTTAATTGTTCGCTGGTTCTCCCACTGTACACATTCCGCCAAAATATGTACCCAGTCCTCATCCAAATCACAGAATGGGCAGCTTCTCCTGCCAGAATCGTGAGTCATTTTCTGTGCCCTCCAGCCCCCCAGTCTAAACCATGGCATTCCTGATCTTTCCTTTCTTCCTAAGTATATATGCCTTTACCCCAATTCAATTGTATTTCATTTGCTAGACTTGGAGAAGGTTTAATTTTACAATCCGATTCTATTTCCTGTTGGTTGATGTCTCTTAGTCTTCTTTTGACACCTTTCCGTATGTTTTTGTCATTTGTTTCAGCTCTTTGCCATACTGACCCCATTCCTATTCTCCTTAAACCCCTTTCCAAATCAGCTGCCCAAAACTTAGGAGACAGGGTTTCTCGCTGTATTTATAACATTTGGTTGTAGTGTGGAGTTATCTCCCTGCATCAGCCTCAGCCATACTTCACTGCTCTTATTTTACAGTGTATTCTGTCTTCATAACATCCCATCTCCCTCAATACCCCCGAATTTGATGTGCCTTGTGAAACTCTAAGAACTCTTTTTCAAAATGCTACCTGCGTTTTATTTACATGCTCTGCTCTTTCCCATCCCCAGATTTCACTTCTGTATAACAAAATCGGCCTTATCATAGAGTTATACATCTTTTCTAATGTACACTATGTGATCAAAAGTATCCGGACACCCCCACAAACATAAATGTTTCATCTTAGGTGCATTGTGCTGCCACCTACTGCCTGGTACTCATTATCCGCGACCTCAGTAGTCATTAGACATCTTGAAACAGCAGAATGGGACGCTCCGTGGAACTCACGGACTTCGAACGTGGTCAGATGATTGGGTGTCACTTGTGTCAGAAGTCGTACGCGAGATTTCCACACTCCTGAACTTCCCTAGGTCCACTGTTTCTGATGTAATAGTGAAGTGGAAACGTGAAGGGACATGTACAGCACAAAAGCGTACAGGCTGACCTCGTCTGTTGACTGCCAGAGACCACCGATTTGAAGAGGGTCGTAAAGAGTAATAGGCAGATATCTATCCAGACCATGACACAGGAATTCCAAACTGCATCACGATCCACTCCAAGTACTATGACAGTTAGGCGTGAGGTGAGAAACCTTGGATTCCATGGTCGAGCGACTGCTCATAAGTCACACATCAGGCAGGAAAATGCCAAACGACGCCTCGCTTGGTGTAAGGAGCGTCAACATTACACGATTGAACAGTGACAAAATGTTGTGTGGAGTGACGAATCACGGTACACAATATGGCGATCCGATGGCCGGGTGTGGGTATGGCGAATGCCCGGTGAACGTCATCTGCCAGCGTGTGTAGTGCCAAGAGTGAAATTCGGAGGTGGTGGTGTTATGGTGTGCTCGTGTTTTTTCTGGAGGGGGTTTGCACCCCTTGTTATTTTGCGTGGCACGATCACAGCGCAGACCTCCATTGATATTTTAAGCACCTTCTTGCTTCCCACTGTTGAAGAGCAATTCGGGGATGGCGATTGCATCTTTCAACACGATCGAGCACCTGTTCATACTGCACGGGCTGTGGCGGAGTGGTTACACGACAATAACATCCCTGTAATGGACTGGCCTGCACAGAGTCCTGACTTGAATTCTATAGAACACCTTTGGGATGTTTTGGAACGCCGACGTCTTGCCAGGCCTCACCGACCTACATCGATACCTCTCCTCAGTTCCGCACTCCGTGAAGAATGGGTTGCCTTTCTCCAAGAAACCTTCCAGCACCTGATTGAAAGTATGCCTGCGAGAGTGAACACTGTAATCAAGCCTAAGGGTGGGCCAACACCATATTGACTTCCAGCATTACCGATGGAGGGCGCCACGAACTTGTACGTCATTTTCAGCCAGGTGTCCGGATACTTTTGATCGCGTAGTGTATCTACAGGTACATCCGGTATCCGCGAGAGGGTACGTAATAATTTATTTAACTGCCCTCGTGCTTTATAGTTAGTTACCGATAGAGGTTTGTTCCATTTTCCTCTCATATTAAACATTATTCCTAAATAGGAGAAATGTTTAACGTTTTGTAGTTCTAGCCCATACCAACTGAAGCAGCGTAAAAGTGCAAGGATTCAGAAGGCGTACATAGGCTTCAGATAAATTAGGTTGTGAACAAGAACAAATGGATCAATTAAGCTGCACTTTGGCATTATTCCAAGGATTTATGTATACAAGTTTCACAGTAGCTGAGTAAGTCAGAGCTAGCATACCATACAACATATCGCAGAAATAGAATAATTACACTGCTTGTACGATTGTTACGCCATTCCATTCCTCCCTTAGGTAGTTTTGAATCATGTTTACACTCTTTACGCGAAATACATTTTAGCATGTATTAAATAGATGGACAATTCTAACCTGCTCCGCTAGAGAGATTTATCCTTAAGAGATGGAAAGGGATGTAAGAGATTTGTTAATACTCAACGAATCGTGCTACAGATTTAAGGTTTAACCTAAGAATGAGGTAAGTGATACGACGACATGGATTTAAACAGCATTTTGTGAGCAGAGTTTTATTGGAAGTGAGACGGAATTTTACACATCTAATATCATAAGCTCGTGAAGTCCACGTAAACACCATAAGCAGTTGTTTGCAACAATACTCCAAAATCATTCACATAACGTTGACCGTTTTATTAAATCATCTATCGAACCATCGAATCGTTTTTCAAATTCACCATAAAACAGAAATGAACTACCAGATTAGCCATTGCTGCATTGTATCGTTCATCGTTCCGATGAATAAGAACTTGCCCATAGTTTCATTAGGGAAGTTCAGGAATATGTGCGGTGATATAAAAGTTCTGCTATGCAATATTTTGGGCTGATTTGGAGCATATTAATATAAACGCTAGCAAATCCCGTTTTAACGTCCAATATTACAAAAGCTGTTTTAAGATTGCATAACATTCTGGCTTTTACAAATCGTGAAAAATGGGCCAAAATGGAAGAGAAAAGAGAGAAGAGACGGGGAGAAGCGAAGAAAGGGGCGCAGGAAAAATCACTGGAAAGTAAAAGAGAACAAAAGAAGGAAACGGAGTCGAAGAAAAAAGGAATGGTAATCCTAGAAGCGAATGAGAAGAAAACAATAAGTAGAGAGATTTGAGAGGATAAAATCTATGATGAAAGAGAAGTAAAGATAAGAAGTAAATGGAGAGGGAAAAGTAACGAAAAGAAAATAAACTGACGAAAAAGAGGGAAAAAATTAAGAGGAGAGAGAACTAACAACAAAATAGTGGCCCGCCTCTATGGTGTAGGGGTAGCGTGTCTGCCTCACAATCAAGAGGTCTTGAGTACGAAATTCGGTTAGGGTGAGTTATCCGGATGGTTTTTCCCAGAGTTCTTCCTTATCCTGAAAAGATGAATGTCGGGTACCTTTAAGCTCTATGGTCTCCGGGGTAATTTGAGCATCACTTCACCATTTCATCGTCCGATATGACCTAGCCGGTTAAACGACGTTGCAACAAAATACAAAAGTAGTGTGGGCTGGCCTCGAAGCTCAGTCGGCAGAGTACCTGCCTGCTGTGCCTGCTGAAGAGGGGTCCCGGGTTCGATTCCCGGCTGGGGGGGGGTCTAGCCAAGATTATTCCCTGTCCTCCCCAGATTGGATCTATGCATGACAGAGAGAGGGAGAGAGAGAGAGAGAGAGAGAGAGAGTGTGTGTGCATGAGATCTAATGAATAGAACCGAAAGTTTACCAGAAATCCAATGATAAGCGAATACGAGTTATAGGCAATAATGTGTTCCAAAGGAAAGGCTGCCGATATGACCATTGCAGTTAAAAGCGGGGTATAAATGGAAGAAAAAACCAAAGTATAAATGAGAAGAGCACTAGAAAATGAGAAAAGGAATTAGAGATTAAGAGAAAAACTGCTAAGGAGAAGAGCAAATATGGAAGGAGAGAGGAAAGAGAAACGAGCTCTTGAAAAGAACATGAGAAAAACCAGGAAGGAATGGAATAAAGAAGAAAAGCAAGGTACCTACGTGAACAAGGTGCAGGAACCACAAACCCAACTCCCCCGAATACCTCCCTTCCAGCGGACCCAGGTTGTTGAACTCCACTGGTGTAATTGATCAAGAGGAGGGAGAGGGTTCAAGGTAAGAGAAAGTTTCCACAACCCTCACAGGTAAGCAATCCAACTTTCACGTCTCAAGGTTGGGCTTCAAAGCTTTCTTTAAAGCACAAAATAGCTTCCTCCTCATTAGAGAGCGGTATCGTATGTTTTTATTGCTGTTCCGCCTTCTGAAACGCCGTCCCTCTTGCGAGCAATGGTCAACTGTACGTGTAGCAAGCAATATGCAACTTCTCTGTAATTATAGACATGCTAATGAATTTGCTTAAGGTGAGAGTAGGGTTGCCAAAATGTAAGCAATAATATACGGACAGAATCTTAGGAAAGTCAGCCATTAGGTGCGGATGGGAAGGAACTCAACAATCGTGGTGTTTACGGAACTAGGCATACTAACATTCGAGAATCAGACAGGTACTGAACAACGGGAAATTTGGAGTCCCGACTAGTCTTCTTGGGACATCAGGTAAAAGAAAGAAAGAGAAAGAGAGAGAGAGAAAGCAAGAAATAAAGATAAAGAAAGAAAGAAGGGAAAAAAGGACATCCCCAATCAATCGGGATATATAGTAATTCTATACACCTTGGCATACACCTTTAGGGTCAAACGGAATTTTTTCAATCTTTGTTTCTTTCGTTACTGAATGGACTCTGCTGTTAATCTAGCGAATTAAGTACTTATTTTCTAACCTTCCAGAAATATATTTACAGTTGTCAAGCATGTCATCCCCTTAAATTCAACATGTAAGTCCAGCAGAACGTTCCCTACTACGTACTTACGGTAGGAAGAGGAGGTATTCCACCCAAAATTTCGATACCGAGATTTCACCGAAATACAAATTTTGAGGTCCCTGAATAAAAAAAATCATGTTTATAAAAAGGTCCGTGTGTGTATCTGAACAGTATGACTCAAAAACAAAAAGTCGGATAAATACCAAACTTGGTATTTAAGTTCAGTATCCTTCAAAGATGTGACACGAAGATTTTCAAGAAAATCCCCACCCCAGACTATCTTTTACATGGAACATTTTTCGAAAATTTTTATTTTCTCAAAAATGGCTCTATCGATTTTGATTAAAATATCATATGTTTAAGATATTTTATGGCAAATTAATGTATATCAAGAATTCTCTGGGAATGTCCCCAAAAGACCTCTTCATTCTGAATGACTGAGAATGACTGGAAAACCGTGAGAGATAGACAAAATTTTACTACACAAAAAATGTAGACCTCGTTAAAGCACACAATTTATGTCATATATATTTGGCCGAGTGAACCATTTCCGAGATATTCCTTGTTATATGTTTCAATTTTCCAATACTTATACTTTTGCTCAAATGGGAATTTGTTATTCTTTTTCATTTATTTATTTTTTTTGTCCTGGGCATGCAAAGAGAATGGAATACTCCACATAGCAACCAGCTCTTAAAAGATTTGACTATCACTTAAAGCCTCTCATATTCCTCTTGCACCTACAGGAAAATTAGCAACAAGATTTATTGTTAATTGTAGATTTATTGTACATTTAAGTTTCTGCAAAGGTTTACCTCGATTACCGTGAAGTAGGTGGAGAATAAGCGTTTGTAAAAATAGTTTGTACAAGAGTAGAAAAAGTCATGTGAGTGCAACACATCAGATTTTTTTCTGTTGGTCATACAAAGAGAGCGGAATTTCAACGCCTGGCATAGCGACCCGCTCTTAAAGGATTTGACTATCGCTAAGCCTACTGTATTCCTATAATCACCTTGTGCCTACAAAGTAATATACATAAAACCATTTCTGCAAATGTTTATCTATATTAACATGAGGCAAAGAGAATTAGTTTTTGTAATAATAGTTTTTGAAAAATGAGTAGGGAAAGTCATGAGAATGTAACACACATTTTTACTTTCTCTACTACTTACTATAGTAAGTAGAGGAAGTATTGTATTCCACCCAAAAATTCAATACTGAGATTTCAACGAAAATACACATTTGAGGCTTCCTGAATTCAAAAAAAGCAATTTCAGAAAAAGGTCCGTGCGCGCGCGCGCGTGTGTGTGTGTGAGTGTGTGTAAACAGCACAACTGAAACACAAAAAGTCGTTAAATACCAAACTTAGTATTTAATTTAGCCCTTCCAAGGATGCGACAAAAAGATTTTCAAAAATTGAAATTAAACTGAGTTTTATTTATGGACGCTCTTTATCTGCTGTGGTCCTTAGCGTCCCATTCTATATTGGGCGTGAAAGACCAGTAATTTTGCTCAGAGGCCTCTTTATCAGGCTTGAGGTTTTTTTACGTGCCGTAAATCTACGATACAGGACCACCCGGCTTTACTTCCTTCCGAAGGAAGCCATGCTAAGGATGTTTACGTCGAAAAAATCCATCGCCCTCCTCCGTGTTTGAACCCGCGACCTCGGGAACCAGAGGTAACCACTATATCAAGGAGGACGACAAAGATTTTCAAGAAAATCCCCCCACCCCAAATTACTCTTTACACAGAAAAATTTTCGAAAATTTTGATTTTATAAAAAATGGCTCTAATGA
Source organism: Deroplatys truncata (assembly GCA_030765065.1). Lineage (NCBI taxonomy): Eukaryota > Metazoa > Arthropoda > Insecta > Mantodea > Mantidae > Deroplatys > Deroplatys truncata. The sequence goes on from CM060980.1 coordinate 116,780,492, forward strand.
TTGTTATTAAAATATCATGTCTTCATTTAACGAATTTACATGACAAACAAAAGTATATCTTGAATTTCCTGGGAATAGTCTCTGAAGTCCTCTTTATTATGAATGATTTTTCTATAATTGGTAAATCGTAAGTGGTAGACAAAATCTTGTTACACAAAAAATGTAGATCTCTTTAAGCATATAATTTGCACCTTTCATGTGGTGGAGTTTACCATTTCCGTAACATTCCTTTTATTGGTTTTAATTTTCTAATATTTCCACTTTTCTCGACTGGGAAGTCATTCGTTTATTTCTCGTGGTCAGACAAAGAGCATTGAATTTCAAAGCCATCACATAGCGACATGCTCTTTAAAAGTCTGATGATCGCCTTACCTTCCGCATCCTACAACAAATGTATAAATGTTGAAAGTTTATTCGATTAAGATGAAATAGATAGAATAATGAGCTTTTGTTAGAACGTTTGTAGAATAGTGAGTAAGACATGTGGATGCAGCACGCCAGGTTTTTTATTTTGAAGCTCGTTTTTCGCAATTGTCATTTTTGCAAAAGACTTTCATCATACTCAGAAACTATTAAAAATACAGGAATGAAATTTTGCAATGCTAATGTATCTGGTTATATTTTAGTATTTTTGAAACATTTATTACAACAGCTTTCCAAAGAAAAATGGCTGAAGCATTAATAATTGAGAAAAACATTTCTGTAGGAAATATCATTAAAAACACTAATTGTGGAATTTATCATATAAATCCTATACGACTGCAAAAAAAGCGTGTATTTCAAATTAGTAATGCACATTAATAGCCTATTTTTAAGAAAGTATACCAGGTGAGTCAGTTGCCCCTAAGTATTCGTGTCTATGCAACCCGCAGTTTATAATCTAATGTGAAACATTGACCCGTTTAGCAAACAAACTATTATTGTATCTCTGCCCTTCTATTTGGTACTATACTCAATCCCCATTAATGATTAGAGGTCTGAATGAGAACCAAAGAGCTGCAAAAGCCTTAAAAAAAGTCGGCGTTTCATGGATGTAATGCTTGCAAGGAGATAGAGGAACGTTTTCCCGAAGAATGGGATATACTACGTGGCTTCTGGCCGAGTGGTTTAGCTGCCGGAATGTAGTAAAGCAAAGGTTAGTTTCGGAGGTTCGAATCTAATTCAAACATAAAATTGGTTCTTTTTTCCTCTCTCCCCTTGTGTTTATTTTCTGTATTTTAATGTAATAATTTATTTATTTTTGTTACTGGCTCCCCTGTGAGCCAAAGACATAAGCATTACAATCAGATAATTGTGTATCATGTTTACCCTAATAATCTGTACCGTATCTGGTGTTGTAAACAGTGTCGCATAGTTAGCTTTCATTCTTTTGGGCGCATATCGACGATATTAAATCTTAACAGTTTTTGTTTCATGTTTAAACCCTATGTTTCACTTCTTCTATTCACAAAGGAGTTGTAAATGTGCTAAGTACACCGGTAAACAGAATAATAAATTGTTAAAGAGCGTGGATTTCATCAAGGATGTAAATGTTCAAAATGACCCCCTTCATCAATGCACATTTGTGTACGTTGCCGGAGTGACCTTCTTGCATGCTGTAACATGCGCGGTTTATCTGCCTGCATTCTTCACGTATGAGTGTGCCCGTATATGATTTGGGCTTTGCGTTCTTCTTCTTTGCGGTGGAAAACCTGACGATTATTCTATTTTGTACACACTTATAATGTTTTCAAAAATGTTATTTATATCATAATATCAAATTATTGGACCCAAAGAGATAAAACAAAAGGTAATAACAAGTTTGAAATTCACCAGAAGGTTTTGAACCCGAATTAAAGTGGCACAGTGTTAGAGCAACCATGATAATACCATGGCCAATGCTACCTGGCGAGCTGAGGTTCCTATACGAATCAGTAATCGCAGAACTAGACCCCACTTCGAATCTTTACACGCTTATTGCAGCGTCATACAGTGTTTTGAGCTCGGTTTGGTAGTTTTAATTCAAACAAATAAACTGCATCAGCCATCACAATTACTGTATGATCTGAAATACGCCATAGCTTGTGAAACAAGAGAAATGATCTACCTAATACTTAGCATTTTTTGACAAGGCTGTACAAGGTTGACTGACGGCTTAAATCCAATTGGTTGCACTGCGTAGATCTGCCATTTTGTTTTCAAGTGGTTTTGTCATCCGAGACATGTGATAGGTTGTTCCTTCAGGGGCGTTTTCAAAGGGGTGTATGGATGTGTGCTAAAGAATAAAAGTTTGCAAAATTGGCTAAAATTGCTAATGCAGCTCTCAGTGTCAGGGTGGGATGTTTTTTGCATCGAAATACATAGCTATTACATTTTGTCCCGTAAAACACTTATGCACTGAGTTATGTATCCCTCGTCTATAAAGTGTTACGTGAATCTTTTAAATATTTTACTTATCATTAAGACTATTTTTTCGTGTTAATAAAGTATAATTGTATACAGAACTGATTAATCTTTTGGTTGTTACAGAAAGAAGGCAAACTTATAAATTTTCATTTTGTTTCACAATTTATTCCTCGTGATCAAATTCATTTTTTCACATTTTGGGTTGTTCAAAATCATAGTACTATTTTTACGCCAATTTTTGTATTTATTACCTGTAGGTAAGTTCTTACTGAACTTGGACAAGAATGGTTACAAACTACATCGTGTGGAACATTTTTAATGTACAAAAATATAATGAAACACAAAGTCTATTAAAAGACATCAGACTATGTGCGCATGGATCTAAATTTCTAAATATTCATGAGACTGCGTTTAATAAACGAGTAATTGAATCTAAACGTTCAAAGTGTTGTTTTAGACAGAATAACTAAAATTTAATAGCAATTTTTCACCAAATTTCAATTGTAGATGCTCTAAAATACTCATTTCTAGCAGAACCAGCAGCTCAGCTGGGTTATTGCGTTAAATACGGGGATTATCTCTCTCTCTCCCCCCCTATATCACTGTCTACCTCTCCGTTCCTTTCCCCTTTCAATCTTTCCCTCTTCCTGCCTCCCTGTCATTTTACACTCTCTCTTCCATACTCGTCCTCATTCTTCCCTTTCCTTCTTTCTGTATAACTTAATGTCGTGATGTTTTGACAACCGGTGATAAAACTGCTTTTTCTGGGGCGTTAATAAACAATGAAATGACTGCCTCTGTTATCGAGTGCTCAGCACTCTGGCTTCTCAACCCAGAGGTCCCAGTTTGATTCCCGGGAGGGGCGGGAACGTTTTATACATAGAGAGAGGGGGGTAACAGAGGACGGGGAGGATGAATAAGAATAACAATAAGAACAGGAAGAAGAAGAAAAATGTGTATTGAAAAAATAAAATAATAAAAAGGATCCAACTTAATGAATATTTTATCGATAAACAGTGACATACGAAAATCGAGGTATAGGTAATCCCAAAATTATCGAATTAATTGCAACTTATTTACAATTTACGTTGACAACTTTTGAACATCATATTTCATATAGTAAATAAAGTGTACGATTATGTTGTTCTTTTTGTCATTTTATTTCAACATACGAAGGAGAAAAAACAAGAAGAAGAGGCACTGACATTTCGTTTGTCAGCTCTTTTGGTTTAGCTGTTACGTCACTGAGAATGACATGACATGAAGTAGAAAATAGCTGTTACTCCACAAATTATGCATATAAATAAATAAATAAATAAGTAAGTAAATAAATAAATAAATAAATGTGTGTGTGTAGATGGCCACGATTTAGCAACTAAGACATAGCAAACAAAAAAAAAACAAAAAAAAAAACAATCCAATCTGTTTATAACGATAGATACGCAAGCGATACCAATGCTAAAATATATTAATAACTCTCAAGTAAGAAAATTTTGCCTTATTTCCTTTGTATGTTATAATCAAAATCGTTAGCAGAGTATGTCATGATTGTATAAAGAGAAACAACTTGTATTTAGCTAGCATTAGAAATCAGTCCATCGATATTTTATGATCAATAACTATGAAGATTATTTTTCTCGATGATCGCAGAGTGTGTCTTTTCTAAAGCGGTTAACTTGGTGGCCTGGAAATGGGGAATATTCATATTCACCAGATTCACCTTTATTTCGTTATATATGTTAAGGGTCTATGTATTGTATGAAAACTATGTATGTTTTATGCCATTAAATAACTGTGGGACCATAGCGGAGGCACAAAGGTTCAAAATGTGACCTACTGTGATCATCTAAAGCATTACTCGACCATTTCGACCAATAATTGTTCCACTACCAGAGGGTACTTATCAGGGGCATTTCCAGAACTTGAAGAACTGTTGGAGGGAAGTTAAGGAAATCAGATGTTCCGCCGATGTTTCACATCCTTTTGCACGATAATCAGGGAATTTTTCATCCGTTATTAGAAATAGCCGTGGCTGTAAAATTACAATTATAAGGGGTAAAGGGAAGGATTCACCATAAAATTCTTCTAGACTATTGTACAATAATTTCATAAAGAACGGGGGGACGTAAATAAAGTTAATTAAATCGCCATTCCAGTTTAAAATAGCTCCCGTGAGCTACTCGTGCAACATCGGGCAGCCAGCTAGTTCTAATAAAAAGGGGAGGGAATGTATAAAAATGTTGCAAGGCCGAATCTCAAATTCAAGTGAGTCTTTTTCGCTCTGTTCCACATGTGCAAAATTTGGTCGGAATCGGTGCAACGGTATGGAGCTGTATTCAGTACAAATAAATAAATTCTCAGAATTAGCATATTATATACCAAGTTACCTAGCCCTTCTGGAGTGAAAATGTAATAGACACATATTCAAACAAACATTTTAAAAACATTATTTTTGGTTTTCGGAAGCTACGTATTTACAAAAATCTGATGTGTTACACTCACATGACTTTCTCTACTCTTGTACAAACTATTTTTACAAACGCTTATTCTCCATATGCTTCATGTTAATCGAGATATCGAGATGTCAATCTTATTGCTAATCTTCTTGTAGATGCAAGGGGAATATGGTAGGTTTTAAGCGACAGTCAAATCTTGTAAGAGCTCGTTGCTATGTGGCGCATTCCATTCTCTTTGCATGTCCAGGACATAAAAAAAATGAAAAACGAATTTGAGAAAAGGTATAAGTATTGGAAATTTTAAGGGAATAACAAGCAATATCTCGAAAATGGTTCACTCAACAAAACAAAAGTATATGACATAAATTGTGTATTTTAACGCGCTCTACATTTTTATGCAGTAAAATTTGTCTATCTCTTATGGTTTACCAGTTATGCAAAAGTCGTTCACAATGAAGAATACTTTTGGAGACATTCCCAGAAAATTCGAGATATACATTTCATTTGTCATGAAAATATCTTAAACATATGACATTTTAACCAAAATCGTTAGAGCCATTTTTGAGAAAATTTAAATTTTCGAAAAAAGTTCCATGTAAAGGGTAATCTGGGGTGGAGGACTTTCTTGAAAACCTTTGTGTCGCATCTCTGGAAGATACTGAACCTAAATACCAAGTTTGGTGTTTATCCGACTGTTCGTTTCTGAGTTATGCTGTTCATAGACACACACACAGAGACACACAGACAGACACACACACGGACATGTTTCTAAAAATGCTTTTTTTTTGGATTCAGGGGGTCTCAAAACATATATTTCCGGTGAAATCTCGGTATCGAATTTTTCGGTGGAATACAATACTTCCCCTACTTATTATACGTAGTAGAGAAAGTAAAAATGCTTTTATATTTATTACAGATGATAGAATATTGCCTGAGTAACGACTGTGACAACAATATTTTAATTGCATAACATTGTATATTTTTGTCACTTTGGAAGTTCGGCTTCCCTTAGGTAATAATGCCAAACATCTGTTGCAGATCTGTACATGCGGTGAAATTGGTCAACATTTATGTATTACTGGTTAAAATCCTGAAAGAACAAATAATCTTAAAAAAAGAACACGAGGGTCTGAATAAAGAAAAAGTCATTGTGAGCATTTGCCTGAAAATTCTTTAGCTTCAGAAGCAGTATAACAACAAATGCCAGTTCTATATAACGAAAACGCTTCGAAAACAATGCTTCGGTTTTTTATGCTCTTCATCTTTGTTGTGTATTTTTTTGTCAAACAAGGCCCTTGTATAGTTTCTAACATATGAATGCCTTTCTTTTACTACAAGGTCACTTTTTCAAGAAATGCTTGGTGTTTTGTGCGGTTGTACAAACGTCTATCAGACCACCCTTGTAGAGATCACATATGTGTAAAGATGACGTCAAGATCATAAACTTATATACAAGCAATTTTATCCGGAGCATACTCTAGGTATAGCAAAATATTAAGTGCAATATTTGTAGCATCGAGGTTTTAACTAACTGCATAGGTTCCTTAGAATGTCACGTTCTCCCATTTTTCCAGCCAAATAAAGGTCTCAAAGATGACTGTCGCAAGAGATTAAACGTTATGAAAATCCTAGTGGCCAAAAACTGGGGAGCGGATTATCAAGTGCTGTTAAACACCTACAAAGCCTTTTATTAGAGCAAAATTGGATTATGGTGCTATTGTTTACAATCCTGCAAGATCTTCTTCTCTCCAATTCAATACAAACCACAGCCTTCGAATAACACTTGGAGCTTTTTGTACCAGCCCGAAGTATGTACACAAATAGAAACAAATGAACCTCCACTTGAAGCTAGAAAAAAAAACAATTGACTAACATATGCCCTCAAGATAGCAACGATGTCCGATTCTTGAATGAAAACGTATATATTTCATAACAGATGTAAAGAAACCGTCAAAAGATCATTAATAATACCCTTATATCTGAGAGGTATAATACCATTATATCTCCAAGAACTCAACATTAGACTTCCTCCTGTGTCACAAATAAACCCCTCTTGCTATTCCGTCCTGGACAGTCACTTCACCTAAAATACATTTAGAATTGAACATCACCTCCAAAGAACGCACGTATTCCTCAGTTTATCGCCAACTATTTAATGGATTACATGACAGATATGGAAAAAAACACAGCAATCTGCACAGATGGATCAAAGTGTAATGACAGAAATGCTTGTGCTGTTGTTTATCCAGACCAGACCATGTTATTCAGAGTTCCTGATTTTTATACCATCTTCTCAAGTGACTGTTTGCAATTAAACAAGCTGTGATTTATGTTTTGAATACTCGATGCTCAAAGTTATTTGTTATATACTCAGATTCTAAAAGTGCACTACTTGCAATAAAGAATCTATCATCAACCCATGTTCTTACACAAGAAATTCAATCACTACTTCATGAGCCAATAAGCAAGGAAAGCAAGTGTCTTTAGAAAGGATTCCATCCCACAATGGAATACATTGCAACGGATTGGCCGATCAGGCAGCAAAAGAAGCCACTAAAACATCCACTAAGTGACCCAACTATAACTACACCAGCCCATAATGTTATCTCAACCATTAAAACGAAGCTTTACCAACAATGGAAGACAGGATGGCTTGACTCCACGAGAAGCAAACTCCGTGATGTAACATCCAGTTTTTCGACACATCTCAGTAATTCTCTTTCCAGACAAGATCAGTTTTAGTATCCCGACTGAGAATGGTCCATACCAAGATCACGCACAGTTATCTTCTTTCAAAAGACCAACCACCCATCTGCTATCAGTGTAACATACTGTTAACGATGAAACACACAATCGTGGAATGTCCACAATACGACCAATGGAGACAATACTATCAGATGCTCAATGATTTACAAACAGCACCCAACTATTCAATGTACCCTAAGATGAATTTTTCAAAAGCATAAGTTTATATAAAAGTATATAATGTTCAATCAGATTGATTAATTATAGTGTCACAATTTTATACTAGTTCATTGTAATGGTTCAAAACTGCCAGTTTGTTAAATAACCTCATTGTTTTATTGTATAATATGTTAAAGCTACTACAAACTTTAAAAATAAAAAAAAATCCCAATTGTGTGTTCATTGTGTTAGTGACGTGGACAATGAATGATCTCTTCGCTCTCAGTAAAGATAGTTTGATCATTTTATCTATACAACAAAATTTAACATTAGATGAACACCGATACATCAAAAGAATTCAGTAATCATATAACATTAGCTCTGAAATGCTGCACAAAATTAAGAGAAAATTATTTGTACATATATTAAAACTGTGACCAAAAGGTTTCCTGTAATTTCAATTTTCATTGAATAATTTGTTAGCTGTATAATGGGCTACCATGAAGTGGAAAATACTTTTTAAAAATATTTATCGTTTGTGTATATTTGTGTTACCTTTTCACGCAAGATTGGTCCCGAACCAATGATTGTGAAACTTGATGTTTAATTTGCCTTAGATCCCACTTAAAGATGTTATCAGTACTTTCCCCAAAGAGAGGAGGGTGTGTTATAATGGAGAGAAAAATCAGAAAATCGAAGTACCTCGCATTAAGTTTATGCAAAATGTTACATAACAAACGTTTATAAACATGATGATTCTGGCAAGTTGTGTTTTACACAAAATTTTGATAGGATGAATATTTAAGAGGTTACACAGCTTTTTGGCTAACAGTCCTGCACGTGAATCATTTACCAAGGGAAACAACATAAGTACTGATATAAGTCTCTTAGACTTAAGAAAATGTACCACGTTAGCGACTGAATCCAATCCAATACACGTTTAAGTTTGTTGAAAAAGTCTTCGCCACCAGAACCTAAAGATATGTGAAGCAACGTGTCGAACCCAGGAAGATTTTTTAGTCTAGCAACAAATCCTTCGAATCTTTCAGTCATTGCTGCTGCACTATCTGTACAAACACAAATACAATTTTTCAGAGACTGCCCCTTGTGTTTCAAGGTGCTGGACGTGGAGTATGCTCTGGTTGACGTAGAGGCAATTCAGTACACGAAAACGACTATTTAGTAATAGAAAGCTCATCAAAAAGTGCGATGTACTAACAAAGTAATTGACATTTCTTACTTATATAAGTTTATTTATCGAACTGTTTAGAAAATGCTCGACGTCGCTTAGTTTTTCATGTATGTATTTGGCAATTGATATATTTTGAAAGCATGTCATCAATTCGCCGAGAAATAGTATCGTTTGACAATAGAACCAAGGATGTTTCCCTCTTGGCTCTATCATCTTACGTCCTCCGCGATAATGTGGGGGTGCATTTTTTTTTTGTTGTCGTTACCATTTCGGCAACTTTATAACTGACCAATAGCGTTTTTTTCTTAGGCTATCTGCTCTCCATACCATAGCTTTTAGTTGCTTTCTCAAAGAAGTGTCTCTATTGAAATGTCTTTTCAATATATTAGGAACCATGGATTCGTTGCTTGGTGTTTTTCTACACACGACACATTCTGGTACAGGACGGTTTTCAGATCTACTGAACGTAAATCCAGGACTTGGTACTTATGGACTGTTCTAATAGATTCCTACAGCCCTGCTTTCATGGCACTGACGGTTAGAATTGTTTGGTTTTCACTTTGGTTAGTGTTAAATGATTCTGTTACTGAACCATCTTCAACTTTTCTCGATTTAATTGAAAAGTTATTCACACTGATATTTAAAACATAAATTTAACACAATAACACATATGTAACATGCGTGCCAGGATACAGACAAACAAGACAGCAAGCTTACCAACAACGTATGGATAAAGGCAAGCCATGCACGCGCGCACCAGAACTCTCCCATTGTTGCCAACTCGTACGTTAGTATGGCGCCAGAACTCACCATGGATGATAAGGTGCGGTGAACAAAAAAAACATCGAGAATCGTTGGCTAGATTAACTCTCCTCTTCATTCATGAACTTCATTATCATCTGTCCTATAGACAATTTACAGTTAAGAAAACAGTGCAAGTATAATGGCAACAGTGTTGCCGCATAACGACAATGGACGCAGCTGCAGTTTCATTTGTTTTTGACGTTCATGAGCACATTTCAGAAGTTTATGCCGCAACAAATAAATATTTAAGTGTACAACAATATACAAACTTTCTGGTTATGTCGGGAATAAATATATATATCGAACGAACGATCAGAGACAGGTAATATAATCAAAATTAGCCCTAGTTGAGAAGATTAATGCATTCCTATCATAATAAATGCAATTAATGTAATTAATGCGTAATACAGAATGATAGAAAGTTTTAATTTAAGACCACAATTAACTACCTTATATCCTAATCAATTATCGTTGCTTATTAACCATTATAGCACTAGTTATAAAACTATTAGGAAATATTTTAAGTGCGATCACAGCATTTTGACGATGTTAGAACTGCTCAAAGTTACTTACCTGTTAATAAGGTAGATTTACACCTCCATATCGGTGCCTAAAGAAGAAGAAGAAGGTGCAGAGGATGGCGACGAAACTTCAATACGAATAATTAATACTCTTTCACTTTTAATAGCATTCGCGCTATTAATAATATGCATTTGTTTTCCTTGTTTTTATTTTGTAAAAACTTACAAGAAGTCATAAAAAACGACACAGACACTGTCTTCTTGATCCTTATAGAACATGAGGATCACGAAGGCAATGACGCAACATCCAGTGAGACACGAGTAAATAATTACGAAAAAACTGTATAACATGGAAGCGAAGATATGACAACAATGGAGGTTTGATCCAATAAGTGTAGAAAAGTTTGTGTTTTTTAAGTAGCAAATGCATTAATATAGGAGGAAACTATTCATTTAGTACCTGCCATAAATACGTTTTACCACTGCATATTCCTATGTAACATAATTCCAGTCCAGTGAGATGTTGGTAGGCTGAGGTCAGCTCTGACTGCAGTAACGTGTGAGGCTCGCATTCTGGAGGTCCCGAGTTATTCCCGGTTGCCGCCCACTCTAACCATTGTAACGGTATTACTTACAAATGTTTGTGTATTTATGTTTACTTCACGCGTGGAAGCCATCTTGTGACGTCATTCATTTGTTCGGTTTGTAGCTCCATCTGGTGTTAGCAATTTGCAGCAGTGTTAGTGTTCGTTTGAATGCGACTGTTATTTGATTTAATTTTTGTTTACTGTCCTCCGGCTAGCTATTATTTCTCGGTCGAACATGTCTCTTGATCAGGGTGTGTAAACGGAAAGGAATCTTTTATCCAAATATAACACTGATGAAGAAATTTGTTTTATACATTTATTGTCGAACACGTTAACTATCACATTTATACATTGATCTTAACACTCGCCAAACTGAAACTGTTATAATAACTTCTTACTGATCACTTTTAATCCATGTACTTCAACTTTTTGTATAATTAACCTTACAACACTTTAGATTATTCATAATTCTGCTACGTGTAACTTGTGAATCGATACCCGACGTTTGCCGTACAAATACTTTCGACGAACTGACTGACTGAAGACGACGTGTAGTGTACACAGATTTTTGATGAACTGTCATCACTTTACCTCCAACCTACTGCTTTTATACCCATACACTCCGATATGCCTAAAGATTATAACTGAACTGCAATTGGCTAATAAAACGCGCCAACATTAGCGTCTATTTTTATATCCAATGAAAATTATGAACACATATGCTCTAGGGAAATATTCCAGAAGATTCTCAACGGAAAAACGCGCCAACATTACGCAACTTCCTCGTTTCCAATAATGATAAACAGCTCACCCCCTCGCTGCATTATTGCGCGCTATTATTGACAGTTTCAGTAAGGTCGTATAAACTTACTTATCAACAATAATTACAGTCAAGAAACATCTCAAATCAATGTCACATAAAAATGCATATTCATATTACAATCATTATTTACATTTAAGTTACTGCATCACCATGGGTTTTTCGTGATTTTCCATGGTCGACAAGGACTAATATTAGAGTGGTGTATTCTACCACGGCCCTCCTCTCTCCCCAATTTCCTCTCATTTCATTTCTCTTTCATGTTTCAGGTTGACTCCGGGGTTTTGTCGGGCGGAAGGCGCAGAGGCGTGCACGCTTTGGAAGTGTTTTCCCGGACCCACTGGAAGGACATCTCCGAGTAACCCTCCCGTGGCTGGGTGGTCAAACTGGAACTGTTAAGGAACTCTGCGCGTCTTTGTCCATTTGCTCCGGCTTCGCTCTGCAACCCGTGTGTCTCCTGTGGTTCCCGCACTTCATCCGTGCCTTCCAAGGGTGTACGCACAATAGATCCCTTGAGGGTCACAGTGCTAGGTCTCCCCTCCGTTCATTAGTATAGTTCAGTCCAGTCCAGTCCAGAGAGCAACTTGAATGAGTGTTAATAAGTGTACCTACCCCCGATGGGTATTACTGTCTCAAACTTTGGAGGGCTTAGAAATAAATTAGTACTGTATACTGAAAATAAGACGATACACGTTTCGATTTCTTTCCGCAAACGGAATGTAAATTGACATCGATACTGATCTTAAGAAGCGTGAAACATAACGCTTCTTTTATTTCAGTGCCAAGCTGCCAGACCTTACACATCACGTCATGAAGTATGCAACAGGAAAGTGGAGACTGAACTTGTAATGACCACGTATTTTCTACCAATCAAGGTCCGGAAAAATCGTCGAGACACGCGTCTCATATTTTACGTACCTCGAACATAAGTCAAGATGCTCTTGACTGCCTCTGTGTTCTGGTGTTAGCATCTAGCTTCCAAATCCAGTCCCGGATTCGATTCCCTGCTGAAGGATGGGAATTTTTCTTTAGCCAGGATTATTTCCCATGCTCCCTAGAGTCTGAAAGCATAAGTAAGAGTAAATGTGTGTGTGTAGTGTGTGTGTGTGTGTGTGTGTGTGTGTGTGTGTGAATTTAAGGTTATAAAGAAAAATTCTAAGTAAACAAACATGAAGTTTATTAATAATTAAGTTTCATAATATTACTTTAGGCGAAGGAATTAATCATAATGATCCCTTGAGGGTCACAATGATTCCAAAAAGTAACGCAAAAAAACAAGTGAACATTATTGCCGTGGGCAATAATTGTTCCAAAGCCAAAAGAAAGAGGAGAAAAAATGCTCTTGTCCATAACTACCTCCCTCTGCTTGTACTGCTAGGAGCATAAAGCTTCTGACGGTGTTCATCAACTACTTGATACATATTGGTAAGGAATCCGAGAACGCAGATTCGCACTACGACCGCTTTTATTTCCAAGTTAGTTTCATATGACAAAAATTCTTAAACTAGTCATCTGAATTGAGGATTGAGCGGACCCAGATGATGTGACTACGGCAGAATCTCTAGAAGATACTCCCATGTCAACAGTCATTTGGTGACTTTTAATTATCTAAAAATGCAATACATAAAACACAGAGAGTTCAAGTGCTTAGAAAAAACTGCTGTATAGTATGCTTGTGGTCCTCATCAAAATCCCAAATCAAAGAAATACTGCAACTCTTGTATATCCATGTCCTGTTCTCTAATTGACTTTGGTGCGTTTGTAGAAGCGCCACTAATGTTCAATGAAAATACCATCCAAATGGATAAGAACTACACGTATAAAAAGAAATCCAGTGTAATGTAAACGCACAATTTGCTCTGTCTAATCATGTTTCTTCTCATAGTTTTTCTACAAATCATTTTTCTAAAATCCGCTTTTTCTATTTCCTTGCTATTAATCATAAGAAACATCGGCGGACAACATTTTTTGTTGAGATACACAGGAGGTTGATACAGCAGTTAAATGTTTCTTCGCTTTGCTGAATTCAGGAGAAACAAAAGAACGTAACACTCGAAAGATAGTGCGTAAAATATTGGAAAATTCAAGCGAACAATTGAACAATTACTGCTACAATACCTTTTATTTGGCATAACTTGTAATATTTTAAAACGATCCACATTGTTCCTGCACTAAGTGTTTCTCAGTCTCTTATTTTTTCTAGTTATGTGCAGTTCAATAAGAATGAAGAGGATTTCACAGGCTATTCTCATAAAATAAAAGTTATGCATTTTATTATCATGCCAAAATCTCAAGCTTATTCTATTTTATTAAAATTACTAAAGCCTTTTATGAGAAAATTAAAAATAATTAAAATCTTTCCACGCAAAACGCTATTCAGATTTGGAGATAACTGGCATCCTTAAACAGAGTCTTGCTCAAGCATGAGATGATATTTTCCCGACTTTTCGTATTTAAATTATGCTGCTCTCAGACCAAATGACAACATACACATGCAAGAACCTTTCCCTAAAACACATTTCACAACAGACTTAAAGCGTGTATTTTCCATGAAATATCGATATCGAATACAACAGTTCCTCTAATTTATGTCCTACGCGGCAGAGAAATAAATGAAAATAAATTGAGATGTGCCAAATTTTTTATATGGCGATAGAATGAACTAGTCTTAAGAGGTCATGGCTATATTAATTTGTCAATCTATGTTAAATTACGGTGCTACATGAGCCAAATTCCTCTTTCCTAGTGTATGTGAAGAAACCTGACCTTGGTAATGAAGACAAGATGCTATTGATGCCAAGGTCTCCTACTGAATCCACTTTCGTTTTACTTCTCCATCCGAACATGTATGAGCAATCGATGTAAATGCCGTTTGTCTGTTTGTTAGAATGTGGTGGATACCAGCCAATACTGTTTATCTAGGTATTGATGGTTGCTTTGTACAAATTATGTTCAAAAATAAGTCTGGAGCAATGTACAATTCTATTCACTCAGACAGACCTCAAAATTCCATCATTCCAGTATGTTAAAAATGCGTTTTAATCATTATAGGGAGGTATATTTACTTTTCGCTTTTGAATTATGCTACTCACAGACATACAGATGACAGCCAGGTGGACAGACAGACTGAGTGACTGACTGTCTGAGTGTCTGACTGACTGGCCTACTGAAATGAGCGCGCGAGCGCTAGCAAACCTTTTTCTAAAAATACTCCCTCTTCTTTTTTATTCAACGGACCTCAAAACGCATGCTCCCACTGAAATAATGATATCGAATTTTTGGGTTTATCGAGTAAACGGCAGAGAAAGTAAAATATAATGTATTATATACAGCGACTAAAAACGGTGCACAATTTTAGTGGCTATAACGGCATTAATAAGCAGGGAGAGACCAAAATTGGAGGATCGAGCAAGCGAGCACGCTGTAACAGATATCTCGAGATAGGCTGCATTTATGATGGAATCGACGCGAGAATGGCTCGAAATTTCTTTGCCGATCCTCGTTTATAAGGTAACCAGCATGACAGAAATCAATTGTTCCCCTTTCTTGCGGAGCAAAGGTCACGCAAGAGTGAAAGACACGTTGCCACCCGCCGCTGGGCGCAGCCGGATTCATCAGAGTACTAACGTGGAGAACCAACAAATTAGCAAACCTGACTAGTTATAGAAAATTGTAACCAATTCTTCTTGGACGCAACAACTACATATTAACTAGGGAAGCACAGAGGCAGCTTCAGAATTTGTGAGATAATGTTTCACAAACGTAGTGCTTGAATTTAAAGCTAGTCTATCAAGGCCTTCTGAAATAAATACAAATATTGACTGTTTCAGAACAAAGTATTTGTTTTCTTATGGTGAAATAATAACCAGAATCTTAAAAAATAATGTTCATCTCATATTAGCACTCCGCTTAGTTATTTTTTTCGATGAGGCGATGAAGTCTGGAATTTTGGCTGACAAAACGAAATTCTCCAATGTTAAATCCCTATATTTAAAGGTGACCGCAAAAGTTTCAAACTAGGTATAGATTAATATCTCTCTTATACATTTTTTCAAAAGTAATTTGGAAAGTCATTTTTTAATATCTGTATAATATCTTTATCAGGGATCAGTTTGGTTTCATAAAGGGAATTTCGACGCTCGAGAAAGATGTACAATAGTGAATTTTCTATCACCTAGAAAGGGCATTTGACTGCATTAATCATGATATTATTGAAACAAAACTTTACTATAGAATGGAACTAAAGAATGAAAATCCAAATTGGTACCTATATATCATTAAGAATTATATATCTTTATAACAAATTGAATTATTTAGTTTTTTCTTTTGTTTATATAAATGATTTTATGAAATTTAACGAAAGAAAACAAAGTGTTGAAGTAAACAGCTATTTTGGATATAAAATGAAAACATCTAATAGGAATGGAGATCCACAAGATTCAATATTAGGGTCTGTATTATTTCTTATTTATATAAATGATCTATAACCGTTTGACTATATTTATCACGGATATTGTAGGTTCCATTCTGTTCACCGATAACTCTAATGTGCTAGTAACTAGGAAAACTATAAACCAGTGGGAAATTAAATTGAGTTACATTCGGAACTGTATGTTAAACTCTTTAAAGCTAATAAAGTACGTGTAACCCCAGACAAAACAAAGTTTATTAAATTCATAATTCATCAATTATCACATGCCCCAAAAGAAATTGGAATTAATGACATGCTGTTAAACAAATTGAAGACATTAAGTTTCTGGACATTCAGATATTTGGATTTGAAGCTCACATTGAATTTATCATACTTAAGATTAGCTCTGACGTTTTAAAAATGATTTTAAAAATAATGTTTAACCCTCGGCGGCGCCGTGGTCGAGTGGTTAGACCGCTCGCCTCCCACCGAGGCGGACCGGGTTCAATCCCAGGGACCTGCATGTGGGATTTGTGGTGGACGAAGCGGCGTCTGGGCGGGTTTTCTCCGGGTTCTCCGGTTTCCCCCGCCATTCATTCCACCAACTGCTCCATCATCACCTTTCCTTTCATCCATTTCACCAACATTTCGCTTCATCCACTTCCTTCATCCCATACCAGGCATCGGGCTGATCACCCATCCTGGATGTTCTGTCTAATCCATGAGTGTCTGCTCCTCGACGGGCCTCTGACCCAGGCACCCGCCTGTAAGTCCTGGGGTGTGTAAGTCCTACATAAGAGGAGGGTAAACAGATACTGAATGAATGAATGTTTAACCCTCGTTTTTACTATACAGCAAGGGCGGCCAAAACAGCCTTCAGCTCCGAGTCATACTTGAAACGCAACCCGCAAAGCAGTCGCAACGGCTGCACTGTTTGCGCGTAACACAGACAGCAAGAGGTGTCCTACGAGTTCAGAGTGGTTGCATATGACTTCGAAGTGAATGTACTAATTCAGAGAACTGTATTATTTGTAGAGTTATATAGTAGTAGTGTTTAATTACAAAGAAACACTTGCAATTAACACATACAACGTTATGTTTCACAAATGTCATGTATCTGCTAACAGCTAATGTACTGCACTGTAGTACTTGGAAATATTTATTTAATACAGAAAGGGCTTCTTGGTTTAGAATGCAACGCAAGGTCCAAACATTTACTACACCCTTTTCCTTAAGAAAGGCTTTGAACCTGCCAACTAACCCTTTCTTCTCTCCAATCATCGATGCGAGCTCCATCCGTTGCAATTGACGCTGTCTTGGACCACTCTAAACTGTGTTTATTTACACACATACGAAAGCATTGATTTTGTCTTCTCCTTTAGTATGTCTTCCAAAGGAAATAATTCTAGCACATACTCTCCGACATTTAATTCTTCAACAACTCCTCTTACAAATACTGCTAACTGAGCTGTGTCAATCAAATCTGTGCTTTCATCAAGAGCTAGAGAGAAGTACGCTAATTTACGGATTTTCACATTCACTTGTCTACTTTTATCAGTGGACAACAGCTCAAAGGTGCAAGTTGTTTTTAAAATTAATCAGTTCCTGGGGGCACACAATTGTTACCACGCCCATCATACATGATTTTACAAACTCCCTCTTTTGAAAAGATTTAAGGACTTTACCTATGTTTCACGCCACAACATAACTACTGTCCATTCCAAACCAGAGTGCCTTTCACTGAAAACAAACTCTTTGTATTATCCGCGCGAAAGTAGTTCGCAATTCCCGCCCATAATGGCTGCTTGTTCCCTTCCCACGTGCTTGTTGAACACTAATCTATAAAAAAGCGCCCTGCGTGAGAATCATAGTTCAAAATGCAACCTGAGGTAACAATCGATTTTATAAGTATGCGGCAATGAACATTTTACTAACGTAAATCACAATCCTCGGACAAGAGTGCAACACCCTAATCCGAATCCTCCGAAGATGACTCAGCTGCCATATCAGAATCAGAACTACTCTCCAAAATAATGACAAGCTTATCCACAATTCCACAGCACTGTCGCACTTAAAACAAGTTCCCACACGTTATCGTCTTCTATGTTGTATTATGTCTGTTTTTATTCCGTGCTCGCTTTCGTTACACTTCTCACTGAAACGCCTGTAAAATCCGATATTAGTTTCGTAATATGCAATAATGCAAGTGTCGGGTATTTTTGTAATAGTGAGTTGAATATATGAAGTATTGTTTGTTTTTAGCCACTTTTTAACTGTTTCCCGCTTCTGTGTTTGAACAGTTTATTCGCACTACACGCACCTTCCTCTACCATGTGAGCTCAAATACCAACTAACTAAATCATAAGATTTGACCTGAGCTGAGCATATGTGTGTTAGTGTATTATGAATGACTGTTCCCTTATCATATTTCCTATGTTACGCAAAGCGTTTATTCGGTACTCAGATAGCACCTCTGGGAATTCATTGCTGCATTTCTTGTGTATGTAAGAGAGTGGCAGTCATGCATACGTTTGGTATTAACAAGCAAGATGCTCTCGGCGTTAGCGCAATAGCAGGCGAAAATAATATTTTGTAATCTCTTAACAGCTAGTATATATCCATTACCTTTAACGATGAGTTCTTATGATAACCGCAATAAAATGTGCAGTTCTATACCTTTCCTGCTCTAATATTTCATAATACAATACATGTTAAGGAACTATTTACGTTGGCGTAAGAGTGTATTCTTGGGTTCGTGATAAGCAGAAGCACGTGCTTATGTTTACATCAGAGGGAACTCTGGTCTGCAATGGACAGTAGCCAGTAGTTGTTTTTCTGTCATATTTTGTTATTTAGTAGCAGGAACAGTGTGTTTCTCCTTTAGCTTGGTTAGTTTCTTGGCTCATTCCAATCTTGAAATGATGAATCAATAAACGCCATACAAGTAATCTGCAGCTCTATAGTAGTAGTAGTAGTAGTAGTAGTAGTAGTAATAATAATAATAATAATAATAATATGCCTATTATTGCAATAACGATGAACGTGGCATATAATAATAATAATAATAATAATAATAATAATAATAATAATTAACAATAATACCTTTCAGTTCTGCATATTCAACATGACATGAGGCAATAGTGCCGCTTATATTAACTCGTAGTATGTTATGTATAATTTTCGAACATATAAGACACTTAATGTTTTCGTTATATTCAGAAAAAACAAAACAAGGTATTCCCATTCCGTTTGGAACTTCCTGTTCTTTGATGTTGAAGGAATTGACAATGCTATTATTCGTAGCACACCCACTGTTCAATTTGTGTGTGTGTGTGTGTGTGTGTGTGTGTGTGTGTGTGTGTGTGTGTGTATGCCTCTCTCAAGGCTATCGATAGACTGACCTTGATAGAGTGTGTTCAAGTAAGCTGCTTGGTTGCGCGCAAAGGAAGGAAAGACACTGGTGATTACGGGGATGTAATCGCGACGCACGATGTAACCGCGAGTCCTATTTTGGACGCCTTTGCTATACAGCATCACAGGCGATGATGTATGAAGTGAAGCAATGGGGAATTGAGGGAACTCTGTTAGTGTAATCACGACAGAGTTGAGAATAGACTCTGCTGTTGCCGGGATTTGACCCCTTACTTCACGCGCCAACAGTCATTTGGCGACTCCTAATTATCTAAAAATGAAATACATAACACATACAGAGTTCCAAATGCTTTAGAAAAAAACTATTGTATAAGCACACTTGTGCTCTTCATTAGAATTCCAGATCGAAGAATATTGCAGTTGCTGTATATCCATGTATACATTGACGCAGCCACGCTACGTCCTCCAACAATGAAGCACTACCTTTGCCTCACGATTGCTGCGTTTCTCCCCCTAGTTGGTTCTTTTTTATACTTTGCCACGGCTGCTCGAGCATGAGATCTTAATCACTGGGTATGCGTGAGTGTATATACAGAGAAACACGAACGCTTTCTTGGAACACTTTTATTTTCACCATTTAAAATAAAACTTAAGGTTTGCCGATCACTTTTAAATGCATACGATGCTACTGTGTCTTTACCAAGACCGAAGATTATTAACTACAGCTGAACGTTCTACCCTCTTGCATGTTCACCGCCAATGTTCACAACTCGACGAGAATGTCATCCCGTTCTCATCAAGCACTCAGGACAGACTGCCTTTGCCCACGCTGCAGAAGGAAAAGCAAGCTACTTACTTCCCCTACTCTCCTCTCAAACGCTCGTCACAACTCGGCGTCCTGAAGCCTAGAGTGGCCTTCACCAGGTTAAGTGCAGCTGTCCTTGGCTGTTACCAGGAAAAATTTGCTTCAATGGTATTTATCCTTTCTACCTGGGGCTGGTCCCTAATTAACAAAACTGTGCCTGTCTGGTCTTTCTGTCGCTTTTACAGTCAACAATTTTCACAATGCTTCTCCTTTTTATACATGCACTGATTTTAAATATATTATTACTTATTTTATATCGCTATCCTTCTCACAATATTATGATAATTATTGCCTTTATAATTCCGGCTTCAACATTCATGTTCTGTTCTCTAACTGACCTTGGTGTAAATGTAGAAGCGCCATTAAGGTTAAATGAAGGAACCAGCCAAATGGATTGAGGGCAACACTATAAAAAAATCCTATGTAATACAAACGCACGATTTTCTCTGCCTACTCATGTTTCTTTTCACAATTTTTCTACAAAACCATGATTTTTCTGTCTACCTGCTCTTAATCATATCGGAAAACAGTTCATTACACCTTTTGTTGTAAGTACACAGAAATATGTCTACCTCGAAATTACTACTCTTTGCTGAATTCAGGAACAAATGAAGTAACACTCTGAAGTATTGCGTGGAAACTCAAAAGAACAGGTTTGAATTCTTTGGAGAGGATACTGCTAGAATAATTTTTATTTTACATAAATTATATATATGAAAGAGATCCACGTTTGTCCTGCAATAAATTTTGGTCTGTCTCTTAGTTATATAAAATTCAATAAGAATGAAGATGACTTCACAGGCTATTCATAGACAATTCAAGATTTTATTCCTACCCAAGCCCTTGCTCTTTAATCAAATTAATTGTACTGTTTTTGAGAAAAGTAAAAATAATTGAAATGTTTTAAAGAAAGGTTGCTGAGAGTTACTTTTTTCTCTAGCATCCTTAAACAGCGCTGACTCAAGCATGAAGTGGTACTTTTCCGATTTTTTTAAACAAACATACACGCACGGACGTTTTTTCTACAAGACGGAGTCCTCAAAACGTGTATTTCCTATAAAATATCGACATCGAATTTAACACTTTCTCTACTTCATGGCCCATAAGGCAGAGAAATAAATAAAAATAAATGAAATTAGGCCAAACTTTTATATTACGACAGAATCAAATAGTTTTAAGAGGTCACGGCTATATTTGTTAATCTATGATAAGCTACGGCACTGCATGAGCCAACTTTCTCTTTCCTAGTGTAAGTGCAGAAACCTGATCGTGGTAATGAAGACAAGATGTTAATTGAGCCACGGTCTCTTACTGAATCCACTTTAGTTTTTACTTCTCCATCCGAATATGTATAAGTAATTGATGCAAACGCAGTTTGTTTGTTTGGTTGTTTTTAGGATCGTGGAGAATTAGGAGTAGGATTAGTCAGTCGAAGGGGCTTCCAGTAAATGAAGCACAGCACCGCACGTAAACCACAGTACGCCCTTTGTGCATCCAAATGACCCCTGGGAGGAAGGGGAGACGCAAAGGGCGATTTCAGAATAACATCAATCCTGACGCCGGCACGATCCCGCCTTACCCATCATCAACCAGGAGTTCCCGGGATGAAACGAGTCACTCCCAGGTAGGGGCCAAAGCCGGCCAGCCAAGCGCCAGAGAGAAATCTTCACACAACGCAAATTCTACCGTCCCACACAACGCACCAATAGGTGTCCCCTGAACATATGAAGATGAAACAGGCGAAAGAAAATGTGGGGCGGGAAATTCGTGGTAGAAGAGGAGCCACCAGTGTATTTGCCTACCCACCTGAGGGAATCCCCCCCAAAAGAAACCAAGATCAGAGTGGCCGCCTGACGGTAACTAAACCGGAACCTCCCGAATGCGAGAGAGACATTACCGTGGAGTTATCTCGCTCGCTCGGACCATGGTGGAATAATACTGGCCAATATTCTTTTTCATCTACGGTACTACTGGATACTTTGCAGAAATTATCTTTAAAAATAAGCAAATGCAATTCCATTGACAATCGAGTTCCAAACTTCCATCATTTCAATATGCCAAAAATATGAATTTTAATCAATATCCTTAAGCCTATGTTTGAGAAACTAAACCTACAACAAAATGTTTTGCATGTAAAGGGTTATTTTCCTGAAAAACTGCCTTTGCCTATGAGGTGCCTGACCGAGGTGTAATTTGGTATTTATCCGAATTTTCTTGTTGAGTTATGCTTTTCACAAACTAAACCTCTTGACTGACACATGTGCTCAAGCACGCGTACTTTCTCTAGAAATGCTTGTTGTTCTTTTTATTTAAGCCCCTGAAACACGTATTTACACTGAAATCACGATATCCAATTTAGGGTTTATGGACGAAAGAGGAGAAAAAGTAGTATCTAATCTACAGTAACGAATAAAACCGGTATACAAGTTTACTGAATGAAACAGCATTAATGGGAACCTGGAATACCGGAAAGCGAGCTCAAAATCACAATACAGTTACGCTGCCAGCATGATTCAATGGGACGGGGTAGAAAGCCTTAAAAGAATCCCAACTGCAGCATACAGTTTAAATTGCCGTACTCTTTATGCTGCAACATTCAAGATGGGCCATAAACGCTTTTTTATCGCTTGTCTTGAAATTATTCATGGGTTAAATCATCAAATATGCTTAACTGGGATGAAAAACGAATTTTGGGTTAGCAGGATATTTATTTCTTATTTTAAATTTCAATCAGGATCAGTAAAATTATTTGTTAATTTTTTTAATGGATGTTAAACCAAAGCTGGTTTTGTGTTTAATTTTCAGTGGGGTTAAAATACAGCAAGTTGAGAATCCTATTTCCACTCAATGGAAATATCAAAATGGCAGCTTTGCGACGAAACTCTTACTTGAATGCAGAAAAAAATAGTTTTATTTATGGACACTCTTTAACTGCTGTGGTCCATAGCATTCCATTGTGCGTGAAAGACCGGTAATTTTGCTCAGAGACCCCTTTATCAGGTTCGAGGTTCCTTTACGTGCCGTAAATCTACGACACGGTACCACCGGTTTTACTTCCCTTCCGAAGGAAGCCATGTAAAAGGATTTTTACACCCACAAAAATTCATCACCCTCGGACGGATTTGAACCCGCGAGCTCGGGAATTAGAGGCTAGCATGGTAACCACGGAGGACGACTTACTTGAATGCTGGTTAATATTCCAAGAATTAAAAGAAATAAATAAACAAAAATTGCTACAGCTGTTTCATTTATACAGCCCTCTTTAACTTCTATAGTCATATCGGAGTCTTTGATTTGAGAAACAACGAATGATGTTATAATTAGTTGAACTGTAGGTTTTTGTAACTTTATCTTATATTAATTCTCTATTTGTAACACTGACATCCATACCTTCAAAACTGTAGAGAGTAGAATAGATATGGTGCGGAGGAGGACTTCGACACGGAAGCACATAGGAGGCTTATTGCACTAACTGAATCTCCAGGAAGAAGGTGATCGGATTAGGGGCGGCAGGCTCGGATGCAGGCCGGTCCATTCACATCTCCAAGTGTGAGAGAATCCGACGCCGGCGGGGTCATCCATGCAATCCTCCCTTCACAAGGAAAGGTCTCGCTGGAGGTCCTTCACAGCCGAACGCCAGACCGACAGTTACTCAAAGCAAATTCCATCGCCTCGCGCCTCGTCACGCTGTCCACTCGCCTGATCCTCCGAGCCTGAAGCAATTACAGAAGCCACCCCAATGAAAAAACTAAGGTCAGAGTGGCTGCTCCAACCAGAATCGAAGTCGGGATCTCGCGAATGTGAATCTCAAGCATTACCACGGAGCCATCTCGCTCGGTAAGCTTTCTGGAGGTTAAAGAATGATTCTAGTTCAAGAAATTTCACCGCCCAGCAGGGCATCACACTTGGGTCCTCTGGGTTGACAAGCCAGGGCGCTGGCTACTTGATCACAGATGCAGTCATTTGTTTGCGTTAATTTGTGATTAAAGAGAGCTATACTTTTCTATTTTGTATAATTATTATTTAACTGAAAACTAAAGATTTTCCTACAAGGAGAGTATATGTTATCTTTTGCCAATTGTGCGTCGCAACAAGTTTAGAGAGTGGAATGTTACCTACCTTTCGCAAATTTCAGGAATGCATTAAATACTTGCTGTCTTCTCCCCTAGTAAGTTCATGAAGTGGCAGCACTTTTACGAATTCTTCTTTAACCGTAAAATCATGAAAGACCATTCTAATAAATAAACACAACTGTTCAATAATAGTGCTTTCATCAAACTGAAGCGAAAAATACTCACACGACTGCAGGTCCTGATATAATTGAGATTCTTCCTAGCGAATTCACTAGCACATCAAGATTTAATGTGCATGCTCTTTCCACTTCAATGCTTATCATACTAAGAGAGATAAACGCTCCTGCTCACATGGTGATCAATTAATTCTAATTTTGAGAAGGTTCTTACTGGTGAAGCCACTGTCACAGGGAGAGTTAGCAAGGATTTCAACAGAACTGAGACCTCAGGGACACTAGAAATAATTACGTGATTTTTTTATAGGGATTAAATCTGTTAAGTGTTTCACTGTCCACCTTTAATACCTTTGATATCGCTCTGAAGCACATTGGGACTATGAGGAAATTGTAATGAAATATCATTCGGATAGCTCACTAAAAGTTTTTTCTGCAACTGAATGAAGGTCACTCTCACTACTATCCATGAGTATATTGGGCTGAAAATACCTGACTTTTCAGTGATGTCCATCAGCATTGATGGTTTTAAATCTGAGTCGCAATTGACCCAACACGATATCCAAATAACCATAGAACATATCAGGATTGAAATACTGTTCGGGATCACTCAGCCTGTTATGCTCACACAATTCATCGAAATATTTCTTTGTTTTAATTGTGCATTTTCTTGCAAAGTGACATTCGATTCCCCATGTATTGGGCATTTCTTCAGTGTCTTGCTTTAATTTGTTAAGGAAATTTATAAATTGCTGAAGTGAAGTAAATGCTTCGTCTAGTAATTTTGTAGCGCTGTGTATCTTCATCAGACAACTGCTTATTTTTGACACGACATTGGTAGTTTCTAACACTTTGCTTCGTACTACCGTCTGAACTACAGATCCGTAAGTTTCCATTTGTTTTCTTACGAAAGTTCTTCGTTACGCTCATTTGAATTTTAGAGGTCACTATTATATTGCCTAAAGTCCTCAAGAGATAAACGGACGAATAACAAAGCGTCATAAGCTGAAGACCATCTTGTTGGACATAGTCTTTTAAAAGCTGGGGTTTTCTATCCTACTGTCATTTCTTCTAATATTTGGCATGTTTTAATATTGGAACTGAAAATCCTAAATATTGTTTCAAGCAAGTTTTAAAAAGATGCTATCTGTGGTATCTTCGCTGATCTCTTAGGATTAAATTCAAGGGCAGCACAGTGTACATAATTGGCAGTCGGCTCCAGTCTTTTGATCCGCTCTTGCACTCCCGAGTACACACCACTCATCACTTTTACTTCATCATAAATATGATTTCTGCATTGTGTATGGAAATTCCGTTGTTTTCAATGAATTTTAGAACTGTAGTAACTAATCCTTGTGCGCTTCCATTCCAAACTCTGAAGAATCCTAAAAACGTTTCTTATATCGTGAGTTCTATTAGATGTGTTATTTAATTCTCCTTTACCCAGATTTATCACAAAATTAAACTTAACTGATACTTAGTTACTTCTTGGGTAGTATCAAATATTAGGAAATAGAACCATCGTCATGTTTTTCTGCAATTATCTCTTTTTGTATTTGTGAAGACAGCGTCTGAATGAGTTCGTTTTGCATTTGGGAACTTAAGTAGGTGTTTTTGCTTTTTGCCTTCTTCTCATTCATTAATCGAGATAAATCGGATCATATTTGTTAATAAGTTCAACAATAGCAAGAAAATTACCACCGTGTAATTCACCTAGTGTTTTTCTATGCCCTCGAAAGACCATAGGTATTACACATTGCTAAGGTCAGCTACACATCAATTATCCTTCTCAGTATTTCTTACTATACGCTTCTTAAGTTATCTGTGATTTATTTGTTAAAATGACTTCGACAGTGGGATTCTTGTGAGATAAATTTATATAATTTTCGGCATTCGTTTGAGAAATAGAAGTTGAGGGAAAATTAATACTACTTTCACAATTTATTAACTATGCTCATTATTATTATAATTATTATTATTAGAATGTGGCAAAGGAAGTGCTATGTTCACATTTTATGGACTTACCAACGAAATTAGCGGAATTGTCTACTTCAGAAACGCCACAATTTGCACATTTTTCGTTTTCGTAGTTTCTATTGGAACATATTTTCAATTTAATTTTTTTTAAATGGAAACCTACAATTGCAATCAATTTAAATTGACCCTAAAATGACCATCGTAACGTCCCCCAAACAAAACACGACTAATAGCATTTACTTTCCTCCATAATATCAAGCAACGTTTATTCAAGACATTTCTTTCTACAACGCTTAGTTTTGGAGATATTGTACAGTTTCAAATTAAATGGTCCATCCTGTATACATATACTAACCGAGCCGAATGACACAGGCAGCAATGTCTGTGGCCCGCATTCGGGAGGTCGTAGGTTCGACTCTCGTGGCCGACCTTTCTGAGCCATGGGTTTTATCGGGGCGAAGGCTGGGAACGTTAATTACATTCCCGAATTTCCTGTCCCCCATTTCACCTCCGACACATTTTACTTCACATTTCATCTGGTTGGCTCTTTCAGGATAGCAATTGTCGGCGGGAGTCTCGGCGTTACATGACAGGGCAAAGGATTCCTTATTTAACACTTCGTTCCACGGAATCGGGACGTCTCCGAGTCCCGGGACCTCCAGTGGGGGCCATTGAGAAGTATAGCCCGATTTTTTGTTTTGTTTACGTTAGGATACCATCATAGACAATGAGTGTACATAGAATCGTAACTGGATTGTCTATGCTAGCGATTGCAGCAGATTTCGGTTTTATTTCAGAAAGAGAAGCGCGAAGCAGTTTTACAAATGTGTGTGTGTGTATTTCGTAAACCTTTTTAACAGTTGATGAGGTGACTGTGAAATCATTGTTGATGAACTCCATTTGACTACGCATCTATCATTCAACCATGATTCTCCGACGAAATCTCGATATCGAATGTTTTAAAGGAATACGGTACTTTGTCAACTTTCTACAAGTAAGAGGTAGAGAAACAAAAATTTATGCTGTGGAACATTCACATTCTCTACACATCATCATTTATTTTCAAGTTCTTCTATGATTTATAGACATATCTGCTTTTCTAGTTCTTTTAGTTAGACAATGCTTCAGGAAATAAGAGTGTGAGAACATCGTTATCTTATGATATTAGCGATATTATATGCTATTAGCCTATTCATGTAGTTACAAACTACATTGAGTAAGTAACAGGAATGCCCTTTAACAAATCAAAATGTACTGTTCAAAATTTGGAAATTTAAGCGAATAACAACGATTATTTCAGAAATGATTAACACTACATTTTTCTCCATGAGATATATATTTTAATATACATATACATTTTTATACAGAGATATATTTTAATGAAATTTATAGTTTTCCTGAAGTAAGTTTTCTGCGAATCACTTATGATTCCTCGGCTGTGTAAAATTTAATGAGAATGACGAGAACATCATGAGCCATGCACAGAAAATTTTAGACATGCATTTATTCGTATAATATTTTAATTAAAATCGTTAGTGTCATTCTTCGGCAAATAATCCGATGTGTGACACGCGACTTAGATATAAGTATAGGTTATACAACGGAGGGGAAACTTCGCGCAAGCGACCTACATAGATCTATTGTGGCTACCACCCTACAGGAGGAAGGGTTGAAATGAAGGAAGCATAGGAGGCCACAGGCCACAAGCAGACAGGCTACAGAGACGCACAGAAGTCCCTAACATTTCCAGGCTAGAAGACCCGACCCACTACTAGAGCTGCCTAGAGAGGGAGATCAATGACCGTCTACCAAGCAGCCTTCTAGTGTCTACGGGTAGTACTCTTTCCTTTGAGCAAGCGTCCGCGCCATCTGTCCAGCATCGCCATACACCTGGAAGCCTAGAGGTACACCTGAAAGATGAGAAGGAAACGGAATGAAAGGGAAGTGATGGAAAGGAAATCGTGGTAGACGAGAAACCACCCCAGCATTCGCCTACCGACCAGGAAAAATCACGAAAAAAACAAGGTCATTATGAGTGCTCGACGGGGAACCCAACCCAGGACCTCCCAAAAGCGAGTCTCACACGTCACACTCGGTCCACATGCGACTTTCTCGCCATAACAGGTTCACATAATCCCTTATATATTACAGAATTCATAAAACTCTGATTCTTGTATTCACTTTTTTCTCGTGATACTCATGATGGTTGGTCATAATATCAAATCATGCAACATGGACTCCGTTTAATGTACGATATGGAAAACACAACTTAACTATGTCCTACTACTTGTGTGATTGAATGGTCAGCGTTCTGGCTTCTCAACCCAGAGGTTGCGGTTAGATTCCCGGCTGGGACGGTCAATTTTTCTCTAACCAGAATCATTTCCTGTCCTCCTGAGAGTCTGGAAGTGAACATGTTTAATGGTAAAATATAATAATAATTAAGAAAATCTACAAGTTCAGGGAGTAAAGGCAAAATCAATTGTTTCTCAAGTCAAAGCCCCCGATATGACCATAGAAGTTAAAGTGGCTATACAACTGAAATAATAATGATAACAATAATAATAAATATCCACATGTTTGTAATTTTTTATTAGGATGGTGTATAGGTGTCACGTGAAGTTCAACCTGCGGAAAGTTAAATATGTATGTAGCAATAATATTTGGAAATGGCCAGTTCTTTAGAAAAAAAACTATATGACGTAAATTGTATATTTCATTGAACTCATATTTTTGGTGCAGTTATTTTTTTGTCTATCTTTTACGTTTACCAGTTATAGAAAATTATATACAATTCATTTCGAACGAAGAGAACGTTTCAAACTAATCAGATAAAATTCCAGAAATACATGTTATTGTTCACTCAAATACATGCGATATTTTAATCAAAACCGCTGACCCATTTTTTAAAAAAAATTAAAAATGCTGAAACAGCTGTCCATGCTAAAGCCAGCTTGGATTAGGCGGGTTTTCATAAAAATCTTCATGTTGTGTCCTTGGGAAAATACCGAATTTGCGTTACTTTGCGTAACCTATGGTTTGTCATTGTCCCTTGCAAACGCCCTAAATGGAAGCTGCCAAATACTCCATCGGTGTCGCACACGGCCATAATCCTGTCCTTGACATGTTTTGCGCGTCTTGGCAACTTGTTGCGAAAATAAAAATTAAGTATTCGCAAACGCATATGTAAGATTGAGTGACTGGCATCGGCCTATGTTCCACACCACTTTAAAATCTAAAGTCAACGTGCTTGTAACCTGACTGTACTGCAATAGGCATCTGTATTACCTCAAACACACAGAAATGCATTCTATGCTAAATACAATGAGTTAGCTCTCAATTTCATTAAAGTGCTTAACTTATAAAAAGTTATTTGATATAAAAATTAAATTTGTTCTATATTCTATATTTTCATATAAATTTTTGGATAAATAAAATCTATATAATTAATTCAAAATTTTTTGTTTTTTATTTCATTTATTTTTTTAATTAATATAGCCTTCTTTTCCTGAATAAGATTAAGATATATTTTTTGTTACCAGCACAACCAGCCTCGCTCACATTGTCACTTTAGCCGCCGAAAATTCCTTTCTTCTTCTTCTTGTTTGTCTTCTTCCTCTTTCATTCTCTCTCTCTCTCTCTCTCTCTCTCTCTGCAAAGTATTTGTCGCACCTTGTTTAGAGAACTGGTTAAATGCAATTTTACTTTCTCTATCACTCACCTATGGTAGATCAATACGAACACTAATTTTAAGATCCTGAACGCCTACCCCTCCAAAAAAAATTAAAAAATGCCCATGTGTATCTGCGGGAACGGTTTCCGTCTGATGCAGTGCTTTCCTTTCATACTGTGTCCACCACACGGCTACTCGCGCGCCGACCGCCGCAGCTCGGACTCCCGCCGAAACAGTTATAATAATCCCGCAACCTGCTCACGTTCTCCTAGTTACAGTTGCAATTACAACGATAATAAGCACATACTTTATCGTAAGAGATGTTGGAAATGTTGTCTTTCTCTATCCGCATATTTCTGGCATCTCAGGAAATTTTCATTCACACTGGAGAGTATAATATTCGAAATTGAGTGAATTTTTTGCCTGATGTTTTCTTTTAGTTCTTTCAGTGTATGGGGTTTGTTGCACACGCCTAATTTTTCAAGTTTCCCTTAGATAAAAATCACATACAGTGAAATCAGGGGTGAGCACCATAATTCTTTAATAATAACCCTATCTTCAAAAATTTACTGATTAAATTTAATGATTCGTCAGCTGTATGCGCGGTAGCAATGTCTTGTTGGAGATATCAGACTAACATTCATTGTTGGTTAGCTGTTGAAAAAATTGTGTCATTCCTATGCCTCTCTGAATTTATTGTTTGTTCAAAAAATACAAATCCTATTATTCTGTGTGCATTTGCTGCACACCAATTCTCTGTTATGAAAGGGAATCTTGTCTGTAAAATCTGATTTCTCTGTAATCCAATCTGTTATTTTGCGACAAAACATAGCCCTGTTAATGGAATCATGCTTCGTAGAGAAGAATATGAAGCGTGGGCCAATAATTCTATCATTTCGCAAAATCCAATTACAGAAATTTACCCAACTATGATGACATTAAAAAAAATCTATGTGTTACACTCATATGACTTTCTCTACTCTTGTACAAACTATTTTTACAAACGCTTATTCTCCATATGCTTCATGTTAATCGAGATAAACATTTGCAGACTCTATCTTATTGCTAAGTTTCTTGTAGATGTAAGGAGAATATATATTTACAAGGGCAATATATAAAAACAGTAGCCTTTAAGCACATACATATCTCTTAATAGCTGGTTGCTAGGTGCAGCACCATTCCCTTTCCCACAGATTAATACTCTTTGCATATCCAAGACAAAAAATGAATAACGAATTCCCATTTTAGAAAATAAGTATTGAAAAATTTAAGGGAATAACAAGCAATATCTTGAAAATGGTTCACTCAACAACAAAAAATGTATATGACATAAATTGTGTATTTTAACGCGATCTACATTTTTTGTGTAGTAAAAGTTTGTCTATCTCTTATGGTTTGCCAGTTATGCAAAAGTCGTTCACAATGAAGAATACTTTTGGGGACATTCCCAGAAAATTCAAGATATACATTTTATTTGTCATGAAAATATTTTAAACATATGATATTTTAATCAAAATCGTTAGAGCCGTTTTTAAGAAAATTAAAATTTTCGAAAAATGTTCCATGTAAAGGGTAATCTGGGGCGGGAGGATTTTCTTGAAAACCTTCGTGTCGCATCTCTGGAAGATACTGAACCTAAGTACCAAGTTTGGTGTTTATCCCACTGTTCGTTTCTGAGTTATGCTGTTCACAGACAGACACACATACACACACAGACAGACACACACACGGACATGTTTCCAAAAATGCCTTTTTTGTATTAAGGGTGTCTCAA
Source organism: Deroplatys truncata (assembly GCA_030765065.1). Lineage (NCBI taxonomy): Eukaryota > Metazoa > Arthropoda > Insecta > Mantodea > Mantidae > Deroplatys > Deroplatys truncata. The sequence goes on from CM060980.1 coordinate 116,812,479, forward strand.
AACATGTATTTCCGGTGAAATCTCGGTATCGAATTTTTGGGTGGAATACAATACTTCTCCAACTTACTATACGTAGTAGAGAAAGTAATAAGGGGTATGCAACAAACCCCCATACATTGTAAGAACTAAAAGATAATATCAGGCGAGAAATTCACTAAATTTCGGAACCTATTGAACTCTCAAGTGTGAATGAAAATTTCCTGAGAAGATGCCAGAAATTCATGGATAGACAAGGGCAACATTTCCAACATCTCTTGTGATAAGGTATGTACTTATTATAATTGTAGTTGTAACTGTAAATATGAGAAGGTGAGGCGGTTGCGAGAGGTTGCGGTGGTCACAATGTGAAGGAAAAGCACTATAGTCTCTGTCTGTGGACACACTACAGTTTCCGTTTGATCAAATAATTCATCATAAATCCATTTGATTCAAATAATTCATCATTAATCCATTTGATTCAAATGATTCTAACAATTTTTATTTAAATACCATAGGTTTAAGATAACTAATGACTAATAAAATGTAAATTTTGAATTTTCTGTGATTACGCTGTGAAGTCTCCATTCTGAATGAATCTTGTAAAAGCATGGAACCATAAGAGTTAAACAGAAACTTAGATCATGAAAAATGAAGATGTTGTTAAATCACACAATTTGTGTCTAAATGTTTTGTGGCATTCATATTTTCCAAGAAATTCGTTGCTGTTTGTTTGAATTTACAACACTTTCTTGATGTGCTAATGCACCATTCCTTTGTTTCTCGTGATGTCAAGCGAAGAGAGTGGAATTACAAAGCCGCATATAGCGATGCGCTTTTTAGACATCTGGCTATCGCTTCCGTCTTCTCTATTCCCCTTGTACTTTCAACGAAATGTGAAACGAAACTATTTCTGATAAATGTTTATTTATCTAGATTAACATGAAATAGATAGAAACATAAGCTTTGTTAAGCGTAGCCTGTAGGTACAGCAGGAAAAGTAAGCGATAGCGGGTAGAGAAACTCAAGTGTATATAACATAGAAGGGTTTTTCTTTCTTTCTGGGATTTAATACAAATTAAGACGTAAGTAATTTTACACAAACTTGTGTGCATGTTCCTTATGCTTGCTATATGCACCGAACTACAGTTTCGATGTCCGCTCTGTAATTCAGTGGTTTGGCTTCTAGTTTATAAGGGCCTGTAGTCCTGCACTACGACCGCCAGATAAACTATTAGATATTGTACACTACAGTTTATATAACTGAAAGACAATGTTTTCTCCTGTATTACTAATGGTATTTAATTAAGGCATTAGTATCTTTAAGATCCGGTGTTATTTTTATTACGTTATCCATAATTCACATCAAATATATAGTTTTGTGCTTACAACGTAGGTATGACGCCACTCGTTTGTTTCCTTCCTTACCCCTCCCACATGTTAAGTATTTCAGCGGTTCTCTTGTGAATAGATTATCAACAACTGAAGCATTAAACATTCCAATTATTTCTAACAAAACAGCCATAGAAATTGTTAGTGTGTTAAGAGCTTAATTCAGAACTCCTGTCAATAAACAACAAAGCAACATAAGTCTTCTTTTTAATATACGAGTACAAATACCAGTCTTTCAATGCGAATAAATACTAAAATTAATTTTCAAGTGTAAATATAACGTGTTGTAACATGTAATGAAGCGTAAAATACATAAATGAAAAAAAAGTCTGTTCTTCTTATGAATAGTTTCGCATTGTGTGCGCGCCCATGCTCATTGATAAACCATTCCCAAAAATGTTACTTAAGCCACCAGTGCAATGACACATTGGTTTTAACAAATCAGTTAACCTGTCAGTTAAGTAATAACTTCGTTCCAGGCATATTGTGTGCAAATCTACCTGCTGCCCTACATTTGCTAAGCTCTCCTGTTCTCAGGTGCTAATAAACTTGTAAATGTGCGAACTTAGGGGTGTCCTCGATCAGAATATTGTTACATGTGAGGTGAAGGCCGAAAGGATTACAAGAAAATTATTAATTTAGGTCACCCCAACACGCATATGGGAGCACAGCTCGCTGGCAGCAAAAAGTCTGGGATCTTGGTGTGCAAAATTAAGAGGAAGGCGTGGGTTTTATATTACATTGAAAGATTACATAACAAACATTACCTGGGATTTATTCAGAAAAACGTTTGGCTTCTCTACATGGTTAACAAAGGAAGCAGGATGAAGAGAGATGCCACAGACGGTAGACCAGCCACACACGACTGGTTCCAACGATCACTTACTCTCGAGTGGCGCTATCTTGCTCCCACCAACCCTGTCTAGCCAAAGCCAGACAGATATGACGTCATACCAGACAATTTCAAACAGGTCCTTCCCTTTGGTGTGGTCCGCGCCAAAAGGAATGACGTCAAACTGAAATTTAACTAAGGAGACCCAATAATGCTACGTCTGGTAGCAACAATGCACCACAACAGTGCGTCTGATAATGACAATAAAATTAATATGCCACAAAAATGTTACATGTTGGGGTGAAAGCCGAAAAGCTTACCAGAAAATGATTAATTTAGGTCACCCCAACACGCACATGGGGGCACAACTCGCGGGCAGCAAAAAGTCCGGGACCTTGGTGTGTAGATTTAAGAGGAAGGCGTGGGTTTTTGATGTAACATTTTTGGTGGATGCGCCGTGGTTTTGATGTAATAACTTCGTTCCAGGCATATTGTGTGCAGATCTACTTGCTCCCCTACCATTTGCTAAGCTCTCCTATTCTCAGTTACTAATAAACTTGTAAATGTGCGAATTTAGGGATGTCCTCGATCAGAATATGCTTCTTGATACAAGCGTGCATTGCCATTAATCTCTTCGGCCGAAAGATTCCCTTTTGAATTCCCTTTCAGCACAACTGGCACTCCTCAGAAAGATGACGTAAATGCTTTTTTATTAAAATTATTTCTTATGCTTATACAGGACTCTAACATCACCCACGCCATGCCTCTTCTATCCTTTAAGTCCCTTTAAACCCTTCATTGTTAATTTCGTAAACACGCGTGGCAACCCGTGGCGGTCGTTGCCGTTTAAGGATGGAATAAGACGTTTACAACATTTACCCAAAACAGTACTTATACTTGGACATTGTAATGTTAATTATTATGCATTAGTAGCAAACTGAAAGATCAGAAGTGAAAAGTGAATTGATTCTCCGCCAGACTAAAATATCAGTGGCGCTTTTTGCAGCTGTTTTGTGCATACAGTATCATGAAACCTTCAATAAATAGCTGATTTACGTACTAAGCTAGAAAATACTTACCCCGACCGTATGCCTCACCACTTGAAGAAAGTATAATTATTTTAAAGTACAAACCAATAATAAAAAATATCCCGGAACGCCATAAAGCAGATTTATTTGCGATAAATTGAGTCCTTTAATGAGATCTTCATTTTTTGTATAGTAGAATTTTGTGTATCTATACCAGTTATACAAAAACCATTTACAATGAACAGGGCTTCACAGGGTATTCGTTGAAAATTCAATATATAAATTTCATTAGTCGTGCAAAGTATATCTTAAACGTTCGGTATTTTAATCAAAATCGTTAGAGACATTTTTGAGAAAATCAAAAATAACGAAAAATCTGCAGGTATGGATAGTTTGGGGTGGGGAATTTTCTTGTAAAATCTTCGTGTCGCATCCTTGGAAGATGCTGATCTTTAATACCCCGTTTGGAATTCATACAACTTCTAATTTTTTATTTATGCTGTTCACAAGCACCACACACACATACATCGCAACGAATGTTTTTCCTTAAAATGCTGTTTTTGGGTTCAAAGAACCTCAAAAACACGCATTTCTGGGAAAACTCGATATTGAATTTTTGGGTTGAATGCAATACTTCCTCTACCTGCTAAGTACGTGATAGAAGAAGTAAAACACTATGTGAAAGTGAAATCCTGTGCAACTAGATACTCCAAAATGTCCTAACCTATTTTCCCACAACCGACGGTACACATATAGCTATCTGATTTTACACTACCTCCAAACGCTGTATTTATTGCAAAACACTATTATTTAAATACATCAAAATGCACTAACCTATTGCAAACACACCTGTGTGAATTCATTTAACAGCAGCTCAATGTTTCGAAATTAAAACTTAAATTAAATTGAGTTTTATTTATGGACGCTTTTTAACCGCCTGTGGTCCTGCGTCCCATTCTATATTGGGCATGAAAGACCGGTAAGCTTGCTCAGAGGTTTCTTTATCAGGCTTGAGGTTCTTTTATGTGCCGTAAATCTACGACACGGGACCACCGGCTTTACTTCCCTTCCGAAGAAAGCCATGCTAAGAATTTTTACACCCGAAGAAATCCATCGCCCTCCGCCGGGTTTGAATCCGTGACCTTAAAAACTAGAGGCTAGTATGTAACCACTATACCACAGAGGACGACAATGTTTAGAAATGTCCCGCTATCTAAACTATATAATAATAATAATAATAATAATAATAATAATAATAATAATAATAATAAGTATACATTTTGTTACGTCCCTAATTGGAACCTATCTATTATCACGTTATCCGAAGCAATCACTATTAATCTATGCTAATTTAATTTTAAAACGTTTAGATTTTGTTATAGTAAATCAGACCGCCTACAGTATACCAATTACCTAGCGATCGTAAGAAGGTACACTCGGTATAACCGGCGGTTAGCAAACCTCGAATGTTAACCGGAGATCAGAATACAAGCCGTCGGTCACACTCCGTCACACAGACGGTTCCATCCCCTCTCCCTCTGAGCCATACAATGCAACACTGCTCCTTGTATCATTTCTAAGCAGACTGGTGTGGGGATTGCCAACGATTCACTCTTTTTACTAAATGTTGTTGCGCAAGTTAAGTTTTAATCTTGGAAGAATTTTGTACGTCTAGAATATTAGTAGACAATCCTTTACATTATTTGGTAACGATGATGATAAAAAATCTAATATAAATATTATTTAATTATACTTCATCATGAAATATTGGAGGGGGTGGCAATAAACGCTCTCCCGCTGGGCAGTTATTCTTCCTTCTTATAGATATCACTTGGAAATGACGCAAGGGTAAATGACAAACGGAGAAGTTGCATTAATTCATTCACTGGTGAGTTCAAACTAGACTAGGTCAAGGGTAGCGCTGCTGGCTCATGGTCAATGTGCTAGTTGCGTCATTCACACCAGTGCGAGATATGCAATGTGTGTGAAAATGGCCGATCATCTCTTACTCTCATCCATATTATTCAACTAGTATAAGCAATCGCAGCTGCAACATCAATAATAATAGTAATCATATCACACATCCCAAAACAGAGCGTCTGAGGCAAGTATTTCCAACCTTATAAGGCTTTTAATACAAAGCACGTTGAAGATATCACCTCTTTAAAGAATAACAAATACTATCGCTACCCATCACCAAGATGCAATCAGGAACAAAAGAACAACTGCAAAAACGTTGGTGTCATAATGGCTATCAGAGAACCCAGCATCGAAATGCTGAAAATAGTACAAAAGTCAGCAACATTATCCCAGCACACGCCACAAGAGGTCAGAATAAATTCTAATTTCCCCTCCGAGGATAGGCCATCCAGACCTAATCACTAAGAATGAACCTCCGCAATGTACACACTGTAACATGACAGACCATGATACCCATAATAAGTGTATATCCACTAGATTCCAAATACTGAGAGTTTCACAACCTTCCCTCAGAATTATAAGAGCTTTCTCGGAACTCAGTAACACAAGAAAACCCATAAACGTCATGAAATCACCGATCTTAATAAACACATCTAAGGAAAAAAGAGCAAAGCTGCCATCACCAAAGATTACTCAGGAACAATAACACCACTGTGAATTGTAAATATTTCATCAACATTTGTATAGTATATTTCACTTTGCAACCAAATCGTAATTTAAAAATATTGTATTGTTTATGCACTTCTGTGTACTAAAAACAATTATTATTGTCGCGTATACTATGTCTGTCGCAATGACACCCTGTAGTCAACTGAATTGAAACAAAGTATTAAAAATCTGATGTGTTACACTCACACGGCTTTCTCTACTCTTGTACAAACTTTTTACAAACGCTTATTCTCCGTCTACTTCATGTTAATCGATATAGAAATTTGCAGAAAATATTACTAACTTTCTCATAGGTGCAAGGGATTGGTAAGCTTTAAGCGATAGTCAAATCTTTTAAGAGCTGATTACTATGTGGAGCATTTCGTTCTCTTTGCATGTGCAGGGCATAACAAGAACAACAAAAGAATAATGAATTCCCATTTGAGAAAAAGTATAAGTATTGAAAAATTCAAACAAATAACAAGGAATATCTCGGAAATGGTTCACTCGATAAAAAGTCTGATGTGTTACACTCACATGACTTTCTCTACTCTTGTACAAATTATTTATACACACGCTTATTCTCCATCTACTTCATGTTAATCGAGATAAACATTTGCAGAGTCTATCTTATTGCTAATTTTCTTGTAGATGTAAGGGGAATATATATTTACAAGGGCAATTTGGAAATACAGTAGCCTTTAAGCATATACATATCTCTTAATAGCTGGTTGCTAGGTGCAGCACCATTCCCTTTTCCACAGATTAATACTCTTTGCATATCCAAGACAAACAAATTAATAACGAATTCCCATTTGAGAAAATAAGTATTGAAAAATTTAAGGGAATAACAAGTAATATCTCGAAAATGGTTCACTCAACATAAAAAAATGTATATGACATAAATTGTGTATTTTAACGCAATCTACATTTTTTGTGTAGTAAAATTTTGTGTATCTCTTATGGTTTACCGGTTATGCAAAAGTCGTTCACAATGAAGAATACTTTTGGAGACATTCCCAGGAAATTCAAGATATACATTTTATTTGTGATAAAAATATCTTAAACATATGATATTTTAATCAAAATCGTTAGAGCCATTTTTTAGAAAATTAAAGTTTTCGAAAAATCTTCCATGTAAAGGGTAATCTGGGGTGGGGGGATTTTCTTGAAAACCTTCCTGTCGCATCCTCGGAAGATACTGAACCTAAATACCAAGTTTGGTGTTTATCCGACTGTTCGTAACTGAGTTATGCTGTTCACAGACAGACACACACACACAGACACACACACGGACATGTTTCCAAAAATGCTTTTTTTGGATTCAGGGGGTCTCAAAACATGTATTTCCGGTGAAATCTCGGTATCTAATTTTTGGGTGGAATACAATACTTCCCCTACTTACTATACGTAGTAGAGAAAGTAAAAATGTATGTCATATAATTTGTTTTAACGAGATCTACATTTTTCTTTGTGTAGGAATATTTTATATATCTTTTACGGTTTACCATTTATGAAAAATTCATTCAGAATGAAGAGCACTTTTTGGGGACATTCTCATAAAATTGAAGTTATAAATTTCATTTGCCATGTAAGTATCTTAAACATATGATATTTTAATCAAAATCGTTACAGCCATTTATAAGAAAATCAAAATTTTTGACAAATTTTCCATGTAAAGGGTAGTCTGAGATGGGGGATTTTCTTGAAAATCTTCGTGTCGTATCCTTGAAAGATACTGAACATAAATACCAAACTCATAAATACCAAGTTTGGTATTTATCCGATTTTTCGTTTTTGAGTTATGCTGTTCACAGATACATAGACGAACCTTTTTCCAACATTTGTTTTTGGATTTAGGGGTCCTCAAAACATATAGGACTTCCGGTGAAATTTCAGTATTGAATTTTTGGGCGGAATGTAATACCTTCTCTACCTACTATGTACGCGGTAGAGAAAGTGTAGGTGGAGAAAGTAAAAAGTCGTAAACGTATACGTAGCCGTTATATTCCAAGTGCGTTCCAACATTTTGAACCTGAGTTCTTGTATACAGCAGGTATTTTGGAGAACAATGCTGACTGTACTATTATATTTGAATCGATTCCAAACGAACTCCATCGCATGAACATTCTCTCAGCACTTGTTAACATCCTACAACAGCTTCACTTGCTCTCTCGTCACTTAAATAATACCAACATAACCGATATGTCGTTTCAGCATAAACAACAGCTTGCATGAGTGGGGTTTTACCGTTATGTTGTGCGAGAGTGGTTTTGTAAATCTGTGAGATTCCTCCAAGTTTTAATTATAGTTAATGGTAGGTTTTGTGTGGTTTTAATTTGTGTCGGGCGTATGCTGATGGATAAAATACACAATTTATGTCATATACATTTTTTTGTTGAGTGAACCATTTTCGAGATATTGCTTGTTATTCCCTTAAATTTTCCAATACTTATACTTTTTCTCAAATTCGTTATTCATTTTTTTTTATGTCCTGGACATGCTAAGAGAATGGAATGCGCTACATAGCAACCAGCGCTTAAAAGATTTGACGATCGCTTAAAACCTACCACATTCCCCTTGCATCTACAAGAAAATAAGCAATAAGATTGACATCTCGATATCTCGATTAACATGAAGCATATGGAGAATAAGCGTTTGTAAAAATAGTTTGTGCAAGAGTAGAGAAAGTCATGTGAGTGTAACACATGAAAATGTTTCACTCAACAAAAAATGTATATGACATTAATTGTGTATTTTAACGCGATCTACATTTTTTGTGTAGCAAAATTTTGTCTATCTCTTATGGTTTACCGGTTATGCAAAAGTCGTTCACAATGAAGAATACTTTTGGGGACATTCCCACAAAATTCAAGATATACATTTTATTTGTCATGAAAATATCTGAAACATATGATATTTTAATAAAAATCGTTAGAGACATTATTGAGAAAATTAAAATCTTCGAAAAATGTTCCATGTAAAGAGTAACCTGGGGTGGGGGGATTTTCTTGAAAACCTTCGTGTCGTATCTCTTGAAGATACTGAACCTAAATAATAAGTTTGGTGTTTATCCGACTGTTCGTTTCTGAGTTATGCTGTTCACAGAGACACACACAGCCACACACCGGACATTTTTCTAAAAATGCTTTTTTTGGATTCAGGGGGTCTCAAAACATATATTTTTGGTGAAATATCGGTATAGAATTTTTGTGTGGAATACAATACATCCCCTACTTACTATAGTAGTAGGGAAAGTAAAAATTACTTGACCACTCCGACCGATAACCGTTTCAACACCAAAGGTTACTTTATGCAGCATTTCCAGAACTTGGAAGACTGTAGGGGGAAGATTAAGGAAGTCTGGCGTTCCGCCGATGTTTCACACCCATCTACGTGATAATTGGGGATATTTCATCCGTTATTAGGAACAGTTGGGCTGTAAGAAATTATAATTATACAGGTTAAAGGGGAGTATTCACCATAAAAATCTTCTTATATCATTATACAATAATTTCATAAAGAACGGGTGAGGAAAATTAAATTAGCCATTCGAGTTTAAAGAGGTACCCGCGCAACATTGGGCAGCCAAATAGTTTAAAATAAAAAGAATAGTTATTTCCTTCAGTCAGTCGCAATTAATTAAAATATGTTGAACCCATTTGAGATTTAGTAAAGTAGATTAAAATCTTAACATCCTGCATGGAATCTTTCCCACGTGACGAGCGAGATCACAAACAATTATACCTTACAACAACTGTTTGGAACAGGGATCTATAATCACCTTAGCAGAATCTCGGCCACCTCCATATATCCCATTATGGTTGTGTACTTCTTTTAATAACAAAAGTTAAATAAAATAAAACAACAGCGTATTATGCCCTCCTGCAGCCAACTATGTGTATATTTCATTGCAACATTCTTTTTAGAATGCCAGTTTGAAAGCTCGGTTCGGAAATGTTCAGCTGCATTCTCGACTTGAAGGCTCTTTTATCTAAACTACTGTTAATTTTGTATAGATGTCAAATAAATTTAAAATGTGTCGACAAATTTTGTTCAAATTCTTGCGTATACAATTTCAACTGCATGTTTGCAGTGGTTCGCATAAAACTGAAAATGTGTAAGAGGCTCCCCATCTATACTACTCCTAATTCTTTACCAGTTTCAACCAAATTTTAAGTTTGTCAAAAATTTTGTTCAAACTCTTGTGCATAAAATTTCAACTACTTGCAGTGGTTGGCGAGTTTATTACATGCAAGCTGTTTTCACGTGCATATGGACAGATGGACAATGCGATGTGACTCCGCCGAAGCAGTCGCGCCTAAAAATTCCTCAGAGTATTCTAGAAATGTAATATTTTAATTAAATTAGAAAATCTGAAAGCAGTCAATATAAAAAATAATGCTAATGTGGCAATTTTTGGGTCAAGGTATCTCGAGACCAACGATACACGTGAGTTCTCTCCCACATGTATAGGTTTGAAAGTGAACATGCTTAACTCTTTCGCTGCTAACGCAGGCTTCATCTTTCGTCATAGTCATCTGTGACTTGGTTGCCATGTGACGCCATGTGCATGCTCTGGAGAGCGCCGTTTGTCCTCTGAAGGTGTGTTAATGGTTATCACCCCTCTATCACTTTCCTATAGTAGGTAGCAGAAGTACTGTACCCCAAACAAAATAGTATCAGATTTGAATGTTTCCTGAGTCACAAAAATAAATGAATACCTTTTTACTTTCTCTACTACGTATAGTAAGTAGGGGAAGTATTGCATTCCACCCAAAAATTCGATACCCAGATTTCACAGGAAATACATGTTTTGAGACCCCCTGAATCCAAAAAAAGTATTTTTGGAAACATGTCCGTGTGTGTGTCTCTGTGTCTGTCTGTGTGTGTCTGTCTGTGAACAGCATAGCTCAGAAACGAACAGTCGGATAAACACCAAACTTGGGATTTAGGTTCAGTATCTTCCAGGGATGCGACACGAAGGTTTTCAAGAACATCCCCCCACCCCAGGATACCCTTTACATGGAAAATTTTTCGAAAATTTAAATTTTCTCAAAAACGGCTCTAACGATTTTGATTACAATATCATAGGTTTAAGATATTTTTATGAAAAATAAAATGTATATCTTGAATTTTCTGGGAATGTCTCCAAAAGTATTCTTCATTGTGAACAACTTTTGCATAACTGGTAAACCATAAGAGATAGACAAAATTTTACTACACAAAAAAATGTAGATCGCGTTAAAATACACAATTTATGTCCTATACTTTTTTTTGTTGAGTGAACCATTTTCGAGATATTGCTTGTTATTCCCTTAACTTTTTCAATACTTATTTGCTCAAATGGGAATTCGTTATTCAATTTTTTGTCTTGGATATGCAAAGAGTATTAATCTATGGGAAAGGGAATGGTGCTGCACCTAGCAACCAACTATTAAGAGATATGTATGTGCTTAAAGGCTACTGTTTTTCTATATTGCGCTTGTAAATATATTTTCCCCTTACATCTACAAGAAAATTAGCAATAAGATAGAGTCTACAATTGTTTATCTCGATTAACATGAAGTAGATGGAGAATAAGCGTTTGTAAAAATAGTTTGTACAAGAGTAGAGAAAGTCATGTGAGTGTAACACATCAGAATTTTTGTCTTGGATATGCAAAGAGTTATAATCTGTGGCAAAGGGAATGGTGCTGCACCTAGCAACCAGCTATTAAGAGATATGTATGTGCTTAAAGGCTACTGTTTTTCTATATTGCGCTTGTAAATATATTTTCCCCTTACATCTACAAGAAAATTAGCAATAAGATAGAGTCTACAATTGTTTATCTCGATTAACATGAAGTAGATGGAGAATAAGCGTTTGTAAAAATAGTTTGTACAAGAGTAGAGAAAGTCATGTGAGTGTAACACATCAGAATTTTTGTCTTGGATATGCAAAGAGTTATAATCTGTGGCAAAGGGAATGGTGCTGCACCTAGCAACCAGCTATTAAGAGATATGTATGTGCTTAAAGGCTACTGTTTTTCTATATTGCGCTTGTAAATATATTTTCCCCTTACATCTACAAGAAAATTAGCAATAAGATAGAGTCTACAAATATTTATCTCGATTAACATGAAGTAGATGGAGAATAAGCGTTTGTAAAAATAGTTTGTACAAGAGTAGAGAAAGTCATGTGAGTGTAACACATCAGCTTTTTTATAAAATCCATTATTACGTAGCCTTCTAAAGCACAACCCATTCTTTAACGTAATCACACAAAAGGCAGCCCAAACTATATGCCTCATATTACTCAACGGCTACTCCTGCTTCATTGTCGTTCATTGTACTGCACCTCGCACCTTTCTCTTGCGTTGAGCAGACGAAGGTGTCAAATTGACTTAGCCTAAGGCGTCTATCTTACATGACTTGACTAGAAATTAAATGCAAGATCAAACATAACGCCCACTTAATCTGTGAAACAAATTATAATTTCAAATATATAACTAATACAAATCCAGAGCTTAGAGGGATAAACAATAAAAAAAACAAGGCATATATTTCACTAAGTCAACTATGCACTGTTTCCAATGGGTGTTCAATGAGTATACAGCATCAATAACATGTCAGTTGCATAAGAAAAATAATCATTTAGGTGCCGTCTACCCTTGAAAGAAATACAAACAAGGAGACTAAGATATTATTCAGCTCTAAGTTGCGCTTCCTCTACAATATAGGTCCGCCACGTGAGAGGTAGTACACCTCCGTGAGAAGTACAGTGATTCCCGTCAGGACGTTGAGTTGAGTGGGCTGCCACTTATTCCGCTGTAGTACGGAAACATGGGAATTTCAATTCATTTATTAATATTAGTGAGCTATGACGTCACGCCCGCGCCACGCCACACACCCTTGAGTGCCTATGACGTTACGACACACCAACCGACACCCCCTCGCAAGCCCGCAGCTATAATACTACGTTCCACTTTTAGTCTTCCTACCTCTAAGTGTTTTAAGTGGTCAAGATGGGTGGATAAGGTACTACACGTGAAAACTCTTTCGCTACGGCGAGATCCATACTCAGTACTGCGAGCCTCCAGCTCGAGCAAATAGATTATCCCGCGAATAATTTTTATCGAAAGGGCCAATTAGTCCTAAATCAAACCGCTTATATTTTCACTAGGATATCGTGCTTGGTGTCGATTTGATTTGATTTTTCTCGCTGAATCTATTTATGCCATCGGATTGGTGCTAAGTACGTAGCAAATCCTTTTTACTAAAAGGGTTATTTAGAACGTTAATAAATCGGTAAAAATGTCGCTAGAAGCTCGATCTTAGTATCCATTTCAGCTTGTTTTTCTAGTCAATCCAAATATGCCGTCGGGTTTTTGCCATGCCTACTCCTCCCATCTGATAGTTTACGTGCACGCGTCGTGAATAAGTGTTAATTAATTCAAAGTTGTGATTGTTTTGAATCAAATCTTTTGAATCCATTGAAGAAAATATATTCATTCTGTTGGTACCTCTTTCCAATTCGGTAATGGAAAGTCGAACTTTGCAGGTTACCAACATTGAAAGTTGCATACCATTGAATCGATTAACATAAATAAGCGTTCTATAAATGATTTTAGCTGCATAATCAAATCAAGAGTAACGTCACCTCAGCCCTTTGAGGATATTTCACTGCCAAAGGGAGAAAATGCCGGCATATATGCATATTTAACGAGTCCTTCATTCGATAAGCGGACTTCAACCCTTTCCCATCTGATAATTCACGAGCACTGCGTAGATCTACCATTTTGTTTTCATATGGTTTTGCCAACCGATGCATGTGATAGGTTGTTCCTTCAGAGGCGTTTTCAAAGGGGTGCATGCATGTATGCTAAAGAATAAAAGTTGGTAAAATTGGCTAAATGTGCTACTGAAGCTCTCAGTGCCAGGGTGGGATGCTTTTTGCATCGACATACATAACGATTGCATTATGTCCTATAAAACACTTATGCACTGAGTTATGTATCCCTCCTCTATAAAGTGTTATGCAAATCAGCCATTAGAAGGCATTCAAGAAAGGCGTAAGTCACATATGTCGCTTAGCACGTTGAATAAATTCAAAAATAAATAGGCAGTTCGTTCCTATACGGTGTATGTGGAAACGTTTTCCAATAGACGTCAACCATCTCGGTAAGTATTTATCAGCCTCTTCAACCAATTACTGAACGTGGTACTGTATCACCTAGAAAACGTAACAGAAACAAAATAAGTGACTGGAGAAGAGGCAGAAATTAATGTTTTGGCTGCCGTTTCAGTAGATACACAAATTAGTTCCCGCACAATGGCACGTGGAAGGGCATAAGTCAGGCAAGTGTCCTGCGACATAGGTTCCATCCCTATCACATCTCTCTCCATCAAGAGCTGCATGGAAACGATTTTGAGAATCGAGTTAACTTTTCTACATGGACATTAAGACATGATACTCCAGATTCGTCATGTATCTTGTTTAGTGATGAGGCAACATTTACTAATCATGACCAGGTAAACCGCAGAAACATACACTATTGGTCTGCTGACAATCCTCGTTGGCGTCCATGGAGTTTAAACGTGTGGTATGTGATAGTGAACCATCAGCTCATACGCCCTTTGTTCATAGAAGAAACAATGAACTCGCACAAGTATCGCAGCCTCCTGACAGATCATCTGTCACAGATGCTAGAAGACGTTCCTTTGCAGACTAGGAGGAACCTGTGGTACCAACATGATGGCTGTCCAGCCAATAGTGCACGAAGTACTACAGCTTGTCTTAACAGATTATTTCCAAATCGTTGGATTGGACGAAGAGGGCCTATACCTTGGCCGGCCCGTTCACCAGATCTGACACTTTTAGACTTTTTTCTGTGGGGAAGGCTGAAAGAAACTGTCTACAAGGATATACCAACTATACCAGACGATATGAAACGACGTATTACTGCTGCTTGCTCTGAAATTTCCGCTGAAATGCTAGAACGTGTGCAGCAGTCTTTCCATAGCAGACTGGAAGTGTGTATTGAAGCTGCCGGTGGCCATTTTGAACACAACCTTTGAAAGGCTATGTTCTCTTTACTTGTAAGAATCCACAGAATTATTGCAATTCCCTTCTGTTTTTCTTTAGTTTGTGCTCCCAGGTTGTACAAGTGTCGGTGAGTAAAAGTTTCAAAATAAGATTTCTCGTAAACCGCTTGCACTAGAATCTTGCAACAAACGCCACTGACATTCTAATTCACCCTACCTCTATTCTGTTGATGTAACTAGCCATTGTTCCAGTTCAAAATTGTATGTTTGCTCCAAAAATTCACTTTCTCAGTATTATTAAAATCTGTTTATAGACTAAATGTACGAGCCCCTGACTACCAATCAATGCTGTGTAAACTGCACATCAATAGCACTTTCCATTTCCGAAATATTTGCGGTGCAAGTTTTAGGTGATTCACCCTGGGTATATATTACCTCTGGCAATGCTGAGCTTTTGTGCGAGTTACAACGACTTTAGTTTGTGCTATGAATATAGGATACTTAAAGGTTATGTGTGCTAGCAGCATCTCATCCGAGATCCGATAATAAATTATAGCATCATGAATCGATCTCTCCAACTACCACAAAGCTTCATAATATCCAAGTAGGTAACATATTTACGTGGAATATGAGTGTACATTGTATAATAGAAACTTCAGTCTTTCAAACAATCGTTACATAAAGTATTCAGCATTGTAATAAAACATCCCAGTAATGAGTCTGCCTCTATTTTGTCTACAAAGCGTATAATTGTTCGAGAATTGCTATATTTATATCCTGCAACCACCTTGAGGTGATTCTCACTGATTTAATTGTTGCTCCTCAGAGTCCGCAAATGAAGTTCTAAGCAAATGTACAGTGAATTATTATAAATGACTTCGTGATGGTGTCAGTCGCAGTCCTCAGCAGTTGAAGCAGCGTCTATGTAACAACGTGGCAATGGATTTGTTACATAACTTTCTCAGGTGAGTTCTCTTTTTCTCAGGTTTCGTTACCTTCGGTTTTTATAATCTTAAATCTATATGCAGCACACCGATGTAACTCAAGTATTACTGCATATTTAGGTGTTGTAGGATATTTGGTTGGTAACAATGATAAAATCAAGTTTTATTTCACTCAGCGTTGTATTTATTCTTAATCTGTATAAATGAATGAAAACATTAGGTTTGCAATAACTAACGAAATTTTATTTTAAAACAAATAATGCATATAATTTGATGTGGCTGTACGTGGAGTATACCAAATTCACGTCTTACTTCTCACGTTCTTATCTTTGGTGTTAATTACACCAATACCTTGCGTATTTTACTGTCATTTTGTTCTTTATTTCCATAATATTGTTGAGGTATAACTACTAAAATTTAATATGTAGCGTCTTTTCACCTCCTGGCAATATTGAGAAAACTTTTCCATGCTTATTGATTCTCTCTGCAAAGGATGGAACTCGCTTTTTATGCTTTTTTGCATTTTATATTTTACATATTATATAAAATTTAGTTACAAGAAATATTTTAAATTTCTAATACGACAAAATAATAATTAATTATATATGAAATTGTTTTAATGTACTTAGCTAAATCCGTTTAAAACAATTAAACAATTAAGATTTATTTGGTACTTTCATAAATCCTATATGTTTTTCATCTTTCTCTATTGCATCTGTAATTATACTTCTTGTTTTCTGCCTTATTCAAATAGTTAAACAAATTTAAACACATTCTGACAATAATTCATCATGTTATTTCTGCTACAAATGCCAAATGATTCCCTCGCAAGATGAAAATTCCTGCATAGCCAACCTGGATGGGTAACATAATCAGTTGATTTCATACATAATTGGTGTTGGTTTTGGCTCCAATAATGCTAATTCCATTATCACTGTGCATATGACGGCAGCCGCTCCTTAAAATGAATCGTCGTAGAGCTACGATGAACGCTTCTGTTGGCAAGTTTTTCACCAGCTGAATGTGGACTGCCTTCGTTGCCAAAATATGAACAAGGCAGTATAGTGCTTTATGCGAATCTTGACCCATGCCTAACATAAAAAGGGCCTCCATAATCAACACTGTAGTTAGAGAATGGTTTGCTGTTATTAATTCTAGGCGAGGAGTTATCACAGTTATGTTGCGGCAGTGGACTTCATCTTGAAGTGAAGTAATAAATGCGAGCGAATAATTCGTCTAATTACTGATGTATCATTAGTAGATCAAAAGCTTTGCCACAGCGAAGCTAATAACAGTTGACATCTAGGGTGCAGCAGGTTCGGATGTGCATACAGAATTGGAGCTTGGAGACAGTTATTTTTATTGGTTACAGAATCATGAAAGCATTTACAATCTTCCACTCACCCTAAGCAATAATTCATGACCATTTAGGAAGGGCCACAGTATCGCAAGTTTTGTTATTCTGTGGTATCACTTGTCCACAATTCAAGGCCTGAATCTCTTCTTTGTGCTCCATAACCGTCTGTACTTCGCGCAGTTGCCTTCAGGGATTCATGGAGTTCAGTAGTCATCAAGGTTAGTCATCAATATTTTCTGACCAACTATCTCTTGTGAACAAATTTAAGCATGTACTCCGTCACTCCCTGAAAGTTTAACCAGTTGGTAAACCGGTAAAAGGTAATCTGCTTCAAGAGTGACTATTAAAGAGATAATGTTTACTTGCATTCAGGTATCTCAGCCGAACTGTTTATTGTCTTCAATGGCCACGCTGATTCATGCATGTGTTGCCTCCCACCATAACCTCATGATTTTCAATTCTTCTGGTACAAGCCCTCATGAAATGAGATCAGCTGGATTATCCAGAGACAAAACATGACTCCAGTACTTTGTCTAGAAAGATCTTGCATGACTAATGTCTGTGGCAACATAGTCTTCCAAAGTGTGGAAAGCCTGCTTGCCAGATGAGTACCACGGCAGAGTGAATCCAATCACATCTTACATTTTCCTGGTTAACCGGTGACTACCTTGTCGATCATCTGAACATGTAGTCGCGCTCCACAATTTCCATACGAAGGAGAGATCTTGTTTTAGTGGAGCTAATCTTGACACTGCCGTAAGCAGTCTATACCCCATAAGCCGCCTCATAAGAAGTGTGGCTCCAATCTCCATACGAACCAGGACGATGTCGTTCAGTTATGGAAGACTGCTATGAGGTTCTATTCACAAGTCTGGAAATCGTTCATCCCAGTATGCGGGTTGTTGCCATAGGATCTGGATAAATAAGTTACATTTCTCAATGACCGGGCCCTGTAAACCCGCTGGGTTTAAGATTGCTTGCTTGGCCAACACACTGAGTTTTTCCACGCTGACGGAGTTTATCCAGAGCTCGTAGTTTGAAATTTGAGCCAGTCATTTGAAGGATGCCAGAGTAGGCCAAGTGTTTTACCATGCCTTTTCCAAAATACAGTTTACAAGGAAACTGTTCTCGAAGTTCTATTGGGATGGCAGCCAGTTTTTTAACGTATCAGGCACGCTGCTTCCTAACTGAAATTCTTTGCTGCGCAGTAGGTAGGTCTATAGTGTCTGTCCCTGTCAGAAAGTGGTTCACGTGAAGTGCTATCTCAAGATTTCTGATGTCCTTGAGAAAAGCCTGTTAGCCTTGCTGAGCAAGTTCCACAAAATACTCAGGCCTAATAGGGAGCTGCTGTAGTACCGTATATAATTATTGTCAATCGTAGGTTTTCATTGGTTGATTGCGAGACCAGCGCAACACAGTTCTCTGGAGATCTCTGTCATCTGGATGTAACAGAATCTGTCGTACATTTTCTCAATGCCAGCTGTGATAAAATTGTGTATCCAGAAACTCAGAAAAACATTTCATCCTAACATTATGGTATTCTGGAGGAACATAGTTGAGGCAGTTTTGAATAAAGCATGGAAGACTAGTCTGGTGTGCTACCCCCTTCCTTTACAACTGCATGACAAGAAATACGAAACATTATATTACCAAGAATACTGGAATTCTGTCCTAAAATATGGATACCTCCTTTCAGGAAAATCTTGTAGGTAATGGGATTGACTTAGAAATCTCCAAGTTCCAACGCTTTAATAGAAAATCCAGCTTGACTTTGAGGCATTTCTCATAATCAACCTTAGAAAGAGCGTCACAAGCTTTCTCTCCCTTTGATAAAGGAGTGTCTTCAGTTATTCCTATCCCGGAATATTTTAATCTGAATATTTTAAAGATCTGAAGTTATTAACACTGACATTTCCGGTAAACAACTCTATGTTTGATGTGGTTGCTACGACAAGGAATTCTGTGGAATACACCCAGACAGTATCCAACCAAAAGCTGTATTCTGTATACCTTTGCTGTTATACAGTCGCACATAAGAGGAAAACAACTTCTCCAGTATGCTTGAGCTGCAGATGTGCTAGAACGATCTCTGCAGACAAGTTCTAGTGGCCACAATTTAGCTTTGAGCTGCAAAACCGACTGGTGATTTATTCAAGTTAATGCAGACTATGGGTTTTCTGCAATTTCTTACTTTGGAGCAGAGAGATGCTTGACAAATATGAGAGTATCCAGCTGCCTGCACATTGCAGATGTCATCGACTTAATTTTAGCCCCAGCCGCTCTGCAAGGTTGTGTACAATAGCGTTCGATAACCGTGAACACAGAATTCACGGATTGGCTATCTTTGACATTAATAACAGCTGTAGACAGGAGAACTTAATATAGTCAATGAGAACTACTTAGTGAAATAGGTTTGTTGATGTGTGAAATGAACAGTAGGGTTCTCTGACCTTTTGTTTTCTGTTCCTGATAACAACGTATGAAGTTTAGTTCCCAATTTCCACAGCTATTTGAACCACATGCTTTTTACAGAGGCTAACTCCGAGACAGCTGTAGAAAAGTTTGTTATTCTTTGCAATACTGATACGTTAATAGCTCTCAATACTCGGTGGTATCGAAGTATGTCTAATACTTTGAGATAACCTTCGGCACTTTTTCGATGGATTTTTAATGTTTAAGTTTTGCATTACTGAAAGCTGTTGCGTTTAACTTTATGCTAGATAAGGAATGAAAGGAGTCGAGACTTCGCGTTATTGACTCGCACGTGTCTCAAAAGCGTTGCTTGACTATAGTTCTTGATAGAACTTGACTGCGTTCTGTGGGTAAACCAATGCACAATTCCATAAATTCTTGTGTCTAAAAGAAAACATGCAAAACAATGGAGAAGGGAGTAGACGTACTCGTGTAACATGCAGCGTTAACTTAGTTGTGAATTAAGCTGATTTAGCTGACGAACTAAATCACCTGCCTGGTGACTCAGCCATTACATTTACCTACCGGGTGACCAAAATTTGTGAATCCATCAGAAACAAAACAGAATTTAAGACATGAGATAATACAGCACATGGAAATATTTGTTCTTTCTTTCCATCTGTTGGTTTCTGTTTACGCAAGTCAAACTCGTCACGAGCGTAGCTTAAAGGTATACTGTTATTTATTTATGGACGTTCTTTAACTGATATGGTTCTTAGCATCCCATTCTATATTGGGGTGAAAGACCACACATTTTGCTCAGAAGCCTCTTTATTAGGCTTCAGGTTCTTTTAAATGCCGTAAATCTACGACACGGGACCATCGACTTTACTTCCCTTCCGAAGGAAGCCATGCTAAGGATTTTTACGCCTGAAGAACTCCACCGTTCTGAGCTGGGTTTGAATCCGCGACATCAGGAATTGGAGGCTAGCATCGTACCACTAGGCCACGGAGGACGACACAGGTATACCGTACGACTAATTTCCATAATATGAACAGAAAACACTTTAGAAGAAAATTTTCAGCACAAAATATAGTCACATAAAAAGGGAAGCAAAGGAATTATTGTTATTATTATTATTATTAAGTTGACTAACAATAAAGGTATATAACTGAGGCATTATCAAGATAAAAAATTGTTGCCAATTAGAGAATGTCAAACAGGAATAATTTCGGAATTAGAATAGGATAAGAAATTGGCTACATGCGTTTATGCAGAGAAAACTACTAATAAGAACATAATTCACTGAACAAGCTATCGCCTTTACAGCTTTTTACTTAGCGCAAGTATTGCATTCCACCCAAAAAATCTAAGTCGAGATTTACCGGAAATATATGTTTTGAGGCACCCTGAATCAAAGCAAATTTTAGAAACAGGTCCGTGTGTGTGTCTGTGTGTCTGTGAGCAGCATAACTAAAAAACGAAAAACGGATAAGCACCAAACTTGGTATTTAAGTTCAGTAGCCTCCAAGATGCGACACGAAGGTTTTCAAGAAAATCACCGAACCCCCAACTACCTTTTCATCGAACATTTTTCGAAAATGCTGATTTTCTAAGAAATGGCTCTAACAATTTCCATTAAAATATCATATATTAAAAATATTTACATGACAAATAAAATGTATATTTTGAATTCTCTGGGAATGGCCTTTGAAGTCCTCTTCATTCAAAGGAATTCTGTATAATCTTGTATACCTAACTGGTAAACGTTAAGAAAACGTACTACGCAAGAAGTGTAGATCTCTTTAAAACACAAAGTTTAGTTCAAACTTTTTTGTGGCACAAGCCATATCTGAGATATCCATTACTAATGAATGGTTCGAATTGTTCATTTCTTGGTCATTTTTAAAGTCTTTTTAACATTCAGTTGTTTCTCGCGATTTCATAGAAACAGTATAGAATTTTAAGACCTGCATATAGCGTCCAGTTCTTTAACATTGACTATCGTTGCTCTCTTTGTATCTATAACCGAATGTGTAATGCAGCAATTTCTGCAAAGGTTTACTTGGAATAAAACGTAGTAGATATAAAAATAGGCTTTAGTAAGAATATTTTGTGTACTCACTTGTAAACAATAGAGGGTAGAGAAATCATATGAATGTATCACAACCAGCTTTTTATAAAGTGAGTATCGAATATCGGTGCTCTAAAACTAATATCGGTATCGAGTATCGAAAAATAGTGGTATCCTCCCATCACTATAAGAAGCACACTAATTAAGTGCTTTAATTAGTGAAGTACAGATCTCATTGGAAGATTTGTTTTCTGGCTGCTTTCGTAGCGTAATTTTTTTCGAGGACTAATTGTGAAAACAGGACCTCACGTAGTATCATTTCCTTTAATGCCCCAGCTGCGTTCAGATGGCCACATAATTGGTTGATGATTTGGTCTTTTCATAGTCATATTTTACATTAGACAATGACAAAAGCTAGTTTAAATAAATGTTTAGAATATGTTGTGGATTACTTGATTAAATTCCAAGCCAACTTGAAGCTCTCCTGGCTGATTTGCCAGTTCTCGATGGATCGGTACACTGACAGCAAATATTAGTACCGCTGCCTGTTAGTGACTATTTTGAATAATTAAAGAACCAAATGCATCACGAAAGTAAATAAACTCAATTAAAGTGTTTAAATGTCGACAGGGAGGCAGTGGGACATTTGAGGGTATGGCTGCTTCTTGCAATGGCATTATCCATTGAAGCGCTTCACATTTCTCACTGGACAAACGGGTTTCAATTTTCGGCTGAATTTCTTAGCGCAGCTCCTCAAATGCTTCCCTGTTAGAATCACGTGATCCGTCATCAAAATACGTTTCCAACTGTGACGAAATTCATTATAATCATCTATCGTGGTTACCAGGAATCTCTGTCTTACGCCATTTTTAAAGCTGTCGATGAAACTGCTTAGACATGATACAACAAATTTAATAACCGTTCGTTTCATTCGTTAGTTGGCGCTGTTGGTTTTCGCTCATTGCGGGATAAGACAGGAAGGAAAAGTACAACAAAAACTATACTGTATTCACCAATGCCGCAAACTCCAAGCTGGTTTCTCGTTGATGTTCCAAGTTAGCGTGACAATACTGGTCCATATGGTAGTTCACCAATGGCTTGACCTTACCGTTGGAAATGGCGTCTCACAAAGGCAGAAAAAAATGCCTTTGATGTTAGCTGGTTTCTATGCCATTAATTAATTATTTGTTATTACAATGTGTAATTATTTAATGCGATTACGCATGGTCACTGTTCGTGCAATGATATAATATGATATAATTAGGGTTGTCACCTTGAAGAAGTCAACTTAAAACATGTGGTAACAGATTTGAAAATGAAGTGCATTGAATTATTCAAATAAAATACGCTACAACGCTTATATTCAAACTTTCGCGCAAATTCAAACTTCTAAAAGTATTAAATTAAATTAGGTTTTCCTCAATCCATTCTGTCATTTGGCACATATATTTAAAAGATTACAGTTACATTTCTTAGAACTAGATTTATTGTACAATTCATCACCGTTTATTATGGTCATTTACAAAGCTCACTGCACATTTCAAATATATCCGAACCAGCGGTTTTCTTGAAAGGGGGTTCACGAAATTAAACCAGTAATTTATGTAGCCAAGGCTTCTCCGATAAACAAAAGCCAATAACCTGGTCGGGTTTGCTTAATTTCTTCAAATATTGATTCATTTGAAACGCACAAAATTCATGTTTAATCTAGGTTCATGGTTTTTATCTGAAGCTGCAAAATTGTTGACACAAAAATAATAGTTAGCATGAAATGCATATATAAAGGAGAGTGAACATTCATCTTCTTTGTCCACTCTTCTTACAAAAGCCCATAGTAAAGAATGTGCTTGTTCTTGAAAGAGAAAATAGGATGGCTAGCTTTCCAAGTTTTAGACAAACGCTCTGGAGGTTGCTACAGGGACAAACGCCGAACTGGAATATGTCTTAAAATTCCGAATATCTGCGTTCAACAAACTAACAGTTTTCCTACTGGAACACGAGAATCCATTGTAAACTTGTATTACCAGAGACTCGATATCAAATTTTATCAATTTAGACACATTTTTCGCTTTGCTATGAATAACGTGTAGTTATAATTTGTTTGAATTACGTTACTGATTAATTATTTGAAATTCTGAAAAACTGATTGACGTTTTCCGCATTTGACTGTGAAGCAGTAATATGGTTGTCACAGCCCCACGATGGCGGCCAACTTGAAGCAGAAACGTTGATCGTCACTTTTGAAGCCGTATAGTATACCTGTTCCGTTGTTTATTCTGCTGCCATGATCTCGTAGATCGTTCTGTTGTCTCGTGTGCCAGCTGCTCCAGTGGTAAAACTATGAGTACTTTCCTTCAGGCATGCGTGGATATATTGTGAAGGACAACACTAGTTTAAACTGACTGAGAAATTTATTGTGAACTAATACTTGAGCTTTTGAACCGAATTGCCGACCGTTTGAAGACAAAGAATGAAACTGATTATGAATCGTAGCACTCGAAATTGTAACAATTGAATTATTATACCTACTAACTTCTGTAGCATCAATTTTACGGTTTGAAATAACTGTTTCCGCAATAAAAATGTTAGTAGTGTAACATGCCGTGAGTTGCTAAAATGCTTATCGGTGAGACCTCTCGCAATAGCCGCAAATCTTGTTCTCACAAGCGCGTTACTAGGCGCTTAAAATATCACACAAGCAATAAATACTGGTGACGATGACGTTACCAGAGTAGCGAATGTATGTACAACTGTGTGCACGAAGGTGTACAAGAACGAATGTAAGTACAGTGTCGGTACCAGAGTCAGAGTAACTCTCTGATATTTTTTTTCCGAGTGGAGAAAAAAACCACATGTTACATGCTAATCTCAGACCCGATGGGAGTCGGAGACTGAGAGTGTGGGACTCGCCAGAAAGTGTGCATATCCGCTAAAAAAACTCCTACACGGAAGGAAAAGGAAGAATGAAAAAGCAGTAATTTGGGTGAGGAAATGCAGCAGTACCGCTATTGCACCTGCGCATTCGGGGGGTGCATATAATAGCTGATTCAATGAACCTAAGTCAGGTGAAATGAGAGCCAGTACGCAAGCGTGGCCTAGGCCCTACTTACCCCTTGGGATTTCGGAGCGAAGAATTAAAGGAATTGAAGTAATGCATCTCCGGATGGAGACCGCGTCCAACTGGTCATTATTTCTTTGCAATGGTTTACAGTCCTGAAGCATAAATGTTAATAGTCATTAGTATTATATAAACATTGAGTTAGTTGCTTGGACCTCCGATAGTGTTGAATCACGTGCGAAACTGTTCCCCCTTGAGAGGGTCGTCGTTCTACCCTAGGCGTTAGGACCTCGAGGTCTGGCGTCATCCTGAAACAATGAATTGTTTAGGTTTTAATACGCTATTCTTTGGCTGCAAACCTCGTCTTTGGTAGTGGTTCGTACTAATTATGCTAGTATTGTAATGCTTAGTACTCTCTTGGCAATGAGCCGTGTCATTAAATTTGTGTTATATATTTAGGACTAATTTAGTGTTTTCAGTCGAATCCATTGGCATTGCCTTGGTCGAACTTTGAGTGCCCGCCTAAACGCAGCTTACCCAATAGTGGCGCTGCTGCACTCAGACATCACTCTGGTGAGGGTGCTCCTCTCCTCGGGGCCGCCTCGACTCTAAGAGCAAGGACTACAAGGGCCACTGTTGTCAGGTTAGATAGTAACGCTGCCATGGCAGTTTGTGAGCTTTATGTCTAGTTATGTTCGTATTAGAGCGGCTAGGTATTCTTACGTGTTGATCTCTGGTTCCCCCAAACCAATATTCCTATCAAATAGTGTTAGAGGTTCTTGTTTTTAACGCTCTAGTTGTTGTAAATAAGAGGGAAGTTTTGCACTTTCTGGTGTGTAAGTTAAAGCTTTGCAGCTTAATAAATTCTTCTTTGGAGTGTAGTTTTAGCTCCCCGTGTACGAGATATGCCGGAGCGACCGGCGGGACCTTCACTATAATTCTAATTCTTTTGTTTTGAAGGGCTTGTAGACTGTGTAGGCGTGGCTTTGCAGCATATCCCCAAATTGGTGCTGCATATGTCATTACGGGTCTTATTAGCGTCTTATATATCATAAGGCCCATATTTAGTTGAAGTTGGCTGTTAATGTTTATGATAGAATAGAGCTTGTTTAGCTGGCCATTGGCCTTTGCCCTTACGCTACTTATGTGTTGTTTCCAGGTGAGATATTGGTCCATAGTAACTCCAAAATAGGTTACCTGGTTCTTCCATTGTGTTATCTCGCCGTTGTATATCAAGGGCATGCCTGGGTAGTCTATGTTGTACTCTTTTGGTAAAAATTATTGACTGGCATTTGTTAGTGTTTATTTTAATTCGTCATTTTGTGTTGTGTAGACGTAGGTGTAATATTCTGGGCTGCGTAGACTGTGTTACTAGCGCCGTATCGTCGGGTATATGTATTTTCTGTACGCGTGAGTTCGGCAGGTCATTAATGTATAGATTGAAGAGTGTCGATCCGGGCAAAATTCCCTGTGGAACTCGCGCTGATGGCCTAAGGGAGGGGGAAGAATCCTCCACCGCTGCTCGGAACTAACGTTCGCTAATGTAGTCTTTGATAAGGGCAATCATAGAGTCGGCAAAGTTCTATGACTTGAGCTTATGAATGAGGCTCGCATGCCATACATTATTAAACGCGCGCTTAATATCTAAGAATATGGCTCCCCGTTGATTTATTTGTGTTGAATCCTTTAGTGATTAATTCAGCTAATCTTAAGAGTTGAAGCGTTTTTGAGCGTTGTGGCCTAAACCCAAACTACTCTGGAACTAGGATGTTGTTCTTCAGAATGTGTGAATTTATACCCTTTAGAATTACTTCTTCTAATACCTTCGCGATTGTGTTTAATAGGCTAATTGGCCTGTAGCTTGAGGTAATGATAGATTTTTGTTTTGTTTCGGGAGCATTATTATTTTTGCCACTTCCCATGTGGCGGAAATATACCTTCGTCTAGGGCGTAGTTGAATATTTTGGCTAGGAGCAGTAGAGCTCCTCAGAAATATTCTTAAGTACTACATTGGGTATTGCGTCAGGTGTCTTCAAGGGTCGAAGCAAAGACGTGTTCAGTAAGTGACGCAATTTGAATAGATACTTTGGAGGAAGTCAGGTAAATCTTTATGTTCCCTGCGTACTCCTCGGCAATTCCAGTATATTGTGCGAATCTTATCGAATCTAGTCATGGCGGTAGCTGTGAAGATTGCTGATTAGTTCCTTGAGGTGGTGTAGCGTCTGAAGTGTATCAGTCGCTTGTGTGAAGTCGCCAACGAACCGTTCTAATTGTCCCTCAAGGGAATTCATGTGCTTTTGAGCCTGCCAATCAGATACATTAGTTTGTCCACGGCCGTGCCTGATTTGGTCATTTGTCGTTTTTCCTGACCGCGGGTGGCGAGCGTGTCTTGGAAAGGAGGGTGAGGCCTCCTGCCTTCTTAGCTAGTATTGAATGTGCAGTCTATGTGTGCTGTTCATATCGGGGGGGTGGTTTGCCCATTCCTTGCTGGGCCCTCGTCGGTGACAAGCCCGGAGGCCTCAGTCGCAGGGTGCTCGGACAATGGAGCGGGCCGCGTCCGACCTTTCTTGTCCCTGATGAGCCACCCTGCGTTGTTCATTTCTGCACTGTACCTAGCGTCAGCCTCTGCATATCTCCTAATATTTGTCCTTCCTATATTCTGTGAGGGCTTTTGAGGCTGCGCACGATTTGTCGGCACGGTCTTCGTGACTACTGCGTGGTAAGTGGTGCAACTGCGCCAAGTTGCATCGCTGCCCCTCTGGCCGCATAACACGCAGTTCCGTTCCGCAGGCCCGTGGGTATGGCCCTGAACATTTGACGCAGACGTAGTTGGGGGACCTACATTCTCTCTGTAGAATTGTTGGCATTTAGTACATTGTTTAGGCTCGGCATCGTCTATACCTTTCTGCTCTAACCCTAAAATGTGCCAAACAAGTGAGGTCCAAAGTTCTGCTATTTTCTTGGGTGTCTGCCGCCTCGATGAGGTACATTGGCAGAGGGGTACGACGCTAGTTGCGTTTGCGCATTTGTGCGGCTCTGAGGCCGTTACCCCTAATTGTGCCAGGTCTTCTTCAATTTCGTCCGCGGTGAGCTCGGCGTACAGGCCTTCGATCACAAACCTAACTGTCCTCTCCTGGGATGGGGAACAGGTAAAACAGTACGCCTTTAGACTTGAGGTATTCTACCAGGTTTTGGTAATCACTCAAGCAGAACATTTTGACTGCAAAGTCACCCAAATTTCGTGCTGTAGTGAGGTGTAATCGTGTGTTGGTATACATGTCTTGTCGAAATCTCGGTAAGTGTGTGAATGTGTGTCCGCTGTTTAAGAATATTTTTATAGATAATTTTCTGAATGTTATTATTTAATATTTCAAGGCCTGGCTTTTGTGCATAAAGACCAGCACAAGGTCTGACCTCTTTGAATTACGTGTATCTGTAGGTGTAGTTGGAGTGGCACTCTTCGTGATTGTTGTGTCTGTGTTAGGTCTTGTGTCGGTCGAGGTGCTGGCTACCGTTGAATCTGATGTGGTAGGAACAGGTTTCTTAGGTGTTGGAGATTTCTCTGTGAATTTAGAGGCAGGTTTCGTGAGCTTGATTTTGTTGGTAGAGGATTTAGATGGGTTACCGCGAGTTGTCATGGTGGTCGTCTCGGTCGAGGAAGAAATGGTTGCCTTGGAGCTTCCTGCCATTATGTTAGGTGTGTGTCTGTGAGAGAGAGAGTGTTGTAAGCTCCAGTGTGTAAAGGGAGTTTAACCTAAATAGAAAAACAGGAAGAGAGAGAGGTAGTAGGAGAAAAAGAGCAGCTAGCAAGCGCTAAAAAACACGAGGATACAGAGGGCCGGACCTCAGAGAGGCGCTTAAAGAAGTCTTTCGACTGATCAAGATGGCCATATTTCCCTTACTCTTCAAAACTGTGGTACGTAAGGCTCATAGAGCTAAGCGGAGGCTTTGGTATTACTACCACGGCAATGCCGAGCCGTATTCACTGGTGGCTGCTTCTTTGTAGCGGACTGCTTCTTCTTAAGAAGCGGGAGGTCCTCTGGTAGTTGTTTCCTCGGCGAAGTCTCGAAGCGAAGTCAATCTTTCTGATTTATAATTACACCCTTTATTATTTTTAGCTCCGCCTACATATTATTATTCCCCCTTTCAACTTTAAATCTTAACCGGGCCAATACTTAACCGCTCTTCATACACGTCTCTTACTTTGTTTCCAACTGAGCCTTTCACTTTACTCAGAACTTCTTTTGCCTCTCTAATTTTCAGAGTTAGATTGCGTGGCTGCAAACTACTAAAATCAACTCCCAACTGGTTTCTTAGAAACTTTATGCTAATGTGTTCTCTATTCGGTTGCTACGTGACTTTCTTATATGGTGTTAATGACCCTCTCTTGATAAATTTTTCAACCCAAACTTGTTACATTATACATTGATTTAATATGCGGAAATTATTTACTGCAATTATTTCTCTATCTTACTGTTATTTCTTTATTTAATTATTTATATCTTGCCGTTAATAATTACGGTATCAACTACTACATTCTCTGCGCCGAAACTTGCTAGGTATATTAGAAACTTTCAAGTTGTGTTCCTCTAAGATATATTGATGTTCTCAAAAACACCGTCAGCTGTTTCAATGGCATCATCATAAAAGTTAAGCAATTTTTCTTTAACCCCACTAACCTGAGAAAAATACTTAATAAAGTCTGGAAAGCTTTAATATCGAGTTTATTGTAAGCATCAGTCAAAATGGGGAAAATAGTGTTATCTCAAATCATTCTCTAATAGTTCTACCGAATGAGCAACTAGCACATTTTGAACCAGTATCTTACATTTTGTAAGTCCACAACGAATTTTTGGACTTAACTTAGATTTTCCACACGCTATTTTAATGTCACAATCAGCAGAGAGATAAGGGTAGTTATACGTAATTGCATGAAATGTAAACGACAGTTCAGCAAACTGTAACTTCACTTTTGATACGAGTATGTTTCATTAAAAAAAAAGACTGTATGTGTTACAGTCTCATGACCTTCTCTAACCACTTCGCTTATTTATATACACATATTTTCTGCAAACTATTCTTACAAACGCTTATTTATCTATCTACTTAATGTTAATCAAGAATTAACATTATTATACATTTCGTTATAGACAGAATGGGAAGAGTCAGATGTTTAAACAGCAGGTCCCTATATATCGACTTGGAAATTCCATACTCTTTCCATTAAATCGCGAGAAACACCTGAATGGTGACAGCAGTTCAAAAACAACAAAAACATTTAAATAACTCAAACAAATAACAAATACCTCGGAAATGGCTGATGCCAAAAACATATTTGAAATTAACTGTGTGGTTTAAATATACCTACATTTTGTGTAGCAAATTTTTGTCTCCCTCTCTCTCTCTCTCTCTCTCTCTCTCTCTCTCGTCCTGCGGTCTACCAATTATACATTATACAAAATTCATTCCGAATAAAGAGGGCTTTAGGCTTTAATTAAAATTCAAGATACTACCTATACATTTTATTAGTCATGTACACATACACAAACACATCCGCACACGCAAATACACGTATCCTTTTCTGAACATGCTTTTAGATTTTCTGCTTTTTCAGGAGACCTTAAAATATCTCGAGTGAGATTTTCATATCTAACTGCTATATATATATATATATATATATATATATATATATATATATATGCTAGTGAAAGCTATTGATTGATTTAGGACTACGACTTGATAAAGAGAGCGTTTACATTTAGCTCTATATTTTCCATCCTAGCTTTTTATTGAAAACGAAGACTATATCTTTTGCCATGCCTTCGTTATCACATTTAGCTTATCAGTTTATATTGTCACTTCACTAATGTGATTTAGTCCAATTCTCACTGTCACTTCATTTTTCCTCGCGAATTATCGGCGCAATGAAACACACGAAACAGCCTTTATTCCTTCCGCTTCACTCTCTGGGGCGTCGAACACAAGACCTGTAATCGCAGCACTCATGTATCTTACAAATACCGCCATAACCTCACTCGTACAACTACTGAGTTACCAGCACTTTATGTCACTTCAGAAATGCACTCACTGACTGTCGCGAGTACGTTCGCCGATATATAGCCGCTGCAGTTTCGAAGAGAGTTCTCGGGAGGCGGGGCAAAAGGCATCCAGAACAATTCCTTATCTGTGGATAACGCTTCTGGATTTTACGTTGGATGATAGCGGTCTTTCGTCTCCTTTTCTCTTCAGCCGGCCAGCCGGTAGGTCGCCTTCCATGCGATAATCTCGGGCCACAACTGCGTTACAATATATTTGCATAGATATGGGGGTAGCTACTGTATGCAATTGCAATATAAAAGGCTTTCTGTGTAGCATACGCTTTTACGAATATTCAACAAGTCACAAGTTTTATTTAACATTGTACGAAAGACCACAAAATCTTTCGCGCTGGATACTAGCTTATTAGGGATGTATGTGTACATTAACATATTTATTAATTAAATATTATTGATTTATATAATACATTATAATTTAGCCTACTAAAATATAACAACCCATTCTACGATGTAAACTGAGGTAACCAGATTTAGTCGGGATTTTCGTTTGTTTTCAACCGAGTTCTTTCGAATTAAAACGGAACGCAAGACGTCCCAAATTTCAAGACCATACATTTTCTTGTCCATTTTACACATAAAAGAATATAGCTACAGATTTCTTGAAGATATTGGTTAAAATACATGGTTGCATCTGAAAAAGCTAAACATTTCGTCGCCATGAGTGTAGTCAAATGTCAAATTCTCTTGTTTTTATTCTAGTTGGTAATTTACTACAGAAAATCTAGTTCATTTTTACAGTGTCGTATTTAGTGTTTGTTTTGTTAACTTACCTGATAACTGTATGTGTTGTGTTGGTGTAGCCTATTTTATTATTTATAGTGAAACAGTACCATTAGATTTTCTCGTAATGTAAAAGTTTCCAATTTCTTAAACAAAACATAGCTACTTGTACAAGGGCGCAGGAAACGGCCCGGCTTGTATACCTTAACAACACTCAACGGCTACTGCTGCTACATTGCATAGCTTTGTGTAAGAGCTACTGCTGCTAAAACCATGTGATCGATCTGTGCATGCGTCACTATGGCAATGAAAACACCAATAACGTAACACGAAGTTACACTCATTTAGTTAGGCGCTCATGGTCGCCAGAGCGTTTGGCTTTGGTGCTCCGTCGCGTGGAGGACTGCGGGTTAGAGTCCGGCCTTGGGCATGGGTGTTTGTGGCCGTGTAAATAAATTTATGCGTGAGTGAATAAAAGTAAAACCGGAAAGACAATCGCAGGGGGATAAAAAAGCGCAAGAGAATCAAGAGAGACTTGTTGCAGCTTAACTAGTTCATCGTTTACGTTTGGGGAGGTTTTAGCTGTAAAACCTGACGAAGATTAAGCTTATGGAAGGAAATTCATGAAAGTTCAGTACACATAAGTCAGATTTCGTGCAACCACAGCCTCAAATCCTCAAAAACATCAGTTCTCTGTAGATCCGTCTTTCCTAAACAGAGATTCAGTCAGTAATGCTGGTCGCTAAAACTTTTTAAATCCAATCAAGAATACTCCAAGCCAGATTCCTGATTTACTAGGCTTCCGTTAATTTAATAATAATAATAATAATAACAACAATAATAATAATCCGTGGCGCTACGGTCCGTTGAAGCCTAGGCCTGCCAAGCCGACTGCCGGCCTCATGTCCAGCTACGCACGACAGAGGTGGACGATCATCCAACAAATACGGTAGGAGATTGGCCAGCATTACGCATCCCCCAACCAGAATATTGGCTTTCGTGGCCAGGATCACTAACCTAACACAGCTCCTCTATTTCCTCACGATGGTCCTAAAGCCAGGACTTCAAATCAACAACCCATGGGTAGGGTCAAACCGTAGCCGGGAACCATAGCTCTACATTCTAGCCCAGTGAAGGCCAACCTCTTCCCTTCCCTTAAGAGTTAAGGTTCAAAGTCCATAGATCACCCCACCTACTGTATTTCAAGAGACTGACAAGATAAACCACTCAAATTTCAGTCCTTGGCAGTACGAGTGGAAATGAGTGGGAAGGGAAACTCCCTTCTTCCCCTGGCATCCCTGCTTTAATCTACTGCGCTAGGCGCAGGGCCTGTTAATATAATGGTTAACACATTCTTTAACAATCATGTTCAATGCTTTCAAATGTGGGCTCTGAAGAAAGATGTAACAGATGAAGTATTTTATTATGCTCAGAATGCTGTATTGTTGTAATTACGCTAGCAGGTAACGCCACGAACGACTATATCGCATCAGAAAGCATATTATTGCAAAAACTCTGTTCCTTCATCGTCCAACTAACCTCGTAACTTTCTCTACTGGGCATCAGAAGACGAGGGTGCCAACTTGGCTAAGGTGCCTCTCTCACATGGGTTGACCAGAAACTAAGTACCATATCCTACACGAATAATTTGTATAATAGCTACGAAAAAACAAAGATCTGATGCGTTATATTCACATGACTTTCTCTTCCCACTCTTCTACAAACAATTTCTATTAAAAGCTTATTCTTTAATCTACATCAATTTAATCGAGATTAACGATTACAGAAACTTTCATTACACATTTCGTTGTAGGTATAAGGGAGATACAAGAGGATGAAGATGGTCACATATTTGAAAAATCTGATGTGTTACATTCACATGACTTTCCCTACTATCTATAGCTTAGTGGTGAGTACACAAATTATTCTGACGAAAGTTTCCTATCTACTTCATTTTAATCCAAATAAAGCTTTGCAGAAAGAGCTACACTACACATTTGGTTATAGATACAAAAGGAATAAAGACAGTCAAATGTGTAAGAACTGGTCGCTATACGCCGGACTTAAAATTCATAGTTTTTTCATAATATCGCAAGAAACAACTGAATGCCATAGGACTTCAAAAGAATGACCAAGACGTATTGAACAATTCGAACCATTAATAACGGATATTTCGGAAATGGTTGATGGCACACAAAAGTTATTTAAATTAATTGCGTGTTTTAAAGAGATGTACATTTTTTGTGTAGTATGTTTTGGCCTAACGCTTAACGTTTATCAGTTATACAATATTATACAGAATTTCTCCCGAATGAAGTGAGCTTTGCGGCTATTCCCAGAAAATTCAACATATACATTTTATTTTTAATGTAAATATATTCAGTGGCATTTAAATAAAAATCTGATGTGTTACACTCACATGACTTTCTCTACTCTTGTACAATCTATTTTTACAAACGCCTATTCTCCATATGCTTCATGTTAATCGAGATATCGAGATGTCAATCTTATTGGTAATTTTCTTGTAGATGCAAGGGGAATATGGTAGCTTTTAAGCGATAGTCAAATATTTTAACGCTGGTTGCTATGTGCCGCATTCCATTCTCTTTGCATGTCCAGGACATAAAAAAAATCTGATGTGTTACACTCACATGACTTTCTCTACTCTTGTACAATCTAATTTTACAAACGCCTATTCTCCATATGCTTCATGTTAATCGAGATATCGAGATGTCAATCTTATTGGTAATTTTCTTGTAGATGCAAGGGAAATATCGTAGCTTTTAAGCGATAGTCAAATATTTTAACGCTGGTTGCTATGTGGCGCATTCCATTCTCTTTGCATGTCCAGGACATAAAAAAAATCTGATGTGTTACACTCACATGACTTTCTCTACTGTTGTACAATCTATTTTTACAAACGCCTATTCTCCATATGCTTTATGTTAATCGAGATATCGAGATGTCAATCTTATTGCTAATTTTCTTGTAGATGCAAGGGGAATATGGTAGCTTTTAAGCGATGGTCAAATATTTTAACGCTGGTTGCTATGCGGCGCATTCCATTCTCTTTGCAAGTCCATGACATAAAAAAATGAATAACGAATTTGGGAAAAAGTATAAGTATTGGAAAATTTAAGGGAATAACAAGCAATATCTCGAAAACGGTACACTCAACAAAAGAAATGTATATGACATAAGTTGTGTATTTTAACGAGATCTACATTTTTTGTGCAGTAAAATATTGTCTATCTCTTATGGTTTACCAGTTATGCAAAAGTCGTTCACAATGAAGAATACTTTTGGAGACATTCCCAGAAAATTCGAGATATACATTTCATTTCTCATGACATTATCTTAAACATATGATATTTTAATCAAATCGTTAGAGCCATTTTTGAGAAAATTAAAATTTTCGAAAAATGTTCCATGTAAAGGGTAGTCTGGGGTGGGGGGATTTTCTTGGAAACCTTCGTGTCGCATCTCTGGAAGATACTGAACCTAAATACCAAGTTTAGTGTTTATCCGAATGTTCGTTTTTGAGTTATGCTGTTCACAGACACACAGACACACACACAGACACACACACAGACACACACACACACACACAGACACACACACGGACATGTTTCCAAAAATGCTTTTTTTGGATTCAAGAGGTCTCAAAACATGTATTTCCGGTGAAATCTCGGTATCGAATTTTTGGGTGGAATGCAATACTTCCCCTACTTACTATACGTAGTAGAGAAAGTAAAAATCTGATGTGTTACACTCACATGACTTTCTCTACTCTTATACAAACTATTTTTACAAACGCTTATTCTCCATCTACTTGATGTTAAATGAGATAAATATTTGCAGACTCTATCTTATTGCTAATTTTCTTGTAGATGTAAGGGGAATATATATTTACAAGGACAATATAGAAATACAGTAGCCTTTAAGCACTACATATCTCTTAATAGCTGGTTACTAGGTGCAGCATCATTCCCTTTGCCACAGATTATTACTCTTTGCATATCCAAGGCAAAAAAAAAAAAAAAATCTGATGTGTTACACTCACATGACTTACTCTATTCTTGTACAATCTATTTTTACAAACGCCTATTCTCCATATGCTTCATATTAATCGAGATATCGAGATGTCAATCTTATTTGTAATTTTCTTGTAGATGCAAGGGGAATATGGTAGCTTTTAAGCGATAGTCAAATATTTTATCGCTGGTTGCTATGTGGCGCATTCCATTCGCTTTGCATGTCCAGGACATAAAAAAATGAATAACGAATTTGAGAAAAAGTATAAGTATTGGAAAATTTAAGGGAATAACAAGCAATATCTCGAAAACGGTTCACTCAACAAAAGAAATGTATATAACATAAGTTGCGTATTTTAACGAGATCTACATTTTTTGTGTAGTAAAATTTTGTCTATCTCTTATGGTTTACCAGTTATGCAAAAGTCGTTCACAATGAAGAATACTTTTGGAGACATTCCCAGAAAATTCGAGATATACATTTCATTTCTCATGACATTATCTTAAACATATGATATTTTAAACAAAATCGTTAGAGCCATTTTTGAGAAAATTAAAATTTTCGAAAAATGTTCCATGTAAAGGGTAGTCTGGGGTGGGGGGATTTTCTTGAAAACCTTCGTGTCGCATCTCTGGAAGATACTGAACCTAAATACCAAGTTTGGTGTTTATCCGACTGTTCGTTTTTGAGTTATGCTGTTCACAGACACACACACACACAGACACACACACAGACACACAGACACACACACAGACACACACACGGACATGTTTCCAAAAATGCTTTTTTTGGATTCAGGAGGTCTCAAAACATGTATTTCCGGTGAAATCTCGGTATCGAATTTTTGGGTGGAATGCAATACTTCCCCTACTTACTATACGTAGTAGAGAAAGTAAAAATGAATAACGCATTTGAGAAAAGGTATAAGTATTGGAAAATTTAAGGAAATAACAAGCAATATCTCGAAAACGGTTCACTCAACAAAAGAAATGTATATGACATAAGTTGTGTATTTTAACGCGATCTACATTTTTTGTGTAGTAAAATTTTGTCTATCTCTTATGGTTTACCAGTTATGCAAAAGTCGTTCATAATGAAGAATACTTTTGGAGACATTCCCAGAAAATTTGAGATATACATTTCATTTCTCATGACATTACCTTAAACATATGATATTTTCATCAAAATCGTTAGAGCCATTTTTGAGAAAATTAAAATTTTCGAAAAATCTTCCATGTAAAGGGTAGTCTGGGGTGGGGGATTTTCTTGAAAACCTTCTTGTCGCATCTCTGAAAGATACTGAACCTAAATATCAAGTTTGGTGTTTATCCAACTCTTCGTTTTTGAGTTATGCTGTTCACAGACACACAGACAGACAGACAGACACACACACGGACATGTTTCCAAAAATGCTTTTTTTGGATTCAGTGAGTCTCAAAACATGTATTTCCGGTGAAATCTCGGTATCGAAATTTTGGGTGGAATGCAATACTTCCCCTACTTACTATACGTAGTAGAGAAAGTAATAATAACGCATTTGAGAAAAAGTATAAGTATTGGAAAATTTAACGAAATAACAAGCAATATCTCGAAAACGGTTCACTCAACAAAAGAAATGTATATGACAAAAGTTGTGTATTTTAACGCGATCTACATTCTTTGTGTAGTAAAATTTTGTCTATCTCTTATGGTTCACCAGTTATGCAAAAGTTGTTCACAATGAAGAATACTTTTGGAGACATTCCCAGAAAATTCAAGATATACATTTCATTTCTCATGACATTATCTTAAACATAGGATATTTTCATCAAAATCGTTAGAGCCATTTTTGAGAAAATTAAAATTTTCGAAAAATGTTCCATGTAAAGGGTAGTCTGGGGTGGGGGGATTTTCTTGAAAACCTTCGTGTCGCATCTCTGGAAGATACTGAACCTAAATACCAAGTTTGGTGTTTATCCGACTGTTCGTTTTTGAGTTATGCTGTTCACAGACACACACACAGACACACACACACGGACATGTTTCCAAAAATGCTTTTTTTGGATTCAGGAGGTCTCAAAACATGTATTTCCGGTGAAATCTCGGTATCGAATTTTTGGGTGGAATGCAATACTTCCCCTACTTACTATACGTAGTAGAGAAAGTAAAAATCGTTAGAGCCACTTTGAAAATAAAAAATTTCAAAATATGTTACATCTAAGGAGTAGTTTGAGGTGGGGGATTTTCTTGAAAATCTTAATGTTGCATCTTTGGAAGGAACTGAACTTAAATACCTAATTTGGTATTTATGGGACTGTTTGTTTTTGAGTAATGATGTTCACTCACACACACACAGATCTTTTTCTAACAACTGTTTTTATTTATTCGGGGGCTTCAAAACATGTGTTTCCGGTGAAATCTCTCTATTAAACTTTTGTGCGGGATGGAATACTTCCCCTACTTACTATACGTAGTAGAGAAAGTAAAAGCGGGTAGCTATATGCGGGCTTTGAAGTTTCATACTCTTTGCAACACATTAAGGGAAATTAGAGAATTGTGATATAAGTAGGCTTCAAAAAACTAAATTATTGGAAAAGTCAAGACAAGTGCAACGAATATCTTGGAAATGGTTAATGCACAAGAAGGAAGTGTATCAAAAATTGTGTTTTTTAACGAGACCTACATGTTTTAGTGTAACTAGTCTTTGTCTATTTGTTATGGATTAGCAGTTATACGAAATTAACAAAATTAACTCAGAATGAAGAGGACTTTACCGGAGGTTCGTAGAAAATTCAAGATTACATTTTATTAACCATACAACTAATTTGAACATATTGATTTTAATCATAATCGTTAGTGCATTTTAAATGAAACAAAAATAATGAAAAATCTTCCACGCAAAGAGCAATATGGGGTAGGGTATTTTTCTAAAAATCGTGTCCCATCTTTGGTATATACTGAACTTAAATATTTAAGTATTTATTCACATTTTATTTCTGAGTTATGCTCTTTATAGACACGCACAAAATCTGTACCTAATAAATTTAAACAAGCCTAAATACGAATCAAATTGAACATTGACTCTTGAATTTTAAACAGGCGTAAAGCTAAACTTACAAGCTTTTTTTTATAACCGATGACTAATCGATATCATATAAATAGAGTGTTATATTTTCTAACGTGAAACAGAAAAGGCACTGGGAATAATAAATGAATGTGTATCTATAAGTTTTCGGGCGAATTGGGGTTTTCGCAACGTCTCGAAGAAACCGCGGCGTAACAAAATCCATTGATTAGTTTGTCACTCCGTTTTCTACTTTACATTCGGGCGTATTTTATTCATTCTATCGACGTATATATATCGATGAGTACGCATTCTGATCGGCATTATCTATATCTGGACTATAGTAGTAGTGGGGCTTTAGGGCGCACAACTCTGAGAAAATTAGAGCCCTACTATAATGAAATATTGACCTGTAGAATTGGGCTGCTATTCTCGGCTCTGCACCTTGCCATCTTCTTTCTAAGAGAGTAACTGTCCTGCAATCCAAAGATAATGGGCATCCTTGAAATATAAGAGCAAGAAATTAGTATGCAGGTAGTGGTGGTCGTAATGCTTTATTATAGAATGCTCTTTTTAAACACACATATAAAATGAGCTGTCTCGAGGGGGAAAGAATTGTTTTTCATATCAAACATCGATATTTCTTGTTTATGCTCACAGCGCCATGGTTACATTAGAGCTTCTAACGACATTAAACACCTCAGAAATATAGGACAACCTTCGAACATGAGCATTTAAAATTTGTATACAGATGGCCATGACAGCAGAATATATTAATATTGAGTTTAATAAGATTATTACTATCTCTACTATGTATAGTAATTAGGGGAAGTATTGTATTCCAGCCAAAAATTCGATACCGAGATTTCATCGGAAATACATGTTTTGAGACCCCCTGAATCCAAAAAAAGCATTTTTGGAAACATGTCCGTGTGTGTCTGTGTGTGTGTGTGTGTGTGTGTGTGTGTGTCTGTGTGTCTGTGAACAGCATAACTCAGAAACGAACAGTCGGATAAACACCAAACTTGGTATTTAGATTCAGTATCTTCCAGAGTTGCGACACGAAGGTTTTCAAGAAAATCCCCCCACCGCAGACTACCCTTTACATGGAACATTTTCGAAAATTTTAATTTTCTTAAAAATGGCTCAAACGGTTTTGATTAAAATATCATATGTTTAAGATATTGTCATGAGAAATGAAATGTATATCTCGAATTTTCTGGGAATGTCTCCAAAAGTATTCTTCATTGTGAACGACTTTTGCATAACTGGTAAACAATAAGAGATAGACAGAATTTTACTACACGAAAAATGTAGATCGCGTTAAAATACACAATTTATGTCATATACATTACTTTTGTTGAGTGAACCGTTTTCGAGATATTGCTTGCTATTCCCTTAAATTTTCCAATACTTATACTTTTTCTCAAATTTGTTATTTATTTTTACTTTCTCTACTACGTATAGTAAGTAGGGGAAGTATTGGTTTCCACCCAAAAATTCGATACCGAGATTTCGCCGGAAATACATGTTTTGAGACCTCCTGAATCCAAAAAAAGCATTTTTTGAAACATGTCCGTGTGTGTGTCTGTGTGTGTCTGTGTGTGTGTCTGTGTCTGTGTGTGTGTGTGTGTGTGTGTCTGTGTGTCTGTGTGTCTGTGAAAAGCATAACTCAAAAACGAACAGTCGGATAAGCACCAAACTTGGTATTTAGGTTCAGTATCTTCCAGAGATGCGACACGAAGGTTTTCAAGAAAATCCCCCCATCCCAGACTACCCTTTACATGGAAGATTTTTCGAAAATTTTAATTTTCTCAAAAATGGCTCTAACGATTTTAATGAAAATATCATATGTTTAAGATAATGTCATGAAAAATGAAATGTATATCTCGAATTTTCTGGGAATGTCTCCAAAAGTATTCTTCATTGTGAACGACTTTTGCATAACTGGTAAATCATAAGAGATAACAAAATTTTACTACACAAAGAATGTAGATCGCGTTAAAATACACAACTTTTGTCATATACATTTCTTTTGTTGAGTGAACCGTTTTCGAGATATTGCTTGTTATTTCGTTAAATTTTCCAATACTTATACTTTTTCTCAAATGCGTTATTATTACTTTCTCTACTACGTATAGTAAGTAGGGGAAGTATTGCATTCCACCCAAAATTTCGATACCGAGATTTCACCGGAAATACATGTTTTGAGACTCACTGAATCCAAAAAAAGCATTTTTGGAAACATGTCCGTGTGTGTGTCTGTCTGTCTGTCTGTGTGTCTGTCTGTCTGTGTGTCTGTGAACAGCATAACTCAAAAACGAAGAGTTGGATAAACACCAAACTTGATATTTAGGTTCAGTATCTTTCAGAGATGCGACAAGAAGGTTTTCAAGAAAATCCCCCACCCCAGACTACCCTTTACATGGAAGATTTTTCGAAAATTTTAATTTTCTCAAAAATGGCTCTAACGATTTTGATGAAAATATCATATGTTTAAGATAATGTCATGAGAAATGAAATGTATATCTCGAATTTTCTGGGAATGTCTCCAAAAGTATTCTTCATTATGAACGACTTTTGCATAACTGGTAAACCATAAGAGATAGACAAAATTTTACTACACAAAAAATGTAGATCGCGTTAAAATACACAACTTATATCATCTACATTTTTTTTGTTGAGTGAACCGTTTTCGAGATATTGCTTGTTATTTCCTTAAATTTTCCAATACTTATACTTTTTCTCAAATTCGTTATTCATTTTTTTTATGTCCTGGACATGCAAAGAGAATGGAATGCGCCACATAGCAACCAGCGTTAAAATATTTGACTATCGCTTAAAAGCTACGATATTTCCCTTGCATCTACAAGAAAATTACAAATAAGATTGACATCTCGATATCTCGATTAACTTGAAGCATATGGAGAATAGGCGTTTGTAAAATTAAGTTGTACAAGAGTAGAGAAAGTTATGTGAGTGTAACGCATCAGATTTTTTTTTATGTCCTGGACATGCAAAGAGAATGGAATGCGCCACATAGCAACCAGCGTTAAAATATTTGACTATCGCTTAAAGGCTACCATATTTCCCTTGCATCTACAAGAAAATTAGCAATAAGATTGACATCTCGATATCTCGATTAACATGAAGCATATGGAGAATAGGCGTTTGTAAAATTAGATTGTACAAGAGTAGAGAAAGTCATGTGAGTGTAACACATCAGATTTTTTTTATGTCCTGGACATGCCAAGAGAATGGAATGCGCCACATAGCAACCAGCGCTTAAAATATTTCACTATCGCTTAAAACCTACCATATTCCCCTTGCATCTACAAGAAAATTAGCAATAAGATTGACATCTCGATATTTCGATTAGCATGAAGCATATGGAGTATAAGCGCTTGTAAAAATAGTTTGTACCAGAGTAGAGAAAGTCATGTGAGTGTAACACATCAGATTTTTACTTTCTCTACTACGTATAGTAAGTAGGGGAAGTATTGCATTCCACCCAAAAATTCGATACCGAGATTTCACCGGAAATACATGTTTGAGACTCAATGAATCCAAAAAAATCTGATGTGTTACACTCACATGAGTTTCTCTACTCTTGTACAATCTAATTTTACAAACGCCTATTCTCCATATGCTTCAAGTTAATCGAGATATCGAGATGTCAATCTTATTTGTAATTTTCTTGTAGATGCAAGGGAAATATCGTAGCTTTTAAGCGATAGTCAAATATTTTAACGCTGGTTGCTATGTGGCGCATTCCATTCTCTTTGCATGTCCAGGACATAAAGAAAATGAATAACGAATTTGAGATAAAGTATAAGTATTGGAAAATTTAAGGAAATAACAAGCAATATCTCGAAAACGGTTCACTCAACAAAAGAAATGTATATGACATAAGTTGTGTATTGTAATGCGATCTACATTTTTTGTGTAGTAAAATTTTGTCTATCTCTTATGGTTTACCAGTTATGCAAAAGTCGTTCACAATGAAGAATACTTTTGGAGACATTCCCAGAAAATTCGAGATATACATTTCATTTCTCATGACATTATCTTAAACATATGATATTTTCATCAAAATCGTTAGAGCCATTTTTGAGAAAATTAAAATTTTCGAAAAATCTTCCATGTAAAGGGTAGTCTGGGGTGGGGGGATTTTCTTGGAAACCTTCGTGTCGCATCTCTGGAAGATACTGAACCTAAATACCAAGTTTGGTGCTTATCCGACTGTTCGTTTTTGAGTTATGCTGTTCACAGACACACACACACACACAGACACACACACACACATACACACAGACACAGACACACACACACACAGACACACACACGGACATGTTTCCAAAAATGCTTTTTTTTGGATTCAGGAGGTCTCAAAACATGTATTTCCGGTGAAATCTCGGTATCGAATTTTTGGGTGGAATGCAATACTTCCCCTACTTACTATACGTGTAGAGAAAGTAAAAAGCATTTTTGGAAACATGTCCGTGTGTGTGTCTGTCTGTCTGTGTGTCTGTGAACAGCATAACTCAGAAACGTACAGTCGTATAGACACCAAACTTGGTATTTAGGTTCAGTATGTTCCAGAGATGCGACTCGAAGATTTCAAGAAAATCCCCCCACCCCAGACTACCCTTTACATGGAACATTTTTCGAAAATTTTAATTTTCTCAAAAATGGCTCTAACGATTTTGATTAAAATATTATATGTTTAAGATATTGTCATGAGAAATGAAATGTATATCTCGAATTTTCTGGGAATGTCACCAAAAGTATTCTTCATTGTGAACGACGTTTGCATAACTGGTAAACCATAAGAGATAGACAAAATTTTACTGCACAAAAAATGTAGAGCGCGTTAAAATACACAATTTATGTCATATACATTTATTTTGTTGAGTGAACCGTTTTCGAGATATTGCTTGTTATTCCCTTAAATTTTCCAATACTTATACTTTTTCTCAAATTCGTTATTCGTTTTTTTATGTCCTGGACGTGTAAAGAGAATGGAATGC
Source organism: Deroplatys truncata (assembly GCA_030765065.1). Taxonomy (NCBI): domain Eukaryota; kingdom Metazoa; phylum Arthropoda; class Insecta; order Mantodea; family Mantidae; genus Deroplatys; species Deroplatys truncata. The sequence goes on from CM060980.1 coordinate 116,856,151, forward strand.
GCCACATAGCAACCAGCGTTAAAATATTTGACTATCGCTTTAAACCTAGCATATTCCCCTTGCATCTACATGAAAATTACCAATAAGATTGACATCTCGATATCTCGATTAACATGAAGCATATGGAGAATAAGCGTTTGTAAAAATAGTTTGTACAAGAGTAGAGAAAGACATGTGAGTGTAACACATCAGATTTTTTTATAAAGGATGTCCTTTTCGAATACAAGGGTATAACTAACCACATTGGATGAGTGGCTTTCAAGAATCCTTGGAAGAAATTTCTATTAAATTTCCTCTTTGTATATGTATGTACTAGTGGTTAATCGCAGCTTAGCTGCGAATTAAAGATTGTAATAAGCATAAACTATTTATGTTCATATACGTAATTACCTATAACTTAAAACACAATATTGTGAGTAAATTTCCACTGTGCAATGGAGTTGCGTCTAAGGGACTTGCAAGGCTTTCACCATTATTTTGTAACATAATTCTTATTCTGGCTCTTGAAGAATCCCTTACCACTATACCACGCGCCTTGAACGTTCTCTTAAACGATGACTCGTTATTAAACAAACCAACATAACACAACCAACAGAAGAAAATAATATAACAACACTTTTATGCTTGTGGCACCGTCTTTTTTTTAGCGGATAAACATTTGGTGATGGTTACCAACGCTGTGATAAACATATCAGTTATAATTTAGTATTTTTGGACACTGTAGAGACTGAGAAGCTTCGATTGGTATGCTACTCTTAGTCCGAACTTTAAACATTAAAAAATAAAGTATGTAAACCATATAACAAAACGACCAGAGGTAAAGATAGAGGTTACTCAACGGAGGGGGACACCTCGCCACTATGACCAACGAGATCTATTGTACAACAAACAACCCCCCGGGGAGGCAGGGGTGAAGTGAAGGAGCCGTAGGTCCGCAGGCAGATAGGTTCACAAAGACGCACGGAAATCACAATCATTTTCAGTTTGAAACACCCGCCTTCACCAGCAGAGGCGAAGAATCTCGCGAGAGGGCGACAAAGTGACCCTAGCAGGCAGGCCAACGCACCCTAGCGTTTACGGGGAGAAATATTTTGCAAAGCGCAACAACCAGGCCAACTGCCCGACAGCAGTCACACTACGGAACCCGAGGCACTTCCTGAAATAAGAAAGGGAGAGAGAGATGAAATGACAGGAAATGAGGGAAATGAATAATCGTGGTGGAATACACCACCCCACGATTCGCCTAGGCGGCCAGAGGAAAACCACGAAAAAGCCCATGTCCAGAGTGTGTGGCCACCGGGAAACGAACCTGGGACATTCCGAATGCGGGCCACAGACGCTGCCGCCTGAGCCATACCGCTCGGTAAAACGACCAGGACAAAATAATTTGGTTTTAAGCTTGTGGCACCATCCTCTTTTTAGTTGATAAACATTTGGTGATATGCTTACCAACGCTGTGATCAACGTATTCTTCTATTTTATTGCAACAAATATCGGTGACTATGAACTTAAAACAGCCAATGGTTGTGAAATCGGTGCATGTTGCTATGTTTTCGCAATTAACAAACTAATTTTAGAATTTAACATTTTTGCGACATTATAGAGACTCAGCAGTTTCGATTGGTATATTACTCTTAGTCCGTACATTCAGAATTAATGCACAAAATCCTGTACAGTTTCAAATTATGTATATTATATTATACATATACAACGTACATATATATGTATTGGTGCAGAGTAGATAAAAATAAAATAGGTTATGCATGAAAATACGCATGTTAACGAATATGAAATAATTTGTGACCTTAGCTGCCAACCTTAAGGCAGCCGCAGTTTGCACACTGAACACGATCGATAAAATGTAGGTATCCCGAGTACGGAAAAACAATGTGCATAAAACTGTAGAGTAGAAAGACAGCACCAAAATAAGCATTTTGAGGTTAGGAATAAAGCGGTAGCAGAATTTTGTTTTACTGCGTTCTTGGTGCAACATTAAATCCGTTATGTTAAGAGTATCCTATTATGAAACCAGTTTGTGGTGTGTCGGATGTAAACAAAACACACGTTTGTACAGTACTAGTTACTCTCACTAAGTGTGTGTGATGTTCAATGTCGCATTCGTATTGTGAAGCCTACCGGATGGTAGGGTAATACCGAACGCTCGTCTTGTTCACTACAAAGAGTACTGTACAGTACATGCATGTAATGGTTAGTTTCTCATTGTGTACCGGTACTCATTACTTGAGACAGTACGTATAACTTATCATGTGACCTACATTAATTCATTTTGACTGGCAAATGATGTTTCATAAGGTCAGATTTCAATATGCTCATACAGCGTTCCAGTAGTTTTACTGCATTTGCGTTTTCACGCTCCTAACCTCAAAATACTTAGTTTGGTACTGTCCTACTCTACAATTTTCTACACATTATTTTTCTACACCATATATATTAATGATGGCGGGGAGGGGGAAGGCAAAACAGAACAACATATTCACAAAAACTAAAATCTGTGGCTCAAAACACATCTACGGACAGTAGATTCACCAGGAATATAAGGAAATAATTACTCTTTTATCTTTTTCTGTCACTTACCTATGGTAGGTACAGGAAGTATTGCATTCCACCTAAAAATTAAATATCTAGGCTTAACTGGAAATATAAGTTCTGAGATCTCCTGAAACCCAAAAACAAGCAGTTTTAGAAAAAGGTCCATGTGTGTGTGTGTGTGTGTGTTGAAGTGGTTTTATGTTATATTTAATTTGTAAAGTTATTTATTTATTGAGCCCCACATTTGGGAGCCAATTTACGATGGTAAATTTATAATGTTATTTGTGTATTTGTGTTTACTTCATGTGGTGAAGCCATTTTGTGACGTGATTCTTTGTTAGGTTTGTAGCTCCATCTGGTGTTAGCAATTTGCGGCAGTATTAGTTTTTTGTTTGAAAGAATGTTACTTTTATTTTTATTTAATTTTGTTTCACTGTCCTCCGGCTAGCTCTGATCTTTTGGGTCAAGCACTTTTCTTTATACAGGTTGTGTAAACGGAAGGAATCTTTTATCCAAAGAGAACACTGATGAAGAAATTTGTTTTATACTTTTATTGTCGAACACGTTAACTATCACATTTACACATTGATCTTGACACTCGCCAAACTGAAACTGTTATAACAACTTCTTACTGATCACTTTTAATCCACGTACTTCAACCTTTTGTATAATTAACTTTACCATACTTGAGAATTTTCATAACTCTTATACGCGTAACTTGCGAATCGATAGCCGACGTGGAATATTTCTGCTGGACTGAAGGTGACGTGTATCATACAAATATTTTCGTCGAACTGACGGACTGAAGACGACGTTTAATGTACAAAGATTTTTGATGAACTGACGGGGTCTACCTCTAACCTAGCTCTTTTATACTCATACACCCCGATATGCCTAAAGATTATAACTGAGCTGCTATTTGCTAATAAAACGCGCCAACATTAGCGTCTATTTTTATATCCAATGAAAATTATGAATACATATGCTCTAGGGAAATGTTCCAGCAATTTCTACAGAAAAACGCGCCAACATTACGTAACTTCCTCGTTTCCAATAATGATAAACAGCTCACCCCCTCGCTGCATTATTATTGTCAGTTTCAGTAAGGCCGTATAAACTTACTTCTCAACAATATTTACAATCAACAAACATCTCAAATCAATGTCACATAAAAATGCATATTCCTACTATAATCACTCTTTACATTTAAATAATTTGTGATACAAATTACTGCATCCGTGTGTGTGTGTGTGTGTGTGTGTGTGTGTGTGTGTACAGCATAACTCAAAAACAAAAAGTCGTATAACTTGGTATTTCAACTCAGATGTTTATATAACATCTTCCAACCTAAACTATCATGTCCATGTCCATTTTTCGTTATTTTTTCATTTTCCTAAACATGGCTATAACGATTTTAAGAACACCATACGGTTAACTTTGGGGAAGGGACCTCGATACCGTCGATACTTCGATACTCTCGATATTCGGTAGTATCGAAGCATGTCTAATACCTTTGATACTTTTTCAATACTTTAAAAGTTTTAAGTTTTGCATTATTGAAAGTTGTTGCGTTTAACTTCATGCTAGAAAAGGAATGAAAAGAGTCGAGACTTTATTTTATTGTCACGCTCGTTGTCTAAAGGATTTTAAGGTTTTCCATTTAACCCCTTGGGCTGGAAGTCATAAAGTGCCAAAAATACCCTCTGATATTCATATTCAACGAAATAGAATTGAAATTGGATGATGTATACGAAAAGCACTTCTAACCGACCGCCCCCGCCCTAGTTTTAACATTTTTGTAAATGTTTTATAACCTATCTCCGTAAGAAAATATAGAGCTTTACAGTAGGGAAAGAATCAGCTAAATCTGTTTTTTCTCTCTTTCGCTTCCGTATTTTAAATTACTACCCTACTTCATGCCCTCTACTGTACGTTCTTCTAACCAGCTTTGTTCCTTTCTTTGTAAGCTGATGCAAACGTTGAGTAACTCTATACTCCCTGGGTACGAACAAAATAATCGTGTTCTGGAAAAGTGTGATCACATCTTTCGATTGCAATCAGTGCCAACGCTATCAATATATTCCGGATCGACTCGGCAGTGTGTTTATAATATTTGAATCAAGAAAACTTGAAACCGTGCACTTTTTTTAGCTAACAAAGGAATCCTCTCAAATGCTTATAAACACATAGAAATTGCTGTTTTTCTTTCTCTACCACCTGCTTGTAGTAGGAAATAGGAAGTATTGCATTCCAACAAAAAATTCTATGTAGGTGATGATGATGATAATAATAACAAGTGATAGGAGGATACCACTATTTCTCGATACTAGACCGATACTGATACTCACTTTGTAAAAAGCTGTAAAAGCAATAGCTTGTTCACTGAATTACGTACTTAGTAGTTTTCTGTGTATAAACGCATATAACCAATTTTGTATTGTATGGTAATTCTGAAATTGTTCCTCTTTGACATTTTCCAATTGACAGCAATTTTTTTATCTTGATAATGCCACAGGTTATTTTCTATTGTTAGTCAAGTATAATAATAATAATAATAATATAAATCATTTCTATGCTTCCCTTTTTATGTTACTATACTTTGTGCTGAAAACTGTCTTTTAAAAAATGATTTTATATCTATAGAAAAACAAATACTAGCAATTCTTTATTCTCCAATTTTGAAAGTATAAACTAATTACATGAAGCTCAAACAACTAAAAATAATGTGAGTGTGTATATGTGTGTACAACATTCTACCACTGTTCACAACTACCACAAAACACATGCATAATACATGTATATACACCGGATGAAAAAAATACACATGTATTTCTTCATCCGGTAATAAGAAATTGGCCATATGACACTCGGAAACAGTAAGTTTGTCGGTTAAGCCTATCTACTACCCACACATATACATATACATCTTTAATACAAATGCATATTACACACAATTAAAACTTTGAAGAAAAATCAAGGAAACATTATGTAAAAGGCAGGCATATAAAGGAAACAATGATTTTTGTTTAAGAACACGACCATTCTTGAGAAAACAAATATTTCCATGCGCTGCATTATCTCACGTCTTATAGCTCTGGTTTGTTTCTGCTGGATTCACAGATTTTGATCACCGGAGCAGGTAAATGCAATGGCAGAGTTATTGCAGAAACCAGGCTATTGCAGATACGTGATTTAGTACGTCAGCTAAATCAGCTTCATTCACAGTTCAACCAACGCTGCATGTTACATCGGTACCTCTACTCCTTCCCCCATTGTTTTGCATGTTTTTATTTTAGACTCAAGAGTCTATGAAATGTTGCATTCATTCGCCCACAGGAAACGCAGTCAAGGTCTATCAAGAAGTATAGTCCAGCAAATCTTTGGGGACCCGTGGGAGGCAATAACGTGAAGTCTCGACTCTTTTAATTCCTTATCTAGCATGAAGGTAAACGCAACAACTTTCAATAACACAAAAATTAATCTTTTTTTAAAAGTATCGAAGGTTTATCCAAGTATCAGATATACTTCGATACCGCCGAGTATCGAGAGTATCGAGGTCCCATCCCTAATAATAATAATAATAATAATAATAATAATAATAATAATAATAATAATAATAATAATAATAATAATAATAATAATAATAATAATAATTTGTTTGTTAACGACGCTGTCAATTGCCACGATCATATCAGCGCCGCTGGCGTGCCGGAATTTCGTCCCGCAAACATTTTTTTATGCTAGTAAATCTACTGACACGAGGTTGTCGCTTTTAAGCACATTTAAAAACCATTGTTCTGGGGCGGATTTGGTGTAACTCGTAAGATTGATTTGTTGCTATTCAGCTGTTTATAGCGATGTTATGAAAGAGTATGAAATATTAAGGCCAATATATAGCGGCCCACTTTTAAAAATAGATTTTATCGATTCGGTTTCCTCTACCCCCCTTGACCCTTAACGAAATGTGTAGATAATGCAACTGTTTCTACAAAGATTTATCACGACTCGCATCAAGTAGATATAAAAAAAATGTTTTGGATGTGTTACATTCACATAACTTTCTATACGCTCTACGTTTATAAGTGGAAATACAAATTATCCTTACGAAAGTTTATTTTTCATTTTAATAGAAATAAACATTTACGGTAATAATTATATTACAATTTCGTTAGGATAGAAAGGGAACAGCGATATGCAAATGCGTTAGAACTGTACGCTATATGTCGGCCTTAAAATTCTACAGTTTCCATACATTCGCGAGAAACAATGAAAATCGACAGGACTTTAAAATAATAAAGTATTGAACAATTCGAATCACTAATAACGTATATCTCGGAAATGCTTTATGCCACAAAAAAGTATTTGAAATAAATTGTTGTTTTAAAGAGATCTACATTTTCTGAGCAAAACATTTTCGCCCAGCGCTTAACGCATACGAGTTATGTAAGAATACACAAAATTCCTTTCGAATATAGAGGATTTCACAGTCTATTCCCAGAAAATTAAAGATATACACTTTGTCATGTAAATATCTTTAATCGTTAGAGCAATTTCTTTAGAAAAAAAATCGAAAAAATGTTCCATGTGTCACACCTTTGAACCTAAACACCAAGACTGATATTTGTTCGACTTTTCTTTTTGAGTTATGCTGTTCCCAGACATGCACGCGAGCGCGCACGCACACACAGAACTTTTTCTAAAAATGCTTTATTTTGGATTCAAGAGGCCTCAAAACATGTAGTTCCGTGAAATCTCGGTACCGAATTTTTGGGTAGAATGCCTACCCGGTAGAGAAAGTAATAAGTTTTCGATATTTTATAAGCGATATGGTTAAAATCATGCGAATGTAACACATCAGATTTAAAATTAAAACACTTAACTCTTTCCGTTCTATTCCTCTCAAGTTGGCACCCGCAATTGTTACTAAAGAAAGAAAACTTGAAAGTTGTTCCCGTAATAACCTAGTCTCTGGTACACTGTCACCACTTGATGAGAACAACAGTTCTCAGAGAAAGAATTCGCTGGGCCTCGGAGGAAGCAGCAGGTGACAGAAGAGTATCGCACACTGGTAAGCGGGGGTGGCTGTTTGTCCCTGACCCTATTCTCCGCGACCCTTCTCCCATTTTTGCAAATGTCTTGCTTCAGGTACAGGCAGCTGTATAAGGAAATCAACGCTATGACCTAAATACCGCTACAGGAAATAAGCCACCAAAAGGGGTTGTAACGGACTGCTGCATGACCTTGTAACGGTGGGACATTGGTAAACATAAGGTTATTGTACCGTAGAAAGGGAAACATTCATAAATTACAGTTTCCTTTGTTGAAGAAGTTGGTTGACCCCGGGTCTATTGCTTTTCCTTCCAGGAACAAAACTGCTCAAGGGCACCATCAATTACTTCTCTGAAAAGAATAAGGTTAAACTGTACACGAAACAACCCAATACGTCTGGAAGTTTTTCAAATTTCACAACCTACATTCTTTGTCTTCCAAAAATGTCACCTGTGTTACCTTTGTTTCTGTTAGATGCAATAGAGATATTTTTTTCAAAAAGAAAGAAAAAATAAACCGATGTTAATATTAAAAGCTTTATTTAACGGCTTTAGCAACTGCTAGGTTCATTATAGCACCGCTGGAGTTCTTTTACATGCTAGTAAATCTACTGTAATGAGGCTCTCGCAATTAAATTTCCATCGTCCTAGGTCAGGATCAAACCTGCAACCTTGGGTAGAGAAAGCCGCGTCCAACCAACTTATTGCCAGCGAAAAGATGTTACGGAAACGTTTTATATTATTATTATTATTATTATTATTATTATTATTATTATTATTATTGCCCTAGCCCAATGATCTTCATGATCTCAATACTTCTTCTTGCCATATTGGAACTGCAGTCGCTTCTCATGTCGGGTGGCCTGTGAAGTGCGGCAACATCAGTCCGGTGAAGATGATTATGGGAATGATGTATCAGGAGAAGCTTTAACCTAAAACTACGCAACTTAACCAGATCTTTGTCACCATGGGAATCATCCTAATCAAGAATAAATTACCGGGACACCGGGAAGGGCAAGCAGGCGAGCTTTATCATTCGATGACATGCTCACATTGGAGACCCTACTCACAATTAACATGAAATAAACATATAGTTAATTTATGTTAAATGTCAGCAGCAAAATCATCTCAGAACATTCGGAAGTGATCAATGGAACATTATTGAAACTGCTGAGACTGCCTCTGTAGTCGAGTGATCAGACTTCTGAGTACTCAGCCTGAAGCTCCAGGGTTTCACTCCCACTGGGGCGGGGGAATTTTTTATTAAGTAGAATCATCCCTACTCTCCGCAGAGTCTGGAATTCCAAACGTGAGTGTTTTTATGACAAAAATTATGAAAGCCAACATAAAAAACCTGCAGTGAACGAATTACGAGCACCCTGAGTTATTTCTAAAGCGCCCAATATGACATTAAATAAAGGGGCTTTACTTATAGAGAAAGAAATGCGTATTTTCTAGCATGCTTTTCAGACGCAGCGTGGCAATTGAATTCCAAAAATTTAAAGAAGAATAAGTATTTCAAAAACAGCTAATGCTACAGAAATGGTTATCTGGCATAAATCGTATATTTTAATGAGGTCTGCGTTATTATTATTTTTATGCGTAACGTTTCTGCCTATCTATGGTTTACGAGTTGTACCAAATTATATAAAATTCATTCAGAATGATGAGGACTTTACAAGTTACTCAAGAAAATTCAAAATATAAATTTTATTATGCAAGCAAATGTCTAGTGGTATTTTAATTGTTAGACATTGTTGAGAAAATAAAAAATAACGAAAAATGTTCCACTATACAGTAGTTTGGGATAGCGAAATTTTACTGAAAATCTTCGTGCCACATTCTTGGAAGACGCTGAACTTAAATATCAATTTGATATTTATCGGGCGTTTCGGTTTTAGGTTATACTGCCCATAGAACCAGACATGGATCTTTTCTAAAATTGCATTTTTAATTTGTTTTAACGGCCCTCAAAACGTGTTTTTCCAATGAAATCTGGAATATCGAATTTTAGGATGAAATATAGTACTTCATTTACCTACCATAGGAGGTAGGAAAATAATATTGGGAATAAATACGTAACATCACAATGGAACTGACCCCCCTCTTCCCTTAGTCACGTACCGTCACACAAGCACAGAACCTTTCACTCCCTCTAAGAACATTGTGTAATATATATGGACACTACCTATAGCGTTTTGTCTCATATATAAAGTGAAACGTTATAGATTTCCTATTGGAATCTGTTTGTGCTCTATCACGCAACCTATGATGAATAAATTACAACGCAGAAAAGCTTTGTTACAAAGTTGTCATGTTCAGCGCAAGGAATTATGGGGTAGGCATATGGGAACTCTAAGTAACTTCCGTTTCATTGACTTTCTAACAAATGAACGCTATATCACCCCTATACTCTTTGGGAAAGCTAAGCTTCATTTGTTAATCATCTACACTGCTTTACTCTCTCATAACATATATTCAGTTCGATAATCATAATGCGTAAAGTAATGAATTGTAAAGAGCTCTTTGCGAAAGTTATCTCCAATTAATAGGTATGCTAAAATAAAAGGTTAGGGAATTATGATTATGATGACGGTGCAGCTGGTGGTTATGTACGCAAGTCTGGGAGACAGACGTTTGAAAGTGGGTCAAGGCTCGCGTCTGCCGAGTGAGGACCTACTGTCTCCTTCCTTCCGAAATGTGCGTGAAGGACACTCAAATTTACGACACTGTTGCTATAGCTTTAGGTTTGTGAAGCAACAGGTATCTTGCTCTGGTGAAATACTGCGGAAATGTCACCATTCAGCTCTCCTTCTACTGTCTTTCTGAAACAGGGATAAGTCTGCTCACGTATTCAAGTATAAGGGTGAAATTTCTAGCTGTGCCTCTCATATCCACTAGGGAGACCCTAAGCCGATAATGTGAAATATAAGATAAAATCGTATGCGTTACATTCACGTGACTTTCTCTACCCGATATCGTGTATTACTATCTGTACCGCTTACCAGTAGAGGAAGTACTGTATCCCACCCAAAATTTTGATTTCGAGATTTCACCAAAAATACATGTTTTGATACCCGTGAAACCCGAAAATATTTTTATCAACCCGCAATTTTGTTCAAAATATGTTACATGGCTAATGAATCTCATTTTTAGGCAATAGCCTTGAAGTGCTCTTTATTCTGAATGAATTTTCTATAATTGTTTATAATTGGTAAACCACAATAGATAGACAAAGGCTATCTGCGCGAACACACAATTTATGTTAAATAAAACTTTTGTGGTATTAAGCATTTCCTAGATATTTGCTATTATTTGTTTGAATTTTGAAACACTTTATACTTTTTGGGGTGCTATGTAGGCTTTCATTTCTTTCTCTAGTCACGCAAAAATGGAATTTAAAAATCACCACATAGCGACCCGCTTTTAAACATTTAACTATTGTTTCAGCCTTCTGGTCTCTCTTGCTCTTACAAGAAATTTGTAGTGAAAATTATCTGTGTGCACTTTTATTTTGATTAAAATGAAGTAGATAGAAAAAAAACCCATTATTTTTTGCATTCACATGACTTTCTCTACTTACTCTTGCACAAATTATTCTTATAAAAGCTTATTCTCCTATTTATTTATTGTTTATTGAAATAAATTAAAGGCTAAAGCTACAGTCAATTGTTTTTATAAGCGGATGACATAATGACTTTAAATTCCATGCGCTGTATACGACAACAAGCAAGAAAACATATAGCGCTTTAGCACTTGAAAATTCAAGCCAACTTTCTGTGCGCTATCCGAAATGGATATCGCACAGAAAAGTTTATTTAATATAAATTGTCTGCTTTAACCAGATTTATAGTTTTGTGTAGTAAGATTTAGTCTATCTCCTGCAGTTTACCAATTATAAAAATCTGACGTGATACATTCACATGACTTTCTCTACCCTCTATCTTTATAAGTGGATATACAAACTATTCTTACTAAACCTTATTTTTCTATCTTTTACATTTTAATCCAAATAAAGTTTTGCATAAATAGCTACATTACTCATTTCGTTATAAAGGGAAAAGGGATAGTCAAATGTTTAAGAACAGGATGCCATACGCTGGCCTTAAAATTCCATACGGTTTCCATGCAATCGCGAGAAACAATTGAATATTAAAATGACTTACGAGAATGACCAAGAAATCTTTCAGAACGCATATCTCAGAAATGGCTTATGCCACAAAAATTTCATCTATCGCTTAACGTTTACCTACTATACAAGATTATGCAAAATTTATTCCAAATGAATGTACTTCACGGGCTATTCTCAGATAATTCAAGACATGCATTTTATTTGTCATGTAATTATCTTTAATATATGGTATTTTAATCAAAATCGTTAAAGCCATTTCTTGGTAAATCGAAAAATGTTCCATGTAAAGAATAGTCTGTGGTGAGGGGATTTTGTTAAAAACCTTCATGTCGCATCTTTGGAAGGTACTGAACCTAAATACCAAGCATGGTATTTATCCGACTTTTCGTTTTTGGGTTATGCTGTTCACAGACACACACAATACGCACATACACACATACATAAGGACCTTTTTCTAAAAATGTTTTTTTTATTCAAGGAGCCTCAAAACATGTATTTCCGTAAAACCTTGATACCCAATTTTTAGGTGGAATACAATACTCCCCTACGTAGGTACTATACGTAGTAGAGAAAGTGAAAAAGGCATCCAGAATGAAGTGGGCTTCACAGGCTATTCCCAAAAACTTTAGTATATACATTTTATTTGTCATATAAGTATCTTAAACATATGGTATTTTAACAAAAATCGTTGGAAATATTTTTGAAAATATCAAGGTAACGAAAAATGTTCCATATAAAGGGCAGTTTTGGGTGGGGGATTTTCTTGAATCTTCGTGTCGCATGCTTGGAAGGCGCTGAACTTATATACTAAGTTTGGCATATGTTTTTAAGTTATGCTGTTAACAGACAGACAGACAGGTACACACACACGTACAAATGAAACGTTTCCTCAAAAGCGTTTTTTTTCTGATTCACGGAGTTTCAAAATGTTTATTTCCGGTGAAATCAGGTTATCGAATTTTTGGGTGGAATGCAATGCTTCCTCCACTTACTAATAAGTAGTAGATAAACTAATAAGCTTTTTTGAGAAGTTTGTAGAAGAATGGGTACAGAAGGTCATGTTTAAATAACACATCAGATGTTTCTTCTATCTACTGCATTTTATTCGAGATAAACGTCTGCAGAAATGCTTTCATTGCATATATGGTTGTAAGTACAAGAGGGGTACAGGAAACTGAAGCAACAGTCAAATGTTTAAAAGCCGGGTCGCCGTATGTAGTTTCTCCAGTCTCTAAGCGCAAGCACTGACTTATTTTTAGACGTTAAAGCATATGTTTAACACAACTCTCCCACAAGCTTTACATTAGTCAAAGAAAATACAATATGCCAAAATCAACGCGCTCCAAACTGAAAACTCTAAAGATAGAAGAATTTCACGCTTTAGTAGCCATTTTTCACATTACCAACATATGATAGAATATTTCAGATTACAACAGATTAGATCATCACCAGGCGAGGGGTTTTAGTAAGTTAACCATGAAGTTAGGAACGCACCGAGGGTTGCTGGCGAGGGAAGGTGGAAACGGTTGCAACCTTGTAGTTTTCTCTGTAAACTAATATGAACAGTTGAAGGCACTACACCCTGCTTCGAAAGCAGGTTGATCAGGATTACGCATTATCGGAAGAAAACAATGTAGATATGTCTAGCTATTGGTAGTGTTCAATAAAGTTACTTCATTATTTAATGAAGTTATTAGTGTACAGAAATCTGAGTTACCTTGGCTTTTCTGTGATATTTATGGTATATAAAAAGTCATTTTCGAAATACATTGAACATAAATCGCATACGATTAGCAAGATAGCAGTTGTTTATTTTGAAAAACTTTGTACCATATCGCCCGACATAGTAGGAGCAAATAAAAAACGGAATATCGGACTTGCTAGAGATTCAATGCGCCAGTAACGCGTCCCTCGTTTCACACATTTCTGCATACCCTGAATTATTCTCTAGAATACCTTTAAGTTTCTTTGTCACCATTTCTTTAAAGTTCCAGCTTTATACCTCATTCTAGTGTTTCCTAAACCTTTTCTATCTTCTATGGAGCTTCTGGTAATTTTAGTGTCTATACTTGCAAATACATATTTTATTGTAGTTACAATATTACAAAAATGATTCTGCATATATGAAATATCTTAAAACAAACCTGGTGAAATTATTACTTCACTAAACGTATAGCAGCATTTTTCTCTCGTCTAAGATATTAATTACATTAACAACTTGTAATATTGAGCTTAGTAGCCTGTAGCCATGTCCCTTACGAGTTACAATTGGTTGTGCAGCCAAGGGAATTCCAGATTCCGTCCCTTTAAATATTTTGTATTTTGAGGGTGCCTTGCGAAATATCTTTTTCACGATGGCTATAAATCTATCAACATCCGGAAAACAGGCTCTAATTTCTTTCGCAACTCGGTATGTGCTAGACATGTTTAATGTATTAATGCGGCATAATGTTTAACATAATATTTTAAAGTGCTTTGAGCTCTATGTGACATACGTTTCATCTGCTGATTTCGCCATTTGTACTGAAGTCTTCCAGGCCAAATTCCGCCATAAACGATGCCAGTTGTGATGATTATTCTTCTTTACTTCAGACATATTGCCACAGTTCTCCACTGATTTGTGAGCAACGAAAAAATGGAACAGTCGCAACGAAACCGGGAATTGTGAAGGGAAAGAGAGAAGTGCGTCCGTCACAGTACCTAACGTCACCTATATTCCGTGCTGTAACACGACTGCTCTGTTTACTCACTAAAACCCCTCTGCCTGATCACCACAATAATAAAAAAAATACAGGTCACAAGAGAATATTTCAATATCTACCTTGAAAAAGAATCTAATCCACTACTATACTGGGGGTGAACCATTTAAGTTGAGACTGCATAATGAGTTCAAAACTAAGCGTTGTAGAAAAAAATGTCTTTAATAAAAGTTGCTTGATGTTATGAGGGTAAGTAAATACCATTAGTCGTGTTTTGTATGGAGGAACGTTATGATGCTCATTTTAGGGTCAATTTAATTTCTTTTAAGTGGGAACCTACATTTTGTATGTTGTTTTCTCATTAGAAAATGGGTTATAAAAAGCTGTTTAATTGATGATAAGGAATAAGGAAACAAAATAAAAAGTGTTGGTTTTCAATTACGAAACGTAACTTCACCCTCAAATTACCATCCATGGATGGTCTAACCATTCATTGCGCTCTTTGTACACAGCCATTCAGAATTTTCGTTGTCATTTATGTTGGTGTAAGAACAACTGCAAAGTGCTTTATACAAATGTTGTTTATGAGGAGTGAGAAAACAACATAAAAGAGATAGGATCCCATTTAAAAAAATTAAGTTGACCCTAAAATGACCATCACAATGTCCTTCAAAGAATATACGACTAATGGCATTTACTTTCCTTAATATATCAAGCAGCTTTTATTCAAGACATTTCTTTCTACAACGCTTAATTTTGAAGATATTGTACAGTCTCAGCTTAAATGGTCCACGCTGTATACATGATGTCCAAAAATCATAGTCCATGATAAAACGAATCAAGATAATTAAAAAAAATCTTATGTGTAACACTCACATGACTTTCTCTACTCTTGTACAAACTATTTTTACAAACGCTTATTCTCCATATGCTTCATGTTAATCGAGATGTTAATCTTATTGCTAATTTTCTTGTAGATGCAAGGGGAATATGGTAGGTTTTAAGCGATAGTCAAATCTTTTATGCGCTGGTTGCTATGTGGTGCATTCCATTCTCTTTGCATGTCCAGGACATAAAAAACTTGAATAACGAATTTGAGAAAAAGTATAAGTATTGGAAAATTTAAGGGAATAACAAGCAATATATCGAAAATGGTTCACTCAACAAAAAAAATGTATATGACATAAGCTGTGTATTTTAACGCGATCTACATTTTTGTGCAGTAAAATTTTGTCTATCTCTTATGGTTTACCAGTTATGCAAAAGTCGTTCACAATGAAGTATACTTTTGGAGACATTCCCAGAAAATTCGAGATATACATTTCATTTGTCATGAAAATGTCTTAAACACATGATATTTTAATCAAAATCGTTAGAGCCAATTTTTGAGAAAATTAAAATTTTCGAAAAATGTTCCATGTAAAGGGTAATCTGGGGTGGGGAGATTTTCTTGAAAACCTTCGTGTCGCATCTCTGGAAGATACTGAACCTAAATACCAATTTTGGTGTTTATCCGACTGTTCATTTCTGAGTTATGCTGTTCACAGACACACACACTGACATGTTTCCAAAAATGCTTTTTGTTTCAGGGGGGCCTCAAAACATATATTTTCGGTGAAATTCGGTATCTAATTTTTGGGTGGAATACAATACTTCCCCTACTTACTACACGTAGTAGAGAAAGTAATAGGATAGGACTGAATTCTGTAACTCGCAGTTTTCTTATAAGTCAAATGGGCAGTAACATGAGTTAGTTTTACGACGGGGTTTGCGGCCTAAATAATCCTGAAATGCTTTGAAAGGAGTTCGTACAATATCTTACATCACATTTAGTTGTCAATGGTTACTATGTATGTGCAACGAAGATAACAGGCATTGGTGTTCTTCGGTAACCAGGATAATAATAAAGCAAATCTACCATTACCCAATGAAAATGTGGCAGTTAGTGAAACGCAGGTCAACACTTGGTATCAGTACGTGCTATTCAAGCGTCTGCGTTGTTGGCAAAACTGTTGTAGGGGTATGGCTTGTTTTTTCTCCATGTTAAGGTCCAAGATATCGTTTCTTTAAAGTTGCACCCTTTTTAGAGCTCTTATAATCCCCGTTCCTAATGTACGCCTAGCGAGATATGGAGCATGGCCGTGGCTGCAGTCTGCTACGGTTGCAGAGGATACAGTATAAATTGCCCAGAGGCCCTTATACTGTATGCAGTTCTTTCTTTTTACTTAAGACCACTTCGCGAAGCCTCGTCTCTTTCATACGTGGAGGAGCACCGGGCTGCAAAATTTTACAACTCTCTGCCACACCATCAGAGTGCCCTAGTTAGGTCTCTTGGGATTATAAACCCAGACAACGCCACTTGAGCCGTCATCGGGTTCACCGTATGGCATACGGGTGCCACCGGCAATACAAGCAAATCCACCAACAGCTAAAGCTGAGCTCCTATACAACCTTCCAAGATAATCAAAATGTTCAGTAGTAACCCCAAAACAAACAATATTTTGGAAAATCTCAAACATCAGTGGTGCGGAAAGACCGTTGCACCCTTACTAGCAGACGTCGAGGAGCATCTTTGCTACTGGCTTTCACCCATCCTACTTCAGTTACACCGGTCATCCTAAAACTCTAAACACGCCAATAAGTGATAAAGGATAGGTACGCTGCAAGCACTCACTCGGGCTGTCCTCACCCTACCAATGCTTCGTCGTCGTCGTAACTTATTTGACTCGTTCTAGTAATGTAATGGAGTCGTACAACAGCATTTGATTCTGTGTGAGAACCGTAATCGTCCCTACATGGCCGAAACTACAAATAAAGATATCCTGATCTCCGGCATCAGAGTCGCCATGTGTTTGAACGAATGGACAGACGCATGATGGGACAGGTGTGATCGCACACCCGCTAACAATAAAATTGATTGTGGTCGCACACCTCGTGCTGGAAATGGTCGTGGAGTACACTTTAAACACACGCCAGATTGCGCTAACACTTCAGTGCATCACAATGTCTCCAGATATTTTATGGGAAAACGATCTGCCATATAGATGCACGGCTGCTCATTTTCTTAATCGAATGTGCAATGCATCTTGTATCAGACACGTTATTGGAGTTGGCTGTTAGAGCCACACGGCAGGACTTTTTATCAAGAATACTGTGCTCGGATCATTTCACTCAATTTTATAAAGTTTGAAGATGTTAAAGTTTGGGAAAAGGGTGACTCAGTTGCTACCAGGGGACTGTGGCTAAGGGAAAAATTTTGGGATTACAAGATCTAATAGTTTGTGTTGCATAAAAAGTGTTGCTTTACCCCAAGTCATGATTTATTTTATGTCGCATTAGTTTGTTATTGAATAGGTACTTATTTTATTGCTTAGATATGAGATATGCTACAGCATTGCGAACATGCTCCAGGACGTTTAGGCTTTTTACGTCAGTGGGGGTTTAAAGGATTTGCCATAGTAACACACAAAAATAAACTATTTTTAATGTATGTAAATTTACGAAAACATTTGTATACACAAAAAAACCTTTAATGATACAAAAATTCACTCAACTTACTGTACTTTTCTATGTTCTTTCACATTTCTGTTAACCGCCAGCATTTTCTTTAGCATTGAATATTTATTTGGTTTAGGGTGATTTAGGACATGTTTTAGCCAGATCCCTGAAGAAAGCCAAGAAGTACCGTTTCATTAATACTATCTACAGAATTTACTCTCAACCAGCTTTCAAAACTAGTGTATTCTTTATTATACAAATGCGGTGATTTTTAAATGCAATTTCAGCAGGAATTTCACCAGATTCCTCCATTTTGTTCGAAATGAATGAGCTTTGTTTATTTAATACAGAGTCCATAGATACCGTTTTCTAGAAAAATGAAACCAGGAATGGAATTTTTAATTTGCCGTTTATTCAAAAAAATTATTTATTCAATAACAAACTAGTACACCGTAAATTAATGTATGCAGCACAGGAATTATTAATGATTATGCCCTCGAATAGCTTACAACTTGTAACTCCGTCGTCCTCAGACTGTATTAATAATTTATATAGTACCTTTAGTGCACAAGTAACTAATTTAGACAGCATGACCTAAAAGTAGAACTTCCAACACAGTCCACACGAGCTAAAACCTTTAGATTATCGCACTAGTGCGATAATCTTCATTGTGACCAACTTTGGTTGTCCAGTCACATGGCAACTACCCTTTGTATTTGCACATGTTTAATAACTCGACTTGGTTTGATTAGGTTTTACTTTTCATTGTCTTCTTACATGATTAATTTCTCATGGCGCACGCATTGCCCGTTTACAATACAAATCGTCATACCTCAATTTATCGCAATTCGTTGTTAACCTATACGTTATTTTGGCAGCCTCCTGCTTTCTTTGATCTAAAACGTTATTCTTTTATCAAATATTACGTACATAAAGATTAAATGCTGGAAATTATGAATTGAGAAGGAACTGAAATGGAAGTGTCAGGTGAAATTACAGAAGCAGCAGAAGAATAACACTAGAAGTACTTACGCAAAAAATCCAGAAAGCAATATGTAATAGCATTTAATCACTTCATTGGCTGGTGTAAGGCAAAACATGTTGAAAATAATTTCACTGAAAATGACTGCTAGTGAATCAACAAAACATCAAAACATCTGACATCTGGCTTTCTTAACACCATTTCGCTTGTTTCAAGAGCTGCGTTCTAAAAGTTATCTCTGTTAGTTTCAGGAATCAATATCATATTATTGATAGTTTACAAATTCAAGCGCTGTCTAAAAAATAGTATATGCCACTAGTGTTAAAAGTGGGAATTATTTTGTTCGTAGGATTACGAAACGAAGGCCATAGGTCGCCTGATACCTCCTTCGATACGAACCATGGATATTATACTATTCTGTGACATAACCACAACTTAATGGTAAACATCTAGACACCGATCCCAGAACGGTAACCGCTAAAAAAGGACTAAACTCAAGATTAGAACTTATAGTTTGCGGTTATGTAAGCAAAGCACTGACGATAAAGAAAGAAATAGGAGCATTTTAACCTTTGAACGAAATACGAGGACAGTCCCGGAAATACCCAACCTAACGTATATATAGCGGTTGTTGTTTCAAACAAATGACTATGGTAGAAAGTACCACCCTTATGAAGGTTAAGTTTGAAGTATGACGATGCTATATTGTTTAGTAGCCATTAATAATGAACTCTCTCAGCGAATTTGTAAACATGGATAAAACTGGCCACCGTTGTATGATGCAATACTTTCATTTGAAGGTCTTAGTCCAACTAATACTAAAGCTGAGCTAGATTCTACTCTGGGGGAGTCTGCTCCTTCGTTTACAACAGTAAAATATTGGGTGGCAGAGTTTAAGCGAGGCCGTACGAGCTGCCAAGACGAACATCGCAGTGGTGGACCAAACGAGGTGACCACGCCAGAAATTGTGAAGAAAATCCACAAAATGGTATTGGATGACCGTCGACTGAAACTGCGTGAGTTAGCACACATCATAGGAATTTCAAAAAGAGCTGTACATCGCACACTAACTGAAAATTTATACATGAGAAACCTGTGCGCGAGATGGGTGCCGCGTTTACTCACAATGGAACAAAAGCAACGTCGTCAGGATATTTCAGTAGAGTGTTTGGCGATGTTTCTCTGCAATAAAGCCGAGTTTTTGCATCGATTCATAACCATGGATGAAACATGGATCCATCATTTCACACCTGAGACGAAGGAATAGTAAAAACAGTGGACTGAAAGGGGAGAATCGGCACCAAAGAATGCGAAGACAGTTCCATCTGCAGGCTGGCGTCAGTTTTTTGGGATACGCGTGGGATAATTTTCATTGATTATCTTCAAAAAGGAAAAGCAATCAATGGCGAATTTTATGCATACTTACTGCAACATTTGAATGATGAAATCAAGCAAAAACGGCCGCATTTAGCGAACAAGAAAGCTCTGTTTCATCAAGACAATGCACCAGTTCATACATCCATTATCGCCATGGCCAAAATCAATGAGTTAAAGTTCGAATTGCTTCCTCATGCACCCTATGCGCCAGACTTAGCCCCCTCTGATTATTTTCTGTTTCCAAAGTTGAAGAAATGGATTGTTGGTAAAAGATTTGCCA
This sequence comes from Deroplatys truncata, assembly GCA_030765065.1. Lineage (NCBI taxonomy): Eukaryota > Metazoa > Arthropoda > Insecta > Mantodea > Mantidae > Deroplatys > Deroplatys truncata. Next base: position 116,876,717 of record CM060980.1, read on the forward strand.
ACAATGAAGAGGTGGAGTTTGCAGTTGATGTCTATTTTGCAGAACTCGATGATTCTCAATATAAACAGGGTATCGAAGCTATTTAACATCGCTGGGAAAAGTGTATCGAGCTGAAAGGAGACTATGTAGAGAAATAAAGATGTTTTTTCCCAACATTTTTGTGTTTTCTTTGTTAGGTCGGGTTCTTCTGGGACAACCCTCGTATTTAGTAGAATAAAACGTTTCTCTGATGCGAGCTAAAATGTATTTCATTAAAACATTCAAAATTAAGAAAGGGGAGATGAAATGGTATACGAGAAAACAAGCGTCATATTTGTTGCATTTCTCTGAGGTATTTTAAGATATAAGGATATAAGGATATAGGATATAAGATAAGATATAACCGTAGGATTTAATTCTGCAACAGTAAACATATAGTATGTTGTTACTTTCTCTAGTGGTAGTATGTGTTCCACCCAAAAATGGAAAAAGTGAAAAACGCAACGCGTTGTAGGGATGGCACGCTTTTAATTGAAGTGTTCCATGACGAACAACCGGCGAAGTTACTGAACGCCACTCTACTGGGTTCTTACCCCATTACGGTGGTAAAACACAAAACCCTGAATAGCAGCCGCGGTGTGGTAACCACCGCCAGTTTGGACGGCCTTTCCAATGAGGACATTGTGAATTGCCTGTCAGATCAAGGAGTTACTGCGTCATATCGACTCATTGGAAAAAGGGATGACCAGCCGTTTCCTCTCCGCACGGTGTTTCTGACGTTTGAGCGGACCGAGTTACCTACCTATATCTTCTGCGGTTATGAGAGAGCATCTGTCCGACCTTATATACCAAATCCAATGCGCTGCTTCCGTTGCCAGAAGTTCGGGCACACCCAACAGCGTTGTTCCGGCTCACCTGTTTGTCCGCGTTGTGGTAGAGCCGCGCATGACGGTTCGATGTGTGCTCAGGACCCCGCTTGTGTTAACTGTGGTGCTGGTCATCCATCCAACTCCAAAGAGTGCCCACGGTTTCTAGCGGAAAGGGCTATCCAAGAAGTACGGATCAAGGATCGTCTAACGTTTCCTGAAGCACGAAAGCGTTACCACGAACTGCACCCGACTACCTCCCTGAAGTACTCCGCTGCTGTACGCGAGGGCGTTCGGAAGCAGGATGCCGTGGCGCAGACCTCTTCCGTCTCTCATCCACGTGTTTCTGTTGGCACTCAAACCGACACCGCTTCCGAATCCGTCCTTTCTCTACCTAAACATCCACAGGCCACTTCTTCCATACAGACCCTTTCAGCTTCCACCTCTGGCACTGTTTCTGAACGCACCCACCGCAAATCTCCCACACGTCGTCCCACGAGTCGCTCCCGCTCTCGTACTCGGACGACATGCTCTGACACCGGTACTAGTGACGGTGACGCGGATAGCTTCCAGGTTGTCGGTCTTACCCGACCGAGCCGTAGTCCTGCGCGCAAGAAAAAGCTCAAGTTAAACCGCGTCGGTGTAGCCAAAGGTGCTTCATAAGTATCTTCTTGTCGCATACGCCTTTTTAGTCCCATCTGCTCTTTCGTCTATCTCATGGCTCTCCTCCAGTGGAATATACGTGGTGTGCGGGCACAACGAGCTGAATTAGAGGTTCTCTTACGTCATCATTCACCACTTATCGTTTGCTTGCAGGAGACCAAACTTCGTCCTCAAGACGCATTTGTTTTGCGGAGTTTCTCAGTGGTGCGCTACGATCTAGCCCCGGAGATAGGTTGTCCTGCTCATGGTGGAGTTTCTACCTTGATACGTGATGATGTGTTTTATGAACCTCTTCCGCTCAACACCCCCTTGCAAGCTGTTGCTGTGCATGTTTCTGTTTCTGGCTTCCACTTTTCCGTTTGCAACATTTATGTTCCGCCTTCCTCTCCCCTCGCATTGGCTGATCTCCTTCATCTAGTGTCGCAACTACCGTCACCTTACTTACTATTGGGGGACTTCAATGCTCATCATCCGCTTTGGGGGTCTCCTCGAACCTGCGCGAGGGGAGGCCTTCTTTCTGACCTCATTCATCACTTCAATCTTTGCGTCCTGAACACTGGAGAACCAACATTCCTCTCTGACGCATCTGGGACTCTTTCATATTTGGATTTGAGTTTTTGTTCTGCACAGCTTGCTAGTCGTTTGGTGTGGAACATTATTTCCGATTCACATTCTAGCGATCATTTCCCGTGCATCATCACTTTACTAACTGCCACTGTATCTTCCACTGGTGTTTCTAAGTTCCAATTCAATAAGGCAGACTGGGAACTTTATTCACGTCTTGCCTGTTTCTCTAGCTGCGAATTTCCAACTATTGACCACCTGATAGCGTACCTGACTTCAGTAGTAATGGCCGCCGCTGAACGCTCCATTCCTCATTCGTCTTCCCACCCAAAACGTCTACCGGTTCCTTGGTGGAACGAAGATTGTCGGACAGCAATTCGGGAAAGAAGAGGTGCGCTGAGAATCTTTAGGCGGCATCCTACTACGGAGAACTTGATAATTTATAAACAACTGCGTGCAAGGGCTCGAAGGACTATTCGCAGTAGTAAACAGGACTCTTGGTCCCGCTATGTGGCAAGCTTTAATAGATTTACTCCCGCGTCCGTTATTTGGGACAAACTTAAGCGTGTTGCTGGTAAATCCAACTTCACTACCATACCCGGTCTTAGAATCGGTACGAACATCCTGGTTGATCCTGCTCTTATAGCAGACACCCTGGGCACGACGTTTGCAGCCTCATCCAGTTCTACCAATTACCATTCTGGATTTCTTGCCCATAAGGTTGCGATGGAAGCTCAAGATATCTCCTTTCGTTCGGGCAACAACGAGGATTATAACCGTCCGTTTTCGTTGCGTGAGCTGGAACATGCCCTAACTACCTCTCGGCCTTCTGCCCCTGGGCCCGATGGCGTACACGTGTTACTGCTCCAGCGTCTGTCTACGGATGGTAAGCGCTTTCTCCTCCAGCTGTATAACCGTATCTGGCAGGATGGTACGTTTCCCACAGTTTGGCGTGAAGCCACCATTATTCCGATATTGAAACCTGGGAAGGACCGTCAACTACCTTCCAGTTACCGCCCGATTTCCCTAACCAGTTGCGTTTGCAAGGTTATGGAACGCATGATCAACGGGCGGTTAACTTGGTGGCTGGAATCTCGGGAACTTTTAACGAACGTGCAGTGCGGTTTCCGCCGGTACCGCTCCACTGTAGACCATCTAGTCAACCTTTCGACAGCTATAATGAATGGTTTTGTGAATCGGTGTCATACTGTAGCCGTGTTTTTCGACTTAGAGAAAGCTTACGATACCTGCTGGAGGACGGGCGTTCTTGCTATTCTGCATCGATGGGGTTTTCGTGGTCGTCTCTCTACCTTCGTTCGGGAGTTTATGAAGGACCGGGTATTTCGTGTACGTGTGGGTTCGGTTTTGTCCCAGCTTTTTACTCAGGAGAACGGTGTACCTCAGGGCTCTGTGCTCAGCGTCACACTGTTTGCTGCAGCTATTAACTCTATTGTAGACTGTGTTCCACCAGGAATTTCAGCGTCGCTTTTTGTTGATGATTTTGCTATTTACCTTACCTCTCGGCGGACCATCCTCATGGAACGACTACTCCAGCGTTGCCTTGACAGTCTGTACTCCTGGAGCATTACACACGGGTTCCGGTTTTCTGTCGAAAAGACCGTGTGTGTCAATTTCTGGCGCCGAATAGAGTTCCCCCAGCCTATCCTCCGGCTCGGTCCAGAAGCTCTGCCTTTCGCAGACCAAGTGAAATTCCTGGGTTTACTCTTTGACCGAAAACTCTGTTGGTCCTCCCACATAGCATACTTGAAAGCTCGGTGTCATCGTTCTCTTTCTCTTTTACGGGTTTTAAGCGGCACATCCTGGGGAGCTGATCGGACCGTTCTTTTACGTCTTTATCGGCTGTTGGTCCGCTCCAAACTGGACTACGGGTGTATTGTGTATGGTTCTGCGCGACCCTCCATCTTACGTCGCCTAAACGCCACTCACCACCTTGGTATTCGGCTATCCACAGGTGCCTTTCACACCAGCCCTGTAATGAGTCTTTGTGCTGAAGCTGCCGAACCTCCGCTGTCTTATAGGCGTGACGATCTTCTTTGCAGTTATGCTTGCCGCCTTTCCAGCATGCCGGAACACCCAACACATGGACCATTTTTTAACGATTCCCTGGATCGTTTATATGCGTCTCGCTCCCTGGCACTTCTTCCCCCGGGAGTGCGTTTTCGACGGTTGCTTCGGGGATTAAACGTCGAACTTCCTGGTGTGGTTTCCCGGGGAGGAAGCAGTTTTCCCCCGTGGCTGTGCCCAGAATCCCCTTTTTATCAGGGGCTAGCGTCTATGCCTAAGTCCACAACCCCCGGCTTCATTTTTCGATCTGCCTTTTTATCGCTCCAAGAGTCACTGGGGGATGGGGTTTTTATTTATACTGATGGATCGAAGGACGATCGGGGTGTAGGATGTGCTTTTGTTGTAGGTCCCCGCAGTTTTAAATTTCGACTCTCACGGCAGTGTTCTATTTTTACAGCCGAGCTTTTTGGTATACTCCAGGCTCTTTTTTATGTACGGCGACGTGGTATACGGCGGTGTTTTATTTGTTCGGATTCCCTGAGCGCCCTTCAGAGCCTCCAGCCGTTGTACACCTTCCATCCTATTGTGCAGCGTATTCAGGATTGCCTTCACACTCTCGGACGTGTCGGCACACACGTATCGTTTGTGTGGGTTCCTGGTCATGTCGGCTTGCCAGGGAACGAGTCCGCTGATACTGCTGCTAAGGCTGCTATTTTATCTACTACGCGTTTTAGCTCCTCTGTTCCTTTGCGCGATTTGCTATTGTTTTTACGCCGCGCCATTTATTTGCGTTGGGGAGCGGAATGGTCCTTGCTCCAGGGGAACAAACTCCGAGATGTTAAGCCCATCCCTATCCACTGGGTTACCTCTACGCGCCGCTCTCGTCGCGAGGAAGTTATTTTAACCAGACTGCGCATTGGACACTGCCGTTTTAGCCATAGTCATTTAATAAGTGGTGAACCCGCACCAGTTTGCGTGCACTGTGGAGTACCTTTGACGGTCCGTCACGTTTTACTCCAGTGTCACTTTTTAGCTACTTTACGCCGGCGTCTGTCTCTGCCGAACTGTCTTTCTGCTCTGCTTGCTGATAATTTTACTGTTGTGGAACGTCTTTTAGACTTTATCTCTCAAAGTGGTTTTAAAGCCCGGATATAGATTGTCCTATGAGATTTATCTGTCTCAGGGATTTCTACCTATCGTTTTTTACTCGTTTTATTCCTCTTTTACCGCTCTCGGACTTTCACATGATGTTCTACCGCAAGTGGCGCTGTTCGTCTTTACTCTTGTACTTCTATGTTTTAACTGATCGTTTAGACTATATGTTCTAACTGATCGTTTCGACTCTCTTTTATCGTGCTTATATTCTAATTGTTGACGTTTTTTAACTTAGTGAGGGCGCTTATAACCTGGGCTGTTGTGCGCCCTAAAGCCTCATTGCTCTCTCTCTCACCCAAAAATGTATTATGTTTTGAGATCGACTGTATTAAAAAACTAGATTTTTAGAAAAAGGTCCGTATAAAAGTGTGTTTGTTTATCTTGAACAGTATAACTCATAAATGAAAAACCAGATAAATAAAGGATTTCATACTTGAGTCAAACACTGTTTAAACTTGCCAGGCGAAGATTCTTCAGGAAAATTCCCTATCTCAAACTGCCTTTTAAACGTAAAGTTTTTATTTTATTTTTATTTTTTTGTATTTTCTAAAAAATTGCTCTATTTTGATTATAACAGTACACGCTTATGATAATTCATGTATGTTTCTAATTTTCTGTGAAAAGCGCGAATTCCTCTTCATTTTGAATGAATTTTGTATATTGCTTAACTGGTAAACCACAAAAACTCACCACATACAAAAATGCAGATCTCGTTAAAACACACAATTTATGTAAATTTTTGTGGCATTAACCATTTCCGGGATATTCGATATTGTTTTGAATTTTCAAGTACTTCACAATACTTTTGTGAAGTAATACGTCACCGTTGGTTTGTTTCTCGTAGTCATACAAAGGGTGGTATTTCAAAGGCAGCTTAGAGCGACGCTTTTTATAGATTTGACTATCGGTATAAGTCCCTTGTATGTACAACGAAATGTGTAATGAGATCATTCTTCAAACGCTTACCTGGATTAGCATGAAACCAATAGAAAAACAAGCTTTAGTGAAGTTATTTTGTAGAGGAGACATATAAGTAAGCGATAATGGGTAGAGAAGGCCATGTGACTGTAAGACATTTTTAGAAAAAAAATCCGTGTGACTGGTGTAATTACTGCCTGTCTATAAACTACATAATTCAACATTAAAAGTTATATAAATACCAGATTTCATACCTGAGTCAGACACTGACGTTCTAGGCGAAGATTTTTTAACAACACTTTCCCATCTCAAACTACCCTTTATATGGAAAACTTGTCCTTACTTTTCATTTTCTTAAAAATAGCACTACGATTTGAATTAAAGTACCATATGCTTATAATATTTGCATGTATAATAAAATGTATCTGAATTTTCGGTGAATAGCGTGTGTAATCCTCTTCATGCTGAATGAACTTTGCATAATTTTAAAAGCATAGATTAAAAGTGTACAGCTCGTTGAAATATATGATTTATAACAATAGCATTAACTGTATCATTAGCCGTTTTCGAAATATTGCTGTTAAAACTTAAAATTTTCCCAAGTTGAACTGTCATACGAATCTGTTGTAAATTATCTTACGCGATTCTTCGTTTTTTCCACTTGGGTTTGTTAGTAATTAAAACACTTACCATAGGCGAGCAGTTGTGTTCTGTTTTCCGCAGCATGCAAGGAACCAAGTCCGCATTACTTAAGTTGAAATAATTTCTAATAAAAATTTATCGTAACACAACTTGAGTAGAAGAATCATGCTCTATAAATGCTGCACTGTGTAATTAGTTAAGTGAAGTGATAGGTAGATGAAGCCGTACGAATGTGACACCTCAGATTTTTTTTCTTTCTTTCTTTCTGACATCAGCCGCATTTCCGAAATTTAATTTTTCAGAAACATCAAAGTTTGGATTTATTCTCAGTCATTCGGTAACTTATCGTGCATGAGCGTAAAACTGTAATGTAGTATTGATGCTACAATTGTAGAAAAACTTTGTGTTACAATCACATGACTTTCTCTACCTTCTATCGTTTGTTACTGGTATGCAAATATTCTTACGAAAGTTTGTTTTTCTATCCTCTTCATTTAATTGAAATAAAGCTTTGAGTAAGGTTGAGTACGCATTTGTTACAGATACAAAGGGAACAGGGATAGTCAAATGTTTAGGAAGTTGACGCTATACGTTGGCCTTAAAATTCCATACTGTTTTCATGCAATCACAGAAACAAATCAATGTCAACAAGACTTTAAAAGAATGACAAAGTAATTAACAAATTGAACCATTAATAACGAATATTTGGGAAATGGCTGATGCCACAAACATTTTATTTGAAATACATTTGTTGTTTTAAAGGGATCTACATTTTTTGTGTGATGTGTTTTCGTTTATCGCTTAACGTTTTCCAGCTATACAGAATTATATAAAATTCTTTCGAATGAAGAGGACTTCACAGGCTATTTCAGAGAATTCAATATGTACATTTTAGTTATCATGTAAATATCTCTAATGTATGGTATTTTAATAAAAATCGACATTGAATATTGGGATGGAATATAATACTTCCCCTACTTTCTATACGTAGTAAAAAGTAAAAAAGTATTAGCATTTACTCTTAATTTGCAATATGTTGCAATAGAAGCTTGTAACAATCAATAATAATATTGTAATTTGTAATACCTCTTCTAACCATTGTGGAACGAAAATATTTTACAAGTTACAAATTACAAGTAATATTAATAATACCTATTAGCTTGTAGGTTATTATGTGAGGTCCCCAGGTAATATTAGAAGTTTTACAATGTGTTGGTGATTAGTGATACACCACGACCTCACTGGCGTTAGATGGAAAAGAGTTATGTGAAGAACTACGGTACTTATTAAGCTTGCCAACTGATACGTTAACCTTATTCGGAAACCTGTTCACGTTTTGAAAACAGCCCATTACCGGAATATTCTGGAACTGTTAGGCAGTCGCTTTCAATGAATCCCAGGTAAGCATCTCCTGCTGATGGATCACTTTTACGGTTTAAATTTGGTATGCCACCATCCCTTGGCGGTAGAATGGGGCAAAAAGTTAAAATAGGAAAGAGAAAGTTTAGGTTGTTAGTAGCCGTGTCACTTGATGTATTGCCCGTTAACGGTCGGTAGCGATTTCTCCTCCACTTTTCGATTTATTATCCACCCTGTTAACAATACACGTCACACCTGACATTAGTTTCTCCCAGGTATAACATTATCTCGAGATGCCAGCAACGTTAGCACTGCATGACACAGATATTGCCTTTAGGAAGAGAGTATACACAAACAACATACATAAACCATTTTACTTCAGGGAACTATTGCACTTAACAGTATTCTCAAACCATATTTTCCCCTTTTAAGTAGCTAATTTGTCTTATAGGCTTTCACTCAATAATGCCTGCTGCATGGTTACATCATCATAGTAACGAAAATCAATCGGAATTAAGATTTTTTCGGGTTTTCCCTTATTTGGGGGAAAACAAACAAACATCGGCTTACTCTCAGCTCTTTGTACCTCAGTCTCATTTAAGCCCTCAAAAATCATCATTGCTCATCGACGTTCTATATAACTGGTATTTTACAAGGAATATAATGCTCCAGATTACACGAACTTTTCTACACATCACCAATTCACAGGTATCCTTTATATATTATACTGTAATTCAGTGACATGCTCACGTTATCACGTTATCTAACATCTCTCTCCCTCCTTCCCTCTTACTTATCTCTGTCCCTCTTGTTTTTCTTTCTGGCCTTCCCTGTTTTCGTCGTGTGTTAAAATTATGTTTCAAAAATTAAAAATAGTAATCTTTTTTCTGATACAAATGAAACTAAAATGTAATAATTGAATAAATAATTTAATACTCACATAAGTAAAAGGAGAAAGAAAATTATTACGAACCAGAGAGAGAGAGAGAGAGAGGGGGGGTTCATTCAGTGTGCAAGAAGTAAGCAAAATGTTACTTAGAGTGTAGATATTTCAAATGGAACATTTTGCAATGCTTTGAACTATTTTATTCAGCACAAAAAGTGCCCATACTTTAGTCTCACTCGTGCGTTGCCCTAAGTATTGAAATTAATTAAACGCACAACGAAAATGTAACTATACAATTTAAGAATGTCGTGTATTACACTCACATGATTTTCTCCATCTCTACAAAATATTCTTACAAAGGCTTATTCTTCTATCTACTTCCTGTTAATACAGATTTAATTTAACTCATTACGTTGTATAAGAGAATACAATAAATTAAAGTGATGGTCAAACCTTTTGAAAGTCGATCGCTATGTTATGGCTTTGAAATTCTTTTCTCTTTGCATTAACACGAAAAAGAAAGAAAAAAGGGAAAAAATAAAGAAAAAAACAAGAGAATGGTGATTTGCACTTGATAAAAGTATAAAGTAACTGAATGTCAAACTAATAACAAAGAATATCTCGGAAATGGTTAACGCCACATAAATTGTATGCTTCGACGATATTTACATTTTTTGTGTAGTAAGATTTTCTTCTCTTGCTGTTTACCAACTATGCAAAAGTGGTTCAGAATAAAGAGGACTTCAGGGGCTATTCCCAGAAAATTCAAGATATACAATTTTCATTAAAACAGTTGTAACGTAAGTGTTTTAATGAAAATCGTTAGAGCTATTTTTGAAAAAATAACAAAAAACAAACAATTTTTCATGTAAAGGGTAGTTTGAGGTGGGGGATTTTCTTCAAAATCTTCATGTTGCATCCTTGGGAGGTCCTGAACTTAAAACGCCAAGTTTCGTATTTAACCGACTTTTCGTTTTTTAGTTTTGCTGTTCACATACAGACAAACCAACGGACACTGTTCTAAAAACGCTTTTGGGGGGTTCAGGAGCCCTCAAAACATATATTTCCGGTGAAATCTCGACGTCGAATTTTTGGGTGGAATACAATACTTCCCCTGCTAACTGTAAGCACGTAGTAAGGAAAGTAAAAAAAAAAAATACGTTCAATTCATTCGCTTTCGGGAAATAAAAAAAAATACGATTTTACAGATGAAGCTAAAACAACCTAGTGATATGTCTACCATGAGCTTTTCTCTCACAAGACTTCAATGTAAATGGCTTGCCTAATGCTGTTCTACTTACATTGGCAGTCTAAACTACTAAATAAGGTACTTGAAGTGGTCACACTTTATCTTGTTGCTATATTATTTAAAAAAGAGAAGCAAAATCTCAAAACTCGGCGGTAATGGCATAAAATGAACTTGAATTGAAGAATATAGTGTCATAAATATATGTGTTTGGTGTAGGGGATAAGGAATTATCTGGCTTATAAAAATGATTCCATGTAATAATGACGCAATGTAAACGTATATTCAGACGAACAAAGACGCGTGAAAAAGCTAGTTAAATAACATTTAGATACTTTGAAGTCGATTTTAACAGTCCTGATTTTTAAATCCCGTTCATTCTTGTCTTGGAATGAACATCACTGGGACCTTTATGTCCTTGTATGGTGATAGATTGTTTACCATGGATGTGGTGGCACGCGGATATTTTCAGTTGTCACACAAAAGACCAGGAAACACACCTTGTCCCTATAGATTGCCTTTTGAAAGCTCTTCTTAAGAGCAGGCGCGCGTGCTGGTTCACCTGGCTGCTGGACATCTGCGATATCTCTTCTGACAGCAAAGGTGAAGTTTTCTTTACCTCTTTATTTACATCTCTCTCTGAAGAGCCTACTTCAATTTCAATGCATCTATCTAGCTATTCGCCAGCAAACACATGAAAATACTTAGGCTCTGTACTAAAGAAACTGATTGTATAAAATTTAAAATAATTTCAAAAGCTACATGTATGATTTATGAGAAGTTATCAATTAATAACATTGATAGAATGGCAAAAACTTTTCATACATAGCAGCTTGAGATAATACTCGACTGTTCACATTACATGTGAATATAATTGAACATAAGCTCATGGTAAAACCAAATAATGACTTATTTTGGAATAGGTTACATAGCCACAAATGTAATCATCAACCTGAAAAACTTTAAACATACAACAACATTTTTTTTTTTAAAAATGATTAATGTAACAATAAGCTATTTAGTTCAAGTTGTATACTTTAATGAGATAATAGTTTTCTGTGGTGAGCTATCTTCTATATTCACGTTTCTCCTATCTGTACAATTCCACAACATGTAGAGTAGGTACTTCATAGACATTTCAAAGGAAAATTCAACGTACAATTTTATTCACAAAACAATTATCTCAAACTCGTAATTATAAAAATCAAAATACTTAATCTACGTTTGAGATAATAAAAATATTCCAACGGAGGGTTAATTATAAGGGACGAAATTTCATGAATATCTTATATTATGGAAGATAATCCTGATTTAATTACGATATTGGTTCTTGTACGACTTTGATTTTTAATAAAATCTTTGCAGAGGCCGAAGGTGAAAGACAATTTCCTAAAAATTGTTTTTATGCATTCAGGAGGCAACATGAACTTCTTGTGAAAGTGAGATACCTACAGAATTTTTAGGTCGAATTCAATGCTTTTAACTATCTGTACCATTACCAGCAATAGGTATAGCATTCCACCTAACAATTTAATATAGAGATTTTACCAGAAATACATATTATATGTCATGAAATTCAACAAGCATTTTTACAAAAAAAAAATGTGCGCACGTGTGTGTATATGGGTGTGTGTGTGTGTGTGTGTGTACGCGCGCGCGTATGTGTGTGTGTGTGTGTGTGTGTGTGAAAAACATTACTTAAGAACCAAAAGTTGAATAAGTATCAAACTTGTTATATAAATTCAGCATCTTCCAACGATATAATGAAAAAATCTTTAGGAAAATCTGTTCACCGCAAAATTTACATGGAATATATTTCGTTATTTTTTATTTTCATAAAAATGGTCCTAAGTATTGACTAATATACTACATTTAAGTTATTTGCGTGGCTAACAAATTTCATAACTAAATTTTCTGCGAATAGCCTGTGAAATCCTCTTCATTCTGAATGAATGTTGTATGACTGTGTATAACTGACATAGATCGTTAAAACACACAATTTAACTCAATTTTTGTGGCATTTATCACAAATTTATTCAAAATTATTAAATTTGTTATGCAATTTTTTAATTTTGCAGTACTTTAACATGCAATTTTTGAAGTGCTAACTCGCCAGTCGTTTTTTCCTGAAATTTCATGCATAGCGTTTAAAAATTCAAGGCCAGCAAATAGCGATCTACTTTTTAAGCACTTGACTACGCTTCAGCCTGTATATCCCCCTACAACGAAATAAGTAATGAAATCAGTTTTGAAAAGGTGTATCTCGAATAACATCAGTAGATTGGAAAGTAAGCTTTGTAAATAGTACTTTGTAGAAGTGATGTAAAAATGATAGTGGGTAGAGAATGCCTTGTGGGTCTAAGACATCAGGTTTTTCTGCTTAAGACAGGAATAGAGAAGTTAGAAATGTATGACTTCTGCTAAACATCCTACTTTTAATGCAGCTATCACATTTATTAGCTGTTGAGCTTGTAAAAATTCGGAAACTTAATATTTTATAATTCTATTAGAAAACGTAAGTAAGGTTAAAGTAAAGAGCGTCTTGGTAGTCACACATAATTCGCTTGAAGGTCCTTAAAAATATCCTGATAATGAAGATCTTTCCTTCATCTTTTCAGTACATTTGATCTGATTTGCTTGTTGATCAGTTACAGCGTTGTTATTTACTTCGCCTAATTATTTGTGGCAAGGATTCCTTTGAGGATTTGTGCGCACGAGCCTTTGTGTTCTACGGTGAAAAGAAAATCCTTTAAGACTCGAACTGCGGTGGATCTGAAGGAAAGGAACACACGCAGTAGTAAACAGCTTCGACAGATGGAGACATTTGCGACCTGTCCCCTAATAAGCAGCTGAAGAGTTCTGAATTGTGTGTAATATCCGGCTAAAAATCGAGAGCCCACCACCAGGTGCCGATATCTTCAACCTGTTGCTTTTGTGTGGTCAGAATACTTGAAAGGGTTTTGGACCAGGAAAGCTGTCTCCATCCGCGATTATTGTGTTTGTCTCCATACATCTGCCGGTCGCTGGACCTTCCGCGTTCTGTCCACAAAACAAAATATGATACCTTCCTCTGATTCTTCGCATACCTCCTAAGGATGGGTGACCGAAAGGATTTGAGGGTGTAGTTAGTCCATTGTCATGACAACTGGCAAACGTAGGCGAGTATTTCCAGGATGTTTCAAGCCTTCAAGCTTGGACCTATTTGCTGCTGTTACTTCTCTAGTAGAACCCGCAGCTCCGTTCGCATTATTGCACTAGCGCGGGGAATTTCTCCCATTGTTACCCCCTGTTTCGTTATTCATCGCCCTCTCTCTCTCTCCCTCTGATCAACTTAGATATCTGATATGACAATATTTTGATAACTATTTTTACTTTCACTAGCAGCTGCTTATAGTAGGTAAAGTAAGCATTATATTCCACCCAAAAAATTTGACATCGAGATTTCACGGAAATACATACTGTGTGGTTCCTTTAATTTAAAAAAAATAGAAAAAGATCCGTGTGTGTGTTTGTGTTTGTGTGTGAAAAGCATAGCTCAAAAACGAAATGTTGGAGGAATACCAACTTGTATTTAAGTTCAACATTTTCCAAGGACACGAGGCTTTCAAGAATATCCCCATCGCCAAACTACCCTTTACATGGATGTTTTTTCAAGAATGGTTCCCAACATTTTGATTCAAATAGGTATCATATGTTTAATGTGTTTACATAATTACCAAATGTACATCTTCAATTTTCTGCGAATAGCCTGTGAAGATTTATTCATTCGGAATGAATTTTGTATAGCAGGTTAGCCATAACAGACAGACAAAAACTTACTGCACAAAAAATTTAGATAAAACACTTTTTTCAAATAGTTAACATTTTTATCGCATCAGCCATTTCCGAAAAATTCGTTATTTGTTTGAGCCTTTCATTTTTTTAAAGGCTGTAAAGATTCAGTTATTTCTCGCAATATCATGGAAAAAATATGAAAATACAACGCCAGCGTATAGAGATCTGCTTTTTAAATATTTGACTATCACTTCAGCCTCCTGTTTTCCCTTTTTACTACAACGAAATGTATAATGAAAGTATCCCTGCCAAGTTTGTCTCGATTAACACGAGTAGACAGAAAAATAAGCTGCTGAAAGAATAAGTGGTAGAAGCTAGACAAAAATAAACGTTGTGGCTAGAGAAAGTCATGTGTATGTGAAACATCACCTTTTGTTTGCTCTCTTTGGGACAAAGTTAAAACATAAATAAAACCTTTAACACTAGTCTGCATGATATCGGATGACCGAAAACTAATAAGCGATTCTAACTCACTTTTAATGCTGATTTCAGAACTGCTTTTAGTTTTTTTCTATCACGTACAGTTTTTTCACAATTTCACTTCAAAAATATAGAGTTAAGCCAATAGATGATGAGTATTGTTGAAGGGAAATTTACCACTTCTTGCAGGGAAATTTCTCAATACAGACTTGTATGTCTTTAGGTTGTTACACCTGTAGATGCTAGTTGCTATTTGTAATTTAGGCATTGTTGTTAATATCAGAGACTTGCATTGCCAGTGCTATATCGTGATTAAAGTTATAAATACTTATGTCTACATGCAAGTGTGTGAGCATTCCAAATGTTTTCTGCTACATTTGTGGAAATTATACAGTGCTTCAGCAGAGAACTGATATAACAGACTTCGTGAAAAAAGTGTACCGTGCTTATTTTAAAATGAAACTTGGTGACCAAGACAAGGCCTGGGCTCCAAAGACAGTTTGCCGCTATTTTACTGAGAGGTTAAAATTGTGGATAAAAGGAAAGAAATCATGCATGCCATTTGCAATTCCTATGGTGTGGAGGGAGTCTAAAAAGGACTGTTGTGTAATGGACAAGGACAAGGACTGTTATTTCTGTTTAGTTAAAGTTCAGGGGTGCAATTCTAAAAATAAGAAACACATTGTGTATCCAACTATTCCTTCAGCCATCAGGCCAGTTCCACACGGAGAAGATCTGCCTGCTCCTCTTCCTTCAGCTGTTTTAGAGAACTTGGAAGAAGATGGTGTTGAAAGTGGACCTCGTGCAATCACCGAAGACGATTCTGATGTTGACTACCGCCCTGAACGACGTGACTCCACAACGGTTCTCTCAGAGTGAATTAAATAATCTAGTGCGTGATTTTGTCTAAGGAATCTGCAGAGTTACTGAGCTCCCGTCTTACAAATAAGAATCTTCTGGAACCAGGAACACATTACTCAGGGTACAGACACAGAGAACAAGAGCTAGTTCCTTTCTTCTCACAGATCGAATCCTTGGTTTACTGCAATAACATAAACGAGTCAATGCACTTTTATGACATTGAACATGATCCTACTCAGTGGAGACTTTTAATAGATTCATCAAAGAGGAGCCTGAAAGGCGTGTTACTGCATAATGGGAATGTGTATGGGTCCATTCCTGTCGCACATTCAGTTCAAATGAAAGACAGTTGAAAACATGAAGATACTTTTAACAAGTATCCAATACGGGAACACAAATGATTTCAAAGTTATTGGAATATTATTAGGACAACAAGCTGGGTTCACAAAAATGCCTTGTTTTCTGTGCGAATGGGACAGTTGGGCAAAGCAAAGACATTGGAGTGTGAAAGTATGGCCACAGTGGAGAAACTTGTTGCCTGGAACTAAAAACATCCTGCACGAATCGCTTGTAGAGAGACAAAAGATATTGCTTCCGCCACTACACATAAAATTGGACTTGATGAAGCAATTTGTAAGGGCTCTACCACAGGATGGACCCTGCTTCAAGTACCTTTCCAAGAAATTTCCCTTCATTACACAGACAAATTAAAGGCTGAATTTTTGTTGATCCTCAAATAAAGAAATTGATGAAGGATGAAGATTTTGAGAAGACAATGAATGAGAGAGAAATAGAAACATGAACCGCCTTCCGATCAGTTACTGAAAACTTCTTAGGCAATAACAAAGATCCTAATTACAAGGCCATTGTCGAAACAATGTTGGAAAATTTCAAGAAGATGGGTTGTAACATGAGTGTGAAGGTGCATTTTCTGCATTCACATATCGACTAATTTCCAGAAAATCTGGGACATTATAGTGAAGAGCAGGGTGAATGTTTTCACCAAGATATTAAGGAAATAGAGAGGAGGTACCAGGGGAGATGGAATGAAACTATGATGGCCGGCTACTGTTGGATGTGTTAGTCATCTTCAAGGATCTGCAAGGAAGTCAAAAAAGGAAAAGTTTGAAAAAAAAATAGATGAAACACTTTGGCTTCTTGTTTTGTTAAAATGTAGTCATGAAATAAATTAGGGGAGTTCTTGAGAGTATCCTTAAAATGTTTCTTGAATAAAAACTTACCTTAGGTGAAATGGTATTTGAATACTTTTCTACGCTCATTAGTAAAATTGTCAAAATATTACTTCTTATTTTGTGTAAAAACCTCAAGTGATAGAAAAAAACGGAAGTTATTTCTGAAATCAGCATAAAAAACTTGATTCAGGAACACCTACTTTTAAGATATCATCTGACAAAAAGTTTGAAAATGCAGACTAGTGTAATCATACACAAGTTTGTGCCTGTTTTCATTCTTATAACCTAATTATGTTTCCCGTGCTAATTATTTTACGTGCAATAAAATTTGCTATAAATTCTTAAAAATAACATAGCTTGTCCTGAGTCTTGAAAGCAGAAGTTAACCTGCTGGCCAGCTCCGAGAGCAAGTCTGATACTGCATATATCTTTGAAGCCTCTAGAAGGCTGTATGCATATGGTATTTCCTCTATATGTGATTGTTCATTGAATCAATTCTGTTTAAAATTTCAGGGGAAAAACTGGCATGTAAACGAAATGGACCGAACAAGAATCCAAACAAATCCCACAGTATGTGGCTCGTGGCAGAAGATTTAAAGGACGACGGCCAAACATGAATTGATTCCGCAACAGCTCACAAGATTGAATGCCTATTTTGTCGATGCTGATAACTATGCTTAACTTGTCAGAAACATTATGCCATATAAAGTTTTGTCATGTAATATTCAGCGCAAATATAATACACAAGGTATTTCGATTTTATGACTCTGCCGCATTAAAATCTTGGGTCATTGGTAATTAAGAAACCTATAGCCCATTCCCTAAAATGGTATGTAGAATATGTTTTGTTCCAAGATTGATACCAATCGTCAATCTTGAGTGAAAAGGTATCCTCAAAATTACACAACATATGCTCGATATTTTAGCTTCAAGGCAAAAAGATAAAGGTGTACTTATGGAGGGGCACTCAAAACCGGGGCAGAGCACCGCAGGGCGACCAGATCCGGATGATGACGGGCGCAAGTGTGGACGGGGCTCCTAACATTTCCAGACAGAACGCATCCGCCGCCGCCCGACCCAACCCATGAGCCCCTAACTCCCGGCAATTCCGTCTTAATAGGACCCACTTAGGAGGCGGGTTCCGGCTGGTCAGTCCTGACCGACACCGGAAGAAACCTCTACAAAACGCACATCCACCGCCCAGTCGCAACCCGCCAAACATGGCCGCCTGGTTTCTGAAATAGATGACAATGAGAGAAATTATGGATACAGGGAGTGAAGACAGAAAAGTCGTGGTAAAAGAGGAACCATTCTAGGATTCACCTACCGAACCACGAAAAGCCTATGGTCACTGGATTTATCCAAAACAGAAAATCACTAGAACGATATCGGCTAAAGTTTTATTATATACGATTTCACTTCAGATTAACCTTATTTATTAAATACGGAACAAAATATTAACTATATTTTTCGTCCCGATATAAAGGTAGGGTACTTTGACGTCTTTTTAGAAATCTGTGCACTATTCGTTCATAATCAAGTCTGTAGGCTAAAGTAGATATAAAACTGACATCACAATTAATCAATATCTCGTAATAACTGAGATCTCTTTGGCGGCTTGCCCGGATATATGAGTCACGTAAGATTTCAAAGTGCGTTTGGGGTCCCGTCACGGTAACTGGGTGATGAATCTTTAGCTTATATGTTCGAGTCTCGACCGTGACAATTAATTTTATGAATGTGATTAAAAAATCCATAGAATATGTTGCTTGTCATGTCATATTTCCCATATTAAAAAAATCGAACGAGTTACAACACATCACTTTCTCTATCCACTAACGTTTACTACCTTCTCTGGTATCTACCCGTAGTAGGCAGAGGAAGTAGGTAATGCATTCCACCCAAAATTCGATATCGATATTTCACCAGAAATAACTACACGTTTAGAATCCTCTGAATCCAAAATAAGCAGTTTTAGAACTCTGTGTGTGTGCGCGCGCGCGTGTGCGCATAACTCATAAACAAAAGGTTGGATAAATATGTATGCATTTGGATTCACATCTCCGAAATATGCGACAGAAGATTTTCAATAAAATCTCTCACCTTAAACTACCCTTTACATGGTAAAAGTCTCGTTTATGATTCTCTCATAAATGGTTCTAAGGATTAAGATTAAAAATTTTTGAAAATATCTTATAGTATATGTCTGTTGGAAGGATTATGCCTTTTCAGTGATGAGAATTATTAAAATGTGTTGATTGGTTTTCAAGGTTAACTTGTACATATACGCCCACAGGCTTATATAGATTGCTTTAATAAACACTTTTTTTAAAACAAAATTATTCCGGGCTAGTGACAGGCGTTAACTATTATAATGGCGTACCTTAAAGTCAAAAGCATCATTTTAAAAATGTGTAATGTGTTTCTTTTTTATTCATACAGCTTTATTTATTTAGTTATTGACATTTTTATCATCACCTTAACTTCGTGGTCACACTTTGACATTTGTTATGTGCCAGTCAGACATTAGTCAGTGTGTGCCAGATGGATGGCCTTAGTGCTTAGTCGCCTTTCTGTACCGTTCAGTTTTTTTGGTAATGAGTGAATCGGAATGTGAACTTTGGAATCGCGAAACTGTTGACTTCTCAGTAGTATACGTAGTCACTGTGATGATTGCAAAGTTTCCTTAGTTGACTAGTAATCTTCCTGTACCATCTGCTTACTAACTTGCTGAAAAACTGCCTTAGTTGCGCAATGGCCTTCTTGTAACACCTATTTTATTCCCATTTATTTACTAATGAGTGGAACTTTTGGCCGTGGTATTTAAATAGCCAATCCGATATTTAACCAGCGACTGAGGGAAATCCCATGAAAAAAGAAAACAGTCTGGCCAATTGCACGACATTTGAACCCGCACCAACCTACCGAGGCATCTCGGTTGGTATGTGTCTTTTGTCTTCTCAATTAAGAAATACTAAGGCGGTTATAATGAAATTAGGTATTTAAAAGCTAATGAATAAGACATACGGTATTTTTAGAAAGCGTGGCCAAAAGTAGAACTTCTAACACAGTGCACACGAACTAAATGCTTTAGATTTCGCACTAGTGCGATATTGTGGTGGCAACTTTGATTTCAAGTCGAATCACATGGTAATTACGCTTTGTATTTGCATATGTTTAATAACTCGACTTGCTGTGATTGTGTTTTACTTTTCATTATGTCTTTTTACATGATTAATTTCTCATGGCGCTCGCATTATCTGTTTGCAAATCGTCATACCTCAATGTATCTCAATTCGTTGTATCTCAATTCAACCTATATGATATGGGCAACCTTCTGCTTTCTTATCTACAACGTTATTCTTTTATCTAGTATAAGCTACATAAAGATTAAATCGCGTAAATTAAGAGTTCAGAAGAAACTGAAATGGAAGAGCCACGTGAAATTATCGAAGTAGCACAAAGAATGACACTAGAAATACTTACCGAAAAAAACCAGAAAGCAATAGGGTTTAGCATTTAATCGCTACATTGGCTGGTGTAAGGCAAAACATGTTGAAAATAATTTCACTGAAAAGGCTGCTAGCGAATCATCAATATATCTATATCTCGCTTTTTAACGTCATTTCTCTTGTTTCAAAAACCGCGTTTCTAAACTGATATATGCTAATTTTAGGAATCAATATAATATTATTGATGTTTTACAAATTCAGGAGCTGTCTAAAAATGTATATGCTACTGATGTTAAAAGTGGTTTTATTTTGCTCGTAGGATTACGAGTTTCGAAAATATTCCTACTCACAAAATAAAACCCTACTTTAACCCCTTATATCAGAATCTGCTATTAATGATTTCCATAAAGGAAAGAGGTTATAATAGGACAGAATTATAACAACCTCAGAATATGTCAATTGTCTAATTTCGTGAAAAATATTGATAACAGCGGTTTGGGAATAACATTTTTATGATGAATTTATTGCTAACAAATTTTGAATACGATGAAAATTTAAAAGGTTATACCAATTTTTGGTTGTTATTTGTCTATGTCTATAAAACAGTTATATTAGAATATCCTGTATCGTATCGTCGTGGCCGCCACATGGAACTGTTTAGTTCAGAATGCAAAAGAGAAATTCGTGTTGTATTTTAATTTTCTTCCTGCTTGATACTGAATAATGGTTATTTTACTAATAACAAGAAAGATAAAAGGTTTGGGATGTTTCAATTTCAAAACATTTGTACGGCAATTCGCATAAACTTTTATCTATACTTATCAAGTCGTCAAATTATTATTTATTTCTCACGAAATTAGAGACTTTTGCTTTTTTGGGTTGGTTTATACATTTAATGAGCATTACAATTGAATCATTTATATACGACTTTCTATCATTATTACTGCAAAAAGGGCAGTTAAACTTACGATTTTGGAAGCATTAAGTGAAGAAAAATGAGAGAAAGGAAGAAGAAAGGAGGTAAAGAGAGATAACGTAAATGAAGCTGCAGATTTTGCTAATTTGGTTATAAAGTTGGCGTTATGTTAACTGTGGTATCTTGTGCTTTAAGGTTAAGGTTTAAATTTATAGCAAACTTTTCAAAATCTGTCTTAAAATATTGATTGGTTGTTCACAAACCCTCTACCCAAATAAAAAAATCGCTCTCCTATGCCTCTAAAATTTACTTTAAAAATAATAATGCCTTCTTCTACAGAATGACACGGAAAGTAAATATTCATATTCTTCATCTGTTTACAAAGAAACTCGTTTTATTTTTTAATTTTAATTCTTAAAACGTATTCTAAAAATAAAATTCAAATTAGCCTTTACAAAATATTATCTATACACCCTAAGAGAGAGAGAGAGAGAGAGAGAGAGAGAGAGAGAGAGAGAGAGAGATAGGGAGCAAAGAGCAAACTCTCGAAGCGTATATTTGTCGAAATCCAAATCGCTTCCGCGGCCGGTTCACAATGGTGTCTTGGGATGCGTGCCTTTAGCTTCGTTCTATTGTCACCTTTTATGTTGAGTCCCAGCTATCAAATATGAGCTGACAGCCGAACGGTTATAAGCAGGTACAATGCACTGAGACCTACCGAGATTCTTATCCCGAGCATAGTTTTTCCTTTTTTTGTGCTGAAAAACGTAATGTTTGTTGCGCATATTATATCATTTCCAATTGCTAAGGTACATTTCATTTCAAAGCCTATATGCTCATACATAAAAACTGTAATACTCTCACTTTAGTTTTCGAACTAAATATAAAATAAATAAATATTATATTCCTAAATGAAAAAGCAAATAGAAATAGAAATCAACTTAATATCGGGTGTGTAAAACCTCTCCTTCTATTACTACCCTCATTCTATGGGGCATGGACGATACCAAATGCCTATTTAAATTTTCACGAGAGGTTACTTCATCTCAAGCATGTTGTATTTGATCCCACAAATCCTCTTTTGTCTTTAACTCCAAACTTTCTTCACCTCTGTCCACGCATTTTTAACAGACGTTGAATCTAGTGAGCATGGAGGACGATCATTTGCTGTAATATCTTGCCTTTGTGAGATCCACTATGAAACCTGCTGAATGTGCCAACAAGCTGCCACAGCACCCTATCAACAAGATACCTAGACTCGTGACATCCAACACTAACACGACATAAAGGTCACTAGAACCAGGTGATCCATTTGTGCCACGTATTTTGCGTCGTAACGTTTCCTCTGGTGTGGTAGACAAGTGGTTTTCCCTTTGTAAATAAAAATATAATTTTGTCTGTGAATAGAACCCTATTCAGCTATGACTGGCATTTTCTTCTGCAAAAGCGAGGTAACATAATCGTGATCGTCTGTAAGAAGCTGCTTCTTAACTGTCGACCGAGCAGGGAATCCTGTTGGAGTCAAACGACGCAAGGTTGTGCGGTTCGCCTCAGGGAAATTAGAATTACTTCTAATTGAGACACATGTGGAAAGGGATTGCTGTCTGCCTCTTCTAGAAGTACAGTGTTCTGCTGAGGAGGGGACACACATTTTCGACCGAAACCAGATCGACCACGAACAATCGTTTCTCTGGATAACCGCATCCATCTCGTAGCTGTAGATATAGGAACTTCAAATGCTCTTGCAGCCTGAGACACAGAGTATCCAGCAACGTTCACTAACTAAGGAGAGATCTCCCTGTAGCTTCGTCTTTATATGTGCACTCAACCATAGCAAAAGTCACTATGATTGGTAACACATCATGCAGAACTCCAAGGCTATGAGTTGCGCGTACATGATCACGCCAGTGCCATTCATAATAATTGAAGGACGAGACAGAGAGCTTGCACATGTAATATTACGCCAATTGAATATTTGATTTAGTTTTTCACTTTAGAATTCCTACTAATATAGCATTTATTTTGAAAACGAGAAGAGTAATTTGTATGTGTTTTTATGCATGAATGTCTTAAAACTAATACGTATCTTATGCATGGAAAACATACGGAATTGGCACATATTTAGCAAATTGAAATAAAAAACATACACCAAGGATTTGAACGCAGTCTGTTCCGATTATCAGACACAGGCGTTTCGCCGCTCGGCTACCATGCATACAACCAAACTGAACGGCATCTTTCTATCGCATAGCTTTGAAAGAACGCAGGGTGTTATAAATCATGTATTGTGAACGGAGCATCAGCGAATGCTTCCAATATTTTCCGAATTGAACTCCCTCTCTGGCTGTTGCTCATTTATTTTGTCTTAGGCTGTACATATACACTCTCTCATTTAAACATCACGTGAATAGAATGACTATCTGTTCATGATCTTCATTTTGTCATTCCCAGATAGTTTAAAACGAATACTTGGTCAGTATTAAAAATGTTTCGTATAGATAAATATTCACTCTATAGAACCATGAACATATTCATTCAATAGTTGTGCAGATTTTCTCCACAGAGAATCTAGATTCTCAAGCAGTGGCGGTCGATGTATGCAATGAGCTAGTGAAGTGTAAAAAGTAATACACAATGTGCTGTATCCTCTGACCACCTCCACGGTTAGAGAGCAAATTAGGGGTCTTGTCATCAATAGAGCACTTTCTGACCACCTACGCTGAGCCGCCTATTTGAGGTAGCTCTTCATCCTCAAGGACATCATAAGGCCAGTCATTTTGCTCCAGACCTCCCAGCAGGAGAGAACTCCCATATTGGGGATCAATCCATGATCCTCGCCTTGCATCGTCAATGAAGGCTTTATTTATATTAGTAAACCGAAGCACAATGTTAATGTTGCTTCGCTTTACTAATATAAATGCAAGCTTGTTTCTTTGGATTTACAGTTCAAACCATTAATGTTCTTGTCCAATTTTAATGCTCTTTTCAAGGCCTGTTCTATTAGTAATTTGAAACACAATGTTTAGTTTGGTAAATAAAATCTCAGTAATTCAGATATAAGTTTTTTCCTTTGGATTTAGAGCACATGTATTCTTCTTACCCAATTTTAGTGACGTTTTCAAGACTTGTTCTACACCTTCAGATGTTAATCCATAATAGTTATTTATGATAACATAATGGAAAGTTAAATTTTCTTTTCTGAGTAGGAAGCCTGCGAAGCAAGGTCGCAGGTGGAGTAGAATAAATTCTACAAACAAAATAAAACAGCTCTTCTGTCATCCAACTTTTTTAATATTTATTATAAATAAATTATGTTTAGAGTAGTTTCATGTTATTCATTCTGTCATTCTTAACAAAACACCTCATCGTTAATAAAGGTAACACAGTAGTACATTGTGATATGAGTATGGGATGTGCTGTTGTATCTAGTAGGCAATACGCAACAATCGAAATCTTCATCGGGGGATATGCCTACCAACATGAAAAATTTAACACTCATCCCTTCTATTAATATAAGTTACTCAAACAAAGACTTCTTGCAAATTTGTGTTAATCAGTGATATCTGAATTAGAATTATTTCTGCTGGTATATACTGAAAGCATAATTTGTCAAACTGGAAACCTTCAATAATTCTAAAGAAATGTCTTCAACTTCAGCCGAATTATTATTTCATTTATTCATTTTATAAGCAAGGGAGGGGAGAAAAACATGCTTGGGACTGTAAACAATTAAGCAAGTTCTCTCTATCGCTATAAAATCGTGATGTCATTTTTTTTGTTAACAAGAAAATAAATTGAAATATGCTATAATTTTTATTATTTATTGTTTATAATATTAGGATTGGATAAAACGTTGTACCAACTCGTATAATCATGTTTATGCCGCTCGTATTCATTCGTGCCACATTTCTGAAACTTATATACTTGTTACATTAATAACTATAACACCCTTCTCTTAGATATTCTGTTTTCACTCTATGGAATTTTGTTTCAAAAGAACTCCGTCTAGTTCAAATTGTATGCAAAATTAATATTAAACTTTCCACAAAATCTACAATACCATAACGGTAATAGCTTTATATAATTCGTAATAACCAACACTCTAAGCATGGTCTGATCTGAAGTGTCAGGCGGCCGCATCGCTCGGTGATGAACCTTACTTGCCTACCTCAGCGTCCAGATTTGTCCTGCTTTTGATGTTGCAATTAGGTGTACGGTTAGTACATGCAATAGACTCTGGTAATGAAGGCTGCTATGGTAAGTCGTACATGATGTGCTAACATTTCTAGAACTTTAAAATAATGCATGATTTATGGCTCTCTCTTTGAATGCATAATAAAACTGTTTGTCAACATCAGCTTTATTGCGCTGGCTTTGATTATTATAGACATTTTTGTTCTTCTTTTTTCTGAATTATACACCGCCTGTCAAACATTTGCAAATATGTCCTTGGAAATTGTCAGCGTCCATTTTTACTTTCTCTACTACGTATACTAAGTAGGGGAAGTATTGCATTCCACCCAAAAATTCGATACCGAGATTTCACAGGAAATACATGTTTTGAGACCTCCTGAATCCAAAAAAAGCATTTTGGAAACATGTCCGTGTGTGTGTCTGTGTGTGTGTGTGTGTGTGTGTGTGTGTGTGTCTGTGTGTCTGTGAACAGCATAACTCAAAAACGAACAGTCGGATAAGCACCAAACTTGGTGTTTAGGTTCAATATCTTCCAGAGATGCGACACGAAGGTTTTCAAGAAAATCCCCCCACCCCAGACTACCCTTTACATGGAAGATTTTTCGAAAATTTTAATTTTCTCAAAAATGGCTCTAACGATTTTGATGAAAATATCATATGTTTAAGATAATGCCATGAGAAATGAAATGTATATCTCGAATTTTCTGGGAATGTCTCCAAAAGTATTCTTCAATGTGAACGACTTTTGCATAACTGGTAAACCATAAGAGATAGACAAAATTTTACTACACAAAAAATGTAGATCGTGTTAAAATACACAACTTATGTCATATACATTTCTTTTGTTGAGTGAACCGTTTTCGAGATATTGCTTGTTATTTCCTTAAATTTTCCAATACTTATACTTTTTCTCAAATTCGTTATTCATTTTTTTTATGTCCTGGACATACAAAGAGAATGGAATGCGCCACATAGCAACCAGCGTTAAAATATTTGACTATCGCTTAAAAGCTACCATATTCCCCTTGCATCTACATGAATATTACCAATAAGATTGACATCTCGATATCTCGATTAACATGAAGCATATGGAGAATAAGCGTTTGTAAAATTAGATTGTACAAGAGTAGAGAAAGTCATGTGAGTGTAACACATCAGATTTTTTATTATCTGACGAGATCTCATAGGAAAATTCGGTCAACTACTTAAAAAATGTGATGTGTTACATTCACATAACTTTCTCTACCCACTCATCTACAAACTATTCTTAAGCCCCTTGTACACTTTTTTTCAAATTAAAGAGTTTACAAGAAAAATTGCCAAATATTTTTCAATATGTGACAAGATTGAACAAGACTTGACAATGTCATAAATGTGTATTTACGAGTTGTCTTTCTTCAAACTGAAACCCTTCGGAACACATTGATAATTTATCACGCACAAAATAATTTACTATTTGCGTCGCGGTATAACAGTTTGCAAGGAAATCTTGTTCTTTACTAATATTATGCAGCGCTTTCACGTATTATATTCAATGAAATCACATTACGATTATGGAATACAATGGAAATAACACCAACTGATAGGTTAACCACACTATATAACATTGCATTAGTGTATACTTAGTTCGCAAATCTGTCTGGCTATTATTTCTTCATATGCCTTCATCTGCTTTATCTTGTGGTAACCCACAGAGTCCCAGACATATGGACATGACCAGCTTATGTATAACCTAAGCAGTTCGCATATAACATATCTTAGCTGGGTAGCCATTTTTGTTTACTTTTCGCTTTACGCCATGTTGCAGATTTCGTGACGCACTGTAAATACTCGCATTTCATTGGCTAAAGCCATCAAATCATTGTCAAATCTTTGATCGTTTAGAGCATGTACTTATTTGCTTTCAAGACTTTAAAAGAGTTTAAAGTATTGAAAGCAATTTGACAAGAAAAGTTGTAAAGTTGTGACAACTCTTGAAAGGTTTTGTAAAGTATTGAATTTGACAAAAATTTGATCGTGTACAAGGGGCTTTACATAAGCTTGATTACCGAGCGGGATGGATCAGGCGGTTACGTCTGTGGCCCGCATTGCGTAGATCGTGGGTTCAATTCCCGTGGCCGACCTTCCTGACGCATGGGTTTTTTCGGAGGTTTTCCCGGGTCGCCAGGCGAATGCTGGGAAGGACCATTACATCCCCCGAATTTCCTATCCCTCCATTTCATCTCCATTCTCATTTCACTTCACCTGTCATCTGCTTGGTTTCTTTGGGTTGCAAGTGTTGGTGGGAGGTCTCCGCGTGTGCATAGCAGGGGAAAAGGATGCTCTGACGAAGCCTTCGTCCCCGGGACTGCGAGTGGTCTCCGGTCCCGGCCCCCCAGGGAATGTGTAAGCCCACAGGGGGGAGGGGATCCGGCCGCACCAGCCAGCATCCGGGAGTTCAAATCTGCAAATGGCAGGGACCCTGCCCTCTGCCTGTCGTGCCTCCTAGTCAGGCTGCCCTCTGTCTCCTCTCGTCTCATCCTTTTCTCCCGAGGGCGCCCCGTCAGGGACCTAGACTCAAAAGATAGAAGTTCCCCTTCGGACATAGTCCTATTCTATCCTAAGCTTATTTTTCCACGTATTTACTCAATGTTAATCGAGATAAACATTTGCAGAAATAGATTACACATACAGGAGAGCGAAGTGATAGTCAATTATTTAAGAAGCGGGCCTTAAAATTCCATTACTCTTTCTACGATATCGCGAGAACTAAAAAACGTGACAAAACTACCGAAAAATTTAAATCAATAAATACAAGTATCTCGGAAATGGTTGATACCACAAAACATTATTTGATATAAATTGTGTGGTTTAAAGACATCTACATTGTTTATATAGTAACTTTTGTAAATATCTTATGGTTTACTAGTTTTACGAAATTATACAAAATTCATTCCAAATAAGCAGGTTCACAGGTTATTCGCAGAGCATTCAGGATATACATTTATTTATTTTATTATTTTTTTTTTGTCATTCAGATATCTTAAACATATTGTATTTGAATTAAAATCGTTAAAGTAATTTTTTGAGAAAAAAATACGAAAACTTTAATTGCTGGTATGCTACAAAATGTGTCTTGAAACCAATGGTTCCAGAAATGATCGTGATTAACAAAGAGTAGATAAAACATAAGCTTCTGTATGAATAACTAATTAGCTTTCCCAGCGTTGAAGAGTGGCTTTTTAAACCTCGAATGACGGTTTCAGTAATGTTATCTACCCCTTCACTGTATTCTTTATGTAAATACTGCACAATAACCTAGAAAATTGTAATGGCAAATGCTCTCCTTTAAACCTTATAATTTTAATTTCGCAAGAACCCGTGATATTCCCAATAACCAATGAAAACGTTCCTGCTATTCACGGAGTGGGTATGAAATATAGGCGGATGTATTTCTAATTTATTTAATCTCCCCCCCCCGACAAATTTCCAGATTCTGGAAATGAAAAATAAGTACCTCCTTTGGCAGTAAAACATCAGAATGGTAGAGTAATTTTTAGATAATCACAGTAAATGAAACTTTAACCCTCTATCCTTTCTTTGATCGCGCACTTAATGACATAAAGGCTACACAGGTTCCACATAATATAGAAATCCCTGGCATTAATACAACGAAATAAGGGCGAAACTGGTGAACCATCTAGAGAAATATTCTTCTCAGTTACAATAACGGTTCTTACTTCTTATGTTACACTGGACGTAATTTACTCTCACTGGCAGTGAAATCATTCACAATGTACAAAGGAAAATGCAGCCAAACTGTTATTAAAAGGCTCTATAAGTATCAGACTGCCTTTTATTTTGCCATCTCTTCCGTTATCTCAGTTGCCAAGTCTTGACCAGCGATTTATGTTACTTGGAATGAAATATCCACGCTTTTATCCTATTTTTACATGGTTTTCTGTGGAGTAATAACAATTATTTTCTACTTCTTGGAACTCTCATAGAAAAGTCAAAATCTTATTTGCAGGTTCGTTATTTTATGACTCCAAATTTCATATTTTTACATACAGGCCTTGTAAATCTTTTTCTAGCATTTTATTAATTTAGGAATTGAAATTAGAAGCTGACAAAGCCTACGTCCGTCGGGAAGAACAATGGTTTACAATGGTGAAGGAATTATCAAAATCGTTTGGTAGTTTCCGTGATTACACACACACACACACACACACACACACACACACACATACACACACACACACACACACACACACACATAGAGAAAGAGAAATGTTTCTCTATATATATCAGTATAGATTTGTAAAACAAATGAAAATAAGTCATAGTGGGTAGAGATAGTCATGTGATTATAAAATAAGATTTTTTTATGAGATGTTAAATTTTTAGTACTGATAATGACTCTAAAAATCTTATGTGCTGCATTCACGTGAATTTCTTTAATCAGTCTTCTACAAATTATTCTTACGAAAGCTTATTCTTCTGTCTACTTCCTGTTAATCAGGATAAACTTTCATTACAGATTTACAAATTCGTTGTATAAGTATAAGATGGATTCAGTAGGCAAAGCGATAGATGGGTGTTTTGAAAATGCGGATCGCTATGTGATGGCTTTGAAATGCATGGCCATGAGAAAAAACCAATAGCGACTTACCACTTGAAAAAGGTATTTGATAATTCAAACCAGTAACAAAAGAATAACCCGGAAATGGTTAACCTCGCAAAAAAAAAAAACTAAGACAAGGTATGTGCTTTAACGAGATCTACGTCTTTGTGTAGTAAGATTTTATCTATCCCTTGTGGTTTACCAATATGCAGAAGTCATTCAGAATGAAGAGCACTTCAGGCTATTCGCGAAAAATCAAGCCATCTTATTTGCCATGCCATCTTAAACGTATGTTATTTTAACCAAAATCTTTTGAGCGATTTTTGAACAAATAAAAAATAACAAAAATATTTTCATGTAAACGGGAATTTTCTTGAAAATCCTCACGTCCCATCCTTGGAAGATGCTGAACTTAGATACTAAGTTTGATATTTATTCGACTTTTTCTTTTCACGTGCACACGCACACACACACACACACACACACACACACCTTTGTTTTAAACCAGGGAGTCTGAAAGCATGAGCTTCCGGTTAAACCTCAGTATCGAGTTTTTGGGTAGAATGCGATACTTACCCTACTTACTATAGGTAAGAAGTGGCGAAAGTAAAAGTAAGAAATAAAAGAAAGAAAGAAAATTATCTCGAGCTTGAAAGGCATTTCAGACTGCTAGGATAAAATGACGTACGTAGCTGGCAACCAAGCCTAAGAAGTGAAAGAACAAAGAAAATGAAATACATGCTTCACGAATTCGTCACGGTACTACCGTGAACATCGTAAAGCGGTGGAATTTCGAGTTTGTTGACAGCCATGTTGCAGGATACCGGAATGTTTTACCTCATGCTGCGAAACCTGCCTGGAAGACAAGGGAGGGACAATCTGCACGACTGTTACAACGGGAATATCACTCTTGAAAATGAAACTAAGGTGAAACAAATTGGCACAAAGAGAGTTTTCACTTTCTTTTCAGAAAAGTTCACACCGTTTAGGTGTCCTACTTTTCGATAGAGGGTTACCTTTGTCCCATGTAAACAGAATAGTCCGGGAAATGGGTCACAGCTCAAGGTTGTGGGAAAGCCTTGCTTCTGACGGTCCTTCCTGGAAACAAGGGTGCATGGGCCCAGCTGCTCCGTTAGGCGCCTGCTTTGGGCTCGTATTCCAATATCTTCAAGTACCAATTCGAAACCCTGAGAGAGATCATTAAGCATGAAGGAGCAGTACAAGGGATTTCCTAAACGACGTGCTCTTTCAGCGCGTAATGTTCCCGTGAAATGTTGCAGCCACATGCGAACTAATTTTACTTTCTCTGCTCTTTACCTAAAGTAGAAAAATGTTTACTTTCAACCAAATCAATATTTCATCGTTCTAAGCCACCTATGAATAAAGAAATCGGCGAACTTTTACCTTTGGAACATACTGCCTATCGGCAATGGTGTTTATTTGTATACCGTTGTCAATGGATTTCTAGTTTTTCTTTGGATTTTATATAGCAGATCACACACACACACACACACACACACACACACACACACACACACTCATACTAACACACTTTCATTCCAGACTGGGGAGGATAGAGAATAATCTTGGCTAGAGAACCCCCCCCACCTTAGCCGGAATCGAACCCGGGACTCTTCGCACAGGAGTCTGGGCTCGTCTTTATTTCACTTTTAAAAGTTCTTTGAATTGTCTGATAAGTTTCTTCGAACTTATTTATTTTTATGGCCGCATTCCAAGCTAGAATTTACCTTGCAATACTGAATAAGGGATAAAATCATCTAATACAGTTTTAGAAATGTTAATAGAATATGGCACCACCAATGAAGTACAATTAGTGACAGAAGAATTTCAAGGAGGGAACATTTTGTATCCCTAAGCTATCGTTTTCATATAGGTGATTTATTTTCAAATGGCTACTGAATATTGGATTGCGTTTACAGTAATTTCATTTTCAATTGCCTTGTGTAGTTTATATTTAACTCCCCGCTGAACAAACAATTTACTACTTGTACCTCTAAATAGCAGTGTAAGATATTTAATGTTATTAAACCTCCAACAATTAATCCCATATGAGCTACAGATGAATAAGCAATTAATGCTTTCATATCTACTTGACGGAAACATATTAAACTAACTAATAATCCATTTTGATCACTGCATGTTTCAGAAACATAGGAAGTAGTTTTTACATCCTCGGTTTGCAAACTAGAAGATTTAAAGAGGATAGTTGGGTCTCCATATTTTAGCTTATATTACAGTCTAAACATTTTAATTTTTTGCTCTATCTACCACTTACCTATGGTAGGTAAAGAAAGCACCGTATTCCACCCAAATTTAAACTGAGGTTTCACTGTAAATACACATTTAGAGATTCCTGAACTACAACCCCCTCCCCCAAAAAGTAAAGCTTCTTTATAGAGAGAGTTACGCGCAGGTGAGTGTGTGTGAGCAGCATAACAACAATGAACAGTCAGTGATTCCCAAGTTTCACATTTAAATCCAGTATCTTTAAGAATGCAACGCGAAAAAATACCTCATACCTGAAACTACCCTTTATATGGAAAAATGTTCGCTATTTTTTGTTCTCTCAAAAGTAACTCCAACACTTTTTATTAAAATGTTATTTGCTTGAGATTCATGACGTATAAAATATATATCTAGAATTTCCCGTGAAGAGTCTGTAGAGTCAACTTCACTCTTATTTTGACTTAGAGAAAGTTATGTATATCACTCGGAAACCTAAGACATAGACATAAACTTACCACAGAAAGATGTGGAACTCGTTAAAACATCTTTGTGTTAAGGCACGATTTTGTAGCTTTAGGCGTTTAGATATTTTCAACTAATTTTCTGAATTATCCAGTATTTTAAGCAACATGCTTCTGAAATTATATTTGTGCTCTTTTATTTCTAGTATGGCCATGCAAAGAGTATGCAATATCAAGGCCAGCATACAGGAGACTAGTTTTTACTATCTCTACTACGTATAGTAAGTAGGGGAAGTATTGTATTCAACCAAAAAATTCGATACAGAGATTTCACCGGAAATATATGTTTTGAGATCCCCTGAATCCAAAAAAAAGCATTTTTGGAAACATGATCTTGTGTGTGTCTGTGAACAGCATAACTCAGAAACGAACAGTCGGATAAACACCAAACGTAGTATTTAGGTTCAGTATCTTCCAGAGATGCGACACGAAGGTTTTCAAGAAAATTCCCCCACCCCAGATTACCCTTTACATGAAAAATTTTTCGAAAATTTTAATTTTCTCAAAATGGTTCTAACGATTTTGATTAAATCATCATATGTTTAAGATATTTTCATGGCAAATAAAACGTATATCTTGAATTTTCTGGGAATGTCTCCAAAAGTATTCTTCATTGTGAACGACTTTTGCATAACTGGTAAACCATAAGAGATAGGCAACATTTTACTACACAAAAAATGTAGATCGCGTTAAAATACACAATTTATGTTATATACATTTTTTTGTTGAGTGAACTATTTTCGAGATATTGCTTGTTCTTCCCTTACATTTTTCAATACTTATTTTCTCAAATGGGAATTCGGGAATTTTTTTTTGATTTCCGGTGAAATCTCGGTATCGAATTTTTGGGTGGAATACAATACTTCCCCTACTTACTATACGTAGTAGAGAAAGTAATATTAGTTTGTCATTTAGGTACTGATTTATACAAGCAGAATGGCTAATTTATTTCTCTGGATTATAGTAAAATATTAATCTTTGTGGATTACAAGCTACTCCTTGAGTCAGGCCTGAATTTTTGAAATTGGTTCTTTTTAACACCCCGAATCAATTACTATTCTTGATTTCTTGCTCAATTTCTTAATTAAATGCTCAGAATATCTTTAAAGCATTAATATTTCTACCTCCATTGCTTCAAGTTTAAAGTTTCTACTACAGCTTCTATAAGCAGCTGAGAAGGGCGATGTAAACATTTCCTTCAGGTAAGAAAAAATTCAGGTAGCGGTACTTAATTCTATCGTACAGTAAAATACCCCGGGTCTCAAATTACACCCTTTTCTTTCATATTATGCTTGATGGCACGGAATTCACGGTATGACCTGATTTTTCTTAGAAGTGTGTAACAGGCTTTTTTTCTACCCCTGAAAGGAATACCAAAGAGGTCATAGACAGTAGGGATCCTTAAGGAGCAACAGCAAGCAGATGTGATAGAATAACTGACCAGGTTCGAACACTCGAGACCGAGTTGTGAAGCAGCAGACGTATTGTAACTTGAAGGTAAATGGCAACCTTAAGGGAATATTCCGATGCATTTTCGACAAATTCTTCAAAAAAGTAAAGAGTTATCTTTTTTTGATGCAGACAAATATCTAAGATTTATAGATTCAAATGTCTTCGGCATGATTTAAATAGGCAGAATCCTGGTAAACTGGTACTACATTTACAGCTTAATCCGACTTCTGGCGAACTGTTTTTGCTTTCTCTATTACATAACTATGTTAAGTAAAGGAAGCATTGTATTCCATTAAAAAAATCTCATGTGTTACACTCACATGACTTTCTCTACTCTTGTACAAACTATTTTTACAAACGCTTATTCTCCATATGCTTCATGTTAATCGAGATATCGAAATGTTAACTTATTGCTAATTTTCTTGTAGTTGCAAGGGGAATATGGTAGACTTTAAGCGATAGTCAAATATTTTAAGAGCTGGTTGCTATGTGGCGCATTCCATTCTCTTTGCATGTCCAGGACATAAAAAATGAATAACGAATATGAGAAAAAGTATAAGTATTGGAAAATTTAAGGGAATAACAAGCAATATCTCGAAAACGGTTTACTCAACAAAAAAACTGTATATGACATAAATTGCGTATTTTAACGCGATCTACAGTTTTTGTGCAGTAAAATTTTGTCTATCTCTTATGGTTTACCAGTTATGCAAAAGTCGTTCACAATGAAGAATACTTTTGGAGACAATCCCAGAAAATTCGAGATATACATTTCATTTCTCATGACAATATCTTAAACATATGATATTTTAATCAAAATCGTTAGAGCCGTTTTTGAGAAAATTAAAATTTTCTAAAAATGTTCCATTTAAGGGTAGTCTGGGGTGGGGGATTTTCTTGAAAACCTTCGTGTCGCATCTCTGGAAGATACTGAAGCTAAATGCTAAGTTTGGTGTTTATCCGACTGTTCGTTTCTGAGTTATGCTGTTCACAGACACACACACGGACATGTTTCCAAAAATGCCTTTCTTGGATTCAGGGGATCTCAAAACATGTATTTCCGGTGAAATCTCGGTATCGAATTTTTGGGTGGAATACAATACTTCCCCTACTTACTATACGTAGTAGAGAAAGTAAAAATTCAATATCTAGATTTCACCACAAATACGTTTTGAGGTTCCCTGAATCCAAAAAGTACTTTTACTGTGTTTTCTCTGCGTGTTTGTGAACAGCATAACTCAAAAACGAAAAGTTAATTACATACCAAACTTAGTATTTAAGCTCATCTTCCAAAGGTGC
Organism: Deroplatys truncata; assembly: GCA_030765065.1. Taxonomy (NCBI): domain Eukaryota; kingdom Metazoa; phylum Arthropoda; class Insecta; order Mantodea; family Mantidae; genus Deroplatys; species Deroplatys truncata. The sequence goes on from CM060980.1 coordinate 116,912,012, forward strand.
GATACCAAGATTTTCAAGAACATTCTCCTCACGCTAAACTATCCTTTAGGAAAAAAATTAACTTTGTTATTTTTCAAAATGGCTCTAACGATATTAATTACAATATCTTATGTTTAGGATATTTCCATAGCCATTAATAAATATGTGTGTTTGTCTTGAATTTTCTGCGGAGCGTCTTTTGAAGTCTCTACATTTCGAATTCATTTGGTACACTTTTGTGTAGCTGGTAAAACATAACAGATAGACGAAAACTTACTGCCCGAAAAATGTGGATCTTTTTAAAACACAATTATGTCGTATTCAATTTTTTGTGGCCTTAACTATTTCCGAGATATTTGTTGATATTCATTTGAATTTCCGAACACTTATCAAATGTTTGAAGTACTGTCTCTATTTATTTGTTTCTCGCGATATCATGCAAAGACTATGGTTTCAAAACCACTAACTATTTATATAGTGATCCACTTTTTAAGGATTTCACTGTTGCTTCAGATTCCTGTATCTCTTTTGTATGAACCTACAATGAAATGCATAAAGCAACCATTTCTGAAAACGTATGTCTCGATTAACATGAAGCAGATAGATAAATAAGGTTTCTAAAGAATAGTATGTAGAAGAGTTAAACGAAAGTGGGCAGAGAAGGTCATGTGAAGTAACTTCAATTTATTGTTTATTTATTCATTTTACGCAGTTTTAATCGTTCCATATGTTCCACACGTTAAAAGCTTTACTCAATGAGTTTGAAATTTTCTGCGTAAGCTATGAAAGGTCAACTAAGAAACTTAGGATGTTTTTCTTTTTCTAACTTAAATGACTTGGGTAGTTATGGCGTTATTTTTAATAACATACTTTTATTTTTTGTTTAAAAATGGAATAATATATCTTAATGTTTCTGGAAAACTATAAATAACCAATAATAATAGTCCTTAGTTTTGAAGAAGAGTGATTTAAAACTGGATCCTTATGTGTATAATATAACTTCTTTTTGAAAATTACCATAGTGAAGGTCTCTTTCCAAGATATTTAAAATTATATTTTTAAATTAATATCTCAAAAAGTTAATAATATACTGAACGAAAATTTAAAAGCCCCTTATACCTATGTACATCGACTACAGCTGCTGATAAATTTTAATGAAATCAACTGAGAATCGTGGTCTTTGGCATTTTCAGTGGAAAGTTCTCTTAATCCGCCAAGAATTTAGCTGCTTAGCTTTATCATAAAAGCTACGATAATATTAATCCATTCGAATCTTTTAGTTGTACAGACTTATTTAAGAAAGCAAAATTGCACAAAGATCTTTCAAATTGAACTGGCAGTTTCCGGCATAAATTACACCACTCTGTTTGTAAAGTGGTACCCTGGAAGACAGACTTCACAGATGATGTTTGCCTGCTCTCCCATAACTTTGATTATATGTAAAGTAAAGTGAATACTCTATTAGAAATACACTCATATGAAAATTAATATAAAGAAAACTAAAGACATGAGACCAAATAGTAAGAAAACAACAAAATTATAACATAATAAAAACGTTGATACTGTTCAGGAATTTAGATAACTAGGTAATATAATTGACGAGGGTGGTGGAGCCCTTGAAGATGTTAAGAAGAGAATAAAGATAGCAAATTGTGATTTTGTCCTATTATATCCAATATAGAAATTAATGTTTTTTCAAGACGTACCAAAATTTACATTTTCAATAGTAATGTGAAATCAGTTTTATTATATGACTGTGAAACGTGGAAAACAAGTAAAATAATTCAAAGCAAATTATAAAAATATGTTAAAAAGATGTTTAAAAAGACTATAAGAATAAGATGCCGGATACAATTACAGATTTAGAATTATGGAAAATAACAAATCAAAAAAAATTACAATAGAATTAAAAAGACGAAAGTGGAAGTGGATAGGACCCACTAAGAAAAGAAGATTAAGTAGTGGAATGAATGCCTTGATGTTGGAGTCCCCAGGGTAGTAAAGGAAGAAGAAGACCAAGAAACAAATGGAAGAGAACGGTTATCGAAGAATTGCTAAAGAAGGGAAAACTTGGAATGAAGTAAAGAAGTTGGCAAGAAATAGAGCCCAATGTTTCTCATAACGAGATACAGGAGATTGATTGACTGGTTGTTTGTAAAGGAACTATCTAAGCGTTTTATTAACCTAATAATTCCATAATTTTGTTTCTAATAAGCAATCATGAGATTTCCGTGAGGCAAACGGTAAAGAAGCAAAAACTGGCGAAAAGTTATGGTCTTTACTTATAAATATAAAGTTTTCTTCCTGAAAATAAATGTAATATTATATGATAATTTTAGAAGTCATACTTGTGTTGTCATATTTCTCACAAGAGGCTTTAATTTTCATTGCTGTTTGTAATCACTACTCCATACATCTTGCAAATGCATCCAGTAGCTATTAATAAAACTTGATGTGTCATACACGAATTTCTCTACCCATTCCAATTTTACACAATTCCTTATTCATATAAAAAGTTATTCATCTACTTACGTTACGTTAATAACTAAAAATGTTGTTCAATTTAAGCCACATGGACTTGGTGGCAACTATTCGAATGTCGTAAGTCAGCTGTTTGTTGCTAATGAATCCATACGAGGAAGAAAGAAAAAAGAAAAAAAATCTGATATGTTACATTCACATGACTTTCTCAGCTCTCTATAGCTATACAAACTATTCTTACTAAAGCTTATCTTTCTATCTACTTCATTTTAATCCAGATAAACCTTTGCAGAAATAACTACATTACACATTTAGTTATGGATACAAAGAGCACAGCGATAGTCAAATATTTAAGAACTGGACGCTATGTGCCGGCCTTAAAATTCCATACTTTCCTTGCAATCGCGAGAAACAACTGAATGTTGATAGGACTTTAACAGAATGAACAAGAAATGAACTATTCAAACTTTTAATAACGGTTATCTCAGAAATGGCTTATGCCACAAAAAACTTATTTGAAATATAAGTGTGTTTTAAAATGATCTACATTTTTTGTACAGTACGTTTTCGTCTATCGCTTAACGTTTACCAGTTGTACAAGATTATACAAAACTCCTTCCGAATGAACAGGGACTTCATAAGCTATTCCCAGAAAATTCAAGATATACATTTGATTTGTCGTGTAAATATCTTTAATGTGTGGCATTTTAATCAAAATCGATAGGGTCATTTTTTAGAAAATCAAGCATTTCGAAAAATGTTCCATTAAAGAGCTGTAGAGAGTTTCTTGAAAATCTTCATGTTGTATCTTTGGAAGGTATTGAATATAAATGCCAAGTTTGGTATTTATCCAACTTTTCGTTTTTGAGTTATGCTGTTCACAGACACACACACAGACAGACACCACACATACGGGTCTTTTCTAAAAAAAAATTTTTTTATCCAGGAAGCCTCAAAACATGTTTCCAGTGAAATCTCGGTATTGAATTTTTGGGTGGAATGCAAATTCCGTCTCTACCTACTATGTGCGTGGGAGAGAAAGTAAAAAAGAGAAATATGATGTGTTACATTCACATGACTTTCTACATTCTATTGTTTATTCCAGTTCTCTTGGACTCTACCCCTTTCACGTATTGAGTTAAACAATTTCACTATTAACCTCAGCCTATCATCATTTTCGCACCATACTTTCCAAAATTCAGCTTATAACCCATCGATTCTATAGGCCTGTTATTTGTTAACTTTAATATTTGTGTTTTTACTTCATTTATCTTAATTTCTTTGTCTAAATCATCAATATAATACTGTATTCTTTCTTTGAAACTCTCTTGAACTTGACTAATGTTTGCACTCCGTATAAACCTTTAAATTGCACCATGTTTCCGTCTGTATGTTGTTCTCCCCACTTTTGTTCTTATATATCTGTTTCACCTTCTTTCATATCGCCTTCGTATCCTGATTTTTTTGCCTCGTTCATTTTAGGACTTAGCCCCCCCCCATTCCTTATTTTTCGCCTGCATTGCTCATTCTTCTAATATTTTACTGTTCGCAGACGATCTAAAAATCTTTACCGCTATAAAAATCTGTCTCCGATTATGTTAAACTTCAAAATGATTTGAATGCCTTAAATAAATGGAGTAAAGTGAAAATCTTCCTTTAACATATCAAAATGTCAGGTTATGTCTTTTTCCAGACTCAAGAGCAATATTGATTTCATTTACATTATAGATGAAATAAAATTACAACTAGTTGAAACAAAAAATGATCTTGGAGTAATTTTCAATAAAGACTTATCATTCGCAAAACATATTAATACTATTGTTAGTGTAGCGCATAAAAAACTGGGATTTATCATTCGTAATTCATCTCATTTCAATGATACAAGAAATTTTTTATATTGTATAATTCGTTTGTGAGATCCAAGCTTGAATATGCTTCTATTATATGGAATCCTTATAATGACAAATATGTTAAACTTATTGAAATTATTTAACGTAAATTACTAAGTATGTATTTTTTAAAAAAAATAGTTTTTTTCCCTAATTTAATACCTTATGGCAGATTACTTCAAGTATTTCAGTTTAAAAGATTATCTCATAGAAGGAATCGTCACTTGTTACTTTTCCTTTACAAATTATTAAATAATAAGGTAGATGATTCAAACCGAAGACAATTAATGTACTTTCATGTTCCCAATATTGCTCCAAACCGTTTTCGTAATATCTTCTTTATTCCAAGAGTCAATACCGATGCACATAAATATTCTCCTATGCCAAGAATGCAATCTTTATATAATATATTGCATTACTTAATTATTCATATTCATATTATTTCGCGTTATCCTGTGATCATTTACCACAAAATATACATTGACTCATTTATCATGTGCCAAATTACCAATTTTCAAATTTTTGTGTTATTTTGTGTAATTTGTGTTATTTGTTTTGTTTTATTTTGTAAGTTTTTGTCATGTTTGATTGATTGCATTTTATGTTTATTTTTTCGTTGAGTTATAATTGTAAGAATATTGTATTTAATTAAGTGAACATTGCAATTGGGGCTGTAATGTTCACAAAATAAAATAAATAAATAAAAATAAATAAATTAGGCATTTAAACCCCTATCAACATATTATGCTATAAATGTATTTATTGTTCTTTGTTCATGTTTTATTACAAAATGGCATGAATAAGCCGGAGTATAAATATCGTCGTTATATTAAATGTACCAATGTATATCGCAAGTAACAAATGAATTTAGCTAATAAAACAAAAGAAGGTACCTTAACTACCGACGTATGAAAAATTAATATGCATTATTAATACGGTAGAATCTGAGCCATTTTATCTTTCTATAGAGATCATTCGAAAGGAATAATCGAATGAGAAATGCAGTGTATTTCGTTAAGACGAGCAAAGTCTTTTGTGAATGTGTTATAATGAATACCACAGAGAAGATGGAAAAGGAAGTTGATAACCGCGGAACGCGTATTATAAAGGAAGTTATTTAAACTAAATTTATTTCGCACACCAGCACATGTTTTGACGAAATGCCTGAACATTACATGTAATAAACTTATATAATGTTTTCAGTGGTTTAAAAGTACATCAGTGCTTAAAAAGAAACTATATTTAACATTTTTATATTATAAAGAGCATGTCTTACTTCATATCCAACGAGCTTTAAACCTATAAGTGGCATAGCTCAATTACATAACAAGAATAATAAAACCATCTCGGTAGTAAAGCGCATATTAAAATATTGGAGTAAAATGAGTTATTGGAAAAAGGGAAAGATTGTCAAAGTTTTTTTTAAAGGTGCAAGAGAAAGCAAAGGCGAAGGAAGCTGGTTAGTCTAAACACAGAATACAGTACGAGATATTGGAATTGGTGATATAGAGATTACTCAATCACTAGTAGTGTAGAATCACTACTGTGTAGAATCAAATTACATAAAAAAATAGGAAATGTTCACTTGCTTCAGGAATAAGATTACTGAAATATTACAGAAGCTTTAAGAAGGAACGCAGTATGTGCCAAAATACAAAGGGAGGGCCTTGCATAGGCGAGAAAAGGAGCAGTGTGATTAAGCAGCCAAAAATTACAAAGGAATTGCGTCCAATGTGTGAAAACAGACAAAAATGTCCATTCTCTAACAGAATACAGGGACAAATAATGAATATCGGACTGCCGTAAGTCAAGTAGGGCATCATTATGAGAAGGGGCTACATTTACGTTTTACTAGCTGTTCAACAAGCCCTAGGAATCTACTCAGTATTTCTCTATTGTAGAATGTTTTTAGAACTTCTGCCCATAGAATTTTACGTAAGACAAAATTTAAGCACCATTACACCACGGTCTATTTAGAAGATGTCCTGAATTTAGGTTTCAATTTTATGAGTCAATGCTAGATAAGCTTCAACAAGGTGACAATTCCTATTCAGAAATAATTTGGAGTGATAAAGCAACATTCTGGTTATCTGGCCATGTAAGCATGCACCATTGTACGCACTTTCTACAGAAAATAGTCACGTAGTGCTTAAAAGACAACCTAATCAACCTGGTGTCACTGCTTGCAGTGGTATCTCACGTCATGGAATCCTAGGGACTTGGTATTTTGATGGAACAGTAACGCCAGAACAATATTTACAAATGTTGACTACGTTATTTCGTTCCAGAAACTATCTGGAACCCTGAATCATTTTATTTTCAATATGGTGGAATTAGACCACACCATGCCAGAGTTATGTGACACCTTTTGAATGCGTGTTTGGTGATGGTATTGGAAGACGAGGGTCGATGGAGGTGCCATCCAAATCACCGTTTACTACAATAGATGTTATTTTCTGTTGAGAATGAGTTAAGCATGCCGGTAAGTTTCAAAATCAGACACAATTGAGGGTTTAAACTCAAACATTGATGATGTTTTTTTCAATACCTAACTCAAATGTTCAAGTGTGTAAGATATGAATGTTAACTGTTCTAGAACCAGGCTGTCATCAATATGTATCCAGGCAAAAGGAAACTATCTGAAAGTCTATAAATAATCTTGTAGTTTCAATTAAGTGTTATTTTACCATTCGATCTGTGTTTTTTCGTGCAGTTACAGGTAGTGATTTATGGGTCATGTGTGACCTTAAACGCACCTGAACGTAGAAGGCAGTCAAACCAATGGACATGGTGAAAGTCCTCTGAAGAAAGAAACCCGTTATATCTGCTAGAAAGATGATCACCTTTTTATTTTTATTTATCTTATTGGCAGTGGGGGTCAGGGTCTTCAAGGAAACGGGCAAGGTAGTAATAAGGGCCTATTACCAGTATTTGTGATTCGTCTGTAAGATGAACAGGGAATGAAAAAGTCAAAACTAGTACACAAAAGACATGGTGACGTACCATGTATAGAAGAAATTGCATTGATTAGGCTTTGAATTTACCCCCATCCACAACTTGCACTTAACCCAATAAAACTCTGTTGCTCCTGGTAGCTCTGTGGAACAAAATGTTTGAGAAATAACGATGCAATTGAGTCTTAGACAAGGTGACCAGATCAAAACAAGGAATGAGGATAATAGATAGAGAAAAGCAAGTCATTAAGGCGGAAAAAAGTGCAACAGCCTCAGTTTTCAACGAGAAAAGAATTAACATTTATTCACATCTTGGTATGATCTACAATTTCATTTTAAATATTAAAATATAATTTTGCGAGGTTATCACTGATTCAGCAAAGAGACGGTTTCTTTCACCATATCATTCATGAACTAGAAAATACGCTTTCACCATCCCTTAAGTCATACTAACTTTTTCGTCTACTATAATTAAATTTTGGTGAACAATAACCTTTTACTTTTGCCGATAAACACTAACCAGGAAATATTTGATGTCAGAGTTTCCATATGTCGTTCAAAATCCATAACACCTTTTGATACCACACAACAAATAGCCAGAATACGTTTAGCTTCTGTATGACATGTCCATCTTGAATGTATCAAAGCTATTTACTTTCGTTTCCCTTGAATTTGAATTTTGATTTGAAACTACCCATAACTTTATTTCCATGCCTACATAATTACCTATGCCTCCTTTTTCAGATTACTTATTAAATTGTGAATTTTGCTAATTGTGTGAAATTATAAGCAGCCTGCTTAGTTTTTGATTACTTGAAATGCATGGTATCGTAAGATGGGAAGTAAAATAAGATAAAAATGTGCTTGCAGTTTGAATGACTACCGAGTTTTCCCGAAGTTTTCGTTCCTGGCTTCACAAGTTCTTAATTTTGAGCGTCAACGTAGTGAATTGATAAGAAGCCGGATGTCTTCCGGTTTATAAAATATTCTACCTGCCTCTTACAAAACGGCTAGAACCAGGAACTATCCGACGAAATCCGCAAGTCCGGTTTTTCTTCTCCATAAGGTTCTATGGTTCGCTCGACTTACGTAGTACGTATGTGGCAGATGGCTTTATTTACGTAGTCACTTACTTGTGCCATTTGCTTGAGGAACGAATTGACAGACAGCATTAGTTGCGAAGTCGCCTTCCTGTAGATATAATCTATTTTTACATTCTCTATCACCTACCTATATAGTGTATTCCGTCCAAAAACTTCGATAACGAGATTTCACGCAAAATATATGTTTGGAGGTCCACTGAACGCCAAACGAAACATTTTTAGAAAATGATCCATGTGTGTAGATTAGATTAGATTAGATTGGATTGCATTCTGTGAGTTCACTAACGGCTATAAAGGCTAGTGAACATAGAACATGATAAGGAAATGTACAAAAATTACATATAAACATAGATATTACACAGAATATAGAACATTTGAAATAAAATAGACACATACTATATGCATGTCAAGGAAATGTACGCTATAGTTACATATACACATAAATACACATAAATACATAGAATACAGAACATTTAAAATAAAATAAAGACATGTTATATACAAAATGAAATAAATCAGGTGTAATTTTGCACAAAACGAATACCTCCCTACTGCTATAAGGTTAACATTATATTTATAGACAAGAACAGTTATTTTAAATTTCACTAGGTTTGTACCTTTGTTCGTCTCATCATTTTGTTCTATTTGGTTTGTAATGCATAGCATTTACTGTCAGTTCTTAATATACATACATTTAAATAGCTTCATTAATTCTAGAGCAGGCATTTGGAAAACTGGCAATTGTCATTAATATTTACTAATATTACTTAGAGAGTTATATGTGTATTATGATCAGGATAATTTTTCATTCAGATAATCTTGTACAGAATAACATGCTTTTGAGCATAGGTACTCTTTAACAGCAGTTTTAAAGACATTGAAATTGTCAACTTTTCCCTTAAGATTATTAGGGAGAGTATTAAATATTTTTATGGTCTCATAATATACACCTTTCTGGCAGCAAGAAAGCTTTGCACTGGGATGATGGATGTTACCCTTTTGTCTAGTGTTTATCTCATGAATTTCCATGTTTGTAATAAATGTAGTTCGATTGCATAGAAAAATTTTTAAGATATGTACATGCAAGGTAGGGTTAATATCTTCAGTCTTCTAAAAAGATGTTTGCAAGAGTGTCTGGTATGGGTGCTGGAAATGATTCTTATAACCTTCTTTTGCATGAGGAATATTCGTTTACTTTCTACCGAGTTTCCCCAAAATAATATTCCATATTCAATGGTAGAGTTGAAATATGCATAGTATACTAATTTAAGCGTATCTATAGAACTGACATTTACCAGTGCTCGGATAGCATAACAGGCAGAACTGAGTTTGGGTAAAATATACGTAATGTGAACTTTCCAATCTAAATATCAGTCTACTTGGAGGCCCAGAAATTTAATGTTGTCTATTTGTTCTAGTGACATGTCATTAATCCCAATTTCTATTGGAGTGTGTGGTGATCGATGGGTTATAAATTTAACAACTTTTGTTTTGTCTAGATTTACGGATAATTTGTTAGCTTTAAAGCACTGTGACATGCATTTCAAAACATAATTCAATTTAATTGCACACTCATTCAAGTTTTTACTAGTCACCAGAACACTCATGACATCAGCAAACAGAACGATACTTGCAATATCCTTTATATAAAACGATAGATCATTTATATAGATCGAAAATAGTAAAGATCCTAGGACTGAACCTTGGGGCACTCCATGTGTTACTGTTTTCCATTTTGATGTATGTTTTCCAAATCCAATATCATTGACTACTTCAACACTGTTTTCTTTCATTTAGATATGATACGAACCAACTTAGAGTTTCATTTTTAGTCCATAGAATTTCAATTTTGCTATCAGAATATCATGATTAACACAGTCAAATGCCTTTGATAGGTCACAGAAAATCCCACCTACATGCATTTTTTGTTTTGTTTTTTGTTTGATGAAGTTAACACTTCATGAGTAAGTTAATAAGTTGCATTATTGGTCGACATTCCTTTTCTGAACTCCAACTGATCCCTGAAAAGTATGTTGTTATATTGAAGGTATTTATATAGTCTATAAAACGTCACCTTTTCAAGAACTTTTGAAAAAATTGGCAAGAGATATTGGTCTATAATTTGAAACATTATTGCGTTCGCCTTTTTGAAAAGTAACAATGGAAAATTTCATTCTGTCAGGGAATATTCCTGACCTTAATGACTCGTTGCACAAATAACTAATGGGAGTGGAAATTTGAGATGAGCATGATTTTAAGATTTTTATTTTTATTTCATCATAACAGAAGAATTTTTTGTTTTGAAAGAGTTGTCAAGTTAACTTCGAATTCAGGCACTTCATTAGTGAAATTTAATCTTAGAAATTCCAAAGCTGCCTCTTTACTTCCAAAATTAATACTCTGTTTGTTACATCCAAAAAGAATTTGTGAAAAATTTCTGCAACTTCATGTGGTTTACTAATTTGTTGATTATCAATGTTTAGTGTTATTAAGTCATTTTGTAATGAGGATTTACTCGCTTCTCTTTTTATTATACTCCAAGTAGTGTTTATTTTACTGTCGGAGAGTTGAATCTGTATATTATAATGCAATATTCTAGCCGCTTTTATTACCTTCTTTAGAAGCTTACAATATTTTTGAAGTGGTATTTTAAATCTATGTTATTACTAATTCTTACTTGCTCATATAATTCTCTTTTACGTCTGCTTGACGTCCTAATGCTTAAAGTGATCCAGACATTCTCTCTTTTGAAGTTAGATATTTTGTTTAACTTGACCGGGAAGCAAGCGTCAAAGTGGGTTTTGAAACATTGAAGAAAACTGTTATATTTATTGTTGGTCCCATTCGTGTGGTAAGTTTAATTCCATGATTCAAGTGTAAGTTTTTTACTAAACTCACTAAGAGTATTTTCGTTTATTTCCCCAGATTTCTAATAAGTATATTTAGGTTTTGATTTTAAATTTAACCTTTTAATGTGTAGAACTTGTGCATCATGATCCGACAGGCCATTAGTTTTTGACGAGACATTGCAAAACTTAATGCTATCTGAATTTACAAATATATTATCTATAGCTGTAGAAGAGCTGTTTTGGATTATTGTTGGAAAGTTTACTGTGTGTGTCATGTGGTATGTTGTAAGTAAAAAGCTTAGTTGTTCCCTTTGAAGACTAGGTTTCAAATAATCAATATTTATATCATCACATATGATTAATTCTCTTTTTGGTTTGAATAAAAATTTTAGAAGATGTTCAAATTGCTTTCTGAATATTTCAAAATTGCCTAAGGGAGATCGATAAAGGGCTACTATAGTTAAATTCAATTTACTTTCATTTAGCTGAACTGCATAGAGTTCAAGGTTTTGTTCACTACAAAACTTGGATAAATCCAAAACTTTATAAGTCACATCATTTCTAATATACACACATGTATGCACAACTCAAAACCGAAAAGTTTGATAAACTCCAAACTTGGTACGATATTTTCAAGAAAATCCTCCACCCCAAATTACCCTTTACATCTAAACATTTCGTTCTTTTTTTGTTTACTTAGAAATGGGTGCAATGATTTTTATTAAAATACCCTCATGTTTAAAATATTCACATGGCTAATAAAATGTACTTTTTGGATTTTCTGCAAACAGCCTCTGTATTTCTCTTCATTCTGAGTGAATTGTGTAAAACGTTGCATAATTAGTAAACCATATCTAAGCGACAGACAAAAGCTTACCACACGAAAAATGTGGCGCTCCTTAAAACATACAATTTTGTCAAATAAACTGTTTGTGGCGTTTACTATTTCGGAGATTTTGTTGCTATTGATTTGAATTTTATAATAATTTATAATGCATTTTTAAATGTTTGTTTACTTTTCATTTGTTTCTCGTTATGTCTTGCAAAGAATATGGTTTCTGAAAACCAGTGTAGTGTAGTAGTAGTAGTAGTAGTAGTAGTAGTAGTAGTAGTAGTAGTAGGAGTAGTAGTAGTAGTAGTAGTAGTAGTAGTAGTAGTAGTAGTAGTAGTAGTAGTAGTAGTAGTAGTAGTAGTAGTAGTAGTAGTAGTAGCAGTAGAAGGACTTTTATTGTCAAACATACTGCACTTGTAAAACACAACAATGCTATGGTCGTACATGCTTTCCCTGTCCTTGGAATCTTACCATACAGGAAGTCAGCATATACCAACTTGGTTTTATAGAGTATCGCTTCAGCCTCATGTATCCCCCCCGTACCTATAACGAAATGTATAAGAAACCATTTCTGCAAAAGTTTATCTCGATTAACATGAAATAGATAGAAAATTATATATAGGTTGTAGAATAGATATAACAACAAATGATAGTGGGTAGATAAAGTCATATGAATGTAACGCATCAGATGCTTTTGCCGTTGAGTTTTACTGGTATGTAGAATTTGGGATCGAGCAACTGCTGGCTGGGTGCACACATAATCACTTTGATGCTGGGCAGATGTCCTTAGTTGTGCCGTTGCCTTCTTTTATCATCTGCATATAGATGACTCGTTCATAGATACGCAAGTTCCGTAGTTGGTTTCCTCCACCATCGATTTCTTTTGTTCTGTAGGTGTCGTGGCAGTGAATTTATTACCCAGTGAACTGTTTAAGTATATGTATTTGAACCCACCTCTTCCCGAATAGTAGCCACAGGCGCTACCGCCTGAGCCATCTCTATTGGCTCCACAGTTCATTGTTTTACAAGCAGTTTCGCATTTTATTACCATTATATACCTACCATGTGAGATATGATGAGAACTAAATTAATATTTAAAACCATTGTTCCGGTTTCTTTCCAAGTGACCCTCTATGAATAGGAAAGACACATTTTTAATTTGATACCTGCAGGAAGCTATTGAAGGTTAATTTACTTCCTTTACAAAGAATTAATTTGAAAACAGAACGCTAAATGTAGTTATATAAGTATATTTAAGTTAGTATAATTTTAAGTTAAAACCATATATCGGTTTATATTAACAAGGTTATAGTAATCATTTGAATAAAATATTCATAGGTTAATTAATAAATTGATATATGATTGGCATAAAGCATGCCTACAATGCCTCTTATGCTATACCTCCTACAAGAGTAGGGTAGACTGCTTCTGTAGTCGAGTGGTCAACATTCTGGCATCTCAACCCGGGTTCGGAGAGTTTTTCTGTAACCAGAATCATTACCTGTATTTTCAGACTCAGAGTCTGGAAATATGAATGTCGGGATGAATGTGAGTGTGTTTAACAGTAAACGTTAATAAAAACTACGTTAACCAATCCTACAGTTCACCGACTAAAATTATTAGCTGCTTCTCTGGTCACTGCCCCCGATGTGGCCACAGAAATTAAAGGGGGCTATTTAAACATTGCAAACCCAATATGAAGAAACAAAAATGTCCACTATTCATGTGATCACACTCACAAAACCCCAAGCATCCTGGATCTCTGAGTACCGAAGCATAATTCACCTTCCATTACTCGCAGCATTAAGAGAAAGCACTCTTTGTCCTGCGGCAAGTGACTGGTGCCCATCTGTTTCACACACACTTTGGGAGGGCTCACCTCCGTGGTGTATGGGTAGCATGTTTAAATCACATTCAAGAAAGCCATGTTCGAATCTCGGTTAGGGTGAGTTACCCGGATATTTTTCCCAGGGTTTTCTCTTATCAAGAAGACGAATGTTGGGTAACTAAGCTCTAAGAACCACGGTCTCGTTTGAGCACTCATTTCGCCCATTTCATTCTTCATCGTCCGATATGATTACAAGGTTAAAAGACGTTAAACTTCAAGCAAAAAAGGATAGTCGTTACTGAATGCTGGTCAAGAAAACTGGCATCGTTAGTAGGAAGTTCACCGCACCGACCTCATGTAACTCATCTCAGACTGAGTGAAGGTCCAACTCGAGGTCTTTGATCACATGTGGAAAGATCTTGCGGAAACGAGTTACTGTATTTCTCTGTGGGAGGAAGTGTGATACATCGGATTTTACCTTGAATTTATCTCTAGACATTAGTGGTCGTTTTGTCCCACGTTGGGTTCAGTTGGAATATGACTGTGAGCTATTTACATACTGCGTAATTTCAGAAGTACTTGTAACCCTTCGCGTAACATTTTAATGTTCTAATCAACATGCAAGTAAAGTTTTGGAATGTTATTCATTACTACTTTTTAGCATGTTCATATCTATTTCTAAACTGCCTTCGGATTTAATTTCTTGCGTAAAACGTTTTTTCTCTAGCCATTCCACGTTCATTGCATCACAATACTTTTCGCCAATAAAACGGAAGGAAACGTTTAATTTTAATCAATCCTGACTGTCTGTTCCTAAATTTAAACTTTGTATTATCACTTCCTTAACTTTTCTCTGTGCAAAATCGACACGAAACAGTCACAGCACCTGTAACCTTTTAATATTGATACGCTGTGAACAGTAAGACAACCCGTTTTAACAACAGCAACTGAATCAATTAAGCTATTAGAAGCTACTCCAAAAGTTTACCTTATTTTGTAATGATTTCCGCAAGATGAGGAAGACGTTTGAATTGCAGTGGCTAGTCGTAGTTCTGGGTTTGAATTATTTATATTACGTTAGAATAATTTATCTTTATGTATTTTATTTCAATTGTGAAATACCTTAAATCTCGATTGGGTTTTTATTTTATCGAGATTGTAATTTTCTCACTAGTAAATCTCTCGATATGAGGTAGGTACTACAGGTAACAAACCCAACAGCTGTTATACTTATGAGACAATGGAATTATTTTTAACAGTATAACTATGCGTTACATCTAAATACTCATTACAATTACTGCTCACTCACTCACGTTCATCATCGTAACGATCATCTTGCACCAGTTTCCATAATCCTAATGATCAGGCATAGGAATTTCTAAGCATTAAAGCTAGGACGAAAGGAAATAAAGTTGAACTGATACTGGGCTTTAAAAAAGGACGTCGTTGCTAACAAACCACAACCTATCCCTCGTAGAGTATCTTGGCGTTTGCAGACAGCACTCATGAGACCGTGTTTACCTGGCCGTCAGTGAACCTTGGTCGCTGTTTAGGTTCTTTGTATTGACGCATGGTATGAGTGTCGATAGCTTAAAGCCAAATGCTTAAGAATTCCTATGCCTGCTAATGATTAAAGTCCAAAGCGGCATCTAGGATAATTGCTTTTCGCATGTGTATCGCAAGGTCTCAATAGCATAACTAAATCTAATTGGCCAGAAGATTTCTATTGAAGCTCGGAAGTAGTAAAGCATGCGTGGTTCCTCGCGTCATACACATATTTCTGCTTTTGTAATGAAATTCATACTTTACATCAGAACGTTACTTTTGGAACCGGTGATAAAAATGCTTGAATGATCGTGATAGTGCAAAGCTGGAGAACTATTATTTTGCAACTCTATGACTAGGCCATTTTCAAAGACCATGGTTTCCCTACCTCTAGTAAGGATCCTTACTGTAGATTTAGGAAAAGCGCTGTACATTTACAAATGGCAATACTCTATCAAAATACTAGAATTTCTATTGCTAAGTTCACAGATTTCAAATATAAACATTAGTTCGCCATCTTACCTGATGTGTGGGAAAGAAGAACTGGAGTTCTTCTTTCAAAAAGTGTTTTATAATTACACTAATGTATAGTTTTCTTGTTCCATAACGGTTACTAAGTAAGGAACCCATAAACTTAACATTTTGGCAATGATAATTGTACTTTTTTCAGGAGAAATTCCGTATCATTAGCTGTTAATGTCTCTCAATGCCCTAATTTCTTTTTCTATCAGGTGACCTCAGAGGGTTTAAAACAAATGAGCGGTAGATGCACGTGCCACGTATCCCTGTAAGTATAATTTTACCGTCCAGTCTGCCAAAAAAAAAAATGTAGGACGGTTTAAAATGCATATAAAGATCAGATGTTACGCCATGTAGCCCGGAACTAATCAAAGGTGCAAAAGCAGATAATCGTGGTGGTGGTGGTGGTGGTGGTGGTGGTGGTGGTGGTGGTGGTTGTGGTTCTTAAAATTGAGTTTTATTTATAGACGCTCTTTAACTACTTATGATTCTTAGCGTCCGATTCTATATTGGGAGCGAAAGACCGGAAATTTTTGCTCAGAAGCTTGTTTGTCGGGCTTGAGGTTCTTTTACGTGCCGTAAATCTTCCTTTCCGAAGGAAGCCATGCTAAAGATTCCTATGCCCGAAAAAAAAATCCATCGCCCTCCGCCGGGTTTCAACCCGCGACCTCGAAAAGGTGATGGTGGTGGTGGTACCTCGATAGCCTAATCCTCTTTTCTAAGTTAAACCATTATAATATTTTTTCGACGATGATGTTTTTTTACTTACTTCCCGTTCATAGCGTTGGAAAGTTGAATTGCCTGCATTCAGTGCTAGTAACCTAACCAACCTGCATGTTTTGCCTATTCTACTACACACATGCGCATTAACTATATTAGGTCCTCCAACCTTGCTATATCTATTATTGCAACATGGATAATCATATATGATAGCTGAATTTGAACATTTAAATTTTACCTGGTTTTTATTTATTTTGTCTTTGTTAATATTTTACTTACGATTAAATGCATGCACAACTTAGTATTAGCTGCAAGTTATTGACTTTTTTTAAGTTCAACAACCGGGCGAGATATCGATTGCCAGTTCGCCACCAAGGTTAATGTTGGTGACCTTCCTATTAGACCTGTCATGTGCAACAACTGTTACTAAATTAATAGTTTTATTTTCGTATTAGTTTTATTTCCTATTATTTACTATCATCGAAAAATAGTAAAAATATATCATCCTCAGTCCCCATATATGCGTTTCCTAATTGCATTGGAGAATCTCGGAACTAGAATATACTCGAATTTGTCTCGTATTTTAAATTCTTCCTCGTTCTCCAATGATGCACGTAACGGTCCTTTAATGCAACACACTATTGTCCTCGGATAAAGAATTTTCCGTTCCAACAAAAAACGATAATCTTCTTTGATAATAACGTACTAATAGCATTGCTAAGACGTTGTTGCTGCCGGCGCTTATAATGCGAGTTGGAAAGTTAATCCATTCCCAAATATGTGCACCTGTCAACGCTGAAAGCGTAGATGAAAAGAAATTGAACAGTTAAAAAGTTAAATTAAGTAAGACGCACCTACTTTTGCTAAGGTTCGTCGTCTCTGTTTATACACTTTTAACTATCAAACTGCTTCAGCAACCCCGATACATGCTTTCATGAGATCGCACATATACATTAATGAGCTTTTCCCCACATCATTATTTACTCTTACTGATTATATCTGTCACGTCCGTTTCGTTTGTCAGTAATAATAAAAATAGCATCAACTACCTATTCTTTTCGCAACAACGGCACTCAAAGATGCTAGAAATTGACCCTGGCAACTACTCTGTGAAATGGATTTAAGGTCTAAATTTGAGATTCACTACACTTACTATGTAAGCATGAGATACGAAGGACTTCCAAATAGAACATACAGACACACCAGAATCGACTGGTTGAAAAATAATGCAATTTTTACTCTCCTCATCGCTTTATGACCACTTTCTACTTTGCATAATACTCTGACATCAAAATCGGAGAAAAATTAGGATGCATGGCAGTGCTCCTAACTTCCGCCCCTAGCTATGGCTTCATCCCTAGGTGAGTATCATAGGTTTCTATCTCATTTTTATTACTTTCTCTACCACGTACAAAGTAGGTACAGAAGGTTAGCATTCTACCCAAAAATTCGATACCAAGATTTCATCGGAAATACATGTTTTGGGGACTCCTGAATCCAAAAAAACATTTTTAGAAAAGGTCTCTGCGTATGTGTGTGTCTGCGAAAAGCCCAAGTAAAAATGAAAAGTTGAGACAGCACTAAACTTGGTATCTAAGTCCACTATCTTCCAAAGACGTGAAATGAAGATTTTCAAGAAAATTCCCCCAGCCCAAACTTCCCTTTACATGGACCATTCTTGGAAATTTTTTATTTTCTAAAAAATTGCTCTAACGATCTTGATTGAAATACCATATATTAAAGATATTTACATGATAAATAAAATGTATATTTTGAAGTTTATGGAAATAGCCTTTGAAGTCCTCTTCATTCGGAAAGAATTTTGTATAATCTTGTATAACTGGTAAGCGTTAAGCGAAAGACGAACACGTACATACGAAACGTCGATATCTTTAAAACATATAAATTATTTCTTTATTTGTCGTCCTCCGTGGTCTAGTGGTACCATGCTAGCCTCTAGTTCCCGAGGTCGCCGGTTCAAACCCGGCTGAGGCCAATGAATTTTTTCGGGCGTAAAAATTCTTAGCATGGCTTCCTTTGGAAGGGAAGTAAACCCGATGGTCCCGTGTCGTAGATTTACGGCACGTAAAAGAACCTCAAGCCTGATAAAGAGGCCTCTGAGCAAAATTACCGGCCTTTCACGTCCAATATAGAATGGGCGTCCATAAATTAAAAAGAAAAAAGAGAGACCACCGCAAAAAATCCCTAAGTTTAAATACCCGACAAAATGCTGATTAGTGCCTATGTAGTAACTGACGTAAGCGTATATCGGCAAAAATTACGTAACTTACCCACGTTTTTTACCCTAAATCGCGTATCACCTAATCTCTGCTTATTTCAACTTATATTTCTTGCCGGCAAATGACTGGCAAGAAATATAAAGTCAAATTTTCTGCGGTTACTTAAACGAGGTTTGTCCTGAATATCTCGAACTGTATAAAATCATATTTATCATAATCTTGTAAAATAAAATTATAGCCGTCACAATATATTCAACTTATAAATTATATATATATGTATATATATATTATTTGTAAGTTAAGAGCTGCCTAAAAATATTTTGTTACGCATATAGTCTTCGGTCGGCTTTCTAAAGATCCTACTCACAAAGTAAAATACGACTTTTGCCACTTGTATCATTGTATAGAATTTCTGCATTTCTTTATAGCTTCAGCATTTTAGGTTTACTGTGATTTCATTCCCAATAAACGGGAGGGAATATGACTTAAAATGCATGCTGTTATTACAAGAGTGTCCATGAAAAGAAAGAAAGAAAGAAAGAAAGAAAGGAAGGAAAAAAAAACGTTTCGTTCCAACTTGTGCAACGAAAATGCACTGTATCTAAATAAACGTAATAGATTTTTACTTGCTTTTTTCTATTCAATCTGAAGCAGTTTACAAGATTGCTACTTAATTAATGTAAATGGACGCCGTGTAACACCTTTAAATTAATGAATTATAGTAAGTAACAAAAGAATAAGTAACTGCGTACTCTGTGGTGATCTAGGAGTTAAACATTTGTGATTGAAGATACTTATGACAGAAAATTACTAGGGAGTAACTTTATCTTTTTTAACGTCCACTATAATGCACAGCCTCAGATAGTTTATTTAGTCATAAGACATTTTACATTATGTTTAGTATGCTTTTTTATTATTATTCGCTTCTCCATAAATAACAAAATCTGTAGCCCAAGGGACTTTCCAGGATTGATTTATTATTTGATTTACATTAATCGTCACTGCCAAAAAATACCGTTTCAGTGTTATTGACGTATATGGAAGTCAAGAAGCTTTAAATAATATCAATTTAGGAAAACTAATTTTACTACTCCTTCAGCGTTTTTAATTTCACAAGCTTTATTCTAAGCTACATGAAGTTTTCATGTCGTTTCAGTGCTGCTTCGGTTTTCAAAAGCTGCTGTTCTCTATTTGAGCAGTTCATAAATACATCATTTTAAAAGTCCAGAAACAATTTCTTAATTTATTACTGAATAAAAATAGTACATGGATCAATACGTTTCAAATGGTTTATTTGGAATTCACCGCCAGTACCAATCTCTTCTTGATATCGTCCTGGAGACACTGATATTCGGCTTCCTACTCAATTACTGATATGGTAAGCTGTGTCATGTGACAATTTGCTAACGCAAGCAGCTCCATTTAGGTGTCTTTTGTTCTTTGAGTCAATAATTTTTTTTTCTTCTTCTTAACAGTGATTTAAAGAGAAAGAACAAAGCTGCGCATTGCACATCCTATACCGGGTGTCAAAGAAGTTCGTTTACAGCGTTTAAAGGATGACAGAGATAAAAACAAACATCCTTTCCATGTGCCAAAACTTAGGAATAATAGCTAAAAATAAAACAAAAAAAGTTTTCCTGTACGTGACGAAAACTTCTCGGGCCTGTCATTTGTACGCTTCAAGTTCGTAGGTGTTGTGAATTGGATTTCGGACTTCCGTTAATTATAATGAATACGGCACGCGAACAAATGTTTAATGTTTAGAGATGTTCGATCTGCCTTCCGTTTAACTGAATATACAATTATCGAGTGATTCAGCGCCAGGGATGCCTAACCCACAATCCCGAAGATGCGACAGTTTTATGTTTATTTATTTATTGAGCCCCACGTTTGGGAGCCAATTTGTGACGTTATTCTTTGTTAAGTTTGTTAGTTCCACGTTGTGGTAGCCAATTTGTGGCGGTATTAGTGTTTGTTTGAAAGAATGCTACTGTTTATTTGCCGCACGTATGAAAAACAATTTGTCGCGGTCACTTCGTGTTATCTTTTACTGAGCGCCTGTTATTGTATTTAATTTTGGGTTCACTGTCCTCCGGCTAGCTATGATCTCTCGGTCAAGCACTTATCTTATACAGGTGTGTAAACGGAAAGGAGTTTTTATCCAAAGATAACACTGATGAAAGAATTTGTTTTACACTTTTTATTGTCTTAACACATTATTCACTTTCACCTATTAATCGTGACACTCGCCAAACTGAAACTGTTATAATAACTTATTTATTGCACATTATTCATTCGCGTACTTCAACTTTTTGTGTAATTAACTTTACGACACTTGAGATTTTTCATAACTTTGCTACGCGTAACCTGCGAATCGATAAACTATGCTCTGTATTCACCATGACTGCTTTCGTTGAACTCAGCGACGTGTAATGCACAAATGTTTCCGATGGACTGGAGCCGACGTGTAATGTACAAATGTTTCCAATGGACTGGAAGAATCTGTCTCTGACTTAGCCCTTTTTATACTCCCACACCCCAATATGCCTAAAGATTATAACCGAGCTGCTATTGGTTAATAAAACGCGCCAACATTAGCGTCTATTTTTATATCCAATGAAAATTATGAACACATATGCTCTAGGAAAAAATGTTCCCGCAAATTCCTAAGAAAAACGTGCCAATATAACGTCATTTGCTCGTCTCTAATAATGATAAACAGCTCACCCCCTCGCTACATTATTGCACGCTATTATTGTCAGTTTCAGTAAGGCCGTATAAACCCACTTCTCAACAATGCTTACAATCATCAAACATCTCAAATCAATGTCACACAATAATGCATATTCACACTATAATCACTCTTTACATTTACATAATTTGTGATACAAATTACTGCGTCAAAGATTATTGACTGTTGTACAATAGAGTTATGGATGAACTTTTTCATAAGCGCCATTTGTTTATCACATTTAAGGATATAATTATTTTTCTCGCAACAAAGAGAATTAAAACCGTTTCTGCCTGATCGCTTAGCTACAGTAGGGAGGAGAAGCATTGCAGTTCACCTCCAAAACTATATTTACTTTCATCGGAAATGTTTTGAGGTCCCTAATCCATAAAAAGCATTTTTAGAAAAAGATTCATAGGCGTTGTGTGTATGTACAGCAGAAATAAAAAGTGAAATGTCGGATAAATATCAAGCGTGGCATTTGAATTCAGCATCCTTCAAGGATACGACAAGAAAATTTTCAAGAAATTTCCGCTACCCCTAACCACCCTGTTCATGGAAAATGTTTTGTTCGTTTTGATACTCCCAGAAATGGCTGTAACAATTTTGGTTAAAATACCATAACTGTTTATGATATTTCCATGAAAAATAAAATGATGTCTTTAGCTTTCTGCGAATAATCTGTGAAGTCCTTTTCATTGTGAATGAATTTAGAAGAAATTTGTCTAACTCGTAAACCATATGAGGCAGACAAAGCTTACTACTCCTCAAAACACACAATTTTTGGATTTTTTTCTGGCATTAACAATTTCCCAGTTATTAGATTCAATTTTCCAACACTTTATACATTTTCATGTGCATTATTTTGTTTCTCGTGATGTCATGCAAAGGGTGGAATGCCAGAGCTAGCGTATAGAAAGCCGCTTTTTAAATATTAGACTATCGCCTTGTATCTCCTACAAGAAATGTGTACTTAAACCTTTTCTGCAAACGTTTATCTCCATTAACATGAAGTAGATCGAAAAATAGGGGTTTTCTAAGTACAGTTTGTAGAAGATATAACAAAATAAAGATTAGCTGGTAGAAAAAGTCATGTGAATGCAATAACACATCAGGTGTATGCACTTCAGTATCTGATGTTCACAAGATGTTAGGCAAATCTGGCACTGAAACACTCAGTTGATTCCTGTGTTGCAACCTCGTGTGTTGCATTCACATGACTTTCTCTGCCCAATCTGCTACCAACTATTCTTGCAAAAGCTCATTCTTCTATGTCGTTTTTGTTAATCGAGATAAACTTTCATTGTACATTTACACATTTCGTTGTAGATATAAGAACAATACAGTAGGCTAAAGCGATAGTTAGATTTTTAAAAAACGGGTCGCTATGTAATGACTTCGAAATTTTATGCTCCATGCGTGACCACGAGAAAAAATGAATAGCGACTTATCACTTGAAAAAAGTATAAGTATTTGAACATTCAAACCAATAACGAAGAATATCTCGGAAATAGTTAACGCCCCAAACAATTTTGTTTGACAAAAATGGTGTGCTTTAACAAAATCTACAATTTTTTTTATGTAATAAGATGTCATCTTACCAGTTATGAAAGTCGTTCAGAATGAAGAAATCATCAAAGAGGTCTTCAGGATATCGTTTTATTTGTCGTGCAAATATCTTAAATATGTGGTGTTTTAATCGAAATCGTAAAAGCCGTTTTTGTGAAAATAAAAAATAACGAAATATTTTCCATGTAAAGGGTAGTTTTGGGTGGGAGATTTTCTTGAAAGTAGTCGGGTCGCGTCCTTGAAAGACCCTTAACTTAAATAGCAAGTTTGGTATTCAATCGACTTTTCGTTTTCGAATTATGCTGTCCACAGACAAGGCAGACGCATACTTGCACCGGATCCCTTTCTAAAAATGCTCTTTTATTCAGGGTGCCTAAAACATGCAGTTCCCATGAAATCTCGTCATCGAATTTTTGGGGTGGAAAGTAATTCTTCCCCTACTTACTATAGGAAAGTAGTAGAGAATAAAAAAACGCCAGACACTGCAGAGCTGCTGAGATTATTCCACGAGTATCTTCATCCTGCACAAAAGATAAATGTCATGGCTGTGAGTTATTATGAATTTCTGTAAATAACTGAAACTGCATCACGGGTACATGGCCTTGTTCAACTTGTTCAAAAGAAAACATACCTGTGTTTGAATGTTTTTAACTTATAGGTATTACAGGCTACCACGAAACTGAATGCGCGATGTAGTCGCGGCGCCAGAACTTCCAACCAGAAGGGGCTCTGATGTGAGGAGAAAGAAAATGTTAGCGTGGAGGATTTTACCCATAAGTGACACAAACAAGAGACCGTTATAGAACTGCAAATAAATGTTTCTGGTTTTGTAGCAATGAAGGCTTTGAATAAAAGTATTTACGTTAGTGCATATAAATGTCCCTCATTGTCACTGTATTACAGTGCAGATTTTATGAAGGCTTCACTTCTTGTAAATAATTATTAATATAGTACTGTCCTGCCAAATTAACGCTTAATAGAACTGCTCTAAAATGGCATAATACAAGGAAAATAAAAACGATGCCTAATGAAATCTTACCCGCTGAGGGCGGAGTTGAAACCGTCTATAATGGCATTAACAACTATAGCTGCTGACCTCTACACTGCATAACTGCAAGATGATTTATATGATGATCATCCATTTTACTTCATAGGAACGTTTTTATCCACCTTATAACTGGAAATGTTCTTTCATAGCAGGCGTTTGATGCACGAATGGTTACAGCTATTCCTGCAGTTTTGAACTATTCGTAAAATACCAAGCGAAACTTCCCAAAATAGTTTTCACAGGCACATTTGCTCTTCCTCATAAATATTCATTGTTTTTTCAAACCAGAGCGTAAATTAAATTAAATTGTATTTTATTTATGGACGCTCTTTAACTGCTGTGGTTCTTAGCGTCCCATTCTATATTGGGCGTGGAAAAACCGGTAATTTTTCTCAGAGACATCTTTATCAGGCTTGAGGCTCTTTTACGTGCCGTAAATCTACGACACGGGACCACCGGCTTTACTTTCCTTCCTAAGGATTTTTACACCCGAAAAAAATCCATCGCCCTCCGCCGGGTTTGAACTCGCGACTTCAGGAACTAGAGGCTAGCATGGTAACCACTACGCTAAATATTGTTAAAACAGAAATTACTAATAAAAAATTTAGCAATCAATTTGGAAAAGCTTTACTAAATCGATTTAATAAATAAACCTCAGCCGTAACTAAAGTTGAAGAATGAACTAAAGCTGAAACAGGAGCAGGAGCAGCTGGTAATCAAGCTGAAAAAGGAATTTGTGCACTTTTTATCATTCCTGCTAACGGAGGACGACAAAAATCAGAGCGAACTGTACAGCAGTTATAATGTTCATTCTGTAGGACTGAATACTTAACAGAGAATTACACTTAGAAAATGTATTACAATATCATCTATTAGTGTGCATTATCTTACCGAATGAGTTGGCTCTGCGGTAACGTGTCCGCCCATTCTAACCTTGGGCTTTTCGTGGTTTTCGCTGGTCTAAAGGCGAATGCTGGAGCGGTTTATCATTTACCATGATTTTCTTTCCCCCATTTCCTTCTCATCTTTCAGGTGTGCTTCTAGGTTTCGTGATGTACCGCAGTGCTGGACAGATGGTGCAGATGCTTGGTCCAAGGAAAGTGTATTCCATGTGGACACTAGAGGACTGCTTGGTTGGTCGGGTCGTTCATGCCCTCTCTGGGCAGCTCCAGTAGTGAGACGGGTCTTCGAGCCAGGAACTATTAGAGACTTCCGAGCGTCTCTGTGGCCTGCGCCTTTAGCCTCTGTGGTTTCTTCACTTCATCCCTTCCTCCTCGGGGAGTTGTAGCCGCAATAGTTATCCCCCAGGTCGCAGTACGCGAGGTGTCTCCCTCCATTGTATACCACATATCCTATGCATTATCTTGCACAATTACATTGTCATGTATTTTTAAATAATACCTAAGTATTCACTTGATATCTGTTTCCAACCCAGGGAGCTTAAGATTGGGCTCAAATTTTGGCTAGGCTCCAGCCCACCGAAGTGGGCGCTGCTGTTTGTCCGTTCAGCCAGATTGGGTGTTTTTTTTGACAGTTCATCCGTGGCATTCCTGGGAAGATGTATTGAATTTATTCCCCTTATATTGTATCCTGAAACTTTTTGTATTTTTGTTTCGTATAATCCTAAAAGATGGAATAAAAAGGATGATAAATGAGTAACTTTAGCTATTTTGTAACTGACGTTTCGTTTGGAATAGCTTTAACGGTTTGTGTTGAAATTATTATCTAGATGATAACTTTAGTTGGTAGTTCCTACGCTAAAATATTAGAAAATGCTTAAAGTATTAATAAATCCCGTTTATTAGAATATTTTAATCAATTACTTTCCTAAACGAAATAGGACTTTCAAAGAAATCGGAGCAAAATTAGAAAATATTAAGATGGCTTAAAGCCGCTATTCACCTTATGCCGAATTATCTTTAGTCAGAGGAGAGAAATAAGACTTTCAGCGTTGAAATATTGTCATCATCTCCGCACAAGCTCTAGGCTCAGTGCCTCTTACGCTTACTGATTTGGTTTATTTGATCAAGCCATCGCATCTTTGGTCAACACACATTTTTGAGTCATTTAATGTTAACATTCTATTTGGTTTTATCCATTTTCCTAAAATAGATAGAATATAATATATGCGAGTACCAATTGCAGGCCCTGATTTTTTATTTCAGGCTCGTTACATTTTAGTTGTTTCCTATGTCTTCTTTATTTATTTATTAATTAATCTCATATTTGATGTGGTTCCTAAAACGTCATTTCTGGAGTTTGTACACGTCGTTCATCTCATTACTCCATTTTCAAAAACCTTGAAGCATATTGACACTGCAGAAGTTTTGTAACCTTCATTTGCATATCCATGTGTTTTAGTTTTAACGTTCTTATACTATACTATGCCACGCATTTTCATCAATTTTATTATTTGGTTTTGTATATCTTATTTTCATTGACTTCAACACGATAGCCTGAATCAATATAGTAACCTATTCTTAACATACCATTGTTGATTGATGCCTATTTTACATACAAGTATTTACCTATAAAGTAACCAATGAGCTTTGTAAAGAAATCCTAAAATAAAATATTTAACCACTATTTCAGCTCACAATCTGCATCTTCGGTTTTTGCTTTTACAAATGGACCATCTGCAAATAAATTGATTAAAAGTGTTTGGCGTCCAGATCAATAAAAAACTGAATGTTTTCACTGTCTAGCAATTTCGTCTATGTATTAATTTAACAGCGACGGGCTTTCTTAAATTCTAAATGTCTAACATATTTTCTACATTTCTATAAATTTAGTTACAGAGTTTATCAATTAGCGGCTTGCCGGATGTTGCAGGGTGGCTTTTAAAACTCGAATAACTACTTAATATAGTTTAAATCCCCGTGCTCTTTATAAAGTTACTGAAATGATATAGGTTTTTGGTGAGAATTCTCTCCATGATATTCCTAATAATTGATTAAAAAATCTCATGCGTTACATTAACATGACTTTTCCACCCTCTATCGTTTATTTGTGCAAATGCAAGCTATTCTTACGAAAGCTTATTTTTCTATATACTTCATCATATTGGAGATAAACCTTTGCAAAAATAGCTACATTACACTTTCGTTATGCATACAAATGTAACAGCAGCTGGCTTCGTATCTCAGTCGGTAGAGCACCTCCCTGCTGTTTGCGGGGTTCGGGTTCGATTCCCGGCTGGGGGATTTTTCTCTAGCCAAGATTATTCCCTACCCTTCCCATAGGGAATAATCCCTTGCAAGTGTGAATGTGTGTGTGGTCTAATGATTAAAATCCAAAGTTTACTAGAAACCCAAGACAAGCGAATACGAGTGAACACCATTGCTATAGGCAATAACACGTTTCAAAGGAAAGACTGCGATAAGACCTTTGTAGTTAAAGGCGGGGTATAAATGGAACTTAAAAAAACGCAACAGCGATAGTCAGATGTTCAAGAAGTGGACCCTATACGCTGGCTTTAAAATTCCATACTGTTCTCATGCAACCGTAAGAAACAAGTGAGAATCGACGGGACTTGAAAAATATGACAAATAATCAACAATTCAAACCATTAATAACGGATATCTCGGAAATGGCTTATGCCATAAAAAGGTTATTTGAAGTAAATTGTGTGTTTTAAAAGAGCTCTACATGTTTTTGTGTGGTGCGTTTTCGTCTATCGCTTAACGTTTACCAGTTATACAAGATTATATAAAATTCCTTTTGGATGAAGAGGACTTCAAGGGCTATTCACAAAAATTTCAAGATCAGCATTTTATATTTTGTCATATAAATATGTTTAATATATGGTATTTTAATCAAAATCGTTAGAACCATTTTTTAGGAAATCAAAGCTTTCGAAAAATCGTCCACGTAAAAGGTAGTTCGGCGTGAGGAGATTTTCTTGAAAATCTTGTGTCGCATCTTTGGAAGCTACTGAACCTAAATAGCAAGTTTGGTAGATACTTATCCGACTTTTCGTTGTGAGTTATGCTGTTAATATACACAAACACACGGACCTTTTTCTAAAAAAAAAAAATAGAAGAAATTCAGGGAGCCTCAAAACATGTATTTTCGTTGAAATGTCGATATTGAATTTTTGGTGGAATGCAATACCTTCTCCACTTACAATGTACCTGGCAGGGAAAGTAAAAATGCGTTGATATTCATGGAAATGGGTATGAAATATGCGCGGATGTTGTCTTACTGGTTTTCTTAACCTCTCCTCCGAAAGCTTTGTAAGTTCTGAAGATGTATAACTCGCAACCATATACATATATTTTGGTGATGAAAGAGTTATTGGAATCACAAGAGATGACACTTATATAACTTCTCTTTGTTCCTGTAGTTATCCGATAACATTATCGCCCCACAATATTCACATAAACGGAACAAATAATCTCCCGATATCAATATTCAAATAAATACGGGCAGAACTGATAAATTTGTAGATTCCTTATCTCCGAGGTCACCAAATTAAACATTTTGGAAACAGCACACAGTGTGTAACTTTCGAAAGAAAATAATCTCTCAGTTATTAATTACAAATTGACTGAGTAATTTCTGATATTACGCTGGACACAACTTTCTCTTATTTATAATCATTATGCATACACTGGCAATGAACTTGATTACAACATAGAGAGGAAATACGCAAATTTATTACATATATTATTAAAAGGCTATGGCATTCCTAAAGCTGGCTACAAACATTTGTAGAGTTAAAGTTACCCAGATGATTAAATGCTAAATTGTGCACACTTCTGTGCTCTTTTAATTAAATGTGAATTGAAGAAATAGGTATCGTAAACATATGGTGCCTCTACAAGCAGGTTTCCGCTCTTTTCTTTAGCGTCTCTTCTCGATTATCTATGTACGAGTATATTGTTTGGAATGGAAATATATCTATCCGCGGTTTTACCTTATTACTTTATCTAGCGGCTAATTATAATGGGTAGAGGAAGTATTGTATTCCACCCAAAATTTGACATCGAGATTTCATCGGAAACATGTTTTGAGGTTCCCCGAATAAAAATCATCTGTAGAAAAAGATCTGTGTGTAGAGCCAAACTAGCTTTTACATAGAAAAAATTTCGTTGTATTTTCCAAACAAAAATGGTTCTAACGATTTCGATTAAAATACTAAATGTTTGAGATATTTACATGACAAAAAAATATATATACAGGTCATCAGATTAAGCGGCAACGCTGCTAGCGGCACTTAGGTCGTGGGCGTGCGCCACTCGCCTGCGGACATTTCATCCCCGCGCAACCGTCATCATACAAACAAATAGGGCGAACGGACAAGGCCGACCAGTACCATTATTATTTTGCAAATTTCAACATTGAGTGTCCGTTACGTTACTTAACTTTTCAAATATGATGTTGGAAATGTTCTCCTACCGAAACGTGCACCAGAAGCTCAGACAAGCATTGCAGCGTCTTAACAGATTATGATTTATATAATGCAGGTCTTCTTGGGAAATTTTAGTTATTTCTTCCCGTATATTATTTTGCAGGTCTTGTAATGTTTGGGGACCGTGGTTATACATTTTGGTTTTAAATTGCCCCACAAGTAAAACATCGAAGTACTTGAGGTCTAGGGATCGAGCGGTCCACATCCCTATAATGATCAATCCGTCAGCAATTGTATCCATTATTGTCCGAGTGTATGAGCTGTAGCCCGTCTTGTTTAAATATGTCGTGCATTCGCTCATCTGTCAATTGAGGGAAAAAACTGCTCCAAAATTAAGGCTTGGTATCGTGCACCATTAATTGTTTTGTGAAAGAAAATAGAGTCAATTATTAGCTGCACTCACAGCACACCAAACACCGATATGGTCATACAGTGGACTTTGGTGTATGGGTATGAGGGAAGCGGCGCAATAGTGGGAACTGGAGTCTCCGGAAGGAACCGGTGCGCGACCGTACCCAGTGCCGCTAAACAGCGTTGCCTCTTTATCTGATGGCACCGTATATCTTGAATTTTCTGGGAATAACTTTTGATGTCTTCTTCATACTGAATTACTTTTGAATACTTTTGTATAACTGGTAAACCATAAGAAATAGATTAAAGCCTATAACAAGAAAAATGCAAATCTTGTTAAAACACAAAATTTATATGAAATAAACTTTTTGTGGTAGGAGCCAGTTCCTAGTTATTCGATGTTATGTTCAAATACTTTATACCTTTCTGAAGCGCCATGAATGACCAGGGGACGGAAGGGACACCTCGGACCTCGATCCAACGCGGATACGAAGTACAACTTTTGCACTTACCACCCCCAGTTGGGACGGATGATGTGAAGGAACTGCAGGAGGCTATAGGCCGCACACAGGCCGCCGGCCGACAAAGACGCGCAGAGTCCGTAACGATTCCAAGATTGATGTACCGGTCATACCGACGGGTTTCTCAGAGAAGGCTTCCCTCTGGTGGAACCGGAGAGAATTTGACACACCTGAGGCGGCTCAGATAAGCCTGCTATCTGACAGGGCCGAAAACCAAGCATCTGCGCTATCTGTCCGACATCGACCGAAACTGTATAACTTCTAAGTCTACCTGAAATATGAATGGGGAAGCGAAATGATGAAAGGAAATTCGTAGTAGAAGAGAAACAACCCCAGCATTCGTCCCAGGAATCGAACCCAGATCCTCCCAAATGCGAGCCTCGTACGCTAAGGGAGAGCCATCTTTTTCGGTTTCTGCAGTCTAGGTAGCCATTCAATTGCTTCTCGTGGTCATGCAAAGAGTGCTTTTTAAAGATTTGATGATCGCTTTAGTCTTCTGTATCCCCTTGCACCAACAACGAAATAATTAACATAAAATAGATAGAAAAATAAGTTTTGTAAGAACAGTTTGTAGAAGCTTTACAAAAACAAACTATAGTGGGTAGAGAATAAAAATTTCTTACATGCATTTTATGTGAAGTAACGTCGACGACGAGATCAACGAGAGTCAGTCATTTTCACCACGAGACTCCCGCATGTTCGTAATCTAATATCCAGACTTTATACATGCTTTTTAGGCATTGGAAGTGCCGTGTAGGTATTGAAATTAGAAGCTGTTTTGTGGCCTCTTCTCTTAGGAAGAACAGCGCTTTTCAATGGCGAAAGAATGCTCAAAACATTTGTGTGATTTCTGAGTTTTACCTGTGCACAAGTATTTTGTCTTTATACCATTAGAGTAGACTAGAAACTCAATTATGTGCAATGGGGTGCCTCTTTTCCCAATACGAACTAAAAATTTGCATTTTCTAAATTTATGGAAGCTTTATCATAATCGACAAATAGGATGTGTGCTTCTTTTTGAATTCCCTGTCCCTTTCCCTATCTGATTCACGATATACTGTAGAATGTGCCTTTTCTAAATCCTATTTGTTCTTACACTAAGATAGTTTTTGCTGTTACACCAAGTAGTTATATTGATTTGGGCGGGGGAGGGCCCTAGAGTTTATAGACATAGTTCAGTGAACCAATTCCGCTACAAATAGTGATGTTTCTTCCCCAATTTTTTGTAATACTATTACTAGTGCTGTTTTTAATTTTTCTAGAATAACTTCCTGTTGTCAGCAAAAGGTTATAATGTGAACTAGCTAATTTTTATAGAATATGTTTCAGATATTTTAATAGTACCATATTTATTGCATCCATACCTGTGGGTTTTATTTTCTCTAACGCTTGCTTGTGGTAGAGAAAACGTGTTATGACGACTTACGTTTTAGTGAGCCCTGAACACACACTATAAAGAGCTTTTAGAGAAGGGTAGATATTTTTTATTT
Organism: Deroplatys truncata; assembly: GCA_030765065.1. Lineage (NCBI taxonomy): Eukaryota > Metazoa > Arthropoda > Insecta > Mantodea > Mantidae > Deroplatys > Deroplatys truncata. Next base: position 116,944,074 of record CM060980.1, read on the forward strand.
CTAGAAAATCCCTGTAACGATTCTGATTAAACTATATTATATTTGAGATCCTCGTATTTGAATAAAAAGTGCATCCTGAATTTTCAGTGAACAGCCTGTGAATCCTCTTTATTCTTCCAGACATTCGTCTTTATATGCTTACATTTTCTCATGTGCGTGCATCTGATTGGACATTTTGAAAATTTGCTGTCTTCGTCTTTCGCCGAGGTCGTTTATAGCCCCCCAAAATAACTGTGAATATTGTTTTAGTATATTGCATGTAACTAAGCCGACATTGCTTTAATTTGAAATCTTTTCTAGGTAAGCATTTAGATGAATAACATGACATGGACAAAGAATATTTTTTATGTTAACTGTATAGTATAATATACTAGCAGAATCGTCAGCTCTGCTAGTCTTAATGGGTTAAATAACTAGGTTCTCTGTTTTCCCCTCTTTCCCATTCTCACCCTCCCTCCCTCTGTTTCCCCTCCTACTCTCTTCCTCTTTCACCTTCTCTGTCTCCCACTCTCTCCTTCATAATCGCCTTCATCTCTATTTCTTCTTTCTGTACAAGTTACATAGCATGTGATTTTTTGAAAACCGCTAATAAAACTGCTTTTTCTACAGTGTTAATAAAAATTAAGACATAAATAAAATATTCAACACTACACAAACTTGTGCTGCTTCCTTATGTTTGCAACTCTGTCCGAACTATACTGTTTCGGATAACCGATTTATGTCAATGAATAATATTAGCGTAAAATGTATATAACTTCTTAATCATTTATCCTATCGAAACGTTGTAAATAGTAAAACCTATCAGACCTACAAATACGCTTCAGAGTAACCTATCATGTACACTGGATTGGAAAACAATTCAGGGACATAACAACGAACCAATGAACGATGTTATAGTCGATCAGAAATGAAGGCTATTTTGGGGTAGGTAAAGTACCTTGCCAATTCATGGCGAGAATTATACTCAAGAAACAGAGGTCGTCACGCTGGTAGAGGTTGGGGCTAGATTTGTCAGTACTAACATAAACAGATGCGTTCCCTTATGGGCCACGTTTTATGCACATCAGTATAGTGTCGATTATTCATTATTTTTCAGTTACATGATTATATACAGCGTCTTCGTTTTAAAACTTAAATATAAGTAAATAAAAATAATCTTAATTTCATTTAAACAAAAAGGACGTCAATATAAATATAGAGGCGGAAATTTAAAACCAGCGTTAATTGTGAATTAGGTTTCAAGCTCAAGTCCTAGTCAGTCCCATTTTGATGTTTCAAATGATACCCATAGATTATTAAACTTATTTTTGATAGCACATTCATTTATTAACACGTTTTTTTTATTCTTTATTTCTTTTGTTCTGAAGTCTTTCAAAGTGGGAATGGCTGAGAGTAGGTGGTTAAAACCTAAATTGCAATTAACTCTGGTTTTAAATTTCTCCCTCATATCTAAATTGGTGCGCATTTTACTTAAATTAAAATTATACGATTTTTTAATTTTACTGTCTTCAAGAGCTCCATTTAATTCACTTATTTTGAGGTTAACCACTCTATGTTTTATTTAGGTTTATTTGATATTCATTCTGTTTACTGCTGGTCCAAAGTTCTTTAGAAAACTAGTTCTACTTATTGATACGTAAAATTTAAAGAACAAAATATTTTGGCTTACTCTAAAATAATTATAGCGAATAGGTTATGTAAAAAGCATTAGCCATTTTCCTAAGTACTTATAGGGAGTATCAATAAGTAGGCTAATGAGATAATTATTCGCTCTCACCTTCTCTTGTACTTTGCACGTAACAGGGCGTTTAGCTAAGTATACTGTCCGTGACATAGAAGTCGAAGACTGACAACTGCAAACTGGTTTTGCTAATTCGTCATGCAGTAGCATTATTTTGTGCCAAGTTTAATCCGGATTTATTCATGCCCCTAATGGTTAAGAATAGATTGATTATTAAAAGGGAAAAAATGACAGATCCGATTGAACACACTGTGATAAACGTGCACGGGTTTCGTCGGCGAGATTTGTATTGCTCTGTGTTGTGTGTTATACGTTTTGGTTATTACATATTATACAGATTTCTTCACTTGGTAAAGATATTTTCACAGAAACAAGAGTGATTGGGTAACAAACCCATAAATTATAATTACATTACTACTCTGCAATGAGCCGCCAAAGACTATGGTTCCCTTATACCAAAATACTCAGAAGGTAGCTCTGAACAACCTCTGAAAGTTAAGTTAAAGTATTTATTATACGATATTTAATTGTTGGAAGCGTTTTTTTAAATTAACAAATAATGAAAACTTTCCCATGAAATGATTTGGGGGTGGCATTTCCTGAAAATCGCCATCTTTGGTTCTTCGAACAGTGACTTGGTATAAAATTGGGTATTTTTTTGCATTTTAAGTTGTGCTGCTCAAAAACACATACATACACGCGCATGCGCATCCACAACACACATCTTTATTATTTTTTTCTGTCTCTTGAAACCTAGATTTTCCCGGGTTCAAACCTCCGGGGTCGATCAATCTGACCGAAGGTCTTTACGTGTTTTGTCTTGGTCATCAGGCGAATGCATGCATGGTTGGATAATTTAATCCGCGAATTTTCCTATCATCCTTTTCCTCATCACATTTGATTTCCTTCTCCTTCACCTCCATACCAGGCATTGGGCTGATCACCCATTCTGCATATGCTATGATCCAGAGTTTGCTTGCTCCTCGACAGGCTACTGACCCAAGGCCAATGGCCTGTAAGTCTTTGGGGTGTATAAGTGCTACACAGAAGAGAGTAATCAGTGGAAGAAGAAACGTAGATTTCAATTTTTAGGTAGAATACTGTCTCTACTGCCATAGATAAGTGATAGAGGAAATAAGAAGAAAACGTAAACATTTGTAGAGCTCAGTTTATATTCGTTACAGAAGAAATGTCTTAAAATCACGGTCCGACCCATCCTTGGATGTAATTTTTTAGCAAAACGAATACGACGCATGTTTTGACAGTCACAGTCTCTGTTAACTGTAGGATTGAACAGGTTTTATAAAATTTCAGATTTGATTAACTGTATACCAAATCCTTAAGCTTATTTAAAGGTTCTTTTAGCCAGTTCGTTTAAAGATTGCAAATGCCTGTGCTAATTTCTCTTTGATAATACCGAGAACCCTTAATTCTCATACTCCTATTATAAGTCCTGTGTACAACTATAATAATGGAGGAGGCCAATGAGCTTCAAAAAAACGCTCTAACAGTTTGGATAAAGAAAATATATGTTCAATATATTTGCGTGACAAATAAAACACATATCTTGAAATTTTTGTAAATAGCTGTGGTCATCTTCATTTTGAAGGAATTTTGTATAATGTTGTATAGCTGGGAAACCGTAAGACATCGGCAAAAACTTACCTCACAAAATGTGCAGATAAGTTTAAATCACACAATTTATGTCAAATTTTTTTTGTGCATTAACTGTTTCAGAGATATTCCTTGTTGAATTTTCAAACACATTATACTTTTTTTCAAGTGCCAAGTTGCTACTGCCTTTTTGTTTTCATTCGTAGTAATGCAGCGAATATGGAATTGAAAGCCATCATACAGTGAACCGTTTTTAAAGATTTGGCTATCGCTTCTGTATCCATCTTGTACCTACCACGAAATGTCTAATAAAAGGATTTATGCAAATATTTACCGCCGTTTATCAAGAAGTAGATAGAAGATAAAGCGACAGAAAGCATTAGAAGTTAGAGATTGAGAAGATTGGAAAACAGGAAGTCATATACATAGAAACATGAAAATTAATTGTATCTATAATCAGGCATAAGAATTATTAAGCAGTTGGCTTAATTAAGCAATTATTTACATTTAGATCATTATACCACAAAGAATCCTGTACTGATGGTTTGAGTGTGAATAACAGAGACCAAGCTCATTGACAAGTAGGCAAAGATCGGTCCGAGTGCTCTTGCAAACGCCGAAAAACTACAAGGAACGAATGAATGTTATCTCCGACCTCCCTGCCTGTAGTCCAGTGACAGTTCAAACTTATTTCCTCCCGCCCTGTCTTTAATGCTTTGAAATTCGTATGCCTGGCTATAATTATGTTGAATAAATGTGTGTTAAAGTTTCAGCTAAATCGTGGAAATATCTAGCAAATAGCAATTCCAATATCTTGTACCCTTAAATACGACAATCACTTCACCCCTTAGAGCCTTTAAGGAAATATGTAATGAAGCCATTTTTGTAAACTTTTTATCTGCATTAAGAAGCAGACAAAAAAGGGCTTTAATAAGATTAATGTTTAGAAGAGATAAAGACTAACGATACCAAACTTACTTTAAACCGTTGGAGACAACAGACACTAGCGTCTGTGACTCGCATTCGGAAGGGTCGCGGATTCAAATGTACCTACTACGTACGGATCAATCTGACGGGTGATTTTATTTACTTATGTATTTTTTTCGTATTTTCCCAGTTAGCAAGTGGGTAAATACAGACACCACGAATCAAAGTCCAACAGAACAAAGGCAATAGGAAAAAGAAAGTACAGGAAGGTGACTACTCAACTAAGGCCATCTGCCAAACACCACGACTCCGTATACACTCAAATAACGGCCAGCAGTTCAATGATCCTTAGTCCACATTCCGCCAAAACTCAATGTCAAGAAAAAATGGTACAAGAAGGCGACTACGCAATTTATATCAGTAAGTTCAGTTAATACAGGAAGGCCACTATGCAACAAAGTATCTGTCTGACATACACTGACTCAGGTGAAGCAAGAATCTACGGTAACCATTACGATATGAACCAAGAAGTTAAAGGGATGTTAAAAAATAAGATTTTTAAAATTTCTTTATTATATATTTGTTCACTTTCAGTGAAAATGGCATGGTAAAGAACACAGTGGAAAGTGCAGCTCTCTGAGACGCATTTTCAAAGAGTGAAAATTTTCAAAATAGTAGAATTTATTTTCGTCAAAAACAGAAAATGCACAATTCGGCCATTTTACACTTGCTGGTTCCCTTAGAGGTTAAGGAAAATGAGAGAAAATAGCAGTGATTGTTCTTAACAACTGCTGCAAACATAATGAACATAATCGTGGCTTTATAGCGACACAGTAAATTACCGCTGTAGCCAGTATTCTACAGCATTCATGGGCTTGCTAATAGCATACCCATTTCCCTGCACAATTTAATCCGGTGGCTTGGTGCTTTAACTCACTGAAATTCGTGCAGTGGCAAGACCGAGTCACATTTGTGATGGAGTCCGTATAAAAGCTCGTTTATGATCTGACCGGAAAAACAATAGCAGACACGAGTTATGCCTTGCTTGTGGAACAGAAGAGGCAAGAGATGGGGAAGTTGTGAACAATGCCTTTGCTTAAGGCAGGTGTTTTACAGAAGCGTATCCAAATTGCTGAAAAAGAAACCTACTCATTAAAATAGAAGATTATGATACAAGGGGTTAAAGCAGGGTTTTATTGTGCAAGTAGGAATGTTTGCGAAACGAAGGCGTAGGCTGAATTTCGCAATCCTATGAGCAAAATAAAACAACTTTTAACATGTGTGGCATATACTATTTTTTAGACAACGTTCAAACTTGTAAAATATCCATATTAGAATAGATAGGAAAGAGCAAGCACACGTTTGCGTTTATATAGGAAAATATAGGGAAAACGAGGGGATATGCCAGACTAGACAGAGGCTGAAGGATAGAATATACCTTTATATGGAAGATATAGAGAATACGATGAGATATAGTGGGCTAGACGACAGTTGCTGGGTTGAATATGCCATTTATATGAGAGAGACAGGGAATACGAGGAGAGATGCTAGACGCAGGGGTTGAAGGTTACAATTTGCTTTTATATGGAAGAGATAAGGAGACCGAGGAGAGATTCTCGGCTAGATAGGGGTTAGTAGAATATGCGGTTATATGTGAGAGCTGGAGAATACGAAGAGAGATGCTTGGCTAGACAGGGTTTAAGGATAGAATATGTGTTTATATGGAGAGATAGGGAATACAAGGAGAGATACTAGGCTAGGCGAGGGATAGAGGACTAGAAAATGCGTTTATACGGGAAGAGAGACGGAAAACGGGGAGAGTTGCTAGACTAGACAGGAGTTGAAGGTTTATATGGGAACAGATGGGGTAAACGAGGAGGTGCAAGGTTAGACAGGGGTTGAGGCTAGAATATACGTTTTATATGATAGAGATAAAGGATACGAGAGATGCTAGGCTAGACAAGGGTAGAGGACTAGAATATGTGTTTATGTGGAAGAGATTGGGAAAAACAAAGAGAGATGCTAAGGAAGACAGGATTTGGAAGTATTTAGGGATGGCTTTCAGGAGAGGTGGAGTGGTTTAGGAGATATTTAGAACGCTGCTATAGCTATAGATGTTTTTGAAGGCACTTATAAGTATTTTGGACACACGTTTAGCTTACTTTCAGGTATTCTGATGATATTTTGATGCAGTGGAACAGGTATTTAACATTTCTCTTGCGGGATTTAGGGTATTTTATACACAAAAACAGTTATTTTAGGGTGTTGGTGTAGGCATTTCGAAGGTATTTTACCCACTAAAGTAGGAACTCTAGTGAATTTTAGTACCCATATATGGGCTTTTTAAGCACAGGTGCAGGTAATTTTTTTTTAATCCCTTTTAGATCATTTCAGGTTTTTAGAACATTCTGGTAAACGGGAATAAGAATTTCAGCTGTTTTAAAGGCGTTTTGGAAACTGGAGCAGATATTTTCAGGGTATTTGTGCAGGTTTTTAAGATTTCAGAACATTTTGAACGTATTTTATGTTATTTTAAAGGTATTTTTAACACCTATGCAGGGATTTTAGAGGGTACCGGTAGAAGTATTTATGTCGTCCGAAGTCTAGACGTACCGGTATAGCATTGTTAATTATTAATATAAGTAAGAAGCAAATTAGTTGTAATCAGTTAGAATTTTATTTATGAGCATATTAATATGTATTATTTTTGGGGGGTTCTGATTTAAAAGGAAAATTAAAAAAATAATTCCAATAAAAAAAATCGTAAAGGAAATGTTAATCGTTTTCAATGATATCTAGTTTTTTAATAAACGAATTTAATTTAAAGAGTTAGAACCTTCCGTTCCAATAAAGTAAAAAATGCTAGCCTCTAGTTTCCGAGGTCGCGGGTTCAAACTCGGAGAAGGGCGATGGATTTTTTTTGGGACGTAAAACTCCTTGGCATGGTTTCCGTTGGAAGGGAAGTAAAGCAGGGGATCCCGTGTCGTAGATTTACGGCACGTAAAATAACCTCAAGCCTGATAAATAGGCCTCTGAGCAACATTTTCATTCTTTCACGCCCAATATATGGACGCTAAGAACCATAATAGTTAAAGAACGTCTAAGAATTGTGGCAGTATTTTATATCACAACATTGTAAATGCCAGAGTGATTGTAGTGTAAATAAGCATTATTGTATGACATTGATTTGAGCTGTTTGTTAATTATAAGCATTGTTAGGAAATAAGTTTACACGGCCTTACTGAAACTGACAATAAGAGCGGGCAACAATGTAGTGAGGGGGTGAGTTGTTTATCAATTATAAGAGACAAACAAATGACGTCCGAGTAGCGCGCGTTTCTTTAGAAATGGAGGGAATATCTTCCCTAGAGCATATGTGTTCCTAATTTTGATTGGATATAAAAATAGACGCCAATGTTGGCGCGTTTTATTAACCAATAGCAGCTCTGTTACAATGTTTAGGCATATTGGGGTGAGGGAGTATAAATTCCGTGCCAGAGACGGGTAACGCGCAGTTTGACAGAATAATTCACAAGGCAAACGTCGTTCAGTCCAACAGAAGGATTCGCGGGTAATACGTTGTTCAGTCCAACAGAATCATACAAAGGTTATACGTCGCACAGTTTAAGAGAATCGTTCACGCGTTATACGTCGCGCAATTCTACAGAATCTCTCGCGTTGTAAAGTTAGTTATAAATGTGAAATACGCGAATTAATAATGTGCAGCAAATAAGTGATTATAGTGATATTAGAAAATGTAACAGTTTCAGTCGGGCGTGTATCCAGAGTCAATATGTGAAATTAATTGATTGTGACGGTAATAAAAGTGTAAAAACAAATTCTTTTATAAGTATTATCTTTCAGTAACAAATCCTTTCCGTTTACACACTCTGTTCAAGAGATATGCTTGACCGAGTAGTAATAATAGCTAGTCGGAGGACAAAGAACCCAAAATTCAAACTAGTAATACAATAACAGGCGCCCAGCAATAAGATAACACGAAGATACCGCGACAAATTGGCTCCCATACGTGGGGCAGATAAACATGAAGCATCTTCCAACTACCAACAAATATTCTACTTCAGAATAAGACTCAATTTAAATTTAGAGGTATTTAAGGCTGTTTAAAGGTAATTTAGGCCATGGATAAGGCATGGACATAGGTTTTTAGAGTCTTCTAACGGGTTTTTTTTCAAACAGGAGCAGATATGTTCATGGTATCAGCATAGATTTTAGAGTATTCTGACAGGTTTTTACAAAACAGGTGTAGCTATTTTCATGGAATTTACACTGATTTTAGATATTCTGAAGGGTTTTTAGAAACTACTGCAGGTATTTTTATGTTATTGACAAAGGTTTTAGAGTATTCTGAGGCATTTTATGCTGTTTTAAAGTATTTTGACACTTCCACAGGTATTTTTCCGAGGGTTCTGATATGAGTATTTGAGGCTCTTTAAAATCATTTTAGACTATGGAATTAGGTGTGGGCACAGGTTTTTTAGGACGTTTCTAATAGACAGACAGGGGAATTCCAGGCATTGCAAAGGTATTTTAGGAATTTAACATACTTCTCCCATGTTTTATAGAGATTTTCTCTCCTATTATACAAGCTGTGATTTCTGCAACCATACCTATTCTTTTACAATCATATCGGCTCCTTATATGGACTTGTGTATGTGGATGTATAAGACGGGAAGGGATAAACTGTGTATGGTTTACGGTCTTTCTGAGGTATATTCATCTAGTCTAACCTAACCTAGAAAGATACCATCCATTTTAACAAAGCTTACCTAACCTGGATTTCACTCCGTGTAGACCTAAGCTCGACACATTTCTCTCGTTTTACATTGATATGAGGGGGTTTTACAGTGCTCTATACCGGTTTTTGTGAGCGTATCATGCATATTTACATATGTTTTCTTTATAGTATTCTGATATTTATACAGTAACTTCAAGCATTTTCCCAGTCCTGTATTGACATTTGAGCCCAAAAATAACCATTTCCGGAGCACCTATTTTAAGCAATTGCAGTTCTGGAATAGGTTTTTTCCCCGATAATTTGTTACATTTCATGTTCCTTTAAAGATATTGTAACCACTTTTACAGGCTTTCTAGACACTGGACCATGTATTTTAGCGCATATCAGGAATGCTTTGAAGACCTTTTAGTCCTTTAACGAGCATTTTAGGCATGAAAACAGGTATTTTACGGTACTGGTGTAGGCATTTCGAAGGCCACTGGACCAGAAATTGTAGAGCATTTTAGTATCAATTTATGGGCCTTTTAGGAACAGTTGCAGGTATTTTTTTTATTATTTTAGAGCATTTCAGGTGTGGGCATAGGCTTTCAGGACATTCTAGTACACGGGCAGGAGAATTTCAGGTGTTTCAACACCATTTTGGAAACTGAATCAGGTAGTTTCAGGGCATTGCTACAGGTTTTTAATTTTGAATGTATTTTATGTTGTTTTAAGGTATTTTAACACATATGCAGGTATTTTCGAGGTACAGGTAGGAGTATTTGTGGCTCTCGAAGGTATTTTAGGCGATGGATAAGGCATAGGGATAGGCTTTTAGAGTTTTCTGACAAGTGCTTTTTTTTTAAATAGGAGCAGGTATTTTCATGGTATCAGCACAGGTTTTTATATTCTGACAGCTTTTTACAAAAGGGGAGCAAGCATTTTCATTTTATCATTACTGGTTTTTAGAGTATTCTGACAGGTTTTTACAAAACAGGAGCAGGTATTTTCATGGTACAGGCATAGATTTTGAGGTATTTCTGAAGGTCTTTTAGAAACTGCAGCAGCTATTTTTATGACATTGGCACACGGTGTTAGAGTATCCTGATGCTTTTGATAAACAGGAGCAGATATTTTCATGGTATTGGCATTGGTTTTTAGAATGGTATTTTATGTTGATGTTTTAAAGTATATGATACTTCCACAAAGCATAAAGGTAATTCAGGCTATGCTTCGGATATCTTCTAGGACATCTTAGTGGAATTTCAGGGGTACTTTAGGTATTATTACAGATATTTTGAGGCATTTTCATAAATAATTATGGTATTAACAAAGGTGTATTTTGGGATAATTTCATATGGTACTAACAAAGGTATTTCGGAGGTAATTTAGTTAGTAGTTCAGGTACTAACACTGGAATTTTGAAAATAATTTAGTGGCTAATTCAACTTTTAGCACAGGTATTTTACGATAATTTCATTGAGTAAACCAGGTATTAACGCAGGAATTTAGGCTGATTTCAGGATTTGATGTATTTTTTCACTTGTTTTCGATACTTTATAAGCATTTTTATTTGTGTTACAGTACTTTTTTTTACAACTTCAAAGTCCTTTTCTAAATCTTCTGCAAACTTATATATGCTGAGGCGTGGAGAAATAAACTGTATATGGATTACAATCTTTCTGACCATTCTCCAACCATTTGTGATACCCTATGTAACCTAAAATGAAGTAGTCAAAAAAATTAACTTTCGTAAGAATAAATTGTATACCCAGTAAAAATTCATAGGGATAAAGTTATGTGAATGTAACATATGACATTTTCAGAAAATGCCCCTCTGTGTGTCCATCTATGTACATTGTCTCTCAAACAGCACAGCTGAAAAACGAAAAGTACGATAAATACCGAAGTTGGTATTTAAGTTAGCTTCTTTTAAGGATGCGACGCGAAGATTTTCAAGAAACCCCATTGCAAACTAACCTTTACATGGAAAACGTTTGTTATTTTTTATTTTCTCAAAAATGGCTCCAACAGATCTGTATGACTAATCAAATGTATTGGTTGAATTTTCTGCAAATACCTATGAAGTCTGCTCCATTCTGAACGTAAAGAAAAAGAACAAATTGCTACATGAAAAATGTAGAATCCGTTAAAACATACAATTTATGTCCATAATATTTTTTCTGAGATGCTCGTTTCTATTGATTTGAATTTTTCAGTACTTTTAATATATTTTTTGAAGCATTAACTTATTGCTTTCTCGTGTCATTCAAAGGTTGAGATTTCAAAACAAGCATTAGTGACCGCTTTAATGTGTAATGAAACTCGATTATCACGAATTGGATAGAGAAATAAGAATTCATAAGAATAATTTGGAGAAGGGAGATATAAATAAATGATAGCCGGTAGAGAAACCATGTGAATGCAACGCTATTTCAATATCGCTTAAGTACCTCTCTATTCCTAAATCGAAATGGTAACAAAAGTATTTCTGCAAAAATTTAATATGAAATAGGAACAATAAGCTTTTATGAAAATAGTTTGTAAAAGAATGGGTAGAGGAAGTCATGTGAATATAACACCCCAGATTTTATTTTTAGTTAAGCCTAATAGTGGATTTTTTTAAAATTATTATTTATTTCTTATCGAAAAATCCTGAAATTAATAGAAAAATCTGATGTGTTACACTCACATGACTTTCTCTACTCTTGTACAATCTAATTTTACAAACGCCTATTCTCCATATGCTTCATGTTAAACGAGATATCGAGATGTCAAACTTATTGCTAATTTTCTTGTAGATGCAAGGGGAATATGCTAGCTTTTAAGCGATAGTCAAATATTTTAACGCTGGTTGCTATGTGGCGCATTCCATTCTCTTTGCATGTCCAGGACATAAAAAAAATGAATAACGAATTTGAGAAAAAGTATAAGTATTGGAAAATTTAAGGAAATAACAAGCAATATCTCGAAAACGGTTCACTCAACAAAAGAAATGTATATGACATAAGTTGTGTATTTTAATGCGATCTACATTTTTTGTGTAGTAAAATTTTGTCTATCTCTTATGGTTTACCAGTTATGCAAAAGTCGTTCACAATGAAGAATACTTTTGAAGACATTCCCAGAAAATTGGAGATATACATTTCATTTCTCATGACATTATCTTAAACATATGATATTTTTATCAAAATCGTTAGAGCCATTTTTGAGAAAATTAAAATTTTCGAAAAATCTTCCATGTAAAGGGTAGTCTGGGGTGGGGGGATTTTCTTGAAAACCTTCGTGTCGCATCTCTGGAAGATACTGAACCTAAATACCAAGTTTGGTGCGTCTCCGACTGTTCGTTTTTGAGTTATGCTGTTCACAGACACACACACACACAGACACACACACAGACACACACACACACAGACACACACACACACAGACACACACACGGACATGTTTCCAAAAATGCTTTTTTTGGATTCAGGAGGTCTCAAAACATGTATTTCCGGTGAAATCTCGGTATCGAATTTTTGGGTGGAATGCAATACTTCCCCTACTTACTATACGTAGTAGAGAAAGTAAAAAGGTACCTGAAGGACTCTCTGATATCTATATATATTCAATCCAAACATGAGGAATAACAAAAAGTGCTAATCCGTAAATACTGTTAAACATTTAGGACATATCATTTGCAATCACTCAGTACAAAATAAAGGCTTCCTTAGATAATACTGCGAAAATTGACTGAGGTTTTTTTTCTGAGATACTTGAAGCAAGACGATGGTCGGCAATTATGATGATGCCAGGATGGGGTGACAATATTGAAGCAGTACACTTTACCTGCTTCCGATGTCATCTCGTACCTCGTTCTGTCTCGTGCACCAGCTGCTCCAATGGTAGAGCTATGAGCACTTTCTCAGGGTATGCTGAATGTATTGTGAAAGCACAACACCAGTTTAAATCGACTGAGAAACTTAATATGATCTTATACTTGAGCTATTTAAGCGAGAATACTTGAGCTTTTGACGATAAAGAATGAAAGGCGGCTGTGTAGTTTGTTGGGTGCTGGAATTGTAAGGTTCCTTCGCTGGAGGAATTACTGTTGCGGAGGTGTTCTTCTTCTTTCACGCCATTTGACTCTGGAACGGCTGTTAGACAACCAAACATGCCAGAAAAAGTTGTGGACTTTTCATTGGAGCCCTCGGCAACGGGGCTGCGCGGGCCCTATTTCGATCCCTCGGCTTCCAGAATGTGACGGCACTGGTGGGGATAATAACTCATAGTACTCGAAACTATAACAATTGAATTATTATACCTGTAACTTCTGCAGTATCATTTTGCGAAATTTTCGCAATAAATGAAACTACACTGGTATGCAAAACCTAAGGACGAGATGGGTAAAGTAACATAAAAAATGAACTATTTGGTGGAAGTAGATGAAAGCACTGGAGCATGTTGCCAGAGGTCTCTCACACGTACACAGAAAGTTGGACGTCACATGGCGTCAGTGTAGCGAGCCTATAGTGCCAAATCGGTCTGGTCTCGCAACACGGGACAGTTGACGAAACAGGACAAGACAGTGTGTGGCAATTAGCGAGCTGTTACGGTGCACTGTAGTGGTGCTCTTCATTGTAACATGGCCCCTAGACACCATTTGGATGACTTCACATGGTAAAGAATCATCGGGAAACTGGAAGAAGGGCGAAGTGTGACGAGTTGCTCAGGAGTTTGGAATTGCTCACAACATGGTTTCTCCTACATGGGGAACCTTCCAAAACAAAGACACTACTGTCTAAAGGTGAGGTGGTGATCGACCACGCTCAACTACAGCAGCAGATAATCGCTACATTGTGCAACAGGCAAGAAGGGATCCACGCCAAACAGCGGGTGCAATTGCAACCACATTTAACAGGACAGCTAGGCACGCAATCTCATGACACACAGTGGCACGGTGACTACACAGAGGTGGTCTCTTTGCCCGACGGCCAGTACGTTATGTTCCATTGACAACCGCACATCGGCGGCACCGTTTGCGATGGTCCCAAGAGCATCAAAATTGGACCAACGAGAAATGGGGTCGCGTGCTCTTCTCGGATGAGAGCAGATTCAGTCTAAGTAGCACCCTCATCTGTCGAGAGGTGGGAACACGTAATGAACCCAGGAACATCCTTGAACATGATCGTTTTGGTGGTCCGGGTGTTATGGTTTGGGGAGGCGTAATGTTGAATGGGAGCAACACGGTATGCTCACTTGTCAACGTTATTGTGATACTGTACTCCTTCCCCATGTGCGTCTTTTCAGGGGTGCAGTCGGCCTTGACTTCAGTTTTATGGATGACAATGCGCGACCGCATCGAACAGCGCAAGTGGAACGAGAGGATATTCGGCGAATGAACTGGCCAACCCGTTCCACCGATTTAAATCCTATCGAACACGTGTGGGATGCTTTGGGGAGACGCATTGCAGCACATCCACATGCACCAAGGACCATCTAACAGTTGTCAACAGCGCTGTTGGAGGAATGGAACTCCCTACCACAAGAACTGCTTACTAACCTTGTGACCGCATGGGAGCACGATGCAGAGCATGCATTGCTGTCCGTGGTGATCATACACCCTTTTCAGCACCATGTATCTGTTTCTGTAAATCTAGAGAGCCATCATATGTCGTATTGACTTTAGTGTAGCTTATGGTCTATGAATAAAAGTGGCATTTCTGTTCATCTCATTCCATATTTCGTTTAGTTGCCTACTGTAGTATACCGTAGCAGTTCACTCTGTGTATGATTCAAGTTTCATCGAGCTATGTTATTGGCAATGTCACAGCATGCGAAGATTACTTTCGTCCTTAGGTTTTGCACACCAGTGTAGAAGCGTAACTTGCCGTGAGTCGCTAAAACGCTTACCGGGAAGACCCCTCGCTATAGCCGTGAAATATTACTCTCACAAGCGCATCACCGGCCACTTAAAAAAAATAACACAAATAATCACCGGATTATGCACGAATGTGTGCACGAACGAATGTCGATCAGTACCCGTGCCGGTACCAGAGTCTCTGATTTAGATTGTACCATTATTACTTAAGCTCCGCCGACCTTAGAACTACTCCCAACAACTTTATTTCACGCCCGGGCCAATATTCAACTCTCTTCATGCGAGACTCTTACTTCGTTACTGGGAGGCCTGGTTAAACTCTCGCCTTTCACTTTCTTTTTCAGAATTTCTGCCTATGTGACTGTTCAGGCGTACTGAACTTAACTCTAAACCTGCCTTCCCAGAATCTTTAAACTAACGCGTTCTATCCTCGGCTGATACTAATGACTTTAGTTAACATGACTTCCTAATTACCTTCTTTCCGAACAAATATTTCAACTCAAGCTTATTACATTATACATTGATTTAATATATGCAAATTATTTATTGCAATTATTTCTCTATCCTATTATTAACTCTTGAAATTATATTTCCGTCGATAATTACGCTATCATATTCAAGACAGGTAAGACCACCCATATGGAAACAATTTTTCTCTCCTTATATTTTACATAAATTTATCCAGATAGCTAAAGAACTTGTTTTGTCTCCATTTATTTGCCATTTTTAAATTTTCCTATAACATCTCGGGTCATATGGGCGAATTTTTCCTTTGGAACAATTGTTCATTAGCAATGACGTTAGATTGGTATTACTTTTGGTTATTACATTAAATTCACGACATATTCATCAGACTCTAGGGAAGATAGTGAATAAATCCTGACTAAAATTCTCACCCTGAAGCAGAGAATCGAGCCCGAAACCTCCCGTTTTGATGGTTAGCATGCTAATCACCAGACCACGGAGGTGGTAACAGAGAGTAAATATTCATATGCCGGAGGATGAAAAATCTGATGTGTTACACTCACATGACTGTCTCTACTCTTGTACAAACTATTTTTACAAACGCTTATTCTCCATATGCTTCATGTTAATCGAGATGTTAATCTTATTGCTAATTTTCTTGTAGATGCAAGGGGAATTGGTAGGCTTTAAGCTATAGTCAAATATATTAAGAGCTGGTTGCTATGTGGAGTATTCCATTCTCTTTGCATTACCAGGACCAAAAAAAATGAATAACGAATTTCTATTTGGGAAAAAGTATCAGTATTGGAAAATTTAAGGGAATAACAGGCAATATCTCGAAAATGGTTCACTCAAGAAAAAAATTGTATATGACATAAATTGTGTATTTTAACGTGATCTACATTTTTGTGTAGTAAAATTTTGTTTATCTCTTATGGTTTACCAGTTATGCAAAAGTCGTTCACAATGAAGAAAACCTTTGGAGACATTCCCAGAAAATTCGAGATATACATTTCGTTTGTCATGAAAATATCTTAAACATACGATATTTTAATCAAAAACGCTTGAGCCATTTTTGAGAAAATTAAAAATATCGAAAAATGTTCCATGTAAAGTGTAATCTGGGGTAGGGGGGGATTTTCTTGAAAACCTTCGTGTCGCATCTCTGGAAGATACTGAGCCTAAATACCAAGTTTGGTGTTTATCCGACTGTTCGTTTCTGAGTTATGCTGCTCACAGACACACACAGAGACACACAGACACACACGGACATGTTTCTAAAAATGCTTTTTTTGATTCAGGGGTCTCAAAACATGTATTTCCGTTGAAATCTCGGTATCAAAAGTTTGGATGGAGTACAATACTTCCCCTACTTACTATACGTGGTAGAGAAAGTAAAAATGAGTATTGTTGCTGAAAGTTGTAAATTTGCAATACATAGTAATTTTCCTCAGGTCCTGTAGCATACTAATTTTTATTTTATTATTTTTTTAATGTTCCATCATTTCTGTACCGTCTTTAACATCTAAGGTCATATCGACAGCGTTTTGCCTTTGGAACAATTATTGCTCTTTAGCAATGATGTTCACTGGCTTACAGTGCTGTTATCTTTGGATTGGTTATTACATTAAATTCACACACACACATATTCATATTTCAGACACTAGGGAGCATAGGGAATAATCTGGGCTAAAGAAACATTCCCACCCTCCAACCGGGATTCTAACCCGGGACCTCTGGATTTGGAGGTTAGCATACTAACCACCAGACCAAAGAGGCAGTCACTAAGCTTTTGTTCAGGTAGGTCAAACTGTATAGTTGAAAATAAGTGAAGGGCATATCTTTGAATGCTTTACTTGTTTGCTCAAGCTAAACGACAAAACTGTCCAAACTGTTCTCCAAACCATACCAAAATTATTCATATGAATTACAAGGTAAGTATATGCTATAAACATAACAGAACATGAATATTAAATTTTAAACATTTTAAACTCTGCTTTACCCCTTAGTACCCGAATATTGCAATAACATCTGTCATACTCCCAATGAAGGAGCTATAAACTACTGCGATATTAACATTTAATGGAATAGAAGTGAAATTGAGTGACATGACTATGAAAAAACGCTCTTAAACTTCTATGTGTTATTATTTATTTATTTATTTATTTTTACTTTCTCTACTACTAATCTAGAGGAAGTATTGCATATAACTCAAAAATTCGATAACGAGATTTCACCGGAAATGCACGTTTTGAGACTGTGTGAATAAAAAAAACATTTTTAATAAAAGGTCTCTGTATGTGTGCGTGAGTGCGCGTACACACCTACAGGCATAAGGTGTGTGTAGTGGTTCTTGGATTTATCACTACTGAACGCCATCTGGTAGCGCAGCGTAACCATCTTGGTGACCAAGTATACGTCCAATATGGCTGCGTCACTGTTTCACCGCTACAAATCACTCCCTAAATATGGCGGTGCGTGATCTTTCAACATAACTGTTGCGACAAGTCGGTTACTTGGCTGTTGGCCAACTCTCTCCTGCCCTGCTAACCCCCGCGTGTGTGTATATATAATCGCCCAGCAAAGTCTGCAGAGGATGAGTACTCGACAGGACACGCAGGAGGAACAATGCAGATCAGCTCATCGCATACCGGGAAGTCCTCTCTGGGCCAAAAAGCGCCCGAAGGGGGAGACTTATTGTTACAAAAGGGAAACTTGGAGATCGCCGTACACAAAGGAAGCATCACAACCAGAGTCACGGTGTAGTACGCGCCTGTTATATTATGTTTGACAGCTGCATATATTTTAAAACTAATTGCTGTCAGTAGTTTGAAGAAAACGGTATTTGTTTGCGGGCAAATGAAATAACGCGACTTTGAAGAGATTGTCTTTGTATTTAAGAATGTAAATTATAGAAAAGGTAACTTTGTTTAATGCCATTAAATAAGGCTTCTTTACAGGGCATAAGTATCAGTTGACCAAATTGTGAATGGAAAAGTATTTAACTTGGTATTCAGTATACTGAGAAAATTTCCTGTTTAACGAGTTTACAGAATACTTGTGTAAAATTTGATGGTCATAAATTTTGCAAGAGTATTTTCATTTTATTTTTATTGTATTCTTGGTTTATTTGGATGTTGGGTAATTTTATTGGTTAATGGATAACGAATTATTTTGTTAACCTGAACTTTTGATTTATGTTTTACACACGTTTTGGTTTCCCTCTTCAATCCCATACCTTTCGTGTTTCCTTATTTATTGTTACAAGAATGTTAGTGGAAAGGGGCCAATATTGAGAAAAAGTAAAGAAAACCATCACCACGTAACAACAGCATAGCTCAAATACGAAAAGTAGTTGGCATTTAAATTCAAGTATTTTCCAAGTTTACGACAAGAAGATTTTCAAGAAAATCCCCCATAAACCAAACAATTCTTTACAGGGGAAAATATATTTCAATTTATCAAAAAGGGCTTTAAAGATTTTGATTATAATACGAAGTTTAATATATTTTTATGACAAATAAAATTTATATTATGAACTTTCTGGGAATAGTTCTAAAGACCTGTTCATTCTGAGTAACTTTTGTATAATTGATGAGCAACTGGTAGGCAGAATCTTACTAAATAAAAAATGTGGATCTCGTTAGAGCACACCATTATATCATATAACATATTTATGCTGTTAACCATTTCTGCGATATTCTTCTATATTGGTTTGAATTTTAAATATTTCTTTTTTCAAGTGATAAGTCAATATTCGTCCCTTTTTTAGGTGGTCATGCAAAGAGAACAGAATTTCAAAGCCATCAATTGATCATGGATTTGACTATCGCTTAAGTCTACTGTATTCCCCTGTACTTGCAATAAAATATTAATAAAACAATTTCTGTAAATGTTATCTCGAATTAATATGAAGATTACTTTGTAGAAAATTTGGGAACAGAAAGTCATGTGAGTGTAACACATCGTATATGATGTAATATGAATCTGAATGCTCTCTGCATTTGATATTGGTATAGGTTTCCAAAAACAGAATGCAAAACCACGTTGGGCTCTAGGAGTATTTAGCTCCTTATTTAAAGATTAAACTTAACCCCAAGTTATGAAGAAAGTACGAAAGAAGACGAGAACGAAGCAGAAGGTAATTATAAACTTGTACGAAGCCTTAAAGCGCATATGATGCGAGTGGGATGGCTCAAGCGGCAACGTATGTGGCCCGCATTCGGGAAGTCTCGGGTTCGATTCCTGGTGACCGCTTAATCTGATATGGGGTTTTTCGTGGTTTTCCCTGGTTGATAAGGCGAATGCTGAGTGGTGTCTTCTACGATGACTCTCCTCTCCCGCCCATTTGCTCTCATTTCATTTCCCTCTTTCAATTAACAGGTTGACTCCAGGGTTGTGTGTCGGTCGGTGGCGGATAGATGGCTCAGGAGCTTGCGCTTTGGAACTCCTCGGCGCTGTCAGATGGCAGCCGTTCGAGCCGTCACTTCTAGGTCGAGCTTTCCCCAGTCTGCAATGGCTTGGGAGGGACACCGCCGAGCGCTCTCGGCCGGGTGTTAAAGCCAGTAACTATTAGGGAACTCTGCATGCACGGAAAGTCGGGTAGGTGAGGCTAAAGTGGCAGAAATAAGAAAGAACTACATGACGGACAGCTAAGGCCTTCCTTATATAGGGTCTTTCAACAAGAATGTCCTATCTAACATGTGATAGCTGCCGTTGTTATTGAGTTACAGCAGTCATTTTTTACTTTCTCTACTACGTATAGTAAGTAGGGGAAGTATTGTATTCCACCTAAAAATTTGATACCGAGATTTCACAGGAAATACATGTTTTGAGACCCCCTGAATAAAAAAAAGCATTTTTAGAAACATGTCCGTGTGTGTGTCTGTGAACAGCATAACTCAGAAACGAACAGTCGGGAAAACCCAAACATGGTATTTAGGTTCAGTATCTTCCAGAGATGAGACACGAAGGTTTTCAAGAAAATCTCGCTACCCCAGATTACCCTTTACATGGAACATTTTACGAAAATTTTAATTTTCTCAAAAATGGCTCTAACGATTTTTATTAAAATGTCATATGTTTAAGATATTTTCATGACAAATACAATGTATATCTCGATTTTTCTGGGAATTTCTCCAAAAGTATTCTTCATTGTGAACGACTTTCATAACTGGTAAACCATAAGAGATAAACAAAATTTTACTACACAAAAATGTATATCGCATTAAAATAATCAATTTATGTCATATACATTTTTTTGTTGTTGAGTGAACCATTTTCGAGATATTGCTTGTTATTCCCTTAAATTTTCCAATATTGATACTTTTTCTCAAATGGAAATTCGTTATTCATTTTTTTTGGTCCTGGTAATGCAAAGAGAATGGAATACTCCACATAGCAACCAGCTCTTAATATATTTGACTATTGCTTAAAGCCTACCAATTCCCCTTGCATCTACAAGAAAATTAGCAATAAGATTGACATCTCGATATCTCGATTAACATGAAGCATATGGAGAATAAACGTTTGTAAAAATATTTTGTACAAGAGTAGAGAAATTCATGTGAGTGTAACACATCAGATCTTTTCATGTGGTTACAGTTGTTATTGACAAATAGCCACGAAACGTTACAGCATTCAGCAACGCGTAGACATTGTGAAAATACCTTCCGTATATTGCGTGAAGTTTACGGTGTGCATAATCGTCCCTGCGAGAGAACGATTCGGTGTTTGATCGATAAATTTGAAAGAAGTGGTTCTGTCAGCGATCAAAGAACGCCTGTACGTAATCGACGTAAGCGCTACAACGAAAACATTGGCGCCGTTCGTGCGTGTACACTAGGACGGAAACAATCGTCAAACGCAAGAATTGGGGCTTTCGCCGACCAACTTGGCGAATTCTGCTTCTGGACTTGAAGTTTCACGCTTACAAAATGGTGTTAACTCAAGAAATAAAGCCCAACGACCATAAGTTGTTGCCGTGTATTCGCTGACTGGGCTATGGAGCAATTGGAAGCAGACCCGGATTTTTGTCGAAACATCATCTTCAGCGACAAAGTCCACTTTTGGATGGATGGTTGTGTTAACAAACAAAATTGCCGCTATTGGAGCAATCACAATCCAATGCAGATTCAAGAATGACCACTTCATCCCCAAAAGGTTACTATGTGGTGTGTATTTTGGTAGGGTGGAATCATTGGTCCATAGTTTTTCCAAGATGAAGATGGAGAAGCTCTAACTGTCAATGGAGAAAGATACCGGGCTCTTATAAGGGACTATTTTTGGCCTCAATTGGATGGTATGTATCTCAGAAACATCTGGTTCCAGCAAGATGGTGCCACATGTCATACTGCTCTCGAAAAAATCGATCTTTGGAGAAATTCAGAGGTTTCATCATTTCTCGTGGTGGTGATGTTAACTGGCCCCGAAGGTCATGTGATTTAACCCGTTGGATCACTTCTTGTGGGGTTATGCTAAATCTCGAGTTTATATCAACAAGCCAGAAACAGTAAATTATCTTATGAATAAAATCACGCGTGTTATTCGTGAAGTTGGACCTAATTTACGTTCTTCTGTCATTGAAAATTGAGTCAACCGTATACGCGCAACCCAACGAAGTCGCGGCGGTCACTTAACTGATGTTCTGTTCCACACGTAATGACATTAATTGTGTTCCAAAATAAAAAAAGAAATAAACCTCTATCATTTATAGAACGTGTTTTACTTAAGTTCAAAGATTCACTCTTGTTGAAATACCCTATACATGGATAATAGTTATAGGTTTAGGTTATACAGCGGAGGGAGACATCTCACGCATTGCGACCTACATAGATCTATTGTGGCTATCACCGGGAAAATTGCGAATCAGCTGGAGAATTTAGTGTCGTGCCAGCATGTTGCCTCAGCGGTTAGAGCAACCGGACAGAAACCGGGAGATCCGTGATTCAAATCCCGGCTATGACATTGAATTTTTCAGTCACCTGATTCTATTGTTAGAAAGTTTATTTTTCCATCTACTTCATTTTAATCCAGATAAACCTTTTCAGAAATAGCTACATTACACGCTTCTTTAGGATACAAAGAGAACAATGATAGTCAAATGTTTAAGAACTAGTCGCTACACGCTGGCCTTAAAATTCCTGACATTATTCCGTATGCGGGTAGGATGATTATTCTGTATGTGGGTAGGAGTATTATCCCGTATACGGGTAGGATGTACGAAACGTTAACAAACTTACGGAAGCGGGGTTTTTTAATACGCAGAGTTGATTGTGTAGTATCCTGGGTTCTCATTTGAGTTTAGACACGCAGATCCCTCGGCTACGCCCTGTCGTCGCTAGTTCTCCTTTCCTAAGAAAAAAAAACCATCCCTCGGCTACGCTTTGAGGCTGAGGGTCCTCAATCCCTCGGCTACCCCTTGCGGCTTAGGGTCCTCGATGTTACAACATTGAAACCCCAATTCCCCTTTCCATGCAATCGCCAGAAACAACGGAAAATCGGTGGGACTTGAAAAGAATGACAAAGTATTGAACAAATCGAACCATTATTAACGGATATCTCGGAAATGGTTGATACCAAAAAAAATAGTTATTTAAAATAAATTGTATGTTTTAAAGAGATCTACATTTTTTTGTGTAATACGCTTTCGTCTATCACTTAACGTTTACCAGTTATTAAAGATTATGCAAAATTCCTTCCCAATAAAGAGGACTTTACAGGATATTCCCAGAAAATGCAAAATGTATGTTTCATTTGTCATTTAAATATCTTCATATATGGTACCTTTATAAAAATCTTTAGAGCTATATTTTAGAAAATCAAACATTTTGTAAAATGTTCCATGTAAAGATTAGTTTGGGGTTGAGGGATTTTCTAAAAATCTTCGAGTCGCATCTTTGAAAGGTACTAAATCTAAATACCAAGTTTGGTATTTATCCAACGTTTCGTTTTTTAGTTATGCTGTTCACACACACACACGCACAGGGACTTTTTCTAAAAATCTAATGTGCTACATTCACATGGCTTTCTCTATCCTCTATCTTATTAGTAGGTATAAAATTATTATTCTTACCAAAGCTTATTTTCCTATCTAGTTCATTTTAATCGAGATAAATCTTTCCAGAAATAGCTGCAAAACACGTTTCGTTATAGATAGAAAGAGAAGAGCGATAGTCAAATGTCTTAGAACTGGACGCTATACGCTGGCTTTAAAATCCCATACTCCTTCCATGACATCACGAAGAGTTAAAAATCGACAGCAGTTTAAAAGAATGAACAGTTTGAATCATCAGTAAGGGATATCTCAGAAATGGCTGATGCAATAAAACATTATTTAAAATAAGTTGTTGGTTTTAAAGAGATCTACATTTTCTGTGAGGTATGTTTTTGTCTATACTTAACGTTTACCAGTTATACAAGATTAGGTATACCAAATTACTTTCCAATGAAGAGGACTTCAAAGGCTATTCCCAAAAAATTCAATACATAAACTTTATTTTACATGTAAGTCTCTTAAATATATAGCATTTAAATCCAAAATTGTTAGCCATTTTTAGAAAATAAAACATTTCGAAAAATGTTCCATATAAAGGGTAGTTTTGGTGGGAGGATTTTCTCGAAAATCTTCGTTTTGCATCTTTGAAGATGTCCAACTTAAATACCAAGTTTGTTATTTATCCGACTTTCCTTTTTTGAGCTATGCTGTTCACACACACACACGAATCTTTTTGTAAAAATTATTTTTTTATTCAGGGGGTCTCAAAGCATGTATTTCCAGTGAAACCTCGGTATCGAATTTTTGGGTGGAATGCAATACTTTCTCTAACTACTATGTACGCGGTAGAGAAAATAAAAATACACTTTTTTGGATTCAGGGGGTCTCAAACATGTATTTCCTGTGAAATTTCAGTATCGAATTGCAATACCTTCTCAGGCCTACTAGGTACGCGGTAGAGAAAGTAAAAATGTAACCTAACTGAGGAGCCGTAATAGAGATTGTTGAAAATGCAAGCTTCAGAAGTGAATACCGTGTGTTTATCAAAGCAGAAAGAAATAAAGTACATATCAACTAAATTAATCTCTAATTCATTAATCACCTTTAAAGAGAATTTTAAGCGAGTTCAGACTCACTTTCAGAACAATTACCCCTTTCTCCGTCCTTTGCTGCGCTTCGATTTGGTTTCTTCCCCCGGGCTGTCATTGTGCGCTTTGGAATCTATGGCTTTCACCTGTTTTCTACCTTCTATTTTCAATTTGAAATTCTAAATTTCACAATTTCCAGGTACTCTAATACTATTGTATGCAGACATTACTTGTTTCTTTACGTTTGTTGTTAAGTCTTATAGATTTGCTGAATATTGCCGTTTCTCCTACTGTCTTTCTGTGAATGCAGGCCGAGGCAAAGAAGCCTTGCATTGCGTAGCGGCTTAGGAAGAAATTGTTTTGATGCTAATAAAAGCTATTTTCCGAAATATATATCGTGTAGTTTTGAGCGGAACTGATGCATTTAGGAGCTTTTTTCTGTCCTCGCGTCGTTTTTTTTTCATAAATGAAACAAACAAAAAAACCAACAAATTCTTCCAGTGTGCATCTTGTCCTGATTAACATATGTAAACACTGGCCTCCATTCTGTTGCGCACTATGTCGCATTTGCAAGCACGTGTCGCTATATCAACGTGCGCGTCAATGCTTCTCAGGTTCAATAGAAAGCTGAATCGCTTGTTGACCTTTGCTTATAATTCTTTCGCCGATAATCAGGTTATCGAGAAGTCATGCCATAAAAGTTTTCATTAAAATAATTTACCATTTCTGTGCATACTAATTTTTGTCATCCCAGTGTCATGTATTGATTTACCCACGGCAATGATTAACAGGTTTTGGAAAGAAAATAGTAAACAATACCTGTGCAGAATGAAACTAAATAAGCTACGCAGTAGAATGTAGATTAAATAAGTTATGAATATCCGAACAGCCACTGAATAATTTAACATTATCTCCACAAAAAAAATTATCTAATGTGACACATGACTTTCTCTACCAATGTTTCAACAAAATGTTCCTACAAAAGTTTCATTCTTCTACCTAGTTTTTATTAATCGAGATAAATATTTGCAAAAATGGTTTTATTACATATTACCTTGTAGGTAAAGGTAGTGCAGGAGGTTTAAGGTTTTAAGAGCGGTTAACTATGTGATTGCTTAAGAATTCTGTTCTTTTGCATGAACACGAGGGAAGAAAGAAAATATAAAAAACCCAAACTTTTATTACACCTGAGAAAAATATAAGTATTTAAAAAATGAAACCAATAACCAGGAATGTCCCTCTGAAATAGTGAATCCACAAAAAAACATAAATAAATTGTGTGCTTTAACGAGATCTACATTCTTTGTGTAATAAGATTTTGTCTCTCTTACGGTTTACCAATTATTCAAAAGTCATTCAGAATGAGGAGAAGTTCACAGGCTATTCCCAGGAAATTCAACATATACATTTTATTTGTTATGCAAAGATCTTACACATACGGTAATTTAATCAAAATCTTTAGGGTAATTTTTGAGAAAATCAAAAAATAAAGAAAATTTACCTAGTTTGGTATGTTATCCGGACCGTCCCCGTAGTGCAGTGGTAGCACGCCTGCTTCTGGCTCAGGGGACCTGTGTTCGATTCCCGCTATTGGTGTGGGGATTTTTCCCCCATTGGGAGGAGTAGTATTAGTCCCGGATGAGCCAATTGTTTTAACGATAATCCTGCCGCTAGGGGCGCTGGTGTCGCTAGTGTCGGTGCGTGCGACGGCGGCGGCGGTAAGTTTGAAAAGCGCCCTGAGCGGTAGGATTATCGTTATTGCAATTGGCTCATCCGGGACTGTTTTCTTTATTTATAATTTGAATACAGTACATTGGATAAAGATATGTATACATAGTTTTTTGATTAACATGATGTATTATTTGCTTAACATATGAATACATAGTTTGAGAATAACATAATGGATTATTTAATTACAGGAGATTAACATATGAATAGAATAAATGGACAATATAAGAAATATTAGGAGAAAAAAAGCACATTAAAATTCATAGTTTTTGTTTTGAGGCACTAGGACACACAGATTTCGCGCACAACAATGATTTTAAAGTACGTGGTGCACTTTGAGTCCTCGTCATCGCTGCTGCTGCTATCGGCGGTAAATTGGTGGATAGGTTTGGTGATGCAGGTGACGAGCAGGTGAGAGAAACTTTCGTTGACGAACTCGGTGAAGGTTGGTATATAGATGGGGATGGTAAATTCGTTGTAATGGCTGGTTGAGAAGCATCCTGTGGATGTGACTTTGTTGGTTAGAGCAGGAATGTTGCTGTTGCCGAGGTATATGACGCATAGTGCGTCTTGTTTATGCTGGTGTACTTTGGTAGGTACGCATTTGACGTGGACGGCGTGAGCCCCTTGGACGTCGAGTGTGATGGTGACAACTCTGCTGTTGCGGAAATAGGAGTTGGAGATGCAGAGGATACGGATAGGTGAAGCTGCGTTGAGAATGAGTTGTAGGTTAAGATTGTTCCCCACGGGGACGGGGTAGGTTTCGTCGGACATTATTTAGGGTTATATGGGGAGAACGTGACGATGTGACGTTTGAAACCGCTGCGTAGTTTTTCCTCGCCTGCGTATATGATGCAGAATGAGTTAGAGTTGAGTTTGTTGACGAGTTCTGGAGAGGCTTTTGCAAATCTTGTTGGTAGGAAAACTTCTGTGTCGTTGTCGAGTTTGGCGACGAGCTTTGTACCGTGAACGGTGTCGATTGTTTTGACGCCGACGACGCGATATGGTACGTGCTGTTGAAGCGTAGATACGCTGAGAGTGTGGGCGCTGCTGGAAAGTTCTTCTAGCTCTTTAAGGACGTCCTGTGACATTCTGACGGCACAGATGGCAGTTTTTGATAAACGGGGGAGGACCGTCTATATGAGTGGTTTGATGAGGAAGGTTGTAGTGTTGTTTACACCTGCGATAAGGTGCGCAAACTACCTGTGCGTCTGCGGGAAGTTGGTTCCACACAAGGTCGACGTCGCTTGGGGGATAACGTTCGAAGATGTATATGCCGTTCTGCAGCAGCACTTGGCGTTCCCTGGGCAGTAGCAGGTGGATTCTTCGTCCGTTATCGAGATACCGATAGAGCACGATGAAGCAGTTCATGTGGTGTTTCTAGCGGAGTACCTTCGAAGGAATTGCTGAATTTGCTTGTTCAGATGATCGAGGTCTTCGTAGAAACCGTGTTGACACTGCGTGCACAGGAGGGTGAGACGGTGCTTAAGTTCGCAGCTGCACGTTTGGTGAAAGCAAAACGAGCAGTGGAAGTCTTTACACGACGGTCCTGGCATTCCCCACGGCTGGCTAGCACCGAATGAAGGGGTAAAGAATGCGCGTGCATAAATATAACCCAACTGCCGGAAGCAGGAAATCACTGGTGGGGGAAAAGTTCGTTGGAGATTTACCACATCAGGGGAAGCACTGGTGGGGGAAAAGTTCGTTGGAGAAACACCACATCAGGGGAAGCAGAGGTGGGGGAAACGTTCGTTGGAGGTTGGCTACATACGCCGGAAGCGCTTTGCGATTATTGCACAACATCCGCAGGAAAAACACTGTGTCCGTTGATTTAACGGTTTTCGCCTTGGAGGAGAACTCTGTTTTGAACGGTGCTGAACATGCAAACGACCACATGAGGGGGAAGCACTGGTGGGGAAAAGTTGGTTGGAGAATTACCACATCAGGGGAAGCACTGGTGGGGGAACGTTCGTTGGAGGTTCACTACATCCGCAGGAAAAACACTGTGTCCGTTGATTTAACGGTTTTCGACTTGGAGGAGAACTCTTTTTTGAACGGTGCTGAACATGCAAACGACCACATCAGGGGGAAGCACTGGTGGGGAAAAGTTGGTTGGAGAATTACCACATCAGGGGAAGCACTGGTGGGGGAACGTTAGTTGGAGGTTCACTACATCCGCCGGAAGCGCTTAGCGATTATTGCGCAACATCCGCAGGAAAAACACTGTGTCCGTTGATTTAACGGTTTTCGACTTGGAGGAGAACTCTGTTTTGAACGGTGCTGAACATGCAAACGCCGTGAATGTGATCGGGTATGATATAGGATGCTTCGCGACCCGAATGCGGGAGCGAAGGGCGCGAGATGTTTGGGTGAGGTGCGGTTGGAACGCTGGTAGAAAAACATGCGCACTAAGAACTATTTTGTGAGATGCGCAGTGCGAAATGGGTGTTGAGGAAATGATGAACCTCGAGGAATGTTCTAAAATTGGCGCACCGTATGTACTTGGTGAACTGCGTGAAATTCATGTCATGTAAGGGAACGTTGGAGGCATGGTTGTGAAGCATGTACTTGTGGTATGCCATGATTTGATTTTGCACGTCCGTCTCTTCCTTCTTTTTGTGATAGATGATGTCGGTAATGATGCGCTGCAGGGTATGCAACACGTGCCATTCTTGTTGGTTGAGCGTAACGGATGCGCCTTGCGGTTCTTTGAAAACGAGCTTTAGCTTTCCGAACACAAACTTAAACACGATGGTGACGCTGTCGCTGAACTGAAATTGCTGTAGACGTCCCTGCGGGTCATTCAAGCGTTTGTGAATGATGGGGATGGCTTCGACGAGTTTGTGCCACTGCGAGGAACTCATGACGACTGCGTTGTGCTGTCCACATTTGGCAATGGTGACGACGAGATGGTGCGGCGGCCGGGGGGAGAATCCCACACTGACGAATTTAGTTTGTTGCGGGTTGAGGAAGTAGATATCCGCCAGAGGACCCACAACTGCACTGTGTTGGAACTGTGCTGGCGGAGCAGGGCTGTCGGGATGCTGTTGGAGGTCGAAGATGGGTAGTTTCCTTTTTTCCCCGGGTTTTGAGGTGGTCGGGGTTCGACATCCGGTTATACTGGAACACACAAAACAATAATAATAATGTGAGGGATAGAGAGAGATAAACAGGATAGAAAAAAAGCAAGCTAATACATAGGTGCGGACCTACCTGGTCGGCGTGCTGCATGGCAGCAGGACTGTATCCGCGCGCTGCATGGTACACTCTGAATGAGGCGAGCGGCACCGTGACGTTGCTTTTTATATGAGCAGGAGCGTCTTCTGAAAGCACGTGCAAGACGATAGATTAGCTTAGATGTGCTGAATAGTGACACACACACACACACACACACACACACGTACTCACCTTCAAGGGTTGACAAGTTTGCCGAGCGTCAGAGCACTTTGCGCGGCATGCGTTTTTGAACGTTTTGCGAATGACGACATCATTATGCGCGTGATTGCTGACGTGAAATTTTGAGAAGAATGTATGCTTAGGCAAGCCGGAGCAGCGGTGGGTGAGGTAGGCGATGACGTAATGACCGCACGTGGTGCTGTCGAAACCTTGCAGCCTTCTAGCGTTGGTGGACCAATGCGTCCCGCAGACCGAATTTAAGAACCGGAGAAAATGGGGTAAAAGCGGTCCTATGCCGTAACTGTCAAAATATTCTGCATGCGAGTTTTTGTCCACAAAGATGCAAACCCAGTGTTGCCCTGATTTGGTGCTGGGGTCGGTGTTAGCCACTAGCGCCAAGGGAGGCGTTCGAATGCCGTGAAGTACGGGTAGTTTATCGCAGGGGTAGACGCCTAAAAAGTGAGAGCGCGTAGAGGGACATGTCGATAGAAACCGTTGAATTTGAAAGGTGTTCATGATACCAAAATGGATCGGTTGGCGTCGATTTCGACCGTGCGATGTATTTCCGCTAGCAGCAGAAGTATGACCGGTTCTGTCAATTTATCGGCAAAACCGATGCTTATAGAGACGGTTCCGTGGCGCTGACCCGAGATGTGAGACTCGTTAGCGCTCATGTCTGCAGTGAGATCGAAAACCATTATCGTATACCCTTGCGGGTAGGTTTCTCTGGAGATGGAGTGTCCCTCGTCCTTGAAATGAATGCCTAGGCCGTCCTGCAGGGTTTGAAAGCATTGCAAATAGTGTCCTTTTGTAAAGTCGGGTTGCAGAGGTTGGGAGGGAACGGGTTGCCCATTCACGTAGAGCTGAAAGAAGTTCATTTTAAAATGTTTCAAGTTGTACGGATTTGAGTTAAAATGGCCGGAATAGGCCTTGTCGGTGACCATGGCTACTACCACTCTCCTTGGAACTTGCCCTACGCACACGTCGCTAAACGTCATTGCCCTGGACTCCTTGGGGATGCTGAGAGCGTGAAAGCTGACGTCTTTGAGATGGTACTTTGCGTTGCCCTTTGCGAGCACGGCCTGGTGCGCGAGCTTTATGGTCGGCGAGGGCCGCACCGATTTTAAGCGCAGCGTGGCAGACACGATGTCGCCGTACCCCTTAAAGGTATCTACGTCGGAAAACAGATAAAACTGGGGAGAGGCGGGAGTGAGCTTGACGGTCATGCTAACGTTGTTCAAAAGCAGCTTCTCCTGTCTAAAAAGAGCGTTGGACAGAGGACCGATGAGCTGCACGACGTTGCTCCCTTTGGTAAACCCCTGACGCCACTGAAAACCCGCATTGGCGATAAAAGTGTCCATGATGCCTGCCGTGTCCTTTCTCCAGAGGGTAGATTCTAGTTTGGTGTTCATGGCATCTTCGGAGTAATTGAGAAGCGTCTCGAGGTAGGTTCTATAGGGGTAACCGGCTTGCGGCATGGAGACGATGACGTTATTGAGGGTTACCTCCATCTGTTGAAACAGGGAATTTAAGGCGTTGTTGACCAGAGTGGCGTTAGCGTCAGCGTTTAAGGCCTCTCCTTTGTCATCTACAATGCGCACCATGAGTTCGAGTACGACGTAGGTCAGGTCTAGGTAATCGTCCGCATTTCCGGAATAATGAAAGGTGATGGGGGCATTTTTCATTAAAGTGTTTTGAGGGTTTAGGTATAGGAACCGTGACTCCTCGATGCTCATCTGAACCGGCACCTCTGTAAAGAGATCCAGTTCGGAACTCATGTGGACGGTCGCGTCTGCCATTACGAAAATACGTCTTGCACCTTGCGCCTACCGCGTTTCAGCTTGGACTGCTTGCTCTTTCTGGATTTGCTCGGTTTTATTCTCTTGAGACGACTGGCGCCGGAACCGAGCATGGCATCGAGCTTTTTGTCGGCTTTTCGCTTTAAATTGTATCCGGACTCCTTGAGCCTCCGCTGGAGCGCTTGCTTCGGCGCTGCTCCCGCCACAGTCACATCGGACAGAACGTGAGCGCCCGCCTTTAAGGCCTCCTTTCCGACTGCTTTTGCTCCGCTCTTTAAAAACGGTAGCAACCTTCTGAAGAGTCCTCCGAGGGCTGAAAAGAGACCGCTGCCTCTTTGGTAGCGCTTGCCCCTGTAGAGAGCGAAATCGCGATGGTGGAACGCTCCGCCGGTCTGATTCAGGTAGTACCGCGTTACGGCGTGCACGTCCATTACGCCTGTTTCGGACGAAAAGCGAGAACTACAGTAGAGGAAAATCCGTCGGCGAATGGCAAGAGATCGCCGTAACCGTTCCTTAAATCTATGTTGACCGTCTTGAAGTCTTGCTGAATCAAGGGTACCCAATTTTGGGGAAAAAACGTCTTTTCGTCGCTCATGTAAGTTTTGTTGCTTCTTTCGTATTCCACGGCAGCGCTCTCTATGACTTGGGCGAAGGTGTCGCCCACGACTTGCGGGGACACTAGATTACAATAGACGAACATTTCGTAAGGAAACCCCATATAAGGATCTACGGGGTGTTTAGCAGCTTTTTCGAGAACGACGTTGACGTAGGGTTCGAAACCCAACATTTTTGCCATAGCGGGCGTTAAGAGCAAACTGTGGATGCGGTGTAGAGGTCCCGGAGGGTCCTCCGATTTTGAAACGTCTCGTTTGGGTCTGACGGAACGAGCCGCCGCGGGTTTCTGCTGCCCCGAAGCCCGGGGCTTCGGTTTCGGTTTCGGCTTGGGTCTCTGGTGGGGCGCATCGTTGAGAGCTTCGTATTCGCCGACCGCGTACGGTACGACCGTGCGCGCGACATTTTCCACAAACCCGTCGAACGGAATGTCGGGTAGTGGTTCGGGATGGGCGACGGCGGCATTCACGCCCACCGTCTGCTTGCGCTCGTCGAAGAGGAAGAAGTTTTCCACGTGCAAGTGTTCGAGTAGAACGGCGTTGACGAGGTTCACCAAGTCTTTGGGATTGTGCACGATGCCTTGCGGCATTTGCAAACTGAATTTGGAATGCGTTGGGAGGAGCGTCATGGTGTACTTGGCGCCCGCGAGACGGGCATGGTCTGGCGAAAGGTTATAAAATTTCACCGGATACCTGACCTTTTGCAGGGCGACCTCCCATTCTCCCTGCAGAACGATTCTCTCGGGCAAGATGTTAGAAAATCTAGCCGTGGTGTTGTCGGTAAAGTGTTCCATGGAAGCGTTGCTCACGAGAGTGATGGAGAAGGGCTTGGTCTTAATCATGTCGAATCGACGGTCGAAGCCAGAACCCACGAGTTAAACTTTGCCGGATACCCCTTCCACTTTACCAAGACCTGCTTGCGGCGCCCTCGGCCCTTGGTCTGTAAAACGCGCTCGATCTTAAACGTCCGAGGTAGCGCGACCTTTTGTAGCTCCTGGGTGTAAAATGTGCCGTCTATGGTTTCTCCGGCCAGATCCTTCAACTTACATACCACCGGCCGACCGCGCACCACCTCGGCTATCCGAAATATTTCGTCCGTCCAATTCTGCTCGTAGCCCTTGTCGAATTTCATTTTTTCTTTAGAGATGCGCACGTGATCGCCGACGGAAAATGTGGGTTTCCCTGCGCGAGGTAGGGTCCTATTTGCAAAGAGATTGCGGTACACTCGTAAAATGTTAGATTCGTTCACGTCCTTCGGAGCCATTTTTATGGACCTGTGATGCGAGCTATTGTACGACTCGAGTAAGGCCGGAAGGACATCCAGGTATCTGTAACTGTTTTTGTGCGTGAAATACCTCCACATCTTGGTTTTTAAGGTGCGGTTGAAGCGCTCCACGACGCTGGCTTTAACGTTATTTTTGGTTGTGTAATGTTTCACGTCGTGTTTCTTCAGAAAGTCGCGAAAAGTCTTGTTGGTAAACTCTGTTCCCTTGTCCGTCTGGAGGACCCTGGGGACGCGTTGGGAGAATATGGAGCGAAACGCTTGCGCGACCTCGGTACCCAGCTTCGATTTCAGGGGTACGGCCCAAGCATATTTGGAAAATACGTCGATAACGGTCAGAATGTACACGTAAGGTTTGTTATGTTCCCTCACGCTGTTCATGACGTTTAGATCGGCCTCCCAAAGATCGTCCATATTCGTCACGTGATAACATCTGGTGGGGAACCGCTTTCTGACCGGTTTGTGCAGAGTGTAACTGTCCCGGGTTCGAAGAAAGGACTCGATGTTCGCCTTAGACGCGCCCGTGGCCTTTCGAAGGGGCTTGACCGTGCCCAAACCGGCATAGTGTTCCGGTCTGGCATAGTATCGCCTTAGCGCCTTCCATTCCTTCATGCTTTACTTGTACAGGGGCTGCCAGACGCGCTTGCGAAAATGGTACGACGCGGAAGGCGATTTCGATTTCTTTTTCGGAGTGGCAGGGTTCGCCCTCTTCTTTTTGCGAGGCGAGAGCAGGTTGACCTTTATGGTTCGGGGTTCGACCTCCTGCTTCACCGGCACGCGCTCGTGCACGTCTTCGTAATCGTCGTCGTCGTCGTCGTCGCCGAGGAAGGGCTTTCTGACTTGTGCCACGAGATCGAGGTAGTTGTCCAATTTATGTTTTACGAGCCGCCACTTTTCGTCGGCAGAGAGCTTTGCGCTCTGCAGGTTCCGAATTTCTTTAGCCAATCTGGATATGGTGCGGTCTACAGCGTGAAGCTTGTCGACGGTCTTCGGTTGCGGTGCAACCAGGATCTGCCTGCCGTACTTCATCCTGTTAATTTCGACACTAGCGCGCCGCCGAGCGAAGCCAGGACGGGTAGGAGGAATGCCGGCAAAAAACCTCCTTTTTGAACCAAGATGCTCTTCTTCTTCTTCAGAGGAACCCGTTTATCCGTCAACTTCCTCCAAGAAGCCTTGTGCTTCTTTAGGCGAGCCAAGCACTTTGCGGGAAGTTGCACGTGACCTCTGCACACGTTGAGCATGCATTCGCTAATGGCCTTGATCAGATCGCCGTCGGCATTTTTTAACAACTTTTTGCGCAGAGGGGCCTTCGCCTTAGCCAGAGCCGCCAAATTACCGTGCTGTCTCGCTATGCGAGGACTGGTCAGCGTCGCGAGCCTTGACCTACCTCTAGCCATGCTTGCGCGATAATGACGTTCGCTCCAAAAGCGATACTTTTTATTTAGACTCGACGGCCTCAGTCGGGCAAGGCCCTGCCGGGATGATATGGAACGATACGAACCCGAGTCCTCTCGGCGGTCTCAGTTGGGTACGAAATAAGAGAGGTTTTCCCCCGGCAGCACGCCGGTTCGATACCTGTATCGGGCGGGCGTGTACTGGGTGCAGTCCAACACGAGATACCCGTGAGGGCGTTCGGCGGCCTTCTCGAAGGCCTCCAAGAGAAACCTAGAGTTCCTGGGTTCGATCTGCTGGCACAGTCTCTCGATCTGCATCTTGTCCCGGTTGTTCTTGAAGACCACGACGTAGTTCGCATTCAGAGAGATGTTGCGATATTTCTGACCCTGCGGAAACACGTTCTGCAGGATGTAGACGATGCCGAAGCGCTTATGATGGGAGTCTCTGGTGAAAAAATTGGACACGTCCTTCCCGCCACCCTCCAGCATCAGATCGTCGAGGACGACGAGGTCGTTCTCGCCCACCGAAGCAAGTTCGGGTATGCCCGCGTGGGTCTCGCAACGCAGAGCCGAGGGTTCGAGTCTCGGCGAATACTCCGGAGGGTGGCACCACAGCACCCTCCTGGGGCGCACGTCGAACATCCGGTGCGGGTGGCGCAACAGGTTTTTCACGAAGGTCGACTTGCCGCAGCGCGACGGCCCCGCCACGAGCATCGTGCTGGGAAACTCGAATCGCCGCAGGTCTCGGGGACCGGGCATCGTCTCCTCAGGGCGCCCGGTTCGAAATGACTTTGGCGCGGCTGCGGACGTCTCATTTATGCGTTCCTCTTGAACCCGTAGGGATAGGAATCGTGATCGCCGGCGAGCACGCGCTTGTTGACCACCATCCTAAACGTCTTCGAGCTGGGTTCGGTGACGACCGTCCAAGACGGTTTCCGCGAGATCTGCGTGCCCGCCAGCTTCACCGCGCGGTCGTTGTCCCTCAGCACCGTGTCGCGAATCACCTCCGCGTTCACCAGCTCCAGGTTGCCCGAATTGAGCGTGATCCCCTTCACCTTGCACACCGAGAAGGTCTTGCCCGTTTCGGGGCAAACGATCTCCATGCAGTAGCTCTTGGGCCCCGTGGAGGCGAACCGGGCGATGTAAGAGCCCCGCCCGTACTTCTCCAGCTCGTCCGTCATGTCCCCCAGGAGGCGTCCGACGGACGGCGTCCAGTCGCCCGGAGCGGCGGCGACGACGACGGAATCGGTGTCGAAGTAGCAGACGCGTTCTCCCAGCCTCTTCAGGTAGGAGTAGAGCACCAGGCGCGCGTGAGCCGTGGTGTAGGCCGCCAGGACGGCGTTGGCGGCGGGGTTGACCTGGCGGCACTCCTCGCGGTACCTCCACACCACGTACATGATCCGGTCGGTGACGGGCACGTAGGTCTGCACTTCCACGCCCGGGTCGTTGAGCAGCTCCAGGAGTCGGTCGTACCGGTCCACCAGCTCGCACGTGGGGAGGTTTTCCCTCTGCCCGAGTTTGCCCCAGAAGCTGTTGAGCATCAGCTTGGCCAGCTCCCGCCTGCCGGGGTTGGTGGCGACGGCCTGGGGATCCAGGGCGACGCCTTCGTGCTCGAAGAATTGCTCCACGTACTGCTGCTTTGCGGCAGGGTCGTCGCAATCCGAGGGCCAGCCGGAGGCTTCGGTCTTGATCTTCAAGAACTGATTCACGTAGTCCTCGAAGAGACCCTTGGCTCCGGTGGTCGGTTCGTGCCGCACCACGTCGTACTCCCAGATCTCGTGGACCCGCAGCAGGCGGTACCCCTCCTCCAGGGCGACCTTCATCTCGTCGATCACCCAGGTACCCGACAACGCCCTCTCGCGCTCTCCGTGGTGGCACTCGTCTTGGTTCTCCGCCTCCGCACAAGCGCAGCATAGCGGGAACATGAGCTTGCCGCCGATGCGCGCCGGTAACACCGGGTGGTACAGGTGTTGCGGCGGTAGAACCTCGCACTTCACCAACCCGCCCCCCACGTCTTCCAAGCGCGGGAATCGATCCACGTGGATCTTGGGGTGGCCCACGGGGTAGGGCTTCGTCTTGTTCACGTACGGGTACAGGCTGCATACGTCGTAGTAGTAGATCTTGCTATCCCCCTTCGCCTCGCAGTACGTCTTGGTGCAGTTGGTGCGACCTCCGTAGAAGGCGTCTCTGGGGTTCAGGGGTTCGGGTACCGGAAAGTCCCTTGCGTGGCGCGCCAGGTCCTGGTTGGCCTTCATCGCGGCGTTAAACTCGCACTCCCACATTTCCACCACGGCGTAGCCGGCGGCCTTGATCTTGGCCGTGACCTTCTCGGTGCTCTCTAACCTGGAGGTCATGGTTTCGTGTCCCGAGTTGTATATCGCCGCATGGCGATTGTGAAAGCACCGCCTGCAGCCGTGGTAAAAGCACCCGTGGAAAAAGTACGCGGTTTTTTCGGCCTCTCTGTACCCGTCCACCTTGTGCCCCACGATTTTAACTTCGCGTCCTCGCATGGCGTGCTGGATGACGATGCGGTTTTGCATCTCTAGCCAAGTTAGCCATATGCATGCGGCGCGAGACTGCCGGTCCGCTAGTCGATACCCGCCCGCTGGCAAGAGGGCAATTTTTTTAAGCGGCATGAAGCGCTTTCTATACACGCACATGCACGCCTGCGCAATGGTGACGCATTCTCTGAACGGGTCTATTCCGTTCTCGTCCAAGAATTCCCTTCTGAATTTGGAAACTCCCTGACTGAGTAGAAATACGTCCATCTTGCAATACGCCACCATTTCCGCCCTCATGTCGAAGACGTACCCGGAGGACGCCTTTTCTTCGTGCCACTGCTCGAAGGCTTTCCGACCCTCCGCCGACATGCCCTCCGGGCAGTAATGCCTTTTGTCGGGAATCGAACCCACGTACCGCTCGTTTTCCTTCGTGTTAAACAGGTACGGGAAATAACCTTTGCATTCCTTCAATCCGAAGGTCTTGGAAAAGCGGGAGAGTGGCATGGGTATGAAGTTGAGCGAGTCTAGAAATGTGACGTCACCGTACCTCATCCTGTAGATCTTGCTGCCGTTCATGATGAGCTCCGGCACCCAGTCTAAGTGCGCCACCATGTACTTTAATAGAAACTGCCCGTCGTAAGCTCTGAGGTTATGCGCCACGACGTAGACGTCCCAGGCTTCGAACCTCGCCTGCGCGATGTGCTCGAAAAGCTGCTTCACGGGCTCGTCCATAAACACCCATTCTTTGCAACCGCATTCGGTACAGTATGCCGTCTTGTGGCGTTGGTCGATGCACAGCGAACAGGCTTGGTACAACACGCACAAGTTAGGTACATGCTGGTATGTGTCCTTTTTGCCGGTATATGGAATGTTTTGCGTGCATTCAAAGTCGATAAACATAAACACGTACCGGTTTCTTTTGTTCTTTGTAGCATACGGCTGCATATAGCACATGTGGCTAGAATTCACGTGTGCCTTGCAATGATTGCAGTACTTTTCCCCGCACTGGTGCGCGGTTTTTCTGTGCCTCGCATTCACGAGCTTATTGCAAGACGTG
Source organism: Deroplatys truncata (assembly GCA_030765065.1). NCBI lineage: Eukaryota > Metazoa > Arthropoda > Insecta > Mantodea > Mantidae > Deroplatys > Deroplatys truncata. Next base: position 116,982,274 of record CM060980.1, read on the forward strand.
CACACCTTTTCTACATCGCACACCGACAGCGCCTTTGGGTAAAAAACGCCTTTGTTTGCGTGGTTTGCAAAGCATGTCGGTCCCTTAAAATCTCTGTTGCACTCGGCGCAGCGTATGTAGGCGTCAAATCGCGCATCGCACTGCTGATGGCATTTAGCACACCTGGCGTCGCACCTATGAAATTCTTTTTTGTGTGCCGAGGGATGATGACACCGGCGGCAATACCATTTGCATTTAAAGCACTTGTGAAGGTTCACGATAGCATTAAAGTGCCCGGCGTGGAGCATGACGTCGATGTATTTATCGCATTTCTTATCCGACGCGTACAGCACGTGCTTCCCCGTATGATCGCCAAACACCGTCACAGCGTAGCCCTTTAACGCTGCGTCGAAGCGTCTGACGTCGTCTATCGTGCACCTGTCGTGACCTTGACCGATGCTCGCGCACAAGGCTACGGCCTTCGATTTTTGTAGATACTCGGAACGCGTCATCGTTCTATAGTTGACGTCGCGATCCACTTTGGCTTTAACTACAACAATGGCTCTTGCTAAACACAAGTTGTCTTTGTTGGCTATTTCGACAATGCCTTTATTGTCCCTACAGGCATCGCAAGGTTGGTGGCACGAACCCGAGACCTCCTTGGTCCACACAAACGTCACGTGAAGAGGCCCGCTTAGCAAGAATTGTTGGTTACTTTGCATTACTTTTTCGATGCTTCCAACAATGACATCCGCATTCAATTGCTCTATGCGCCTCACGCTCATGTTGAAGGCTTTGGACGTCTCCTTTTCGTCTGTTATGGATATGCCTAAATATCCGGGTTCGTTTTCTAACAGGTTCTCTTTCGCAAAGTTTAGAATATCGTTAAACAAATGCGATACCCATTGCTCCGGGTTAACATCTCTGGGGACCGGGTTTAACGTAATTTGAGACTCTGTAAAGCCGGAAAAAAGCTTTGGCAACCTCCTCTGCTTGTGTCCTATAATTTCGAACGTAGGCTGCAAGGTGTCATCGCGACTTCCTCCGGGTTGTTGGTCCATCTTATCGTCCGAATGCACCGATCGCTCTTTCCCTGCAAAGTACTGCGGCTATTTTGTTTTTATTTTAAAATTATTTTTCGTCAAATAGAACGATTTTGTAGAAAAACACACTATCGCTTTCGTTTCTAACTACGGGCTTTTGCTGTTCGCACAGGGTTTTTATAAGCTCGCTTATCGCAACCGTTGTTTCATCATTTGTGTCGAGTTAAATGCCTCGTTTCGCTAAAAAATTGTCTAGTTTTAAAAACTTAGAGTCATGCTGACACCAACCGCCACTGCACAATTCTCACCGCCGACATAAAGGTTGCATTTATTGTATTGCTGACGAATTTCCGCATCTCTCACCTTTCACTGTCATCAGCACACGGCTCTTTTGCGTGTAGCGCTGAATGCGAACGAGCTGACCTCAGTTATTCCTGATGTTATTAGTGCAATATTAAAACTATGAGTATCGTGTGTAGTGTTTTATGTTGTGCCAGTGCATACGTGTTATGTAAAATGTATGAATTAAATACAATCAGCAGATACTTCCTTTCTAAGGAGTAACACCAACTGTTGAATATAAATTCTCAAAGTGCTCCGTTCGTACGACCTCTACCCTCTATTTCTTATAGGTGAGTACGAAAGTTTATTTTCATATCCACTTAATTTTAATCCGGATAAACTTTTCGGGAAATGGTTGCATTGCACAACCGTTAGACATCCAAAGGGACGCTATACACTGGTCTTAAAATTCTAAATTCTTTCCATCAACATGGCGAGCAACAACTGAAAAGCGTCATGCCTTTTAAAAAAGAATGGCTAAGCACTGTACAATTCCAACCATTTATAACACATATCTCGAAAATGGCTGACGTCACAAAAAAGTTATTTCAAATAAATTGTGTGTGTTTCCTCAAACCTTAGCAGTTATACAAGTTCATAGAAAATTTCTTCCGAATCAAGAGGACTTCACAGGCTATTTCCACAAAATTCAAGATATACATTTTATTTTCATATAAATGTCTTTAATATATGGTGTTGTAATTAAAATCGTCAGAGACAGTTTTAGAAAATAAAACATTCCGGAAAATAGTTCATGTAAAGGGTAGAAGCAGTTTGAAAGAAGCGAAGTAAACGCGATTTTTCACTCACTAGGGGCTAGAAAATCGAATTTCTTGACTTTTTGAATACTCAGCATTTTTCGTATATAGAGGCTTATTATGAGGTGATACATTCATTTATATGATTTTTAAGCAGTTTGAAAGAAGTGAAGTAGAATGGCTAAGCATTGTACAATTCGAACCATTTATAACAAATATTTCGGAAATGGCTGACGTCACAAAAAAGTTATTTCAAATAAATTGTGCGTGTTTTTAAAAAGATCTAAATTTTTTGTGTTCTATGTTTTTCTCAAACCTTAGCAGTTATACAAGATCATAGAAAATTTCTTCCGAATCAAGAGGACTTCACAGGCTATTTCCACAAAATTCAAGATATACATTTTATTTTTCATATAAATGTCTTTAATATATGGTGTTGTAATTAAAATCGTCAGAAACAATTTTAGAAAATAAAACATTTCGGAAAATAGTTCATGTAAAGGGTAGTTTGGGGTGGAGGGGTTTTCTTGAAACTCTCTGTGTCGTATCTTTGGAAGGTACTCAACCTAAATACCAAGTTTAGTATTTATCCAACTTTTCATTTTTGAGTTATGCTGCTCTGACACATACACACACAGAATTTTCTAAAAATGTTTTTATTCAGTGGACCTCAAAACAAGTATTTAGTTTTCCAGTGCTGTTTCACTTGTGAAATTCCGTTCTCTTTGTATGAAAATGAAAAAAGAAAAGTTAAAAGAATGACGAGTTTTAGTGAGAAAGGTCTAAAGCTTTTAAACATTAAAATCAACATGCAAACTTTGTAAATACACAACGCCACAAAGTAATAATAATAATAATAATAATACACATAAATTGTGTGCTTTAACGTCCTTGTACAGTAAGGCTTCGTTTCCTACGGTTTAACAGTTGTACAAAAGACATTCACAATGAGACTACTTCACAGCAATTCCCAGAAAATTGAAGTTATACATTTTATTTGTCATGCAGATATCTTAAACATACCGTACCGTAATCAAAAGGGGTTAGAGCCATTTTTAAAACAATAAAAATAATGAACTTTCTCCCGCTAAACGGGTAGTTTGCGGTGTGGGAATTTTCTTGAAAATCTACGGTTTGTTAAATTTTTTTATACGCTACTATTTTAGTGTGTGTGTGTGTGTGTGTGTTTGTGTGTGTGTGTGTTTGTGTGTGTGTGTGTGTGAGTATGTGCCTAGTGTCCGTGCGCCACAAGCCAAAACGATGACATTATAGAAAAACTTTATCATCTGCCTACCTGCCAGGTAAAACGCGAAAAAACCTGAAAAAAGCTCTAAGAGTATTCTAACGCTTACCGACCTGGAAAACCCATGAAAACAAGATAGTACACTTTTTTAATTTTCTCAAAAATGGCTATGTCGATTTTGATGAAAATATCATATGTTTAAGATAATGTCATGATATAGACAAAATTTTACTACACAAAAAATCTAGATCGCGTTAAAATCCACAACTTATGTCATATACATTTCTTTTGTCGAGTGAACCGTTTTCGAGATATTGCTTGCTATTTCCTTAAATTTTCCAATACTTATACTTTTTACTTTCTCTACTACGTATAGTAAGTAGGGGAAGTATTGCATTCCACCCAAAAATTCGATACCGAGATTTCACTGGAAATACACGTTTTGAGACCTCCTGAATCCTAAAAAAAAAGCATTTTTGGAAACATGTCCGTGTGTGTGTCTGTGTGTGTGTGTTTGTGTGTGTGTGTGCGAGTATGTGCCTAGTATCCGTGTGCCACAAGCCAAAACGACCACATTATAGAAAAACTTTATCATCTGCCTACCAGACAGGCAAAACGCGAAAAAACCTGAAAAAAGCTCTAAGAGTATTCTAACGCTTACCGACCCGGAAAACCCATGAAAACAAGATAGTACACTTTTTTAATTTTCTCAAAAATGGCTATGACGATTTTGATGAAAATATCATGTTTAAGATAATGTCATGATATAGACAAAATTTTACTACACAAAAAATGTAGATCGCGTTAAAATACACAACTTATGTCATATACATTTCTTTTGTCGAGTGAACCGTTTTCGAGATATTGCTTGCTATTTCCTTAAATTTTCCAATACTTATACTTTTTACTTTCTCTACTACGTATAGTAAGTAGGGGAAGTATTGCATTCCACCCAAAAATTCGATACCGAGATTTCACTGGAAATACACGTTTTGAGACCTCCTGAATCCTAAAAAAAAGCATTTTTGGAAACATGTCCGTGTGTGTGTCTGTGTGTGTGTGCGAGTATGTGCCTAGTATCCGTGCGCCACAAGCCAAAACGACGACATTATAGAAAAACTTTATCACCTGCCTACCGGACAGGGTCAACCACTAAAAACCCTCAGAAAACCTCGAAAATTAGAAACGGCTTCGTCAACCACTACAGAAAACGCCTACCAACCAGGGAAAACCTATGAAAAGCAGAAAGCACTTGCATTCGTTTACCAACCGCAGAAAACCTCCAAAAAAAACTAGTTATTTCTTTAAAAAAAGAAAAGACGAATAATATAAGTATGGCAGCTGCAACGGGTGTGTGTGTGTGTGCGAGTATGTGCCTAGGATCCGTGCGCCACAAGCCAAAACGTCGACATTATAGAAAAACTTTATCATCTGCCTACCGGCCAGGGACAACCACTAAAAAAAACCTGAAAAAACCTCGAAAATTAGAAACGGCTTCGTCAACCACTACAGAAAACGCCTACCAACAGGGAAAACCTATGAAAAAGCAGAAAGCACTTGCATTCGTTTACCAACCGCAGAAAACTCCCCAAAAACTAGTTATTTTTTTTTAAAAAAACAAAAGACGAATAATATAAGTATGGCAGCTGCAACGGGTGTGTGTGTGCGCGCGAGTATGTGCCTAGTATCCGTGCGCCGACAAGGTAAAACTTCATCATTTGCCTACCGGGCAGGGACAACCGCTAAAAAACCTGAGAAAACCTCGAAAATTAGAAACGCATTCGTCAACCAGTACAGAAAACGCCTACCAACCAGGGAAAACCTATGAAAGAGCAGAAAGAGCTTGCATTCGTTTACCATCCGCAGAAAACCCCCAAAAACTAGTTATTTTTAAAAAACAAAAAAAAAAAAAAAAAGAAAAAGAAAAAAAAAGACAAAAAAAGGAAAAGACGAATAATATAAGTATGGCAGAAACAGCTTGCATTCGTCTACCAACCAGAGAAAACCCCGAAACACTAGTTATTTAAAATTGCTGATGAGTTCTGGATAGGCTTTTGCAAATGTTGTTGGTAGCAAAACTCGCCTTTTCCATCACCTCCAACATACCCCACTCCCACACCTTTTTTCTTTCCACCAATCATAATCTCTCTTATTCTCACCAATCAACAACTTTCATTTGTTCCTTTCCACCAATAACATCACTTCTTATTCCCACCAATCACAACTTCACACGTCACTTTCTGTTATACTTTTTATCCCTCGTTCGCCATCTTTCCCCCTCTTTCAGACCCCAACCGCCGCACAGACAACGCCTCAGCGCTCCTTAACCTCAACTTCGTGCCTCCGCCATCTTATTTAGTTCACATTTTTACCACCGCGCCTCTCATCTCCCAACCAGATTGCCGGCAAGAACAGATCTCGTTCATTCGCACCTCGACGGTTGACTCGGCAGCAGCTACGGTGAACACCTACGTCGTACACGTTTTTGACCGCTTTCGACCGGCTATGAGAACCCTGCTCCTACGTACGCTAGCGACCATCACGATGGTCCAGTACCAGGTTTTTGGTATAGTTAAATTACGCCTCTGCAAAGGGTGTCTGTACCGCTTTAAAAACCTAGGTATATCAGTGCGTAGTGATGTTGGTTGATCTTAAAGCTGGTTAAGCATTTTCAAAAACAGTTTGCTTTTATTTTTTCGCGTCGCGTGCCGCGCTTTTGGTGACGCATCCACACCGGTACCAGGTAAGTACCACACGCATAATTATTTTTCGGACCTGCTTGGCGTAGGAATATATCCTTTCGTGTTTTGGTACTGTAACCTCAAATCTCCTTACCCTCCTCTTGCGACCGCCATCTTGTTTAGTTCCCACCGCATCTCCTTGTCGCAGACCCTCCGCCATTTTTAGTTCCCACTATTTTAACCTCAAAATCTACTCTTCTAAGCTCTTGCTACCGCCATCTTCTTTTAGTTCCCATTCTCACCACCGCGTCTCTTTACCCCCCACCTCTTGCGACCGCCATGTTCACCACTAACCTCCAAATTTCCTCGTCCTTAAACCTCTTGTCTCAAACACCTTGTTTAGTTCCCATTTTCGCCACCGCATCTCATATCGCCCCCATCTCTCTATCCACTCAACAAAAAACTACCATCCAACGTTCAAAAAAATTGCTGATCAGTTCACGACAGGCTTTTGCAAATCTTGCTGCTAGCAAAACTTACCTTTCCCATCACCTCCAACATACCCCACTCCCACACCTTTTTCTTTTCCACCAATCATAATCCCTCTTATTCCTACCAATCAACAACTCTCATTTGTTCCTTTCCACCAATAAAATCACTTCTTATTCCCACCAATCACAACTTCACACGTCACTTTCCTTTACACTTTTTATCCCTCGCTCCCCATCTTTTCCCCCATTTCAGTACCGACCTCCGCACAGACAACACCTCGCCACCCAACTCCTCTCCATCACGCCAACTCCATACTCTTCCATCTTCCTTCCTTCATCTCCCACCCCAAATTAACGAACCAATCAAAACACTACACGTCCCTTCCTCAATTCTTTCAACCCGTCCCGGATGAGCCAACCGATTTAACGATAATCCTACCGCTCAGGGCGCTTTTCAAACTTACCGCCGCCGCCGTCGCACGCACCGACACTAGCGACACCAGCGCCCCTAGCGGCAGGATTATCGTTAAAACAATTGGCTCATCCGGGACTAATACTACTGGGAGGTCTGGTAAGGAGTGCACTCAGCTTCGTTAGGTCCCTGAGGAGCTATGTGATGGAGACATAGCGGCCCTGGTTGAGAAGACCGCCTTCACCGGCCGGGAGGGATCCAGGGCGCAGACCACGTCCCACCCTCCTCCAGTACTGCCCCTCACCAATGACGCCTATAGTAGACAGAGGTGGGGAATGCAGCGGTCGGGGCGGTAGACCTTGGTCCGATTTTGGGCTGGCTCGCTATAGGTTTGATTTTTGATTTGGTATTTGCCCGACATTTCGTTTTTGAGTAATGCTGTACACAGACACACACATACACACAGTTTTTCTAAAAATGCTTTTTTTTCTGGATTCAGGTAGCCTCAAACATGTACTACCGGTGAAATCTGATAGCGAAATTTTGGGGGAGAAGAAATAATTCCTCTCAACTATTAGGTACATGGTAGGGAATATGACAATCTGTCCGTTCTCTAGCACCAATTGTTTACTTTCATATTTTTTTTTAGGAATTAATCTTGTAAATATTATTTTTCTATCACTCCATATGAATCGAGATAAACGTTTACACAAATGGTTTCATTACACAGTTCATTGTAGGTACAAGGAGGTTATAGAAGGCTGAAGCGATAGTCAGATCTTTAAAATGGGGATGGTTACATGCTGTCTTTCAAATTCGATACTCCTTGCATAATATCACGAGAAAGAAAAGAATAGTTAATCAAAATGCCTGATAGCGTATTGCATATTTCAGACCAATAACAAGAAATATCTTGTAAACGGTTAATGCAACGAAAAAAACAAACAAACAAAAACGACATCAATGGCGCGCTTTAACATATACATTTCTCTTATGAGTTTAAGTTTTTGTCTGTCTTATGGTTTACCACTAACGCAAGGTTATAAAAATTCAATCCTAACGAAGACTTCAGAGGCTATTTCAGAAAATTCAAGGTATACATTTTATGTCATGCAAATATCTTAAACATATGGTATTTGTATCAAACCTTCAGAGTCATTTTGAGCAAATCAAAAATAAGAAAACATTTTCCATGTAAAGGGTAGTTTGGAATGGGAGAATTTTGTTGAAAATCTTTATGTCAAATGTTTGGAGTATGTTGTACTTAAATACAAAGTTTGGTATTTCACCGACTTTTCCTTTTTGAGTTATGCTGTTTTCACACACACCCACACACACACAAATACACACAGAATCTTTTACTAAAAATTATGTTTAAATTCGGGGTGGGCCACAAAGGATATTTCCGGTGAAATATGCATAAGTATTATTTTTTGGGTGAAATACAATACTTCCTTTCCCATCTCTGTGGTGTGGAGGTAGCGTGTCTGTCTACATTCAATTGGTTCCGAGTTCGAATCTCGGTTAGAGTGAATTACCAGGATAATGTTTTTCCGGGGTTTTCCATTATCCTGAAAAGATAAATGTCGGTAACTTTAAGCTCTGTGGACCCCGGGCTCATTTGCGCATCAGTTCAACCATGTCATTCATTCATCGCCCGATATTACCTACTCGGTTAAAGAATTTAAGTTATATAAACAAACAATACTTCCTGTATGTAGGTAGTCATCCTCCGTTGTCTAAGGGTACCATGCTGGCCTCTATTTCCCGAGATCTCGGTTCAAACTCGGCGGAGGGTGATGGATCTTTTTTTCGGGCGTAAAAATCCTTAGTATGGCTTCCTTTGTAAAGGAAGTACACCCGGTGGTCTTGTATCGTAGATTTACGGCACGTAAAATAACCTCAAGCCTGATAAAGAAGCCTCTGAGCAAAATTTCCGTCTTTTGCGCTCAATATAGAATGAGATGCTAAGAATCATAGTAGTTAAAGAGTGCCCATAAATAAAACTCAATTTAATTTTAGTTTTCTACGTGGGTATGTGATTGAAAGAGTAGAATGAGATTTATGATATTTTTACTTTCTGTACCACTTGCATAGTAGGTAGAGAAGATATTGCTTTCAACACAAAAAAAAATCCATATCGAGATTTTACCGGAAGTACATTTTTGAGGCCTCGTGAATAAAAAAAAATCCAGCATTTTTAGAAAAATGTCCGCGTGTTTGTGAACAGCATAACTCAAAAAACGGAATGTCGGACAAATGCCAAACTTGGTATTTAAGTTCAGTACCTTCCAAATATACAACCCGAAGATTTTCAAGAAAGCCCCTTCATGCTATAAACTAGCCTTTATATGGAACATGTTTGGAATTTTTTTATGTTCTGAAAAATGGCTCTAATGAGTTTGATTAAAATTATATATATAATTAAAGATTAAAAAGTATAATGTATTTCAGTTTTACATTGTGTTGCTATTAAAAATATTTTTTCGTGGAGATATTGTGCAAACAGGGTTTTATTTAGTTATATATTTAAAGATGGTTATTATAATTGATAACGAGTAAAGCTATTGCAATATATCCATCCATATGTGAATAATCTACAAATGTGCACGTAAAACAAGACGCCACTGCATGCGTGAAAAGCTAAACAGATACACACTTCTCCTCCTTGCTATACATACGCCACCTGTGAAGGCCAGTAGAACGCCTCCCGAAGCTTCGGTGACGGCATAAATGGAAGCGAGTGTACAATGAGTTTCAGTCTCGATAAGTTACATTCAACCTGATAAATATGTTCCAAAAATGTTATTTTTTCCCTTGCCAGACTGCTTTTGTAACCGTTTTCCTACCGTTTCCTCCTCCCGTGTTTACAAATTATTATAAGGCAGACAACATTATCTCATTTGGTCTAGGTAGTTGTGGGGTAGCTCACGTCTAAGCCAGCTTTTATACTACAGATTAGATCCTTAAATGCATAGATTCTTTTATGCCCTAACTAATAAGACAAAATAGAAATGTGAATATGATATTGTGTTATACTCCCTTGTAGTCAATGAATGCTAATACATTTTACTTTGTACCTACTATGCTGATTTTATCAGACAAAACGCGGAACTAATGCTTTTAACAATATTTGGCCAAATACCACAGATGCGTTACTCTTATAAATATATTTACTCGCAAAATATTAAAATGCTTTACGTTAATATTTATATATAATACTAAAATGTTGTCTAAATATGTATTTACCGAGCGAGATGGCTCCACTGTAACGTGTGAGGTTCGATTACCGTCGACTGCTCACTCTGACCTTGAGTTTTACGTGGTTTTATCAGGTCGGTAGGCGAATGCTGGAGTGGTTTCTCATCTAACATTGTTTCCTTTCCATTCCGTTTATTTCTTATTTTTCAAGCGTGCATCTAGATTTCAAGGTATAGCGGTCTCGGACAGAAAGCTTCCTCAAAGGAAACAGTACTCCCTGTGGTCAGTAGAGGGCTGCTTGATCAACGAATCGTTCATCGTCCTCTCGCAGGCAGTTCCAGCAGTGGGACGGGTCTTCGAGCCTGGAGCTGTTAGGCACCTCTGCGCGTCTCTGTGGTCTGTCTGCCTGTAGTTCCTTCACTTCATCGCTTCCTCCTTGGAGGTGGTAGCCACAATACATATTTATAGGTCACAGTGCGTGAGGTGTCCCCCTCGTTGTATTGGTGCTGCTAAATGTTTCTTTATTAAAATTTACTTCCGCCGATATTTTAATGCACACTTCCAGTAATAATTAATCATATGTTTGGTAGATGTTGTATCATTAATATCCTTTACCTATTTTAACTAAATACCCCGCCATTATTTTCTAACGGATTGTGGTTTTAGAAAATGCTTCTTTTACTGTTATGACTATATGGCTAACATTTATTGCTTTTTTCATGACTGTAGGGTAATAGAGATTAATTCTGTGGTTCCCAATTAAACATGTATTAAAAGTGAAATAAAATATAGCTAACATGTAAATTGTTTAGATAAATAAACAACTACGAATGTAACAACATCAAAATTTAAGTACATATATATACACATACACACACATATATATGTAATAAAAGATATTTTGTTGCCTTAAAACATTATTTTTCTGTAAACATAATTCACAAATATGCTAATTCAATTATGGAAGGAAAGGTCTGATGAGTTGCCCTTGTGTAATTAATAATGCTATTGTAGACAGGAAAGTGCCAACAGAATTCAACGTAGAGCATTTCTATTTCATTTCTTGCATATACACAAGATCAGTGGAGAAGTTTTATGTTGCTTCATAAGCTGTTCAGAACTGCGAATTCCTTTGCTTTAAGACTACCTGTACGCACTTCGCCATGGTGGGTGAGGCTCTTGAAATGGAGTCTGTCATGTAGAAATCTTCCAGCTCCTTTTGTTTTACAACTATAGCATCATCCAACGGCTGCTGTGGATTAGCTATTTCCATATCAACTGCTTGTTGGAAATAATTAGCCTCTTGTACTTCACCATAACAAGACAAATTCGGAGATATCTCTGCTAGCCTGCACCTTACATCCTGTAGCGTATCGTAAGGCAGAGTGCTACACAAAAACTCCGAGATCGCCCGAATTATTTTCCAGTCCTCTCTGGCCAGACCAGGGGGTGTGGCAGCAACATGAGTTTGCTGAGTTCTTCCTTCAGTGTTAACGTAAGTACCGCATTTCTCAGTATACGCTGCCCCAGGTAGAATGGCATCTGCAATTGAGGCACCTTCATCACCATGATGCCCTTGATAAATGACGAACGTATTTGGTGACAGATCCTTCCTGCTAATGATTCCTTCATCAGCACCTAATAGATATAGTACTTTTGGTGGGCAGTTTATAATATCTTCTATACGCATATGATATCCCAGATCTAGAGCAGCTACCTGTGATGCTGCACGATGTAAGATATTGCATACCTTCCAGTTTGGAGAACTTTTCTTTGTTGATAATTTATGGATCAGGGCCAAAATAGCGGTTCCATCACAACGTTCCAATTGATCAGCACCTAGCACTACCATTGGTTTTTTTGCTTCTTTCCACTTATTAGAAAACGAATGGCCCCCAGAAACTAACTGACCTAACACATCAGCACTATTACCTAGATGCTCATAATCGTAAGTAAGATCAACTTTAGGGCCAATAACTCCAATTTCCAATTCATTGTTAATATAGGCTTTCCTAATTCTGGTGTTAAACAAAGGAGCCTCAAATCGAGGATTGGTGCCGACAAGTAAAATCAAATCTGCTTCTTCAACACCTGCAATTTTTGTATTGAGAATATAAGTGCAACGGAAGTCAATGCCAGAACCATCTAAAGGAAAAGGGTGCTCTGTACACAAAGCTTCTGAACCTAGCTTGTTGAGCAGATCTTTCAAAGCCACAAGAGCCTCTGCATCTACAAGCCCACCAGCTATTGCCGCTATGTGACACTTTGCATCTCTGATTTTTTTGCTTACCACTACTAGAGCATCTTCCCATTCTACTGATACCAGATCACCGCAGACGTTTTTCAACATAGGAGTCACCAACCGCTGTCGTTTGAGACCATCACATGCAAATCTTGCTTTATCTGACAACCATTCCTCGTTGATCTCCTCGTTAACTCTAGGAAGAATTCTCAGTACTTCCCCTGCACGAGATGACACGACAATGTTGCTGCCAACGGCATCAAGTACGTCAATGCTATGAATCTTTTTGCTCTCCCAGGGTCTAGCAATGAATGAATATGGTTTGGATGTGAGGGCTCCTACAGGACACAAATCAATCACATTTCCAGAAACTTCTGATAAAAAGAACTTTTCAACGTAGGTTCCAACCAACATGTTGTTGCCACGACCTGTTGTACCGAGAACTTCGTTTCCAGCAACTTGCGAAGCAAAACGAATACAACGAGTGCAGTGAATGCATCGGTTCATTACTGTCTTTATCAACGGTCCAAGTTCAATATCCTCTACTGCTCTTTTCCCAGAAAACTTGATATCTTCAAACCTACTTCTGTCATTTCCAAACGTCATGGCTTGATCCTGAAGATCACACTCACCACCTTGGTCACATATAGGACAATCTAGAGGATGATTGACCAACAGGAACTCGAGCACGCTTTCTCGTGCCTTGCGAACCCTCTCAGTGTTTGTCATCACCCGACTTCCTTTCATTACCGGCATTGCGCAGGCAGCAATCAGCTTGGGTGACTTTTCTACCTCAACTAAGCACATTCTACAGTTCCCTGCTATAGAAAGTCTTTCATGATAACAAAAGCGTGGAATTTCAATCCCAACCTTTGCAGCAGCTTGAAGCACAGTAGTGCCTGAATCGACACATACTTCCTTACCGTCAATGAATACTAACAAACGCTCTGGAGCTTTGGTAGCAGCTCCTCTAATAATGGGATCTGCTTTTGAATATCCAAATTTCAGAATGCTGGACGGGAGAGAGCGCAGCATGATTTCTAATTCCACTTTTCTTCTGGAGATTGTGATCTGCAACAGAAAGGAAAACTGTAAAGCTTCAATTTAGTGGTTAAATGAGGTCATTCGTAAATGGCTGAAGAGTCAGTAATACTATAAATAAAATTTGGTACAGGGGTTATTCTTGACAGTTGAGACTGAAATTATCACGAATACTCTGGTAGCAGAGACAATCATTTCAGAATAAAAGATATCGTATATAATAAAAGTGGCCTACTTTGGAACTATGTCGTGTGTAGGAACCTTATTGCTCAGTGTGTTAATATTTTCTTGAGTATCCACCTACTGGTGGAGATGATCTGGACCAATACATTAAAATGCATTTAAGATATAAAGAACTTTCATGGATGATCTCTGATAAAAAACATACACAAAGATGTACGATTTAACATTATTATGCAGAACATTAAATTTTAACTTAAAGCACTTTAAGAAAGGTATATGATTTCAATAACGCATAACTCACTTTTCTTCATTCATTAGTCATAGCTAAACTTAGGTTACTATTATTATTATTATTATTATTATTATTATTACAAAAAGCTAGTATAGCAGTAAATGTAACACAGTCATTCAAGAATGTCACAGTGATAATGCATAGGCATGATTAAAAAATGTTATGACGATAACAAGGCGTGCGTCTTTAGAATGTAAAAGTGCTGTTTTCACACACGAATTACAATACACAAATATTAAATGTCCCCTATTTTGCATACCTGCAGCACTCTGAGGCAGTTTATGATTTTAGACATTTACCAGGCACCCTAGGTATTTTTACTTTCTCTACTACGTATAGTAAGTAGGGGAAGTATTGTATTCCACCCAAAGATTCAATATCGAGATTTCACCGGAAATACATGTTTTGAGATCCCCTGAATCCAAAAAAAGCATTTTTGGAAACATGTCCTTGTGTGTGTCTGTGTGTCTGTGTGTCTGTCTGTGAACAGCATAACTCAGAAACGAACAGTCGGATAAACACCAAACTTGGTATTTAGGTTCAGTATCTTCCAGAGATGCGACACGAAGGTTTTCAAGAAAATCACCTCACCGCAGATTACCCTTTACATGGAACATTTTTCGAAAATTTTAATTTTCTCAAAAATGGCTCTAACGATTTTGATTAAAATATCATATGTTTAAGATATTTTCATGGCAAATAAAATGTATATCTTAATTTTCTGGGAATGTCTCCAAAAGTATTCTTCAATGTGAATGACTTTTGCATAACTGGTAAACCATAAGCGATAGGCAAAAGTTTACTACACAACAAATGTAGATCGCGTTAAAATACACAATTTATGTCATATACATTTTTTTGTTGAGTGATATTGCTTGTTATTCCCTTAAATTTTTCAATACTTATTTTCTCAAATGGGAATTCGTTATTCATTTTTTTGTCTTGGATATGCAAAGAGTATTAATCTGTGGCAAAGGGAATGGTGCTCTACCTAGCAACCAGCTATTAATTGATATGTATGTGCTTAAAGGCTACTGTATTTCTATATTGCCCTTGTAAATAGGTATATATTCCCCTTACATCTACAAGAAACTTAGCAATAAGATAGAGTCTGCAAATGTTTATCTCGATTAACATGAAGTAGATGGAGAATAAGCGTTTGTATAAATAGTTTGTATAAGAGTAGAGAAAGTCATGTGAGTGTAACACATAAGATTTTTTAGCAATATATGTTAGTTACATAAATACGTAAAAGGTAAAATTCACCTCTATATTCATGGTGGCATGAGCTGAATTCTTAAGGTCATTTCTGCGGTTTGTTCAGCGCTCCTAGACTGTTCCCGAAAGGAAAGTCTCACTTGGAAATGAGTGAATTTGAATTGTTGATTTCGGTTGCTTCTATCTGAATGACGTCACTATTCACCCCTGCCGAGATCGAAAGAGCTGGACTGCATCAAAACATACCACTGTGGGTTTTTCCTTGTCACCTCAATTTGCAGCTGCAGTGAGTCCTTGAAGCATAGCATTAATAACATTTCTGCCGAGGCTCTTTTACAACTTCTTCATGGAAAACGGCTAATCACTGAGATTCGTACAAGTCAACGATACAGATAACTTTATTAATTATGAAGCCTTTTAACCCGCAATAGCTTCTCTACAATTTCTCTGTACGGATATGATTCATAGATGCTTTATTTCTTAAACACAAAATACCTTCACCGTTTCTATCTGTTTTATATAACACTTAAAAGCTGCAGCCTGACGTTTCATTCGGCTTATCTTTTAGGTAAATTACTTGCAGTTTTGTTTCAAAGTAAATTACCATAAATAGTGGACTTAAATTAAAAAAAGTGTTAATACTTACTCAGGTGAGAACTAAAGCTAAATTTAAAAATATGATGTGGCACATTCACATTACTTTCTCTACCCTCGTGTTTTTATTAGTGGGTATATAAACTATTTTCACTAAAACTTATTTTTTCTATGTACTACATTTTAATCCAAATAAACGTTTGCAGAAATAGTTACATTACACATTTCGTTATAGATACAAAGAGAACAGCGATAGTCAAATGTTTAGAGCAGGATGCTATATGCTGGCCTTAAAATTCCATACTGTTTCCATGCAATCGCGAGAAAGGGGAGATCAGGAGGGAAACTAAACCCGGACGACGATACGCACGAGCAAGGACGAGGTACCTAACAATTCCACAGTGGCACCAATCCTGATACCGGCCGAGTTTTCTGGGAACGAACACCCCCACCCAGAAAAGGGCACCAGCCTGCCATCTAAATCAGCGCCAGGAAAAATCCTTTACACAATATAAACTCCACCGTACTGCCGCCACGCACCAATCGCCGACGCCTGAAACATACGAAGATGAAACGGATGAAATGAAATTACGGGACAGAAAATGATGGACCGGAAACTCATGGTAGAAGAGGAACCATCCCAGCATTCGCGTATCGACCTGTAAAAACACACGAAAAAATCTAAGGTCAGAGTGGCCAGTCCAACGGGATTCGAACCCAGGAGCTGCCGATGGCACGTTACCGCGGAGCCATCTCGTTGGGTTTGAAGAAGAAACTTTTGATTTAGATGGTCGGCTTGGTGCACCTTTAGTTTGTTCTTCTAACTACTCCTAAAGTAACAACTTCGTTTCACACTGTTCACCATGGCTTGTCTTACAACTGAAGACATAATTTGCATCGCACTGTTCAGACACTTGCATACATGAAACTTCATTGATATATTTTATTTTGATTATGGTAATCAGGAAATCATATGCTATATTATGGCGAGCTGTCTAAGGCTGTAGATAAGGAGAATTCTAATTATAAATACTGAAAGGAAACGTATGTTATTTTAGGACTTTCTCAATGTTCGAAAGTATTTTAATACCGTTTTGAATGCACATATGCCCAAAGTTGCAAACTTCATTGTAATTTTTCTTCCCGGAACGTTTCCTTGTAGAAAGAAAGCTGCAGCAAAAGGCATAAGAGAGTTTCTGTTTTGAGGGTCAATGAGTAAATTATAAGTTCTTTAACTACTGGACGTTTGCAACATATCATTAGCAATATATTTGCCAGATCAATCGCACTGAGCCTTAAGCCAAACAGCACAGAAATCTCTTTGGTCCTCTGATGCATGAATAGCTTTCTTTTATATTCTTTATCATTTTATGTTCCTTGTCACATGAGGGATTTTTACTTTCTCTATTACATCCACAATAATTAGATCTTGATATTTTACCGGAAATACACGTTTGGCAGCTCCCTGAACAAAAAATAAAATCATTTTTAGAACAATTTCGATGTGTGTGTGTGTGTGTGTGTGTGTGTGTGTGTGCGCGCGCGGGCGCGCGCGTGTCTGTCTGTGGACGGCATAACTCAAAAAATCAAAAGTCGTTTGAATAGCAAACTTGATATTTATGTTCAGTATATCCCAGGGATGCACACAAATATTTCCAAGAAAATCCTCGCACCCAAACTACCCTTTACATGGATACATTTTCCCTTTTCTTCCCCCTCTCTAAAATGGCTGACATGATTTTGATTAAAATAGTATACGTTTAAGATTTTTAATGTAGAGTCAACTGAAAAATTCAAATCCCGGCTGTGGCGTTGAATTTTTCAGTTGACTCTATATTAAAAACTTGCCAAGACCAGGCTAAGGTCTATTAAAAGTATAATTAATTTATATAATAATAATAATAATAATAATAATAATAATAAAAGTAAAATACGTTTAAGATATTTGCATGACAAAATACATTTCTTGAATTTTCTGGAAATAGGTTCTGTGAGGTCTTCTTCATTCTGAATGACTATTGTATAGTTGGTAAACCGTAAGAGATAGAGAAAATCTTACTACAAAAAAAGTAGTTCTCGTTAAATCAAATAAAAATGTTTGTGGCGCTAACCATTTCCGAGTTATTCTTCGTTATGGGTTAGGATTCTCAAAAGATTATACTTTTTACAAGCAGGAAGTTGATATTCGTTTTTTCTCCAGGACATATAAAGAGCAGGGAATTTCAATGTCATCACATAGCGACCCACCTTATAAAAATCTGACTATCGCTTCAGCCAAAAATGTTCTTCTTATACCTGCAACGAAATATGTAAATGTGCAATGAAA
The DNA here is from genome assembly GCA_030765065.1 of Deroplatys truncata. Lineage (NCBI taxonomy): Eukaryota > Metazoa > Arthropoda > Insecta > Mantodea > Mantidae > Deroplatys > Deroplatys truncata. Next base: position 117,000,320 of record CM060980.1, read on the forward strand.
ATTCATCTCGATTAATAAAAGTAGAAGAATAAGCTTTTGTAAGAGCAGTTTAACGAGGAGTGAATAGAGAAAGTCATGTGGATGCAGCACATCAGATGTTTTATTGACTTTCACACTTTTTGGACAAGCCTTCAGTGATTCAGTTTTCCTTCAGATTCATTGTGGTTAAAGCATTTCTCATATTATTTCACTTTCCATTTTACTCACAAAGTAAAATTACTCTAATTTGCAAAAGAAATAAAATAAAAAATAACTCAACTGCAGCAATAACTTTCAACTTCTCAATTTTATTAGCACGGACAGACAGAAGCCATATCTGCATAGTATTCAGAGATAATGGATTATACAATGAGAATTATGCATGAATAAGAAAAATATCGCTATTAGAACCATTTGGGGTTTAAAAAAGATGGGAGACAAGCACTCAGACATAACCTTCTGATAGTGACTTCAGGACTTCTAACTTTCCAAAACAGCGCCATGAATATGCAAAATTAATGAAAGTTGATAGCGGAAAATGAAATAGTTGAAACTACACAGCAGAAACAAAATCCCTCTCACTAAACTTCAGTCCGCAAATGAACCACCAATGATTAAATTTGTCGTCCTCCGTGGTCTTTGGGTACCAAAGCCACTAGTTCACGAAGTGCGGATTCAAAACCCGGCGGAGGGTGATGGATTTCGTCGGGAGTTTAAATCCTTAGCATGGCTTCCTTCGAAGGGAAGTTAAGTCGGTGATTCCGTGTCGTGATTTAGGCACGTAAAAGAACCTCAAGGCTGATAAAGAGGCCTCTAAGCAAAATTTCTGGTCTTTCACGCCCAATATAGAATGGAACGCTAAGAACCCTAGTCGTTAAAGAGTGTCCATAAATAAAATTTAAAAAATGATTAAATTTCTTGTAAAATTACACGCTTATATCTCCTAGAGCACTACAACCTCTTCAGGGCTTTCTCAGTCTAATTTTAGTTTTTATTTATGGGCGCTCTTTAACTACTAAAGGTTCTTCTTAGCCTCCGATTCTCCTCCGACACGGGACCACCAGCTTTACTTCCCTTCCGAAGGAAGCCATGCTATGTATTTTTACACCCGAAAACATTCCTTGCTCTCCGCCGGGTTTGAACCCGCAACCTCGGGAACCAGAGGCTAGCATGGTACCTCTAGTCCACATAGGACGACTTCTTCTGTCCAAAAACTGATGATGGATTAGTAAACAAACCATGCATACAGTATAGGAGGGATACATTATAATATAGTACGACAAAATTATCATTCATCTTCCTTGTCACATGACGGATTTTTAATTTATATGGGTATATAAATTTATTTTTTCTGAGTAGTGATAGATGTGCTACACTAGACAAAAGGGAAAATCTTAACAGCAGAGAAGCCTGTGCGGATATGGTTATGCAAACAATGAAGATAGTAGTGGCTCTTAACCCTACACTTGGAACTCTTTCACAAATGACTCATTTGAGAACCAATTTGCTGATTTGTTACCTTTCCTACTATATAATTACAATAAGTGGAGGAAGTACCTACGTATTGTATTCCACCCTGAATTTCTATACCGAGATTTTAGCGGAAATGCATGCTCTGAAGTCCCCTGAACCCCCCAAAAAGCATTTTAAGAAAAAGGTCCGTGTATGTGTGTGTTTATGAACAGCGTAACTCAAAAACAAAAAGTCGGTCAAATACCAAACTCGCTATTTCATTTCAGCATGAGGCATGAAGATTTTCAAGAAAATTCCCCACCAAACTACACTTTATACGTAAAAATTTAAATGGCTCCAACGATCTTGAGTAAAACACCATAATTTTTGTCAGTTTCTACAATCCAAATGTACCTGGTTTTGTCAAAAATCATACCAAAAATATTACTTGATAACACTTCAGGGAAATATGAGGAAAATGCGGTAATATAAACGATATAGAATCCTCTCTCAAATAACTGCATTTTAAAATATTTAAGCCTCCCCATTTACCGTTTGGACTCGAAGTCATTACAAATCTGACATATTTGCAATAAAGTGCCAAAAGTAGCCTCTGATAGCCATAATTAAGGAAACGGGATTGGAATTTGGTGACATGAATATGAAAAAGAAATCCCTAACCCACCCCCCCAGCTTTCAAATGTTTAGAAATATTATATAGCCTGTGACCATCCGCTAGAATGGTGAAAGAATTATCAAAATCGTATATGAACGATATACAACCCCCTAAAATAACCCCTTTGAGCTCGAAGTCGTTAAAAAACTGCAAGATGTAAAGAGAAAATTGTTAAATCAACAGCAGCTCCTGCATGGGCAATTCTTACTGTGCACCGATTAATAAAGCTACCTCTACCCTTTATTAAAACATTAACCAAAACCTAACTTGAAAATGGGAATTACTTTTCTCATTACATATTTATCTTGAATATTTATACTATCTGGAATAAATACACTTTACATCTAGCTATATTTGCAATAAAGTGCCAAAAGCAGCCTCCCCATATTCATCGAAACGGGATTCAAATTTCGTGACTTGAATATGAAAAATAAACCCCTAACCTCTAGTTTTCAAAATTTTGGAAACATTATAGTTTGTGATCATTAGGAAGAATAGGGCTTTTCAATGGTGAAAGTGTTATCAAATTAGGTTGTGATTATCCTACATACACACACAGAAATATAACATTAGTATAGATATAGAAATATAGATTTAGCGTGTCCTGCTGACGAACTTGATTACAACATAAGTGGGTACAAAGGAAACAAAGCAATACTTAGGGTTATTAAAATATTTTGGCTTTTATTTTTCTTGGTCGTCAAGGACCAATTATCCATAAGGGTGTCATATATCTATTAAATTCACACACACATACACACACACACACATTTACTCTCTCACTCATACCTCCAGGCTCTTAAGAAGGGTGGGGAATAATCCTGCCTAAAGAAAAATATCCATACTCCAGTCGGAAAACGAACCTGCAGTCTATGGATATATATACACCCACTTTGATTGGAATGAAATGCAGACGGCATCTGTCTCATTTTACATGCATTTTCTATTGAGTAACAACTATTTTCCATCCCATAGCAATCTCAACGAAAAACCAATATTTTGGGGAGGGGATAACCCCAATGTATTTTAGCACATAGGCTTTGTAAACGCTTTTTAGTCTTTTGGTAATTTATGAATTTAATTAAAAGGTGTTTTACACACCATATCCGTTCAAAAAGTATTACGGTCTTTCAATGGTGAAATAATTATTAAATTCGTTTGAGTGGTTGTTGAGATTACCTCACCCCACACACAAATATACAATTTTTCTCTTTTTATAATGTTAGTATAGATGTGTATAGTAGATAGGAGCGCTAAATATCGATATTGTATGAAAACTACGCTTTTGGATATTTCGAATTTTGAACAAATTTGCGCGTAAACATGGTGAATGTTGAAAGGACAGGGATATTCGACATTATGTTACTACAGCATATCTCAAGTAATGGAATGTAGTTATTTGCCATGAGAATAACGAAAGGATAATTACTGAAATTATTAGTATCTTAATTTCTGACTTTCTAGACACTTTCGCTTAAGTAAATGTCTGATGTTCGCATTCACGTGCTTTCTCTGCTCACGCTACTACGAACTATGCTTACAAAAGCTTATTCGTCTATCTACTTCTTGTAAATACAGGTAAATTTTCATTACACATTTACATATTTCATTGTAGGTATAAGCACGCTACAGTAGGCTAAACCGATAATCTATTTTTAAAAATCTGATGTGTTACACTCACATAACTTTCTCTACTCTTGTACAACCTAATTTTACAAACGCCTATTCTCCATATGCTTCATGTTAATCGAGATATCGAGATGCCAATCTTATTGGTAATTTTCTTGTAGATGCAAGGAAAATATGGTAGCTTTTAAGCGATAGTCAAATATTTTAACGCTGGTTGCTATGTGACGCATTCCATTCTCTTTGCATGTCCAGGACATAAAAAAAATCTGATGTGTTACACTCACATAACTTTCTCTACTCTTGTACAATCTAATTTTACAAACGCCTATTCTCCATATGCTTCATGTTAATCGAGATATCGAGATGTCAATCTTATTGGTAATTTTCTTGTAGATGCAAGGGGAATATGGTAGCTTTTAAGCGATAGTCAAATATTTTAACGCTGGTTGCTATGTGGCGAATTCCATTCTCTTTGCATGTTCAGGACATAAAAAAATGAATAACGAATTTGAGAAAAAGTATAAGTATTGGAAATTTTAAGGAAATAACAAGCAATATCTCGAAAACAGTTCACTCAACAAAAGAAACGTATATGACATAAGTTGTGTATTTTAACGCGATCTACATTTTTTGTGTAGTAAAATTTTGTCTATCTCTTATGGTTTACCAGTTATGCAAAAGTCGTTCACAATGAAGAATATTTTTGGAGACATTCCCAGAAAATTCGAGATATACATTTTATTTGTCATGACAATATCTTAAACATATGATATTTTAATCAAAATCGTTAGAGCCGTTTTTGAGAAAATTAAAATTTTCGAAAAATGTTCCATGTAAAGGGTAGTCTGGGGTGGGGGGATTTTCTTGAAAACCTTCGTGTCGCATCTCTGGAAGATACTGAACCTAAATACCAAGTTTGGTGTTTATCCGACTGTTCGTTTTTGAGTTATGCTGTTCACAGACACACAGACACACAGACAGACACACAGACACACAGACACACAGACAGACACACACACGGACATGTTTCCAAAAATGCTTTTTTTGGATTCAGTGATTCTCAAAACATGTATTTCCGGTGAAATCTCGGTATCGAATTTTTGGGTGGAATGCAATACTTCCCCTACTTACTATACGTAGTAGAGAAAGTAAAAATGAATAACGCATTTGAGAAAAAGTATAAGTATTGGAAAATTTAAGGAAATAACAACCAATATCTCGAAAACGGTTCACTCAACAAAAGAAATGTATATGACATAAGTTGTGTATTTTAACGCGATCTACATTTTTTGTGTAGTAAAATTTTGTCTATCTATTATGGTTTACCAGTTATGCAAAAGTCGTTCACAATGAAGAATACTTTTGGAGACATTCCCAGAAAATTCGAGATATACATTTCATTTCTCATGACATTACCCTAAACATATGATATTTTCATCAAAATCGTTAGAGCCATTTTTGAGAAAATTAATATTTTCGAAAAATCTTCCATGTAAAGGGTAGTCTGGGGTGGGGGGATTTTCTTGAAAACCTTCGTGTCGCATCTCTGGAAGATACTGAACCTAAATACCAAGTTTGGTGCTTATCCGATTGTTCGTTTTTGAGTTATGCTGTTCACAGACACACACACACACACACACACACACACACAGACACACACACGGACATGTTTCCAAAAATGCTTTTTTTGGATTCAGGAGGTCTCAAAACGTGTATTTCCGGTGAAATCTCGGTATCGAATTTTTGGGTGGAATGCAATACTTCCCCTACTTACTATACGTAGTAGAGAAAGTAAAAAGCGGGTCGCTATGTGATGGTTTGGAAATTCTATGTTCCTTGCACGACCACGGGAAAAAAAGAATAGCGACTTACAACTTGAAAAAGGTTAAGTATTTGAATATTCAAACCAATAACAAACAATATCTCGGAAATGGTTAACACCACTAAATTGTTTACTTGACATAAATTGTATGCTTTACCGTCTATGTTTTTTATCTACTAAAATTTTGTCTATCTCTTACGGTTTACCAATTATACAAAACTCATTCAGAATGAAGAGGACTTCACAGGTTATTTGCAGAAAATTCAAGATTTACAGTTTATTTTGCAATGCAAATATCTTAAATATTTGGTACTTTAATCAAAATTGTTAGATCCATTTTTGTGAAAATCAAAAACAACGAAAACTTTTCCATATAAGGAGTAGTTTGGATTGGGGGGATTTTCTTGAAAAATCTTTCAGTGGTATCCTTGAAAGATGCTAAGTTTAAATACTGTTCACACACACGAGCGGACCTTTTCCTAATTTTTTTATTAAGGGGGCCTCAAAACATATATTCGGAGAAATATTGGTATAGAATTTCTGTGTGGAATGCAATACTTCCTCCTCTTATTATGGGTAAGCAGTAGAGAAAGTAAAAATGGCATATAGTGTTGTTGCATGCCTGAACATCATATGATGAAGAGATTAATTATACGCGTGTAAATCAGAAATAGCAACACTTGCTAAAACTACATTTCTACTTGACATTCAGAGGTACGCCACATTTTCTAAGATATGTGCGAGATATTAGTACGAAAGTTAGAGATAGAATTTATTGCCGATAGTATCAGCAACTTAGTACGTAATTTGGCATAACTAAGTGCAAACTACATCAGTTACTCCCCCACATGATGGCTGATTTCGAAGCATTCCTCAGCTATCTATGCTACCACAGTGTGTTACCGTATAATGAACGTGATGCAATAAGAAAGCATGTCATACCCTTCTTTAGAAGAGTGGTCACGACCTCTCCAGTATGCAGATGCTACCTCACGTGATAATCCTAACCTTCACCACAGTGAAAATAATTAAGGTTCCCTGACAACAATGGAATTATCATAATGGGCTCCACATCAGACGAACGGTAGAAGACTCATCCCACCACTTGGAGGAAAGGGTTGAAACAAAAAACATTAAGAGGGATGACCCTTTCGAATGTTAAATTCTTTTCCCATGTTCCCGGGAGGACGTTGGCCCTTTTCGGATTTAATTTTTGTGTTGTGTGTTGTCTCCTACACAGGACTGATAGTAAAATAACCATTCTCTCTTCGTTTAGAGTAACAGCTGTCGGCAACAGCTTTAATATAAACTCCATTTCAGATGACTCGGTACCAAGAAGCATTGCGTGCTATGCGTTTTCCTTTCAATGCTTGCAAAGTTGTTTTTGGATTACTGGGAATAGGATGAGTTATGTACGAGGGCTGATCAATAAAGACTGAGACTGATTTTTTTTCTGTAGTTTCCTTGATAGTTTTATGTCTCTACCACGAATACTTGAAAATAGTAGGGTTTCATGTATAATGTCCATAAGTGACAGCACTCTCGTAACGGTAGGTTGGTAGTAATGCTGTATACTGTTGACCCTACTTGAATTTCGCATACCACAAAATGGAGGTGACACGAGAGGAGCAATACAGCGCAATAAAATTTTATTTTCGTTTAAATCATACAGCCTTGAAACTTTCGAAAAGCTGAAGCAAGCATACGGTGAAGATGCACTACCTCGTGCAACGGTGTTTAGGTGGTTGAAGGACTTCAAAGAAGGGCGATTCCTCTGTGTTAAGCAAGGTGGGCCTGGTGTTTCGGAATGGAATGATTTACCAACATGCAGTTCCCCCGTCACACTACTGCTACAGCAGCTACTACACGTCAGTATTGGCTACACTGAGGAAGCACATTACAAGGAAACGTCCAGAACATCATCGGAATGGGTGGCGACTTCATCACAACGCGCGGCCTCACGTCGCAAATCAAGTCCAGGAACTCTTGGCTAAATTCAACATTACCTGTGTGCCGCATCCGCCTTAAAGCCCCGGTCTTACCCCCTGTGATTTCTTTTTATTCCCATTACTAAAGGCAAAGCTCCGGGGCATTCGATTTCAGAGCACTGAAGCAGTGCTAAAGAAAAGTGAGGCGATTCTCAAAGACCTTACAAAGAATGGCCTGCACCATGTGTTCGAGGACTAGCAGAGACGCTATAAAAAGTGCATTCAGTTAGGAGGGGACTACGTTGAAAAAGATCATGTCAATATTGAAATGGAGTAATAAATATCTGTGAAAAAAATCAGTCTCAGTCTTTATTGATCAGCCCTCGTATATCTCTTTGCGGTATTGACAATGCCAAAGTAAATATACTATGCTAAAATTACTGCTGTTATATGCTGATAAATTTCAGAATTGTGGTAGTTCCTATTTTATATCATGTTCAAATTTGCTTTATTACCCTTTTCTGACTTGCTACATATTAGGTTCAAAGATTTCCTGAAATACCAAATCCATTTGCAAGTGTATTTCAAATGCATTTGAAAATGAAAATGATATGGGTTTACCGTTATCTTGTATATATGATATGAAAACGAGACTTTGTACCCAACTATTTATCAAATATTATTTCTTAATGAAAATAAATCCCCACTATAATGAAACCCTACCAAACAAAATTATATTCAGAGTAATTTCTTTAATTGGTGTATTTTTAAAAGGTGGCATTTGTTTACTTTATTGAAGCTATTCATCCTTTACCACATGTAGGATGTTTGTGAATCAGTTGCAATGAGTGTAAGGAAGTTAAAGCATAAAATTACATTTTTTATAACCTGCTAGTATGATAACTTCCTTCTTCTTGGAAAGCTATTCAGATTCATAACCATTTCTTCCATTCATATTCCATTTATCTGTCATTATGTATCTTCCGTTTACGTTTCAAAAGTCATATTTTGTAACCTCACTTGGGCAGCTTTCCCTTGATTCCTTCACAAGTATAAAAGCAGAACTGATATTTGCTGTATAATAAATGTTGAAAAATTAAAGCCAATAATGACAATAAAAAAAAGCTTTGAAGTTTTAGGCAGCAATCACCCATTTTATGCACTAATAAAATAGCATAAAGCATTAACGTAGTACTGTATTCATCATTGTAAGATACGAAGCTGTTATAAAACGTTAAAATAAATTTTAGTTAAGCCAACTCAAGAGATACTGAAAGTTTTAAATTATCTACATATTCTGATCTCTCATTTTGTTCCAGCTGCTTGAAAAAATATTGCTGGAATTGTCCATGTTTAGATGTTGTTTACCGTTATCTCACTGCTAGGGTTACAAAGCTTATGGAATAGTCATACCAGAATTTAAATATTGTCTGTTTCTGGTTTCAACTTATAAAATAATAAAATATATCCAATAGAAGGAACAAGAATCAGACTCCAAATTAGAAGAAAAAAGAAAAGAAAGAAGAAAAGACTCTATCGAATACCACTATCTTGCACCAACTGGTTGAGCTATTAAATATGACTAGCAATTTTTGAGTGCTATTGTAAGTATCGATTAGACTATATTTGCTAATGACACTGCACCGTGATATCATAGGTAAACTCTCAAGTTACTTATGATGTAGAGAGAACCGTTCAAATTCATTTTATGTTCGTCGATAAGGCAGGAGTAACATTGTTTCGAACATTTGTACAAACACTGGAAGAAACTATGACAGATCCTGACTGGTCAGGATGATCATTAATACCTTTGAAGGTACCACGATTGTTTGTACTATGACTGCTGCTTTTTAGTGGTCAAGAAGTAATGGGAAAGAGAATATCAGCATGGCATCTTCATCTTTCACCGTAATTCTGTGAGACCATCAATAAATTTCACGTTTCTGGAAACTTTCTTATGGCTTTTTTTAATATCTAGGAAGGTAACCCTGTAGAAATTAAAAAGAAAGTGCCATATTTTTGGTTCAGGGAGGAAAACATCTTTGGACATGATACTGTCGTCGTAGTGGAAGGGTACAATCCTTCTCAAAGAAAAAATCCGTGAAACGCGTTGCTTATTTTTGTTGCATTTTTATTGAAAAGGTATTGTTAGTTGTAGGTCTGTTTAAGGTGATCAGGCAAAACCTGAAGCTTTTAAGGCATTTCAGAAATGCTGCGTGGAGGAAGAGACCATGAGTTATACAGAACCAACTTTGGATAATGCATCACAATCACACAGAATGCAACTATTTAGTAAAATCTGAGTTGCATTATGCTTCATCCACCAAGTGCTAGCTGGACTTGGCTCAAGAAACCGTTCTATGTTTTAAATTAGCAGCAATCGTTGAAGGCCAAGTCTTCAAAGCACAGAGGACAGTTTCGAGAACGCAACACCTCTCAGTCATTACTGAAACAGAAATTATAGAAAGTATTCAAGAAGTGATGTAAGCTTTGGAAGACTGTGTGGCTAGGAAAGGGAATTGCTACAAGAGATAATCGTCGTCACCATCATCATCAACCATCAGCAATTTCAAAACTCATGACCTGTTTCCTGCATCCTTTTTGATCGTTCGAACCGCTAGAACTAATCTGATAATTAACTATATCAGAGGTTGCTTGTAATTTTATCTTAGAAGGAACTGAGATAAAACGATTGAGCAACTTTGTTCTTTCTGACCACTGAAATATTTATTATTTGAATGACATAAAATTCAGATTTTTAAATACAAAGTTGTATCTATAATAACAGAACTTACATAAACATTTTAAATAATATGAGGCACGTTTAAAGAAAAGCTCTCACCAAGTTACTCAGTTGTTTCCTTTCTGATGTTCAACATATACCCAGGGGTTGTATATTAACAGTTCATAAACTTAGTATAGGTGGTGAGTGGTGATGGTAACTAACATCACCTCATATTTTGTCTGCACGCATCGAATACTTCGAAAAGCAGACAGCACTAGTAATCTATTTTCAACTCGGCACCTATCATGGCAGTAGGTATGTTACGCTGAATAATAGGGCTATAATGGTGATGAGATGGAGTTGGAGTAATTGGAAGAATAATGCAGTAGTTTAAACGCAAGTAACCGAAGGGAATCTTACCTTGTGCGGTTTTGACCATTTCAATTTACTCCTACTGTATTCGAACCGAGTTCCTTTCTGAAAGGCCAGTAAAACAATAGTTTGGCCTCGACGCGGCCAGAGAGAAAGCACAAAAATATCGGTAAACCTCCGTTTTCACGTTTGGTATCACTTTCAATCATAAAATATTCATCTAGCAGCATTAAAGTTACTTTATTATCAGACCGGGGATGGCATTTTTTATCGTTGGTCTCCAAGGCTAGGCGTTTTACAAAAGCATCTACATAACCACAAAAAGTTTTAAGATAATCTACAGACCTCAAGGATATGCATGTATAACAAAGGGCAGCTGGTTTGCTTTCTCTTCGCCGAGAAAAACAAGCAATAAAAAATCTAGGTCCGCACCCTTTTTGATATGTGGGAGACGTCATTAAATAGGGGCAAAAAACCAGAGAAACCATTAAGGTCGTTTTTTCAGTGCACATCACTACGTCCCTCCCACTAATAAGAAAAAGAACTTACAAAACTAATTAGCATAAAAAATCCTCTGGGAATGTCATACCTATATGTCATAAGTATCTCAAGAATTTCGCCCATTATTATTTTCAGTTTCATACTACGGTGTTCTGAGAGATAATGCAAGCGCTACAAGAGTTTAACTGCAAATTACGTTAGTTGCAAGGAAGTTAACTAACAACTAAACTAAGAGTACAACACATTTCTACTTATCCGGATTTATTTGCGATTTGCACGATCTGGCTACGCAGAAGTCCGTATTATTCGTTTAAAACGAAAAGCATAAATGGTTTCCTAATGTCATTTCCTGTAGAATTTCATAACAAGCGCAGAGGTTGGATTTCTAATATAAGAGTCGAAAACGCAGTAAAATCGTGTGCAAAACCGAGACTTCACAATCCAAATTGAGACAACGCGGTTGCCTGAAACGGTTGCAAACGAAAACTGCGATTGGAGTACCTATGTGGTTGTCAGAACGTACATATGGCAATGTCGTACATAGAGACACCAGGAGTTTTTCCTTTATTTGACTTCACTTAGGGCACCGCTGAGACGCGAGGCCTTTTTCCTTTATTTGACCACTTAATACCACTGAGACGCGAGGCGTTTTTCTTAATTGATTCAGTTAGTCTGCGGATGTAGCTTCGCCTTGTGCTGTATGAATCCGCTATTATCACTTTATAACACCGAACAAGTTAAAATTGCACAACATAAAGCAGGAATGTATTAGTGAAATGCCAGGTGGTCTTATTGTAAGTGCCCTATTCCCCTAAACAATCTTACAAACCTTGTACGATTTCAACTCGTACCTAGGCAGTATGAGTATTAGAGGCTGGCATACTCGAAGTAGCACAGGTGCTTTCTAAAGCTGGAATGACAATTTAATTAGTACCATCAACCCCTCCCCAGTAATTATTGTTTAGTAATCAAGGAGATATGTATGGTGAATCCTCTAATTTATGTCTTATAACTGTAATATCGTGAAGTCCTCCTAATATAGCTAATAACGGACGAAAAATTGTTGATGTTTGTACAAATCGGTATGAAATATCAAAGGATGTATTTCTGATTGACGTCTTTCCGACAATCTTCCGAATTCTGCAAATGGCTGTATGCTCTAACCATGACAGAATTAAAGGAATATTCGAGTAGTTTTTAGGTAACCAAAGAGGATTCAATTTTAAACTCCTCTGCCTTATCTTGGCTACTATTTTTAGGTGCGTTCGCTACTACAGAGTACCTCCCCATTTGTCTATCTGTTTATCCATCCATGCAAGTCACGGACCTCTGCGTGTACGAATCGAAATGATATATAAGAGTTGGAATTACGCTTTAGAGACATTTAAATTTGGTTAAAATGGGTACAGGATTTATGGTAATTCATATGGAGAACATCCTAAAAAGTTGCAACTTTTGGGTGAGCTGCTGTACGAACTGAAGTTAATGTTTTAAAACTTAAACAAAATGTTTCTAGACGCATTTAAAATTTGGCTGAAATGGGTACCGACAAAAGTTATGAGTAAAGACTACCAAAAGTGTACGATTTTTAGACAACATGCTACGCACACCGAGTTGAAATTTTATGTGTAAGAGTTTAAGTCACAATTGCATTTCCGATTAGGTGGAACTCAATACAAAATTAAGGGAAATCCTCTTAAAAAGTATCATTTTGAAGATCATTTCAAATAATAATAATCACGCATTATTTATGCCAAAAACGAACTCCTAGAACACTAGATATAACTGCCGTTTGTGAAAATTGCAACACCAAGAAAGAATTTTCCGAATAACTTCAAACTAGGTAGAAGTGTAGAAGAGTGTGCAAGCAATAAGTGATTAGGTTTGCAGAGAGATGGGGTACACGTAGGTCGAGTAGAGCTCTCTCGTGTCGATTCGACAAGTCAGTAATGCGCCCAGTGCAGTCAGTGTAGAGCTGTCAAACAAGGTGGAAACAATAAAGTGAATGCCAGTATGCCTCGTCGACGTCAAAGGGAGCCATATCGGCATATGAGTGAGTTCGAACGGGGCAGAATGATCCGGGAAGCGGGTTTGTCATACCGTAACATTTCGGCTCGTACAGGGCATGCTGCTACACAGTGATGCGTGTGTGGAAGCAGTGGATAGACGAAGGTCATGCGCAGCGTGTACTGGATCATGGAACATGACCACAGCACGGAATGGCCGTCATCTTGTCCGCATGGCCATAACGGACCGTACAGCTTCATCCACAGTGTTGACTCGACGCTGGAGCACTCCAACAGGTGTGAACTTGTCTGTCTCAACGGTTCGTCGCCGTCTGCTGCAGGTTGGACTGGTTGCACGCATGCCATTACGTCGGCTTCCATTGTCCAGAAACCACAAGTTCCTCCGACTGCAATGGGCACGTGAACACCGTCGCTGGGGTGCTGAGTGGCAAAATACAGTCTTTTCGGACGAGTCCTGCTTCAACGTGTTCTACAGTGATGGCCGCATACGTGTCCGGTGGTACCGTGGTGAGCGCAACCTGTAGGGCTGCATTGTTGAGCGGCATAGCGGACAAACACCAGATGTGATGGTTTGGGGCGCCATTGGTTACAACAACCGATCTCGTCTCCTACGAATTGAGGGCACTTTGAACAGCAACCGGTACCTAAAGGGTTGTAGAGCCTGAGGTACTCCCCATGCTTCAGGCATCTCCACAGGCCACATTTTAACAGGACAATGTCCGGCCACTTATTGTGAGGAATGTACAAACCTTCTTCGAAGAGCGACGGGTACCGTTGCTTCCCTGGTCTGCACGTTCGCCTGACATGTCTCCCTTCAAACATGTCTGGGATATGATTAGTCGGCACCTGGTGCGTCACGGTCCTCCAGTAACCAGTGTCATGGATTTTTGGGCTCGAATACAAACTGCGTGGAGGGAAATCCCTCAGGAACTTATTCAGAACCTTTTTAATTCAATGCCACGGCGTATAGCAGATCTAATTGCAGCGCATGGATGCCACACCAAATACTGAATATTAGGGCTCAAAGGTCATATATAGATTTGAAAAGTTTATCATTTGTTACTTGTCATGTACCTAACCGGTGGTATTAAATTCATTGAATTCAGGCGTTTCCTTCTTGGTGTTGCAATTTTCACAAGCGGCAGTGTATGTAAATTTACCATTTTCTTCTTAGTTAATTTTGGAATAATTACTCATCGACAGTGGTGTGTTCACTCGATTACAGTTCAGTCATCTCTCCCTTTCCCATCTGTATTACTGTAGGTTTTATATCTTAGCCTTGGGAACAGAATCCTGTTAATTGCATCTTCCATATGGTATGCTCCTGACAAGAATATTTAGCAAACAATTATGTTGAAAGTTGTCTTTCATAATTACTTTTCATCATTGCTTGACTTTCCATATTATTTATCATTGAAAGGCTACATTGCACGGAAAATTGAATTAGATATATCGCTATTTTACCCTTATGGATATGTATTACCTTTATTTTACTTAGATAACCGTAGCTACTTTACTTCTGTATAAGATAAATTCAAACATTTCTTAGGCTAATTAATAACTGCATGAAAAATGCCAATCTAAGATATCTTGAATGTTCATGATCATGTTTAGAGGAGATTGCATCCATCAAACATTTCACAGTAAAATTTCCCTTCAAGACCAATATCGCCTGTGAAATTCATTACCGTTGTTAAATTGGATTGGTTATGACCGACCACGGAAGATTACAATTTGCTTTAGATGGCTTCTAATGTCCTTGACATGTTCTGTATACACCACATTGAACAGATGTCAAAACTGCATCTTTGCAAACAAATTCCAGATTTAAAAACCCAAATCAAGAAAATCCATTCATGACTTTCAGCTGTTATTTTTCCCTTCAACTTCTAACCTGAGCACCGAAGAAATACAGATGTTAAAAATCTGATGTCATGCATTCACATGCCTTTCTCTAGAATAAATGCAGAGGAGGCGGCCATACAGGAGAGATGGCCAGTGGCTTTAATTGTCATAGCTGTGGTGCGAAGTTTTTCAATTTCGGCTGGTGGCAAGCTTGAAGTCCTTCTTAACGATTTTTGTCACGTGCCCTTCTTATAGTCGCATTTCCGCCAGTTTATTCCTGTTGTTGCTTTCCACGTGGTCAATTATTTTTCCGCTGTTAAATGAAGTGAAAACCCAACGTCCTTTCAACGCAGCAAACTTTGTGCACATAGAAAGCGCTTGCTGAGTATTTTATTGACTATGCTTATTTTATTATGTCACACTCCTAGTTTTGTTGTGACCTGTGGCCATCTCACCTCTGCAAATGGGAGATATGGCCCACGATAATCCGGGAGAGTTGGCCAGCCTTTCCGGAGATATATTTTCATTGTATTTATTTGTTGTTTTTCTATTCTAATCCACCGGTTCATCATTGTTACTACTTTTTATCACTGGTGTGTAATCAAGTAGTCGTGAAGTGATTAATTTAAATGCTTTTTATATTTGCGTTTTTCTTATGGTTTTCAGATGCTGACAAAATACAAAAGAAAGCCAGCAGTGTTCGCGGTATTTCGAAAGATTTCTTGTGTAACAGAATAACTAATCCTAATTTTCCGGTGTGATAGAGGGCATATAATTATTTATTTTATTTATTTTTTTCTTTACTTTCTCTACAACGTATAGTAAATAGGGAAAGTATTGCATTCCACCCAAAAATTCGATACCGAGATTTCATCGGAAATACATGTTTTGAGGCCTCTGAATCAAAAAAATTCCTTTTAGAAAAGGGTCTGTGTGTGTGTGTCTGTGAACAGCATAACTCAAAACCGAAAAGTCGGATAAATGCTAAACTTGGTATTTAGGTTCAGTAGATATCTTTCAGAGATGCGACACGAAGATTTTCAAGAAAAGCCCTCCACCGCAGGCTCCGTTACATGGAACATTTTCCGAAAGTTTTGATTTTCTCAAAAATGGCTCTAACCATTTTGATTAAAATATTATGTATTTAAGATATTTTCATAACAAATGTAAAGTATATCTTGAATTTTCTGGGAATGTTCGCAAAAGTTCTCTTCATTCTGAATGGCTTTTGCATAACTGCTAAACCGAAAGAAATAGACAAAACATTTTTCTACACTAAAAATATAACTCTCGTTAAAACACACAATTTTGTGTGGAATCAACCATTTCCGAGATTTTCTTGTTATTTGTTTGAATTTTCCAATACTTATATTTTTTCTCAAATGAAAATTCGTTATCCTTTTTTTTTATGTACTGGACATGCAAGAGAATGGAATGCTCCACATAGCAACCAGCTCTTAAAATATTTGACTATCGTTTAAAGGCTACCATATTCCCCCTGCAGCTATAAGAAAATTAGCAATAAGATTAAGATCTCGATATCTGGATTAACATGAAGCATATGGAGAATAAGCGTTTGTAAAAATAGTTTGTACAAGAGTAGAGAAAGTCATGTGAGTGTAACATATCAGAATTTTTTATTTTAATAAAGTAGTGTCCGGAAATGCGTCGTTTTCAATATAAAAGGCCGATGAAGGCAAAGCACACTCACATTGTGGCTGCACTCATATTTCGGCTTTCTTGTTACCATGGGAACAATAAACAACTGAAGTTAGTCATAAAATATCTTCTGTGAGATCTGTTCGTTTAATTTTAAGTATTAAAATGCATCGATATACAAATACTGAATTTGCAAACATGTAAAAGGCATAGGGAGGAGCTTACGGCTGCTAATTTGGCAAAGCGAATCCAAACGGAGCAACACCCTCGGCGCCATATTCACATTTTCACGACTTAATCAACGTCTTCGAGATGGTGATCAGTTCCAGATAAAGAAAGATTCAGGAAAGAATCGAAATGTGAGAACATTAAACTTTGAAGATGAAGTGTTGCAGAGGTTTAAAAATAATCCACGAACTCGACTGTAGCCCATGTCTTAGTAAGTATGAAAAGCATTCTTTTCGGCCACAATACAAACATTAATCCCAGATGATTATCCTAAGACAATGCGCCTGATCTTGCTAAACGCATATTATGGACAGACCAGGTATGTTTTTCAAGAGATGGCTTTTTTAAGACACACAACAGTCACATTTGGAGTGACAGGAATTCTAAAGCTGTGGAGAATCCGCAATCAATGGAAGTCTTCAGAAAATATTTGGGTTGGATTTGTTGATAACTATCTATTGGGGCCATGTGTCATGCCTGCTCAAGTGAATGAATATGTTTATGGTACTTTTCTTGCGGAAGTGCTTCCGGAGCTACTTGAAGATGTCCCGATTAATATTCGGAGAAACCTGATTTTGTAACACAACGGTGCACTCGCACATTTCGGCTTAAATTGTCGACATTATTTAGATGTACATTTTCTGAATTGATATATAGAGAAAGAGTTGTTTGGCCGGCACGTTTTCCAGATACCAGGTGGCCCAACCGCGCCGTATTACACGTGTTCAGATATCTCTTCCTGTGTTAAAAGAATTGCAGAACTCAACGGGGCAATTTCCAGTAACTCAGGTTAATAGGAAACTGGCGCAAAAACGTGAGCGACCTTTGTTCTACACCTCTTGCTTATCAGCGAAGAAGATGAGCGTATCACTGAGTAGCACTTACCAGACTTGTAGTCCATGATAATAGACAAGTACAGTATAAGACTGAAAAGGTCCTAGAATGCTTTCCACTTCATTTAAAGAGACTTTCTTTTTGAGGGAATAAACTCATTGTTTATATTGACAAATAATTAAAATGTCTGTATTTGACCAAGCAGTATAAGCCCATAGCTATTTGTAATCGTGTTTCCGCAACGATAATAACAATACTGCTGCTATTACTACTACTACTACTAATACTACTACTACTACTACTACTACTACTACTACTACTACTACTACTACTACTACTAATAATAATAATAATAATAATAATAATAATAATAATAATAACAACAACAAGAAACAATTGCAGCGAACCATTACGCTCTCTCATGTTTGCATGGTTTTCGTTACGACACTTTAATGTTTTGATTTAACTCTACAATACGTATAGTTTGTAATGTTAGACAAGAACAACGTAAAGGGCCCCCCAGAAAAAAGAGATGTGGGCGCATACTCGTAGGTCAATCAAAGAAGTTTTAATTATCTGTGAATTTAAAAAGTGAATTTATTCGCTCGAAAATAAAGTCTCTGTAATTGAAGTGGAAAACATTCTAAGACCATTTCGTTTGTTTACACTGTTCTTGTCTATCATCACGGACTGGGATAAGCCTGGGAAGTGCCTCTCAATGAGCGCGATCCACTCATCGTCTTCGATGATAAGCAAGATGAGTAGAACCAAGGTCGCTCACGCTAATGCACCAGTTCCTCACCGACCTGTGTTTACTTGGAACTGCCCCGTAGCGTTCTGCAACTCTTTTAACGCACGAAGGGATATCTGCACAGTGAAATGCATGCGTGGATGGCCCACCTGGTATAACTCCAGTTGATTTTTGTGTTTGGGGTCATACAACTGTCACTTGAAAACGAAGCATTTCCGGACATTACTTTATTAAGAAAAGATGTTTAATTTTATGCCCTCTATCACATCTGAAAATTAGGAATAGTTATTCTGTTATATCCTGTATAACATTGAAGAAAGAGCCAAGAAAGACTCAGGAATGAAGGCTAAAATGACCAATGGGACCGAGTGGTTGTTGGGCAGCGAAACTGGAGAGAAGCTGGTGCGACATATTAAGAAAGTGCAGAAGAACAGTTTTTCTCTAACAAGAGATGATATTCACACTCTAGCATGCAATTTCGCCAAACAACTTCGCCTGAAACACTATAACAAAAAAATTAATGTTTACTTTATAGTTTTCCCCGAAGTTTTTTTTATATATGGACCATTGCTTACAAGAACTTGATTACTAGCTGATAAATAAAAGTGTAAAACGTGTGTTGTATAATTATTGTTACTTCATTAAACCACTAAACATGCTCTTTGAGCACGAAAAATGTGTGACCATTTACCCCTTTACAATTTGATCATTTCCCCCACACTCATAGGGAGATATGACCAATGCTAGACTTTTAAAATTCGGGACGTTTTCATCAAAAGTAAATTTGTGTGATATGAGCACTTATTATTAAAAATATTAATCTTCAAGGAACCATTTAGTTATTAAACACATTTTCGCTTCAAAATTTTTCGTGTACGAGTAAACCAACATCTTAAAATCTATGGCCCGGACTTACCCTACTCACTGTTATTGAACTATTCTTACAAAGCCTTGTTTTTTGTTTACTTCTTGTTAAACAAAATAAATTTCCATTACACATTTAAACATTTTATTATAGGTATAAGAAGAAGATACAGTAAGCTACAACAATAGGCAGATCTTTGGAAAACGGGTCGCTATGTGATGGTTTTCAAATTTCATGTTCCTTGAATGACCACGAGAAAAAGCGAATGGCCACTTACCATTTGTAAAAAGTATCTGAAAATCCCAACCAATAAAAAAGAATACATCAGAAATAATTAATGCACAAAAAATATTATTTTACAAAACTTGTGTGCGTTAACGAGATCTAAGCAAATTTTTTGTGAGTAAGATTTCGTCTACCTCTTACGGTTTACAAGTTACACAAAAATCATTCAGAATTAAGGTTCTTTACAGCCTAATCGCGAGAAATTGGAGATATACGTCTTATTTGCCATGCAAATATATTAACCCTATGTATTTTGATCAAAATCGTTAGATACATTTTAAAAGAAAATCAAAAATAACCAAAATGTTTCCTTGTAAAGGGTAGTTTGGGGTGGTGGGATTTTCTTGAAAATCTTCGTGGCGCAAATTTGGAAGACGCTGAACTTAACCGAGTTGTTTAGTTATGTTATTCACAGAAGGACCTGAGCACGTGCGAACATTTTTTCTAAAAATATGTGTTACATTCTCTACCCGCTATTCTTTATTTTTATATAAGTTTTATAAACTATTCTTACGAAAGCTTACTTTTCTATCTTCATTTTAATCGAGATTAACCTCTGCGGAAATATCTAAATTATTCATTTTCTTGTAGTAGATACAAAGTCAGATGAGATAGTCAAATGTTAAAGAACCGGACGCTATATGCTGGCCTTAAAATTGCATACTCTTTCCATGCAATCGCGAAGAACAACCGAATATCGACAGGACTTAAAAAGAACGAAGTATTAAGCAATTTAAACTATGAATAGCGATATCTCGGAAATGACTTATGCCACAACAAAATATTTTATATAAGCTGAGTGTTTAAAGAAATCTATATTCGTTGTGTAGTGTGTTTTCGTCTGTCGCTTAACGTTTACCAGTTTTACAACATTGCACAAAATTCCTTCCGAATGAAAAGGACTTGGCAAGTTATTCCCAGAAAGTTCGACATACAATTCATTTGCCATGTGAATATCTTTAATATATCGTATTTTAATCAAAATCGTTACAGCCACCAGGACGTTTTCCATTCTAAAACTCCCGCGTTACACACGCATTAGTAATAGTAACATGCACTATAATGAGTATAGGCTTGTAATTAAGTGGCGTCATATGCACTGAGACATTTCTAGCATTCCCCATCGTCACGAGGTTGTAATTCATCAACAACACTCACTTTGTTGGGTTTCAATTTTAAAAGTTTAGCAGCTGTATCAACAAAGTTTTTTGAAACACCCTCTTATTGTGCAACACGTCTTAGAGACTTCTTTTGAAAGCCTTCGAATGATGCGTCATTTCCCATCCTTCCGTTAGGACGTCGTCCTGCGTAGTCTGGGGGTACCATGCTAGCCTCTACCCGAGGTCACGGGTTCCAACCCGGCGAAGGGAGATGGATTTTTTCGGGCGTAAAAATCCATAACATGGCTTCCTTAAGAAGGGAAGTAAAGCCGATGTTCCCATGTCGTAGATTTACGGCACGTAAAAGAACCTCAAGCCTGAAAAAGAGGCCTCTGAGCAGAATTTCCTGTCTTTCACGCCCAATAAAGAATGGGACGCTAAGAACCACAGTAATTAAAGAGAGTTCATAAGTAAAACTCAATTTTATTTCCCTTAGAATAAGTTTTTTTCGTTTCTTAGGTTTAGCGTTTAGCAAACCGCTGTCCTAAACTTATTAACCGACATCTGACAGTATCTCTCTTTGCAACTGAATACCAGGTAATGTCTCCTGAAATTGTCTACACACCTCTGTATATGATTCGGGTTTTACTCACACACATAGGGTGGACCATTTGTTGAGACTGTAGAATATCTCCAAAACTAAGCGTTGTAGAAAGAAATGTCTTTAGCAAAAGTTACTTGATGTTATGGGGGAAAGCAAATGCCATTAGTCGTGTTTTGTTTGGAGGACATTATGATGGTCATTTTAGGGTAAATTATTTTTTTTAAATGGGAACCTACAATTAGGGTCAATTTAAATTGACCCTAAAAAGACCATCACCAAGCCCTCAAAATAAAACACGACCAAATGACATTTACTTTCCCCCGTAATATCCAGCAACTTTTATTCAAGAAATTTCTTTCTGCAATACTTAGTTTTGGAGATACTCTACACTCTCAACATAAATGGTCCATCCTATATATAGTACATAAAAATTATTTATTCAAGCGTGAATTTTTCGGTAGGCATTTCAGTGGATTAATAACAAAACACAACAGCAACAATAATAAGAGTACTCTAAAGCAGTTCACATGCAACACAGATGTTTGAGTAAGCTTTCACTTTTGAGATACACAATGAACAAACTCTAATCTTTACAGCACGAACAGAAGGTAGCAACTGACAGCTGACATTCACGACCGATAAAGCGTAGGCTTGAGCGAGTCATTCATCGGGAGCTAGCGGAACATACCGAAATCACTGCAATGCAAGTGAACGACGCATATACGCGATTGTGGCCGGACAACACAACTACCGCTTAGAATATTCGCCCCTAACTAATCTGGTCATATCGGCAGCGTTGACTTAAGAAACTCTCATTTGATGTTAAATGTTACAGTGACTTTTATATTAGATTTACATGCGATTTGCCTTCGCATTCACATTTGTTGTTTAACTGAATCAGGTGTTTGATTTCAGATAATTTGTTAGGAACCCTTTGAATTCTCATCTTCAAAGAGCTGTAGCTCCAATATTGTCGACAGGCTATACATCGAGAGCAAACCAAGCATGTTAAAAATATGATTAACTGATGACCTTCCTCTAACGAAATTCTGAGCTAAATTGTGCGTGTATATTTCTTGTCATTTTGTAAATTTATAGAAATGTTTGTTTAGTAGGAATATTCTACAACAAAACTTCGGCCACATTTTTTAGCTTCTTTCCTAGACCATTTAACTTTAATCAACAATTTAACAGCCATTCTTTACATGCCAAGTGTTCAGTAGTTCCAATAGTATTGCAAAGAGAGTGACTATGTATAAATATTCTTACTGCTAAATAACTTTGAGTTGGAAATAACCTTGGAATATTAATCATTAAGTAGAAATAGCTAAAATTTATGGACTTAATCTAATCTGAAACTCCTGTGAAATGTGGAGAGTTAAATAAAACCGTTCTGCAAGCGCTTCTTTTGCCTCCCAAAATTCACTAGCATATGAAGTGGTTAATAACAAAATGAGGAATTTGGCAACTCGTTTGCAGTCATCTGTCATTATTTGTTCATATTTGTTTATTCTTCGTTCAGATTACATGAATTTTCAAATAGCAAAACTGGCCATATAGATCGTTTTAGTCGACGATGCGTGGGCCAAAGTGGCCTAATGTCTACTCTCTACATCGCCGGATTTAACCCCTTTGACTTTTTCTTGAGGTAATGAATACAAAGACTTCTGGTGTTCAAGACATTCAACAGACACCCTATTTTATTGAAAGGAGTAGGTATACCAGAACATGATTCGGATGTGCAATATGTCAAATGAAGTTCGTAGTGGACACATCGAACAGCCGCTTTAAAAAAACAGAAAAAAAGAGAAAAAATATATTAAGTTTAAATTAAACACTTAATTTGAAACTTTTGTACATGTATCACGGAAACGGTAGATTTTCGAAAATGGGTTTTCAAAACTTATCCATTCTGTCCCCTCTACAAAACCTAGGAGCTAGCAACAGAAATCTGCGAATAGGTATTCTATGTATTTAGGAAAAATTTCCTGGAAAGAAAAAATGCCAAACCTTCGAGATTTTGTGTGTGTAGCATTTTGTGTTCACCCTTAGTTTGGACCAGTTGAGGTTGGTATACTCAAAAATGCAAATCAGTGGAATCAAGCATTAAAATGGTGAACATCTCTTCTTATTCAGCAATGTCTACAAAATATAGAGGACGCAGCATAACTCAGATTTCTGAAAAACAAAGAGAGCTGATGCTGCATATCTTAGGGTCTGCATTTCAGTGAAAGCAACCGACCGTACCGACCGTGTCTCAGTGATAGCTTGTTACCGTCGACCGTCGAAATGAACATTCAGAACATTGCATACCTATCAGGCTCAACTTCTTTGTTCCCATGTTTCCCTAACCGAAGAACTTCTCTTGACCGAGAGCTCACGGTCGACTTGGATCCCGCGGTTAGCCGCTGCATCTCGGTAATGCAGTTAACCGTAGCTATTCGGAACAACGACGGTGCTTTGGACTATATAGGTGAACGAAGCAACCGTTAAGGTTAGGTACCTGTTTACTCACTCAGTAGTGGATGCGTAGCCTTATTTAGCTAGTCTCCATTACTTTTGACTTTGGGGGAGACTGGCCAATTTATATATTTCGTTATTATTTTATCTACAGCTCATCTATGATAGGCAGAGGAAGTACTGTATTCCATCCAAAAATTCGACATCGAAGTTTTACTGGAAATACACATTTTGACATTCCCTGAAGCCAAATAAGAATTTTAAGAAAGAGATCCGTGTGTGCGTGTATATGCGTGAGAGAGAGAGAGAGAGAGAGAGAGAGAGAAAGAGTGAGAGTGAGAGTGAGTGCTAGTGCGTGTACAGAATAACTCAAAAAAGAAAAGTCGGATAAATACTAACATTTATATTTAAGACCAACATCTTCCAAGGCACCAAAGTTTTCACGAAATTCTCTCTCCCCAAACTATTATTTACATAGAACATTAATTATTTTTTATCTTCTCAAAAACAGTGATTTTTTTTCAAATGCCATATGTTTGAGATACTGACACGACAAATAAAATGTATATCTTGAATATTCTGAGAATAGTATATGGCTTCCACTTTAGTGTTAGCCAATCGTAACCTGAAAACGAAAAAGGGAGAGAAAAAAACTTGATTACAGAAAAGTGTACATCTACAAAATAATACACAATGTGTTTAAAATGCATTTTTTATTTTCACAACATCAGCAACTCCTTTTAAATACTTCATGCTGTATGTTTGCATTTATCCAAGTGCAAGTAAATCTGACAAAGAACGTTTAAAGTTTTGCGATACTCGTTTTTTTCTCTTCTCATAGAAGCTTGATGACAAAAACAACTTAAATCAGTTGAGTGTTTTACATTTTGCATCTAGGTGGTGGTAGTTGAAGTTGTATGGGTAGTAGTTTTTACTTTCTCTGCTACGGATAGTAAGTAAGTAGGCAAAGTATTGTATTTCACTAAAAAATTCGAGATTTCGGAAATAAATGTTTTGAGGCCCCTGAAGAAAGCGTTTTTATGAAAAGGTCCGCGTATGTCTTTGTCTGCGAACAACATAACTCAAAAACGGTAAAGTAACAAACTTGGTATTTAGGTTCAGTACCTTACAAAGATGCGACACGAAGATTTGCAAGAAAATCCCTCACCCCAGACAACCCTTTACATGGAGGATTTGTTGAAATTTTTATTTTCTAAGAAATGACTACCGATTTTGTTTAAAGTGCAATATATTAAAGGTATTTACATGACAAATAAAATGCACATCTTGAATTTTCTAGGAATAGCCTGTGAAGTCCACTTCATTTTGGAAGAACTTTTGTGTAATCTTGTATAACTGTAAATGAAGTTAACGTTAAGCGATTGACGAAAACGTAAATTAAAAAAATCTTAGGTGTTACACTCACATGACTTTCTCTACTCTTGTACAAACTATTTTTACAAACGCTTATTCTCCATATGCTTCATGTTAATCGAGATATCGAGATGTTAAGCTTATTGCTAATTTTCTTATAGATGCAAGGGGAATTGGTAGGCTTTAAGCGATAGTCAAATATTTTAAGAGGTGGTTGCTATGTGGAGTATTCCAATATAAAAACAAGGCGCCACGTAACAGATAGGTACATTACACTAACCTTCCCAGTATGTGTCAGGACGTATTTGCGGAAGAGTTGCCGGTTATGAATGGAACCTAACAATCCGAATATCACCAGATCTTATGGTGAAAAAATGTCAAAGTTGCAGTTTAGTAAGCTCTCGTATACTGTAACCTCTATAGAGGCATTTGGAAAAAAGACTAACAATTATCTATTGTAAGAATTTAAGACTTCGTTGAAATTGGTTTCTCTTCGATAGTACTCAGAGGTGGGACTATGTCTATGGCTGCGTTAATATCAAAACATGTCTTAGCATTTTACATGTAAGTGTCCGACGAAAGGCAAGAATAACCCATTGTTGCTTTGCAGGAACTCATAAAATATAATCGATATTTCTTTCACCACGGCTTTGGAAATATGCAGTACAGACTTCGGCGTTGAGCTGATGAAGGCGAAACTAGGGATCTTCGCAGCACGATAAGAGAGCCAGATACAGTACCAAATACATCATAATTAGAAACCATCATTCATGTTCTAAATCTTAAGCAATATGGAAGCAAGAGTATAACGAGTCAAGTCTAGCAAGCAATTAACGCGGAAATAACTTTTTTCTTCCATGCTTGAATTTTAAGCTCTCGAAGGCATTCCAGACAAACCATTTAACTGCTATGTAGGCGTTAAACATAAGTCGTTTCTAAAATGTCAGACGATTAACCAAGTTAATTCAACATTTGGCAGATAATTGCAGAAGCTTTTCGTGGAACAATAACCACACTTCTCATCGTTTCTATGGAAAGAAAAAACTGCACATTTATTTTAGTTGATTTTGTTCTCCAATAAAAGTAAACTAAAGTTATTGATTATAACATAAAATGAAGTTACATGAATTAGTGACTTTCGAATGAGCTTGAGAGTATACCCAGATAGACGAAGGAATGGTGACATTTTTAGCAGCTTCACTGTGTTAATGTAAGTAAACAATGTGTAAACAATTTCGTTAATCCATTATCTCGAATGGTTACTCAGGATAAAACATTTTGAAGCGTTAATAGAAAGACCACTGAATAGATTTTCAGAAACACAGAAATACATTATCGAAACTAAATATATATATATATATATATATATATATATATATATATAGCTGGCCGAGTGGTTCGGTTTATTTTCACTCTCCATACATGGAAATGAAATGAAATCAAATAATTTTAACCAATGAGATAAATGTATGGAAATATAAGAAAATTGCATTAGTTGTTTATTCTTACTATAATCATAGACTCATAGTGTGGACGGACAGGAGTTCCACAACGTAAGGGACAATTCTTCCTGTATGATTCCAAATTCATTGATTGTTGAAAACTGCCTACCAAATACGGTCGTTATGTGATAGATCCAATTGTGGCGGATAGAAAGTAATTCCGAGTTAACTTAGTTCAAAATGATTCACGCGCAACTTCAGTCGAAAATTCATTTACCACCGGAAATTAGACACTTCTTAGCCGCAGTAAATTGTGCGCTGTTTTCAGCACTTCTCTTATTTAAAAAAGAAGTTAATAATTCTTTTTATTCTGCACTTTTATTCTTATTTCCCCTCATTAATATCTCTGAAAATATACGTGCCATATAGAAGGTCCTGAAAGGAGACAAAAATAAGGATATTTCCCAGGAAGAAACGAGAGAGCGCAAGCCATCCTTTCATTATCAGTTGCAGGTTAAAAAAATATTGCATTCACATAACATTCTATTATTGCTCTTCTGCAAACTATTCCTACAAAAGCTTAATATTCCAGTTGCTTCTTGTTAATTCATATAAAATTTCAGTTCACATTTACAATTTTCGTTGTACGATGCAGTAGGTAAAGCGATAGTCACGTTTTTAAAGAGCGAATAGCTATGTGATGGCTTTGAAATTGCATGCCCTTTACATGACCATACGGAGAAAAGAAAGAAAGAAAATAAATCGAAAACGAATTTCCATTTCAGAAATGTATTTTAAAGGTCAAAGCAATAACAAAGAATATCTCGAAAACGGCTAACTCCACACAATATATATTTGACATAAATTGTGTGCTTTTATGTGATCTACAATTTATGTGTTGTAAGATTTTGTCTTTTTCTCTTACGGTTTATCAATTATGTAAAAGTCATTGAGAATGAAAAGGACTTCAGAGACTATTCCCAGAAAATTCAGGATATAGGTTTCATTTGTCATGAAAATATCTTAAACATATTGTATTTTAATCAAAGTCGTTAGAGCCATTTTTGAGAAACTAAAATTTCCGAAAAGATTTCCATGTATAGGGTAGCTTGTGGTGCGGGGAATTTCTTGAAAATCTTCTTGTCGCATTCATGGAAGATGCTAAACTTAAATACCAAGGTGGGTATAACAGACTTCGTCTATGCTGTTCCTAGACACACAGGTGCGCGCGCGCACGCACACACACACACGCGCGCGCGCACGGACCTTTTTCTACATAATTTTTTTTTCATCCAGGAACTCAAAACTTGTATTTTCGGTTTTATCTTGGTATCGAATTGTTGGATGGAATACAATATTTCCTCTACTTACTATAGGTAAGTAGTAAAGAAAGTAACAGGTTCCCAAAGTTCAGAGTAATAATCTCTATTTTTCTACTGAAAGATTTCTCCATAACTGCTCTGTTTCTACGAAGTGTTACCTCTTGCTAGAAGCTATTATTAATTGCAATTAATCCAGTTAATCGAGGCAGTAATTGTTTAAATTTTTACTTTCATTATACTCCTTGTAAAATATCAATTTACTACATTACATTTTGCTTTCTCCAGAACTTATCTATGGGCAAACAGACGAAGCATTGCTTTCCACCCAGAAATTAGGTACCGAGATTTCACTAAAAATAAACGTTTTGAAATCCCTGAAGCCCTTATAAGATATTTCTGGAAAATCTGCGACCGCACGTTTGTCTGTCCGTCTGCGAACAGCATAATTAAAAAACGAAAGATCAGATAAATACCAAACTTGGTATTTTAAGTTCATCTTTCAAAACAAAGATTAAATAAAATTCCCACACCAAACTACCCTTTAGATGAAAAATTTAAATTATTTTATAATTTCTCAGAAATGGCTCTAACGATTTTGATTAAACCACAGGTTTAAAATATATGGATCACTAATAAAACGTATATCTTCAATTTTCTATTAACAACCTGTGTAATCCTCTTCACTATGAATGAATTTTGTATAACTTGTAAACCATAAGATGCAGACAAAAGTATGCTAGAACTAGACCATAACTGTGCCCTTTATTCAAATAGAGGATTTATACCAATAACCTTTATCTGTAACATTAGTCGTTTTTTAAATATTTATAATTTAGACCACTTAAAAGTTTTCTCAGGTTGAACAGGTGTCAATACGGTTTCTATAACGCATTTATGCAACATTCATTCTTTTCCCAAATGGGTTTGTTAACAAAAACTTACGATCTCTACGAAATGCGAACAGTTGTGTTTTGTTTTTCGCATTGCGCCTGTAACCTAATCGATATTGTTGATTTGAGATCATTTCTACACGAAAATGTATGCTAATTGATGTAACATGAATAATAACACATTATAGTATGTTTTTATATGTATACTAAAATATACGCGTAAGAGCTAATGTGCAGATGTTAATGGGTAGCGAGAGTGTTCCAGTATGATA
Source organism: Deroplatys truncata (assembly GCA_030765065.1). Lineage (NCBI taxonomy): Eukaryota > Metazoa > Arthropoda > Insecta > Mantodea > Mantidae > Deroplatys > Deroplatys truncata. The sequence goes on from CM060980.1 coordinate 117,029,362, forward strand.
CACTAAATATATATTTTTTTAATGTAAACTTTTTTGTGCTCATGTTCGGTTAGGATTTTATCATGAAAGGTATGTAAATGCTTTGCTTTTATTTTTAATCATTCTAAATGTATATAAATTATTAATCTCTAAAGTATTGTAGAAACGCGTTTCTATAATCCATTTCAATATTCTGTATAAAGTAAATTATACAAGTTTTATACTCTGCTAAAACAGTTACATATTTTGCTTACTATGTTATGGGATTGCCTATTCACAATCCTGGTTATTATGTAAAGGGAGATAAAATTAGCTGAAATTCTGAGCAAACCTTAAGAGAGGCCATTCTTTCAACGAGATAAAAATCAACTGAATTTCTGAGCAAACCCTAAGAAGGGCCACTCTTTCAAGCATCGATGTTTGGGAACATAAGATAAACTGTTGAAAATGAAGTAGTCGACAGTCAAGGACGAGCAAGATTTCAAGATTTTATCCGTGGGAGCCTGTCGTTATTTTCTGATCTTCCGTCCTGTTTATCTACGATAAAGGGATAGAGGAAAATAGCATTATAAGTAATTCTCATTACACTTCATTACACACTCTTATAGACGCGTTTACGGTACTCTTCAATGAAAGACGTTCAAAAAGTTCTACTTTGCGAACAGGACTGTTACTTTCTAGTCATACCTTGCATTGCAGCCGCTTTAAAGGTTGAACGCCCTGTGGCACACGGGTAAAAATAGAAAACGCAGAAATCAGCCATTGTACAGGGCTACGCACCGAGGTCAATACACTCTCTCTGCAGTACCAGACTGCTTATTTTTTATTTCCTTCGGCCATTCCTTGATCCCCTCTCCCAACCACATGACAGGTGTAATAGCATCTAAATCGTAAGGTGATTATGATAAGAAAACCCGGTTTGCGGGAGACGAGTAACCTTACCAATCTTCTGTTCTGCGGAGCGTGCGTACTTCAGGTGACAGGTTATTGGGATGGAGGGGCAGAACAAATACTTCACGTTATATTACTACAGGGTGTAACAAAAGTTTCTGTTGCACTTAAGATGGACGCAGACCAATAGCGTAGTTGCATGTCATAAACGCCTTGGATCAGACCAAAAGCGTTCTAGCTTCTATCCCCTTTGATTTTTCAAAAAGAAAAAGCGTTTCTGCATGTAGTGCTATAGCTGCGGACGACGAGAATGTTACGTAGCTATTGTAGTAGTATTCCGGTCAATACTATAGGGATGAAAATAATAAATGTATTTGGGTGCATTCAGCTAGTGAGAAGAATAGAAAAAGGTACCCAATATTCTGCTGGAATTATGACATACGGAAGTACAGCTTCAAATTCCCATAAAATTATGTTTAATGCCTTGTATCCTTGTTATTTTGAATTTATATTAATATTATAAACAGAGAAACTTTGTGTGTCTGTGTATGTGTCCGCGCGCGTGTGCTTGTGTGTGTGTGTTAATCTCAAAAACCACTCAATCGATTTTGATAATCTTTTCACTATTGAAAAATTTAATTCGTTCTGACGGACATGGGGCTATAAAACACATTCTAATTTCATTTCATAAATTACTAAAATATGAAAAACGAATTTACAAAGCCTTTGCAATTAACTACGAACACTTTGGAGTTATAAGCTTGCGAAGAAGACCTTGACTTACGGTTGAAAATGGTATGAAGTAGAAAATAGGCGTTGTTACTGCACAAAATATGCCTGAAAAATAAGACAAATGCCGCGAATATTTCATTTCAAGCAGTATATATGTAGATGGCCACGATTTAGCAACTAAGACACAGCAAAATAAAAGAAAATCGAATCTACCAATGCCAATATATTTTAATGACCCTCAAGTAGGAAAATTTTGCTTTATTTCCTTTGTACCTATGTTATTCAGGCAGAGCCAAAAGACTATGAACCGGCTGCGCGGTGTTTTTCCTGTCCGCGTCCGAATTATTAGTAGAGATTTGTGGCCCCCTCGGTCCCCCGACCTAACCCCCTGCGATTTTTATCTCTGGGGTAACTTAAAGCATAAAGTGTACAAGACAAACACACACACACACACACACACACACACACACACACACACACACACACACACACACACACCCTGGAAGAATTAAAACAAAATATCCGCCAGAATATTGCCAGCATTTCTCAACGTGAACTACGGCGAGTGATGGATCGTTTCCTAAAGAAGTGCCAAAAATGTATGGACAACGACGGTGGCCAGTTTCAGCATCCCCTTTCATAAAGTTGGTAAGTAAAGCCTTTAAAAGTAGTTTTAAAAATGTTGTATGGTTTTCATCCGCTCCTTTCTATGATGGTGGCAACGAGCGCCGAGGACGCGGACAGGAAAAGCACCGCGCAGCCGTTTCGTAGTTTGGCTCTCTCTCTCTCTCTCTCTCTCTGTATAATCAAGATCGTTAGCAGGGTATGTTAACTAGCTGTATAAAGAGAGTAAACTCGTGCCCAGCTAACATTAGAAATCAATTAACCGATATTTTATAATTAATAACTGAGAATATTACCTTTCTCGATGGTCGCAGACTACCTTTTCCATAGCGGTTAACTTGGTGATCTGGGAGTGGGGAGTCTTTATACTCACCAGCTTCACCTCTGTTTCGATATATATGTTAAGCCTTTATGAATTTTGCGAAAACTGTGTAGTTTTTGTGTTATTATATAAACATGGGACCAAAGAGATGGTAAAATATTTAAAATGTTACCTACTGTGATCATCTAAAATATTACTTGACCATTCCAACTGACAATTGCTCCACCACCAAAGGGTACTTACAGGCTATTCAGCATTTCAGAACTTGGAAGACTGTCGGGGGGATGTTAAGGAAGTCAGACGTTTCGCCAATGTTTCAAATCCTTTTGTGTAAATATCAGGGGATTTTCATCCGTTAGTAGGAATAGTCGGCACTGTACGAAATTACAATTATAAGGGGTAAAGGGGAGGATTCAGCATGAGAATCTCCTATATCATTGTACAACAATTTCATAAAGAAGGGGGGAGCTACCCGTACAAAGTTGGACAGCCAGCTAGTTGTAAAATAAGGAGAAATGGCTTTCACTTCTATGGCCATATCACATGGTAGTCCGAATGAGCAATCTGTTACACTGAAAATGCAGTTTTACGTTATCGGAAACCAAACCCACATTCCACAACTGTTTAAAACCAGCACGTTACAACTCTATATATAAAATAAAATAGTAGAAAATGTTCTGACAGTTTTTACTTTCTCTACTACGTATAGTGAATAGGGGAAGTATTGTATAACACCCAAAAATTCGATACCGAGATTTCACCGGAAATACATGTTTTGAGATTCCCTGAATCCAAAAAAAGCATTTTTGGAAACATGTCCGTGTGTGTGTCTGTCTGTCTGTGAACAGCATAACTCAGAAACGAACAGTCGGATAAACACCAAACTTGGTATTTAGGTTCAATATCTTCCAGGGATGCGACACGAAGGTTTTCAACAAAATCACCCCACCCCAGGATACCCTTTACATGGAAGATTTATCGAAAATTTTAATTTTCTCAAAAACGGCTCTAACGATTTTGATTAAAATATCATATGTTTAAGATATTTTTATGACAAATAAAATGTATATCTTGAATTTTCTGGGAATGTCTCCAAAAGTGTTCTTCTTTGTGAACGACTTTTGCATAACCGTTAAACCATAAGAGATAGAGAAAATTTTACTGCACAAAAATGTAGATCTCGTTAAAATACACAATTCATGTCATATAGGTACATTTTTTGTTGAGTGAACCATTTTCGAGATATTGCTTGTTATTCTCTTAAATTTTTCAATACTTATTTTCTTAAATGGGAATTCGTTATTCATTTTTTTTGTCTTTGATATGCAAAGAGTATTAATCTGTGGCAAAGGGAATGGTGCTGCACCTAGAAACCAGCTATTAAGAGATATTTATATGCTTAAAGGCTACTGTATTTCTATATTGTCCTTGTAAACATATATTCCCCTTACATCTACAAGAAAATTAGCAATAAGATAGATCTGCAAATGTTTATCTCGATTAACATGAAGTAGATGGAGAATAAGCGTTTGTAAAAATAGTTTGTACAAGAGTAGAGAAAGTCATGTGAGTGTAACACATCAGATTTTTTCTTTTGGATACATGCTAGGTGATGTGTGTTATGGGCTACCCTAAAGTCAAACGTTGCATTTTTTAAACTTTTTGTTTGTATGAGTAACCCAAGGATGACTGAAAGAATTAGAAAGAAACTTGGTACATAACATACCTTAGGTTCCACTTAGAGAAAACACGTGGAAAGTTATAACGAACGAATTCAAAGAATCGAAATATCTTGATTATTATTGGGTTTGGAAAGTAATTATATAACTAAAGTTTACAGCACATTGTTAATTACTAACTTTGAAATTTAAAAAAAATGGCATAACCATTTAATGGCACAGAAAGTCGACTACAAAACTAAGGTCATCTGTTCAACATCAAAATTACTACTTGTACATTAAAGAACAGTCAGCAGTTCTATCCTTCTTAAAGCTTTTATTTATGGACGCTCTTTAACTGCTATGATTCTTAGCGTCCCATTCTTTATTGGGCGTGAAAGACCGGAAATGTTGCTCAGAGGCCTTTTTATGAGGCTTGAGGTTCTTTTACGTGCCGTAAATCTACGACACGGGACCACTAGCTCTACTTCCCTTCCGATGGAAGAAGCTGTGCTAGGGATTTTTACGCCCGAAAAAATCCATCGCCCTCTGCCGTATTTGAACCCACGACCTCGGGAACTAGAGGCAGCATGGCACCCCTAGACCACGGAGGACGACAGTAGTTCTACGATCCCAAAAGACGACATTCCGCTAAAGCTCAACAGCAACAAAATAGATTATCAAGGAAGGCGACTAAGCAACTAAGGCGGTCTTCTGTCTGGCATACACTAAGGTGAATCAACGAAGCTATGTATGTTGCCATGTGACCAAGAAGTTAAAAACAACACTAACAAATATATCAGGTGGTTCAAACAAGCCGTTCTTTGCAGTTTTATGGTTCCCGCATACATAAGTGCAAAAGCAGTTGCCGTGTCACTGGTTTTCAAAGCTGCAGTGCAGGTACGAAGCGAAAGGTCACTGAGGTAGTGGTTGCTCTCTGCATGTCTTTACTTCGTGGTTTCTTACTGATAAAGCGTCGCGATATTTGTAGGAGTTAACCTAACATTCTTTCAACATTTTTTAGGATTGGCTTGAATACCTCGACAATATTAAGACTACCCTGATGCTTATACTTCATGAAATATTTTATCATCAATAGTTTTCAATATTTTCATATAGATTTATAGGGTAAGAAAAAATTATATAATAAATGCGGTTTCCTGCTTGTAGTTCGTGCCAAGTCATTCAAACAGGTAGCATGTTAAACAACACCGAATACATGGATATGGTTATGATCTATGGGAAGGCATCGAAATGCGACTGAGGCTCGAAGGCTGTATTATGAACTTTTCCGACGTGATGTCTGCATTCTACGCGCGTTATTTGACGTACAGAGATGCAATTAAGAACTTATGGATAATTCCAGGTGTTACTATTTTTAACCTACTTTGCTCATTGTAATTAGGGCAAAGAAGAGCTGCAGCTGGCCTGGGAGTTAAGGACTTTAACACAACATATTTTGAAGGAGCGAAAATAGCATCCCTATAAATTGCACTTACACCAACAACTTTATGGAACGATTTCCAGAATCGCGTACCTGTTTGTAAAAGTTTAAGTTCAGAAGTTAAGTTCTTATTAAATAAAATAAACAAAAATCCGGATTTCACCAAGGAGATTTTTTATGGAGAGATGAATGTTATTTTATCGATGCCTCCAATGGAAATAGAATCTCCTGCGAATCCTCATTGGTTATGACATCACACGCAAGCTGAGTGGAGTGTTAACGTGTGGTACGGGATTTGGGGAGACATCATTGGGCCAGATAATTTGGCTCCTAGGCATAATGAGCAGCTTTATTTGCAATTCCTCCAGAATGGGATGGATGTTGAGAACCTTCTAGAAGAGTTCTCACTTTAGTTAGTTCTAAATTACTGGTTTCGGCACAAGGTACACCATTCCATTATTCTAGAGGAGTTAAAGAAAATCTCAGCACCGTGTATCCCTGGCGGTGTACAGGTCATGGACTTGAATTCGGTGGCCAGCGAGATTATCTTCTGGATTTTTTCCCCTTATAGGAATATATCAAAGGCAGGATTTACGAAACGGAACCAAAAAATCCAAACATTTTGAAAGAAAGGAGAAGTCATATCTGTGCTTCAACATCAGATATGTTAAGACATATCCAAGCTGATATGAGAGGCACTTACATCAATGCATCTACCAAAGCGAACAATTATTTGAACATGTTTATTATGGATGATGCACCAATTGAACATTATTTGATTCTAGCGTAGCCTCAACGGAACATAAATATATAAAGATAGCATTTTGTTTAATCTAGCCAACTTTGTGGAACCAAATGGTGCCATATAGTTGTACTGATTGTAGAATAACTGATGTAATTATATGACTTATCACGTGTGTTCAGAATTTTGCCCAGCGGCAATCCTGAATTCTTGTTTATGGGCGATATGCTTATTAAATAACCGGTAAAACACACTTACATACACACACACGCACACTCACATTCAAACACCAGAGTTTGGGAATAACGTAAAATGTTCTTGAATTAAAATAAAAACTTTCTCGAGCCCAGCCGGGAATAGAATCCGGAATCCCTCACACAGCAGGAGACGCTCTACCGTTCTACCGACAGAGCTACGGGACCAGTTATAGTAGTTAGAGTTTGAATACTAGCATTGGTCTTCATTTAGCAAGATCTCCTCTCCGTCAGTATGGAGTCCCTTTTACAATTCTGGTTAGGCAAACCTTTTGGCATCCGCACTATCCGGGATAAAGTAACTCCAACGAAGAACGGCTTGTGTGGCCACCTTTATGTTATTACTACCATAGCCAGTTATGTATGTGTTTTCTGCTGTTATGTGATTGTAATATATAATAAGCATAAAAGCCACAGGTTTGTGTACTAAAACCGTTTACTCATTTTTCATGTTTACTAAACCCTCGAAAAAGTAGTTTTATTACATGTATTATTACATATCAGGTACGTTGCACAAAGAGGGGGTCAGAGGTGTAGGAGAGGAGAGTAGGAGGGAAAGGAAGGGGAGAGAGAAGAATCTTTGCTCATAACGCAGTTACGATAGTGGAGCTGTGTGTTCTTCTAGTACACATAACATAAAACAGTAATCTAGAAGTACGCAGTGTGTTTTGTTTGCCCTTACAGCGGAATGCAAATTAATTCATATCTAGTCGGTCAATATATATGCAGTATGTTTTGTTTGCTCTTTTAGGGGAATGCTAGTCTGGCCATAACTTCTGTTACAACGTTTTGTTTATAATGGCAACAATGCACTTCACTGTTTTTCTTTAATTTGACAATTTCACATGGTATTCATGTGTATCCTGCTCTAAATACATATATATTTCTTCAATAACAGCGCACACTGCCTCCAAGGGGAAATCCGCCATTGCTGACTCCAGGTATCGCTTGAGAGACTCAATAGAGGGGTGCCTTTTCTTGCAAGCAATACCCTAAAGCAGTAACCACATCTTGCAATCCAAATGGTTGAGGTGAGGGCTGCTAGAGGGCTAGTCTTTGGTAGTAATACTCCGGAACATTTTACTCAAAGCAAGATTTAGTGAATATAGCTTTATGGATTGGTGGCAAACTTAGCTGGAAGGTCCAGTATTCATTGTTGAACAAAATGATGGCTCTGTCTTTCACTATAGGCTCAAGGGGATTGTTTCATACACTCTAGCCGTTGTCTTTACCCCTTTTGGCAGGAATGCAGCCTCGTAGCACCATCGTAGCGCATTTACCATCAATCCATCATTGAGGTGTGATGATGGCCCTTAAAGATCTCATCCTCTCACGAGATTCTTCAGAAGACCTGGCTTACACTCTCACTTCTGGCATTTGTAGCTCTCTTTAATTTTTTTCACCTGTAAATAGGATTTTTCGGTGCCCGTTGTTAGCGGTTGTATTTCAACTCCATCTGCTGCATAAATATTGAAATTAAGAATGAAGTATGCAGTACCCAGGCTATAAGCAACCCAAGGCCTTATCTGAGCAATCTGGACATTGATCTCCCGGAGTTGCTCATATCAAGAGCCATCAATGAATTTCTCTTAATACGAGCCGTTGTTGCTTTCACAGCTGCTCTGGTCCTCACAGAGCGCCGATGCCGCGATCTAGGATGATCAGAAATTATACCAGTTTCGTTAGAGCCCTCAGTACTTCGGTACACAAAAATCCTGCTGATTTTCAGCTTCTGAAGAGTGAAAAGTCTTGTAATCAAAGCAATACGATTTTCGTACTCTCCATAATTCATGACTAAATCCTAACTAGCTGCAGTTGAAGTCAACAACGTATAAGGTAGAGTTTAGCATCAAGCACATCCTATCACCCGAACACCTGATGCCATACCTATCAAAGGTTTGTAACAGAACTTATTACCAGATTGGGTATAGTTACTAATCATTTTTTTAATTTATGTATTTATTGTCGCTTAATTACAAGCGGTTACATTGCAACATACAAATTAGAGAACAATGCAACACTGTTAATATGCATAATAAATTAATTAAACATACACTAATTTACAAAATAAATCATATACAGTTGTTGTACGGTCACAGGGGGTTATATAATGATGTAGAATGAAGAAAATTAAGAATGATTTGGATCATTTTTGGATTATTGGGCTATTACATTATACTGCTTTCTTTTTTCCTCATATGCTGGAATTCTGTGGAGATATGCTTGATGTTAAGGTTTGATGCCAATGTCGACGTTCGGTGGGGTTTCTTGTGTAAAATGGCAGTATGTGTGAGTGCTGTGTGGCCAATGTGAAGTCATGTTATTACTTACTATCATCAAAGTTATTTTGAGAAAACTTAAAATGCTTGAGCCTCGGAGTCAATTTTATGTAGGTTTCACAATTATGATAATATAATTCTCCAAAAACAAGGAAGTAAAATCTGTACTAGGCTTATAAAAATACGCAAAATTATACAGTTGGCTAATGTTGGTTTTACCCATCTACATGTGCGGGGTTGGCGTGTCTGCTTCAAATTCCAAAAGTCGTACAGCCCAATGGTCTGTTCACCAATTATCCTAGTCCACATTGAACCTGTATTGGTTATTTTAAAACACTTGCGCACGCGCATTATCGTCTGTCCAAAAACGAGTGCTGGCAAGTTCACAATGTTGTCTCCAACATTGAATATTCGTCGGTGAAAAGTACCAAAGTCCGGAATTGTGGTTGGAATATGCAGCATTGTAAATGCCATCGCGCAAATATACTCGTCATGGATAGACCTCCATTACCAATAAATTAAACTGAGTTTTATTTATGGACCCTTTTTAACTGCTATGGTTCTTAGTGTCCCATTCTATATTGGGCTGAAAGACCGAAGAGCGTCTTTATCAGGCTTGAGATTCTTATATGTGCCGTAAGTCTACGATACGGGGTCACTTTACTTTCCTTGCGAAGGAAGCCACGGCCGAAAAAATCCATCGACCTCCGCCGGGTTTTAATCCGCGAGTCGGGAACTAGACTCCATTACCAATACCTAGACTTTATGTAGATGGTATTGGTGCAGCTGTTGTTCAAAACAAACACTCCACACATAAGCATGGCAACGCTAGCGTCACTAGACGGGTGCTGGTTAGCGGGTTCTCTTCGAACCGTCTCCAGCATTTCCAGCAATCGAGAGCAGGTCGCCCAGGTTTACCTGGCGGAATGTAAAATTGCCATAGTACCCAGCCGCTAGCGCGGCATTACCTGTGCGATATAATAGGTTTTCAGTTTTCGCAAGCTTTTATGTCTCGTGTCACTGGGCACAGCTTCGCTTCCTGTGCTGCCATTGGCTGAGTGTTGGCGAATCACCCGAGCGGACAAGCGTTCAGGTGACGACCAAGCCCAATACTCCTTAACCTCTACAACCGCTTGCGTGGTTGTGAAACTAAGCAGGCCGATTGGCAGTGAAGCAAGATAGGATGTAGGTTTAGGATTTGGGGTTACCAAACTAATAAGAGAGCGGGTCACTGCTGAACGGTCACTCGTGCAATTAGTGTGCAAGTCGAATGCTTGATTAACTTGGAGGTATTCACGTAGGCTATTAGGTGGGTCGCCGCTGAAAGGTCATCATCCAGCTAGCGACCAGACTCAATACAGCCCTTATGCAAGCGGTCCCATGGCGTCCTTGGGTAGACTGTAGCTTTTTCTCTTCTGGGGACCCTATGGTCATTGTGGCCCAGAGCGTTCATCAACTGAGTGAGATGGGATGGAAGTTTCGTGTGCATGGTGCGGGATCGCTCGCGCACCATGTCTACGATGTATTTGAGTCCGGAATGGGTATGTAGGATATGGACGGGAATCTACGCCCAGTATCGTAGATAATCCTTAATGCACTGTTCTGAACGGTTTCCAGTCTGCGGATGATGGACGCTACTACCGATCCCCATACCTCGCATCCGTAGGAATCTGGAGCGGGATGATTGCCTGATACAGGCAAGGGAATTCGGACATATAGTTCACAAAGAGAAGCAAGGACAGTACACTGCCCTCCGGGACTCCTGCGGCTATGGTTCTGACTGATGAAGCTTTTCCTTCCACCCTTACCCTGAAAACGCGGTCTCGCAGGAAACTGTTTATCAGTGCAAGATACGGAGGAGGGAACTCTGCTTTCCTGAGTTTGTACAAAAGGCGTTGATGCCACTTAGTGGCAACGGCCTTCTCTACGTCAAGCAGTACCGCTATAGTCTTGAAGTTCTCCTTGAAACCCAGGGAAGCCTTCTCGGTCACTCGCAGCAAGTGCAAGGTAGTGGAATATCCATGGCGTAAACCAAACTGGTGATCCGGAAGGAGATGGCTTTCTTCGAATAGATGAGGCGGTTCAGGAGCAATCGCTCACTTTTGAGATGATCGGGAGTAAGGTTATGGATCGGTTATTGCAGGGGAAGACCGGGTCCTTGCCGGATCTCAAGATGCAAACCACACTTGCCTCCTTCCAATAGGTTGGAAAGTGGCGAAGATATAAGCATACATTGAAAATCCTCGTCAAGTGAATCACGGCCTTTGTAGGAAGGTGCTGGAGCATGGGCGCCGTGACGCCACCATGTCCAGGGGATTTGTTAGGATTCAATTTCTGGAGTTCGGATGCCACATGTTTAGGGGTGGCTCTAGGAAGATGGATCTGCTCGTGGGGCGGCTGTGGTTCCTCATAGTCCACAGTCGCTTCCACGAGGCCAGTAAAGTCTGCGTCCTGGGAATCGTCCCGGGGTTCGAACTGAAGTTCTAGATTGTCCGCAAACATAGTGGCTTTGTCATGTGGCTCAAAAGCGAACCTACCTGGAGTGCCGTGCTGAGAATGCTGGTACTGTGTTTTATCCTTCCTTAGGGATTGAATAATCCGCCAGGGTTTCTTCTCTTGAAGGTTGACATTCTTCATGGTATTTTCCCAGGACGTTTTTCTATGTGCCCAGAGCAGTCGCCTTGCCAGTGTTTTGAACCTCTGGTATATTGCCCCTATCCTGGGATGGCAGAAACGCTACCATACCTTCCGGACAGCTGCCTAGACTTTTAGCAGCTGCCGGAGTTCATTAGGGATGGTTCTCGGTTGATGTCAGAAGGGATGCGGTAGGTGTGAGCGCGCACCGCATTTAGGATGTGTTGGGAGAAGTCAGATGCTGCCGCCTCCAGAGCGTCGATTGAATCGATGCGAGGGCGCGGATCAACTGACTGGTAACACATCCTCATGAAAGACAGAGCGTGGACGCCTCGTAGTGTCCGTTTTAGACTCTTAATGCCGCACAGAAATGCAGAACCATCACGTTATGCACCAAATTTCTCAATATCTCACAGTACTACTGCAATTACAGTAAATTGTAACAAGTAAATAAACCAAAAGTTACTGTACGCACTGTACACGCTATAATTATGGAAAATCTTCAGGTGGAAAATACGGCACCTAATTTAAGCTTTCTGGTTTCTCTTAGTCTTCTCTCATTTGCTTCAAACGTCAAATAATTCGTATTTCTGTTGGAATAACTTTCGCATACCTACAATCGTGTAGCAGCTCTGCCCTTCTTATCGACTTTGCCGGCAAGCAGCATATCCGACATTTCAATACTTATAACGATGCGCACCATGGATTATAGATGGATGTAGCACATGTACAGGAAAGTCAAGGTGCAGATCGTCAACTCACCTACGCTGATGCCTAATGGGTTGCATAACCACGTATTAGATACCAATAACAATCCCATGAAACTTCGACACCTACAGCGCTCAAATCATGAATTTCCGGACATAGATCCCTCCTGGAAAATGATCAGTTTAACGTCCCGCCCAACATACTAAGCGCTGTCGGTGTGGTTTCTTTAAGTCTTGTAGAATACTTTGAAGTATTAGTAACTCTGAAAATAGGATCACTACTGCAAATTCAAAGAAGAAACTTGATGAGTGCTGTGACAGGAAACAGCATGCAATCTCAAAGGCCCTGAAATTATCAAAACTAAGATAAAATAAGACAGAAATTGCAGAAATTAGTTAAAAGAAGAATGTGATCAAAAACTGAAATAATACATACACAGTTTCACAAAACGATTCAGAATTGTGACAACAGATCCTTCTCTGAGTCCTGAGACATTTGTCCAACAATCACCAAGCAGTCAGAAGCTCGCATGTCTCCTTGATGACCATGTTGACGCAGGAGCAAGAAAGGAAATTTTAGAAATAGAAAGTAAAGAATTACAAAGCTTCGGCAGAAAGAAAGCTGTAACATAGCAATTTCTGAAGAGGACTATAGGAAGCACACCAGCAAAACAAAATTAGTGGTAATGTTGCAAGGCGGTTCTTAAAAAATCCAAAATGTATTCGAGCTGCCTCAGATGATTTGATTAACCGCTTTCACATTATAAGCTTTACAACGTGCACGATATCAGTGTTACCATTTCGACTTTGTTTACATTCCCAAAGATGAGGTTAAGCTAAGTTCGCTGTTTTGGCATCGTGGAGGAGATATAACATGAAACGCAAAATAAGTGCTTGACAAGCTTCAACAACGCGACTTCCAGGTATAATTTACAAAATGCAGAACTGTAGGATCAGTAAAAGGAGGTAAGGAAGTAGTTCATGTCTGACACAGACAAATTTAAAGCCTGCAATTTCATTTTATTGTTATGGAACTAGTTTCGGAAATAAATAATGGCACCTCATAGTTTGAATATTGTAAAATCTCCAACATATGAAGCTATCAGACAAACACATTAGTTTTATCCAAACTATTTTTTATCAAATAATGTTTCTGCATACGTGTGGTTTTTATAAATTATTTTGACGCTTTTATTTATTTACTTTCGTTAAGGCATATACGCAGTAGCAAACATTAACGCAAATATCACTGTGGGTCAATCAACATTCAGTTTTGAATAATGCGAGCTTTATACGCTACGCAGATGGATGAGGTTAATTTTGATTGGAACATCATACTGTTTTACATTACATTTACATTACACTTCATTGATATGGTTTAATAAAATACTTCTCATATTCATAAAATAGTACGATTTTCTTTAAACGATTTCCCCCCAATTTTTGTATAAAATGCCCGTATTTACGGTTCCTCAAATGTTAAATGGGCTTTTCGGATTTAAAAATTTGAACATACTATGACTAAGGATGTCAAGACTTTTGCATTTAGCAGGAAATTTATAAACTCACTGAAAGCGAAAATGGCCAAAATTTCATAAACTGTAGAAAATTTTAAGAGGAACTAAATTTCACATTTTACTTAATTCTTTTAGCATTTTGGATAAAGTAAATTTTGCACTTATGAGATTCATATTAGCAATGTGTTTACTCCTAAACACTCCGTATTCACAACTTATCTGAAAAGCCTTAAAGTCCATCACCACTATAAGTAAGATCTTCTGGAGAGTCATCCAAACCTAAAGCAATTTATGAGCATAATTAGGAATATTTATATTCTCGCCCCCTTTGACACTTTAAGTCTTCAATGTGGTGGAACACCCAAGAAAGTTCTGTTTATAAAGCCAAATCAATAATCCACGAAATATTAAAAGCTAAAGTTACCATAATAACCTGTTACATGCATTCTTCATTCTTTCAATGATGAAAGAACGAAGAGAATTTATTGAGTAGTTCCTAAAATTATCCTGGACATGTAAACGTATGTACAAATACAATTTCTCTTACTGATGTATGTAGAAAGATGAATCAGACTTGAGTATGTAGAAGTCATGGCTAGAATTATTGAAAGACCGCGATTTACAAACCGCCATATATAATTCATATATCCAATTCTTATCTTAGGCACAACTTCTGCTAGAGAACAACAATTATAAATTTGCTTAAATTATACAACATGTATCTACATGTTATGTTGGACATGAAGTGTGTAAAAGTTGATAAACTGCAGCATCTTCAGCCTCATTCGTTAAAACTCAAAGGATTTTGGGATGGTATAAAATAAGTTCTCTAGCAAACTCACTGCCCAGTGACCTGCGTGTCTTTGTTGTATACTACGTTTTTACTTTCCCTACTACGTATAGTAAGTAGGGCAAATAGGTACTGCATTCCACCCAAAAATTCATATCGAGATTTCACTGGAAATACATGTTTCGAGGCCCCTGAATAAAAAAAATTAGAAAAAGATGCGCGCACACGTGTATGCGTGAACATCATAACTCAAAAACGAAAAGCCAAATAAATACCAAAATTAATATTTAGGTTCAGTGCCTTCCAAAGATACGAAATCAAGATTTTTCAAGAAAATTCCCCCAACCCAGACTACTCTTTACATGGAAGATTTTTAGAAATTTCTGGTTTTCTAAAACGTGGCCTAAACGATTTTGTTTAAAATGCCCTACATTATAGATATTTATATGACAAATAAAATGCGTATCTTTAATTTTTTGGGAGCAGCCTGTGAAGTCCACCTCATTTGGAAAAAAATTGTATAGTCTTGTTTAACTGGTAAACATTAAGCGGTAGAGAAAATGTGCCACAAAAATGTAGATCTTTTTAAAACACACAATTTATTTCGAATGAGTATTTTTTGTGTGGCATAAGCCATTTCTGAGATATCCGTTATTAAAGGTTCGAATTGTTCATTTCTTCGTTCTCTTAAAGTCCTGTCAACATTCAGTTATTTCTCGCGATTGTATGGAAACAATGTGGAATTTTAAGGCCCGCGTAGCTTCAGTTCTTAAACATTTGACTATCGCTGTTCCCTTAGTACCTATAACGAAACGTGTAATGTAACTAACTACATCTGCAAAGACTTTTTAGATTAAAACGCATTAGATAGAAAAATGAGCTTTATTAAGAACAGTCTGTATACCCAGTAAAAATGATAGAGGGTAGAGAAAGTCGTGTGAATGTATCAAATCAGGTGTTTAGAAAACGCTGCCGCAAAAAAAAAAAAAAACTCACCGACTTCGACTAGTCAAGGGACCAACAAAGAAATGCCAAGGCGATCCCTTAAGCATCAGCGTTATCAATTTTCGGTGTTCGTAAACACTTTTTGGAAGTACGAAGGAACAGCTCTACAGTAAAAGTGATAACAGCTGGAAAGGTTTACCCCAAAGTTTCCTATTACTCAGTGGTTGTGAGGTAAGGTAAGAGGTATGTATGAGTAGTTTTCTGAAAACTACTGCTGTAGTTTTGTTTCGCCTTGCACTTTAAGATTAATGTACACTCCAATAAACATCATACGCAATTTCAATTAGTAGGTCTACTAAAACATTCATTCATTATCTGTTTACCCTCCTCTTATGCAGGACTTACACCCCCCAGGACTCACAAGCGGGTGCCTGTGGTCAGAGGCCCGTCGAGGAGCAGACACTCATGGATCAGACAGAGCATCCAGGATGGGTGATCAGCCCGATGCCTGGTATGGGATGGTTTGAGCAGTTGGTGGAATGAATGGCGGGGGAAACCGGAGAACCCGGAGAAAACCGCCCAGACGCCGCTTCGTCCACGACAAATCCCACATGCAGATCCCTGGGATTGAACCCGGGCCGCCTCGGTGGGAGGCGAGCGGTCTAACCACTCGGCCACGGCGCCGCCAGGTCTACTAAAATAGTTAAGAGAAACTAGCAGAACACGCAGATTCCTCCTCGCATTCATTCTTATTTGTTCATGCAATGTTTTCAAAATGAGTAACAAAACAGCCAAATCTGTGGTAATGGTAGAAATGAAGCTATATGTACTTGCTTTAATACTGTACTCAAATTTCATCAAACGCATGAAACACACCAAGAAACAAAGTAACGAAATATACAGAATATTTTGAGATTTCCTTTGAGGAATATAAACAAAAATGTATTTAACAGTCCAGTCTTGAAGCTGGAAGCAATCCAAAACTTTAATCTTTCAAGATTTTAGAAAATGCTTTACATTAAGCATTCTGGAACAGAGAAAATGAAAGCATAGAACTCGTGTTGTATACAAATTCAGAAATAGATAAGTGACAACAACGAAATAGTTAAAAACTGTTAGATAAACAGTAACCACCATTTTACTGTGTATTACGTGATCAGTCTGGAATAGAAATGCTTGGAATTTGACCAATCAGAGCTGTCCATCTTCTAAGATAAAATTAAAATGTTCATCTTCTGACATGTAATTATCCCCCCCCTCCCGCCCTCAACCCCGGCTCGGTCTGGTAGTAGTGAATGGATAGATTGTGGAAATTTCGAATTTCATCTCTTCGACGTTAGCAGAGGAGATTAAAATACACGACTGGGCATTCATAATATTGTAAGCCTATTTTAGGTATTATTACATCATTATTTTATAACGGCGTTTTATGCACAAGTTATTTAATTTTGACACCTTAATTTGTAAAACAGCCAAAATAAATACAATTCGAATTCTAGATCCTCTCAAGTCAAATTCTGGAGCTCTGATTGTAGGTATTACCGAAAAATAAACATTCCTAGTATTAAAAATTCCTTAAACATTCCTGGTAATAAAATGCTCCATTTAATAAAAACTGTTTTAAGAATTATGCTTATAAGCCTTTACTATGCAAAGTTTTTCATAAAGCTTGATAGCAAATGAGACGTTTCAATCCTTTGACTTTATAGCCACCCCCCCCTTGGAGAAAGCAATAAGATACTATATAGCGTTCTCTAATTGGAGTCTAACGCATGCTGTATTCACACACACACACACACGCGCATACATAAACACGAATAGCATTTAAAAAGAGTAGTGTTTGCTTTATAGCTATACTCCATTACAACATTAGCATAAGTAATTTATCGAAGATAGAAAATCACCACACAAATTTGGTTGCAGGTTTATCATACGAAGAGAGTAAACTGTTTTAGAATTGAATCTACTTTTGGTATGCGAACTACAAAAGTTCCTGATGCCAAACGGCTACATATATTACCAACAATCTTTTTAAGAGTTTATATCATTATAAAGAAAACGATATGAAGATTTATAATTTTAATGTTATTATTTGTTATATTATACTTTTTGTAGATTAAATATAATTAAAAATACATAAATATATTTCAATTTAAATTGTAAATTATGAAAACAATATAATTTAATTTATTTAGTTCAATATTTTTCTTTATTTTAGTTTTATGGATTTTAAATTAGCAAACTAGTTATTAAGAATTGCTAAATTAGTGTTTTAAAAAGATGTATGCAATTATTCAACTCTCCGGTTATACG
Organism: Deroplatys truncata; assembly: GCA_030765065.1. Lineage (NCBI taxonomy): Eukaryota > Metazoa > Arthropoda > Insecta > Mantodea > Mantidae > Deroplatys > Deroplatys truncata. The sequence goes on from CM060980.1 coordinate 117,047,193, forward strand.
TATAAGCCATTTTATAATATTCGCATAATAAAACAAAGATTTTTTTTTGTTACAGCGATCTGGACTGTACATTTCACATCACAGAGCATGGTGTTTTGCACTCGAAACAACTACACGGATACTTGTAAGTTTAGTAAAAACATGCTCCCGCAAGAAGTTTTATAATTTTATATGTTACATGTTCAAAACTTCATAGTTAACTTGTTAAAATAAATGCAATACACTAAAACTTGTATGTTAGATATTTGCATTTGGGTTTGTATATTTACTTTGGATACTTGACATTAGTTATATGTACCTAGCTTGTTTTGTCTCATTATTATAATTTAGAAACTAAAAATGTTTAGTTGTTATTGTTAAACGGTGTTACATCTGCGTTTTATAAATAGCATAAACTGTAACATAGAAGTTAAAGGTAAAGAAAAGTACGTATCACATTGAAGTACAACTAGGAGACCTCACGGTCAGGGGATAATAAGCCAGTTCTTGAGCGTATGAAAATACATAACTTAAAATCGTGACAATGTTTTAGTAACGATAAAATACATGTTTATATAACTTAAAAATAGTTTTATAAGATTCAGTGACATCAAAGAATAAACGTGTAATTGGATAGAGAAAATAGTAATAACAACTATTATAGTAAATGTTAGTATCAGTAATTCTGATGAAAGTTTTCAGACTTTTCATTGCATAAACCCTTTTAAATTGCATTAGAAATATATGTTAATTTTATTTACATATAAATAACGTATATATACACACATAATAACCTTTGTCATAAAATGTTCCGTCTTGGTTTTTATATTAGATGGTTATTTATTGAGATAATAACATAACATAAGCAAGGTATCTCGGTAATAAAGGCAAATAAGTAGACTGTGTTTACTCCAGGTGTTATAAGTATGCTTTTTACTATTATTTTTGCTTAACTTTGTGCAGTTTGATAATATAATACGATTTTATAAAAGATTCAGATAACTGATTCCTGTATCTGCAAATTCAAACTATTTTTAAAAACTTTGTAGTAAATTAAAGAGTTTAATAAATTAATACACGTAGCTACGTATTTATTCAAAACTAGCCACACATTCTAGTTGTTATAATTAGATACTTGTGAAATTCTCAAATATAATCTTTGTGAGAAAAGATAAATATTAGGGTGCATGGTACTGGAGAGCTTTCGAAAGAGGAGAGACAATTTGGGTACTTCTCTGTGTTAGAGAGAGTTAATAGATTTGGCATTAATACGTAATACGATATAATAATGCATAATATAATAGTACATTAATACTTAATGTCAAATTTTGATTATTTCTCTTATTTGTCAAGTCTGATTATACTAAGTCCGAAATCCATGCGCACCCTTAAGAGCTATATTGCTACCTTTCTATTGGCTGTAGAAATTGTTTGTTTGCACCCAGGAGCACATAAATTATTTTATCTTCAACTTCATAGCACGTTTAATCAGTATTCTGTCGAGCTAGACGACGTGATGGACTCTAAAAGTTTGGGGATCATCCAAGGAACACTACTGTAAGCAAATGACCTCAAGAGAGTTTTTTTGTTAAGAGCTGTACTTTTCCGTCCTACCTCACTGTGAACCATCTCTCTGCTTAATTTATACGAACCGGCTTTGAATAATAAGGAATAGTGACTCAATGGGGTCGAGCACCCCTACCCCGCTTGGTTTACCAAGTCATTAGACTGCCGTGCATTCCTAGACAGATGGGAAAGAAAGGGTTGATCGTAAAACATGAAATGCCTCTCACCCCAACCCCCTCCATCGTCTGCTCCAACAGAAGCATGGTTTCCGTGAAAATAAGCCTTCCACCTTAAATGCATGGACGTAACGTAATTGCTGGTGTAAGAATATAAAATGTGGGAATTAGTTTTCGAAATTCGACTGTGTTCCTGGAAAAGGCCATATTTCACATATCATAATTAATTTCAGAAGTGTAAATGACAGTATCAGGAAAAAAGCTTAATGCCACCCCTACAAATTAGCTTATTTGCTGCTGGTCTTACACTTCTCCGCATTTCAATTTTCTGTTAATTCTCCCATAATCTACGTTAAAAATGCAACTCATTCATAATCGAATATGCTATCACTGAGAAAGGCCCAAAAGCTATAAATATTTTTAAATTTTAAGGAATTGTACTTTTCCTCTGGAAGAATACGCTGTAGTTAAAAAACGAGTTAAGGTATAGGTACAATTTCTGTTTTCCAAAGACACCCATAACTTTTTCTGTGCATCATGGAAAAATAAGAAGCATATAAGTAAATAATACAAAAAACATTTTAGTGATTAATGTTTCGGAAATTATCACTAAAAATGTCAATTTGGAATTACCTATTTAATGCATTTTAACATCCTCGTCTTGCTAACTGAATTCCAAAGGGTTTATACGGTCAAACGGGGCACAAGCTGATAAATTAAACAAAATGCAAGGATTTTAAAATTCACTAAAATGAAATTTCAAGTCTGACACATAATTTCAGAAATATTAAAAATCCAAATTATTTATATAATGTTTGTATTATTTCCATTAAATACTCTTAGCAGGTTCACTTTGAAAGAAAGAAAAAAAGAAATATTAGTTGTATCTTAACTCCTTTGTCCACTATATAGTTTCTTCAAGAAGAAGCGTGTAACTTCTTGGTATTTCCTAGGATTTGAAACCAATGGTAAGTTTAATTAGCTTCAGTTATAGTATTTCCTCTTTTATAAAATTCTGCCATTTTTAACGTAGATCATGGCAGAAGGTAGCTGAAATACGTAGAAAAGAAAAACTTATGTATTATCAGACGCCTTTCCCAACCCATTACAAATTCGAACATATGCTCTATATATTATAGGATCTATATAAATAATTATTCTTCTGCGATGTTATGTTATAAACATTTTTGCTTAGAAATTATTTAAAATTCAGCAGTATTAGTTACGTGCTATACTAGGAAACAACATTGAAATGCATAATTCAAAAGGCTGTAGAACTAAATTCAGAAGCTGTAGTGACCATCTCTTTGAAAGAAAAGAAAGAAAGAAAGAAAATGTTTTGTTACAAACGATTACTTCCTCTACCCACTCTTCTACAGGTTATTCTTACAAAAGCTTATACTAACATCTGCTTCTTTTTAAAAGAGATAAACATTAGCAGAAATGCTTTTTTACACATTTTCTTGTAGGTACAAGAGAGATACAGTAGGTTAAAGCGATAGTCAATCTTTAAAACGCGTATCGCTATGTGATGGCTTTGAAAGTCTATACTCTAGGCATGAATGCGAGAAAAGAAAAGGAAAGAAAGGAAAAGATATTTCGCACTTGGGGACGAAAAAGTATAAATTATTTGAAAATCCAAACCAATAACAAAGAATATCTTGGAAAGGCTTAATCCCACAAAAAATTATTTGACATAAATTGTGTATTCTAACAAGATCTACATTTTTTGAGCAGTATGTTTTGGTCTCTCTCTCTCTCTTAAAGTTTACAAGTTATCAAAATTATGCAAAACTCATTCAGAATAAACAGGACTTTACACGCTTATTACATGGAACTCAAGATAATATACATTTTGTGAAGCAAATATCTTAATATTTTAATCAAAATGATGAGCCATTTTTTAGAAAATTACAAATAACGAAAAAGCTTCCGCGTAAAGAGTAGTTTGAAGGAGAGGTATTTTTTTTTAAATATTCGTGTAGCATCCTGGCAGGATTCTGAACTTATAAAAAGTTCGGTATTTATGCGTGACTTTCGTTTTTGGGTTATGCTGTTCAAGGACGCAATCTCTCTCTCTCTCTCTCTCTCTCTCTCTCTCTCTCATACACACACACATACACACACAATGACCTTTTTCTAAAGATGCTTCTTTTGGATTCAGGAGACCTCAAAATATATATATTTACTGTGAACCATCGATATCGAATATTTGGATGGTATACAATACTTTCTCTAACTTTGCGTAGAAGAGAAAATAAAAATACGGGTGATGTTCTACTATATAAAACTCCAATGATATATTAAATAACTCATTATTTATTAATAATACAACATTATTAAATTTAATCAAATGTTATCCATCTTCGATCTCAATCCCTTCTGTGCACTTCTCTCTTACAACACGAAAAAACCTCCAGATTGCATTCAACTTAACTTCATAGATGAATTTTTACATCTTAGGAATGAAAGCTGCGGATCCTCCGAAGCAAATCCATCACTGGAGTGATGTGCCGACATCTATTTTCGAGCCATATATGTTGCAATAATGTACACTGATAACCCAGAGATATGAACAATGGACAGCCATTGCTAAACGCCTTCTTCTGCAGAAATCCATGTCATTATCTATCTTCGAGAACATCGAAACTTCAATGATTCCTCCGTAAACAACATTCTAATAATTGCATTATTCAGTGGATTGTTTCATTTTTTATATGTAGTTTATGTCCAGGATACCCATAATTAAAATACTAAAACGGAGAACATCAAGAAAACAAAACAACCGTGTTGGTTGGTTCTTATATATATATTCCTTTCTAGGCTTGGTCTTTGTATATATATACATACATACAAAGACCAAGCCTAGGAAGTTTCGAGGAGACAACTCTTGAAATAAATGCAAAGAAAAAGTGTTAAAGTAACGTTAAACTGTTGGACGATGGTAGACGAATGATGTGCGTAACACTTAAAGCAAATTCATTTTACTTTATGTGACGCCAAAACCCGAGTGAACCAAAGCTACCACATGGCCGCTTCATTCTCTGCCTGCCTCGAAGCAGACCGCAATGACGGGAGAGGCATGTAGTCAACATGCTATCTCCTACTGACGCTTACGCGTTTGTTTTAAAAAAAAAAGCAACTTATAATAGTTGCTAGATGTTTCCATATGATTTCTATGGTAACTTTTCTTCCGCTGTTGCTCTAGCCAGTAAGGTGCCATCATTCTCCTCTCCCTTCACCCAGAAGCTCAACTTTGAAGGGTAGAATGTTACCACGTTGTACTACATCGTAGCACCTGGTTTCATACTGCTTACTGTAGACTCCGTTACGAAGACGGTAATTTACACTTGCGCGCAATACTTTAAAGGAGGGAGAAGAGGAATGGTCACAAATATGTGGCGGTTCGGCGTGAAACGAGTAATACATTATTTTGTTGTTAATTTTAATGCACTACATAATTGTGTATCTTATCTTATTCTTGTCCTTTAGATTCCGAATCTTGAAGGTGCCCGCGATGGAATCACAATGGAATCGATTTATAGCTCGAAATTATCAAATGGGAAGCAAGTTCATACGATCTGAAATAGGTTACCGCTGATTGGCGGAAGCATGTGACTATGACGACGTAGAGTTTTTTGCTATTGTGCAACCGCCTTTGTTCTACGTAGACACTGACGTTCTAATACAACCCCAACCCGGCAATTCTGCTATGAGGAACTGTCACAAGTAACTTCGTGTTTAAATGCCACTGGAGGCGCCGTTTTCGAGGTCGGAACCGCACACAAGTAGCTTCTCATTTTGATTACCAAGGTCCTCAAGAGGTCGAGTGCACCCAATATCGGGTTTCCCAGGAGGAGAATATGTCTACCTTTATACCAGTACCAGGAAACGAAACGGGGTCCCTTCGCACACCAATCAGTTTACATTGGCATGTGAAAAACCATATGATGAAATAACGCCATTGACCAAATAATAGAAAGCATTATCGACCTGTTTATTTGCTTATTGGACGCTCTATAATTACTGTGGACCTTAGCATCCCATTCTATATTGGGCATGAAAGACCGGTAATTTTGCTCAGAGGCCTCTTTGCCAGGCTTGACGTTCTTTTACGTGTTGTAAATCTACGACACGGGACCATCGGCTTTACTTTCCTTCCGAAAGAAGCCATGCTAAGGATTTTACGCCCGAAAAAAAATCCATCGCTCTCCGCCGGGTTTGAACCCGCGATCTTGGGAATTAGAGGCTAGCATGATAACCATTACACTACGGAGGAGGACAACTCTCAAAAAAATAAGCCCAAACAGAACCAGGACAATAGGGGACTGCTATGTAACCTACAATTTACTTGTAACTTGCGGGTGCTGCAAGAGTAGAAGGTTCAATGAAATGTCGCCGCGGTTCATAGCTAATGGTTTCGCCACTGCCTAAACAATAAACACTCAAAAGCCATTTATTTGTCTCGCATCGACGACTCAAGGAACCGAAAGAATCTCCAATAACCATATCAATATGTCCAAGAAGCTAAAACGACGTAAATAAATAAGCACATCTTTCCGTAACGAGATATGAAGATATCAGACAACAAAATGAGTTTAAACCTTTCTAGCCGCGTAAACCTATGTTCTCTATCATTAGTGTATAATTTGTAGTCTTTGTCTCCAAAAAAGCTGCTCAAAATATAAGTATTTGCAGTAATACTCGTACACTTTACGCAAAGAATTAAAAATTCGTGGGAAACATACCCTATGATTCACCAGTTGTCCTTTCTCTTACTTCAAGGTATTTGAAGATTAAATCTTTGAAACCTGAAACAAAGGGAACAGAAATTAAATCTTTAATAATCTAAAGAAAGAATAACAGTACACTTTTCTTCTCTATTACTAAATGTTGCAATATTTTATAGATTATCAAACTTGTTCAATTCATGAATGCAAAAATCTAATGTTTCCAGCTGTAAAATAGGGACAAATGAAAAATTTAGGTTCTAATCGCAAATAACATGCTCCTGAAACAGTGCTGCAATTAAGAACTTGTGCCAATGTACAAGTGACGTTAATCTAAAATATATGTGTTACATTCACATGATTCTATTCTACAACTATTCTTATAACAGCGTATTCTTCTATCCGCTTCCTGTTAATCGAGATAGCATTTGCAAAAACGGTTTTATTACATATTTCGTTATAGGTACAGGGAATACAGTAGGTTGAAGCGATTCCAAATCTTTTAAAAGCGGGTCGCTATGTGATAATTTTGGTATTACATACTCTTTCAATTACCAAGAGGGGTAAAAGAAAGAAAAACAAACGAAAAGTGACTTAGCAGTTGGAAAATATATAAAGCATTTCATAATTCAAACCAACAATAAAAATATCTCGGAAATGGTTAATACCACAAAAAATTATTAGACATAAATTGTGAATTTTAACGAGAATTTACATTTCTTGTGCAGTAAAGTTTTGTCTCTGCCTTACGGTTTACAAGTTACTAAAATCATTCAGAATGAAGGGAATTTTACAGGCTATTCTCAGATAATATAAGATGTGTATTTTATCTGTCATTCAAATAGCGTATTTTTATCAAAATTATTAATATCAGATTTGAAAAAATAAAAGAAATAACAAAAATCTTTCCCTGTAAAGGTTAGTTAGGGTGGGGGGAGATTTTCTTGAAAATCTTCAATTGGCATCCTTGAAGAATTATCTTCCTCAAGGGGAAATTTCGTTGTCGGTTTTGGAGCGGGCGTGTTAAACTGTACACATCTGATACAGTCACACACACTGGCGTGCGCGCGTAACTTTTTCTAATTTTTTTTCTATGGGGAAGCTCGAAATTCATATATCCGGTGAAATATCGATATACAATTTTTTGGTGGAATGCAATACTTCTCCTATTTATATAGGTAAGCGATAGAGAAAGTAAACATTTTCAGAGGCTATTTAATTTAATTTTCGCATACTCAACAATGCCTTGCGAAAACAGAAGTCATCAAAGAATAGACCTGTACAATCATTATTTAAACATAGATTCTTCATAGGTTTATTATTTTCCCTTCCTTTTTAAAATGAAATCATGAAAACTTATTTTCTGGGTTTTACTTAAACAATCGATTCGATTTTTGAGCGATTTAAAAAGGTTTGGTTTCTAGATAACCACCCCCCTCATTAAAAAAAATTGTATATACACTGAATCTACCTATACCTACAGCGCAGCGGTCTCCGAGTGGGCAGCAGTTGCCACAGTATTTTCTGAATTTCGTATAAACAGCCGGTAAGTCATAAGTAAGGTAACTGAAATTCACACAAAGTTTTTATACATCCACATGATCCGTATGTGTGTCTGTGAACAGTATAATTCATAAACGAAAAGTTGGATAAATACGATGCGACATGAAGATTTCAAGAAAATCTCCCCATCCCCAACTACGCTTTACATGAAACATTTTTCGAAAATTCTGATTTTTTTAAAAAATAGTTCTAACGATTGTGATTAAAATATCATATATTAAAGAATGTTTAGATGACAAATAGAATACATATCTTGAATTTTCTGAGAATAGCCTTCTCTTCATTCGGAAGGAATTTTATATAATCTTGGATAACTGGTAAACGTTAAGCGATAGACGAAAACGTACCATACTAAAAATGTAGAGCTCTTTAAAGCACACAGTTTACTTAAAATAGATTTTTCTGTGGCATAAGCTGTTTCTGAGATTATTAAAGGTTCCAGTTGTTCAATATTTGTCATTCTTTTAAAGTCTCATCGATTTTCAGTTGTTTCTCGCAATTGCGTGGAAACAGCGAGTAACTTAAGGTCGGCATATAGAGTTCAGTTCTTAAACATTTGACTATCGCTGTTCTCTTTGTATTCATAACGAAATGTGTAATGTTGCTATTTTTGCAAAGATTTATTTGAATTAAATGTAGTAGATAAACGAATAAGCTTTAGTGAGAATGGTTTGTACGCACTAATACAGATAGAGGGTAGAGAATGTCATGTGAACGTATCACATCAGATTTTTATAAATAAACAAGTGTTTTTAAGAAAATGTCGAAACATGAGGATGAGATATTTTTCACAGAGATAAATCGCATGATCTACTGAACATGCAGGCCACGAAATACAAGATATAAAAGTACACTCTTATTCATTGTGAACCTGATTTTCATAACTAACATTATAAATGGCACTCATTATTACAACAAAATACTTATAATGAAAATATTTCCCCGGAACCCTTTGATTATTGAGCAATAGTTGAGGCAGAGAACATATATCATCTTGTACTTGAGCTATATTGCTCCTATATTTTAAGCCTAATGCTATTTAGGTTTGCTGTTTACCTGGAGATTCCATGCACTGCTCTAAAGCACAGAAACAGAGCTCTAATTATTGCGACGTACGAGTAAAGTTGTGAATACGCCATTTATCTCATCCACCTCCTTCATAGTGATCATAAATTGACGTTTCATAACCAAAAGCCACCTAATAAGCAATTATATCAAATAAAAGGTAAATGGTTAAACCTCTAAGAGACAAATCATATCTAATTTCCAGAAGCCTTTGTATGTACACTTAGATATATTAATATACAAGTTAAAGGTACTTGGGATATACGAGATCCATTTTATGGAATCCAAAGAATCTTGGCGTATTTCCCTATTTTTACAATAAAAGTAGACAAAGCGGCATTTTCCATATGAAATATTCATTCATTGTTACGAATATGGATTACTGTTCCTTCATTATTGTAAAGCATTAAAGAAGTCAAGATTTTTTGGTAAAGTTGAGTTGCGGCCCAGTCTCAAATTTACTTACGAATTGCAGTCCGTATGAATTGCGGCCCAACATATTGAGGGACGTCTAAGTTGCAGCAAGGTAATTAGGAGTTCATCAGTCAATTGGCCTTACTCAGGAGAGCCATTCACGAACTGTTAACAGAGTATATATACTGTACACAAACTGCCTTGTACAATTGTACTTCTTGTGCCTTCCACACCTGAGAGTTGCGCTATCATCGCCTCAATGAACGACGGCGGGCGGCGAGTACGAAATTACCATGATATAAAATTAAAATTACTTATTTGTTTATTAATTATGTATCTGAAGACCATTAATTCCGGTTTTGTGACATCTATATTCAGTGTTCGATTATTTATTAGACTAAACAGCAATAATACTCAAAATATATTTAGTAATAAGTAGGCTTCGGACACGGTTGCTGTTTCCTTGCACTTTGACTGGAAAACAGTTACGTACGCACAGGGTTTCATGGAAACTTCCCTCTCCCCAAGCACTGCCACCCATTCACCCTAAGCAAGCGATTAGTATATATACAGCCCGTTATATTATCCACATCAGAAACCATGAACTCATGTAGCTAAACCGAAGCTTAAGGGATTCGCCTGACATGGTGGTAAGCACAAATATCCCATTTGATAAGCTGCAAAATTCTGCCTTTAAAACGTTTCTGGAGAAATGTACAGCTATGAAATTTCCTTGTAAGTCTACTTTACACAAATATTATTTGTCATAGATGACAATACCAGAGTTCTTGAAACTTGTCAATAATTTGACACAACACTTTACAGAAGTAGATAAATGTCTTGCTGCTGAGATAGCACAGAGAAACTGAAGAGTGTTTTAGATAAAAACTCAGGATATGCAATTATGTGCAGTATTAGGCATTAATAATAGTATTATTAATGCTAAGAATAACACTATTCTAAATAATGAAAATGCATGTGTTTCTCAGAGGTGTGTTCGTCAGTTTCGTTTTGCACTAGTAACATCATGTGATGTGGAACGGAGCTTTTCAAGATATAAACTTTTTTGAGTTTGAGAAGAGGTTTTGCTTTTGATACATTCAGAAAATATACTGATTATTTCATCTGCCACAGTTCAGATTTATTATTTTGTTCATCTTATTTATACTTTGTAATAAAAGCTTAAGTTCACTACAGAATTAAATACTTCTGTGCACACATATACCTACAGCGTACGCCAAAGGTGGCGAAAACGCCTTTCTTCCGTGAGTCACCAAATATGCAACACGCACTGCATCACTCAGCAGCACGTGAAAAGCAAATGGAATGTGGCAGAGATGGAACTGCGCCTGCGAGTTAAAATGACTCGCGAGTCCCGTTTTCGCCACCTCTGGCGTACACAGTACTCAGCACAGCACAAACTCAGTAGCGCACGAGGCTACTGCCTCTCTCCTCTCCCCTAGCTTGTAAACAAAGTAGCAGTATAATAGAAGTTAACTTAACCTAAAGTCATGTCCGAAGCGTAGTAATACGGAATTTCAATGGGATTCGTAGTATGGCAGGTTAGGCCACTCTAATTCGTACACTGAACCGCCTCACTTAGCACCTACCTTAATCCATTCATCTGAAAATGGTCGTAATGGATCTATAATTTGAAACTTTCAACTCAATATGAAGAGATCTGAACTAACTATATTACTACTAAGAATGTAAACATTCCATGAGTTTAATGTAAACAACAACAAGGTAGTAATCAACCAGAGCCACAACTAATAAGTACTCTAAAAACAGGTATGACCGCAGCTAACCTATCTCGGCCGGGTAAATTACTCGTATGAATTCAGATTTTTATCACAAACCGTATAGGGTTTAACCGCTTTATAGCCGATCTAATAAAAGAAGTGTTCTGCTAATGGAACATGGGTTTAATTTACCAAGTTCCAGGGAAAATGTCTGGAATTATCATTAATGTTATTATTCTACAGAATATGAATAAAATCAACTAAGTGTCTAAACGATGTCGTGGAAAATGAAGGATGAGATAGTAATTCAATCCACCAAGTAGGATTAATTAAGCTCTGAATGTAAAAATTGTGTATAGTTATTGCTTACTTTTCATAACTATATTTTATGTTCATTAGTGTATTGTTTAACATTCTGCAGAGTAAAAGCGAAGATATTCACCTCAGCAACAAAGAAAGTCTTGGAAGTCTTAAAGAACGAAAGGAAGATAAAGTAGATGAAATGTCTACAAATATCAATAGACGTTAACTCAGCATTTGACACGCAATGAAATCCATTGTAAAATAGCATGAATGTTTACGATCAAAATTAACATACTCATACTAAAAAGTATTCCCAACCAATGGACATTTTATCGTAATTTTAGGATTTCAAAAACTTAGGATTTCTTTGAGCTAAGAGATGGAGCCAGCTTTTACTTCCTCTACCAGTATATACTAGGTAGAGGAAGGTCTTGCATTCCACCCAAAATTCGATACGAAGATTTCACTGGAATCCCCCCAAAAAGAAAAATATTTTTAGAAAAAGGCCCTGTGTGTGCATGTGCGCGCGCGTGTGTGTACGTGTGTGAACAGCATAATTCAAAAACGAATAAATACCCAACTTGGTATTTAAGTTCAGTATGTTCCAAAGATGCAACACGAAGATATCCAAGAAAATACTCCCACCTTCAACTACCCTTCACATGGAACATTCTTCAAAACTTTCGATTTTCTCAAAATGGCTCTAAGGATTTTGATTAAAATGCCACATGTTAAAGATATTTGCATGATAAATAAAATGCATATTTCGAATTTTCTGGCATTAACCTATCAATACCTCTTCATCCGGAAGGAATTTTGCAGAACCTTGCGTAACTCGTAAACGATAAGCGATTGACAAAAACGCACTATTTAAAGTTTGAGTTGGGGTCTCAGCTGAAGATGCGAGAAACAAATCTCTCGAAAGCGCTCCTACGATAACAACTAGCGCATGTATGTGATGTGAATCAACATTTTCCAACTCAAACTTTAAATACTACACAACATCACAATAAACAATACTTCTGGTTTATTATAAAAAAACGCACTAGCCAAAAAAAAAGTAGAGCTCTTTAAAACACAATTTATTCCAAATAACTTTCTTGTGGCATAAGCCATTTGGAGATACCCATTATTAATGGTTCGAATTGTTCAATACTTTCGTCATTCTCGTAAAGTCTGTCGATTTTAGATGTTTCTCGCTATTGCAAGGAAGAGTATGGAGTTTTAAGGCCATCATGTAGCGTTCAGTTTTTAAATATTTGAGTATCGCTATTCCCTTTGTATCTGTAATGAAAAGTGTAATATAGCTATTTCTGCAAAGGTTTATGTCGATTAAAATGAAGTGGATAGAAAAATAAGCTTTCATATGAATAATTTGTATACCCACTAATAAACGATAGAGGGTAGAGAAAGTCATGTGAATATGTTACATCAGAATTTTTTGTTTACTTTCTCTACTTCGTAGGATGTAGGATGCGTGTATCGGAGGGGGACACCTCGCGCACCGCGACTAGCTTGATCTATTGTGGCTACATTCCCCAGGAGGCAGGGATAAGCTGAAGGAGCCGTAGGAGGTCTCAGGTCCGCAGGTAGACAGGACCACAGAGACGCGCAGAAGTTCCTAATATTTCCAGTTTGAACAATAGAGGCGAAGAATCCCGAGGGAGGGGGACGAAGCGACCCTAACGGACGGGACAACGCACTCTGGCGTTCATGGGGAGAAATCTTTCCAATGTGCAAGCATCCACGCCATGTGCTTGACACCGCTAGCACCGCAGGACCTGAAAACACACCTGAAACGTGAAGGGGAAAGATGAAATGAGAGGAAATAAGGGAAATGAAAAATCGTGGTAGAATACACCACCCCGGCATTCACCTAGGCGACCAGGGGAAAACCACGAAAAACACCATAGTATCAGTGGGCGACCACCGGGAACCGAACCCGGAACCTCCCGAATGAGGGGCACAGACTTTGTCGCCTGAGCCATCCCTCTCGGTTTCTGTACTACGTATTTACAGCAAGTACAGGAAGTACTCATATTGTATTCCATCCAAAAATTGGATACCGAGATATTACTAAATACATGCTTTGAGGCCTGAACCTCCTAAAGCATACTTAGAAAAAGGACGCGTCTGACTGTGTGTGTGTGTGTGTCTGTGAACAGCATAACTCAAAAACGAAAGGCCGGTAAAATACCAAACTTGGTATTTATGTTCCACATCTTTCAGGGATGCGACACACAGATTTTCAAGAAAACCCCCAACCCAAACTACGCTTTACTGTAAAATTTTCCGAAAACTGTTATTTTCTCAAAATGGTTGCAACGATTTTGATTAAAATACCATATGTTTAGATATTTTCATGACAAATGAAACGTGTATCTTCAATTTTCTAGGAATAGCCTCTTCATTCTCAATGATGTTTGGTAGCTGGTAAACCTTAAGCGATTGACGAAAACTCACTATATAAAAAATGTAGATCTCGTTAAAGCACAAATAAAGCTTTATTTTTGTGTGTGTGGCGCTATTTCCGACATATTTTTTGTTATTGGTTCGAACTTTCAAATACTTTACTCAAGAGGAAAATCGCTATTCCTTTTTCTCTTTCTCCCCCCCCCCCTTCTCGGCCAAGCAAAGAGAACGGAATTTCAAAGGCATCACATAGCGGCAGCTCTAAAGATTTGACTATGGCTTAAAACCTACTGTAACATATGAGGCTTGCATTCGGGAGGTCCCTGGTTCGATTCCCGCCAGTCCACTCTGAACTTACCTATAGTGGTGATGGGCTTTAAGGCTTTTCAAATAAGTTGTGAATACGGAGGGTTTAGGAGTAAACACATTGCTAATATGAATCTCATAAGTGCAAAATTTACTTTATCCAAAATGCTAAAAGAATTAAGTAAAATGTGAAATTTAGTTCCTCCTAAAATGTTCTACAGTTTATGAAATTTTGGCAATTTTCGCTTTCAGTGAGTTTATAAATTTCCTGCTAAATGCAAAAGTCTTGACATCCATAGTCATAGTATGTTCATATTTTTAAATCTGAAAAGCCCATTTAGCATTTGAGGAACTGTAAATACGGGCATTTTATACAAAAATTGGGGGGAAATTGTTTAAAGAAAATCGTACGTCATTAAATTTTATGAATACGAGAAGTATTTTATTAAACCATATCAATGAAGTGTAATGTTTTCCCTGGTCGGTAGGCGAATGCTGGCTACTCATCTAATACGACTATCTTTCCCTCATTTCCCTTTCATTCCGTTTTCTCTCATGTTTCAGGTGTTCTTCTAGGTTTCGTGGCATGTGGCGGTGTCGGAAAATAGTGCGGACACTTGCTCCAAGGAAAGAGTATCCCCTGTGGACACTGGAAGACTGCCGCTTGCAACGTCGTTAATCTCCCTCTGTGTGCAGCTCCGGTAGTAGGACGGTTCTTTGAGCCAGGACTTCCGCGCATCTAGTGGCCTGTGTGCCTACGACCTGTAGCCTCCTGTGATTCCTTCACTGAGGCTGGTAGCCGCAATGGAGCTTACGTAGGTCACATTGCGCGAGGTGTCTCCCTCCGTTGGTCGTCCTCCGTGGTCGAGGGGTACCTTGCTAGCCTCTACTTTCCGAGGTCGTGAGTTCAAGCGGAGGGCGATGGATTTCTTTCACGTCCAATTCAGAATGGGATGCTAAGAACCATAGTAGTTAAAGAGCGTCCATAAATAAAACTCAACTTAATTTTTAGTTGCTGTTATTAAGGTTTGCACATTTATTATAGAATGCTGTTATTATTAATAGTGTTCAATAGTGATAACAGCCTCTGCAGCCTCCCCAGAAAAAAAATTGTTTGCTACACTACTGCTTAGCAATAACCATATATAGTTTGTAAGCAGCAAGTCAGACTATTAATACTTTGCGCAAAAACCACAGAAATCCAAATAACTACGTAATTGACCTTCTCATGACACGCGTACACACATTAACAGAATTGTCGCTCAGTTTTTCCGAGTAGACAACGCGTTTCACACAGTACATATTGAGTAAAGCTGTCGGTTTGGTGTTTGATACCTGATCTTAAATGCGCACTCGTACTGCAGTTACGTGGTACAGACATTCGTGAAACTCAACAAGATGTATCCAATATAAATGTGAGCATACCGGAATATAATAGTATGTCTGATGAAATGGATGATGGCACCGGGACTTAATATACATTTTTCAGATCATGTTTATATGATGCACCTAAAATAATTAAAAGCGCTCGCCATTCTCAAAAGCTCCACAATGCAACTTTAAAACACCCCACTTCCATTTTGCACTATCTCCGCGCCTTTTAGGTTGACATGACTTCGATTCCATGCCCGTTTAGAGCTCGAGTAGCTATATATACATATGTAACTTAATTTATTCTCAGACAATTGCTGCTTGTGTTTACAGCTGGTACTTTGCAAAATATTTCCACCTGGAGTAGACTGCACGGTTGCAACATTTCTTCTCTCACTTCAGTTTGTGCCCTACACTGAGAGCAGAAAATATAGCAAAGGGCAGTTTCAGTAAAACGAAGGCGTGTTTAAGTTTGAGGGCTTGAGATACCGACAATATCCCAAAAATGTCCTTTTCTACGGGATACAGATTGTTTGTTCTTGCACCAAAAATCCTTATTTTTTCCTGGACCGAAAAACGCTGCCAATCTACAGCACACCAACTTGGAAAGTATGAACAGAAAAAGAAAATAAACGAGGACACTACAATGAAAATAATGAAAAGGCAGGGCATAACTAAGAGCAACCGAGCATATCTACTAGCAGGGAAAGATTGTAGTGGAAACCATTCTCCTGTTATGTTGCCTCCACCAGACACACACGCACATCCAGAGTTCGACGAACCCTCGTGAGGGTGTGGGTTTTTTTCCACCTGTTAAGAAAAAGATAAAGATGTTTCTTTTTCTTATTGCACTACGTTATTATAATCAGTTCTCAGGATGCCGACAGAGACAAACCCGAGTCGCGATTCACAAGGTCCCAGGGAAAGCAGCTAATAGCACCAGTCTATCAGAACTACCGCATACAGAGGAAATTCCTTTTAGAGAGGTGTTGCTTCATCTTCCGAGGTGTTTCAACTCACGTAGTACGTGATCACTACAACTTGCACACAATATTCTGGGGCGTTCAGCGAGCTGGTTAAATTAGCCAGGAATCCACAACATTCTTTAAGAATGCAGTTGAAGTTTACGAAAAAGTAGAATGTCGTTTCTCATTCTGGCTTCAAATGAACTTGTTTCCAAATAAACTCTTCAGATTTAGAAAATTATGGAGGCCTACTTTCTCCAGTTTTCTATTCTAGGAAAATCTATGCTTCATGAACAACACCGTATTTACTTTCTCTAATACCTATCTATAGTGGGTAGAGGAAATATTACATTCCACCCAAAAATTAAATATCGCAATTTCATCGAAAGTACTTGTTCTGAAGCTCCCCGAATCCAAAAAAGAAAAGAAAAGAAATCATTTATAGAAGAAAGACCATGTTTGTGTGTATGTGTGAACAGCATAACTCAAAAATTGATAAATACCAAACTTGTATTAAACTTCAGCATCTTCCAGCATCTTCCCCATCCCTGACTATTTACTCTTTGCGTGGAAAACGCTTTGTGGTTTTGATTTTCTTAAAATCGGCTCTAACGAGCTTGATTATAGACCATAGGTCATACGTTTAAGACATTCGCATGACTAATAAGATCTAAAGTTTCTATGAATAGCCTGCGAAGTCCTCTACTTTCGGATGATGTTTGTACAACTGATAGATATAGATAAAACCTTACTGCACAAAAAAATGCAGAACTCTTTAAAACGCACAATTTATTTGAACTAACCTTTTTTGTGGCATCAGCCATTTACGAAACATTGGATGTTATTGGTTTGAAATCTTCAATACTATCATGGTTTGGCAAAACATTGTTGTTTCTTGCTATGTCATGCAAAGAGTATGAAGTCAGCATATAGCTACCGTCTTTTTAAAGATCTGACTATCACTTCAACCCCCTGTCCCCCCTTGCAGCTACAACGAAATTTGTAAAGAAGCTATTTCTGCAAACGATTGCTACTTCATTTGCTTGAAGTAGTTAGAAAAATAAGTAAGAGTAGTTTGTAGACGCTATTTAAGAAATTCTGATGTGAAACATTCGCATGACTTTCCTTTACCCTCTACCTTTATTAGTGCGTATACAAACTATTCTTACTAAAGCTTAGGTTTCTATCTACTACATTTTAATCCAAATAAACCTATGCAGAAATACCTACATTACACATTTCGTTACAGATACAAACAGAACTGCGATAGCCAAGTGTTTAAGAACTGGACGCTATACGCTGGAGTTAAAATTCTATACTGTTTCCACGCAATCGCGAGAAACAACTGAATGTTGACACAGGACTTTAAGAGAATGACCAAGTAATGAACAATTGGAACCTTTAATAACGGATATCTCAATAATGGCTTATGACACACAAAAAAAATTATTTGAAATAAATTGTGTGTTTTAAAGAGATCTACATTTTTTGTGCAATGCTTTTTCGTCTATCGCTTAACATTTAACAGATATACAATATTACACAAAATTCCTTACGAATGAAGGGGACTTCTGAGACTATTCCCAGAAAATTCAAGATATACATTTTATTTGTTGTGTAAATATCTTTAATATACGGTATTTCAAACAAATCCTTAGAGCCATTTTTTAGAAAATTACAATTATCGAAAAATTTTCTATTTAAAGGAGAGTTGGAGGTGAGGGAATTTCTTGAAAATCTTCATGTCGCATCCTTGAAAGATAATGAACTTAATTACCAAGTTTGGTACTTATCCCACTTTTCGTATTTGAATTATGCTGTTCATAGTTACACAGATATAGACTCTCAGAAACTTACATGGACCTTTTCTAAAAAATGTGATGTTTTGCACTCATATGACTTAATCTACTCTTGTACAAACTATTTTTTCAAACGCTTATTCTCCATATACTTCATGTTAATCGAGATAAACATTTGCAGGAACTATCTTATTGCTAATTTTCTTATAGGTGAATGTGGTAGGATTTAAGCGATAGTTAAATCTTTTTAAGAGCTGGTTGCTATGCGGAACATTCCATTCTCTTTGCATGTCCAGAACATAAAAAAACAAATAGCGAATTCCCATTTGAGAAAAAGTATAAGTATTGCAAAATTCAAACAAATAACAAGGAATCTCTCGAAATGGTTCACTCGGAAAAAAATGTATATGACATAAATTGTGGGTTTTAACGAGATCTGCATTTTTTATGTAGTAACATTTTGTCTATATCTTACGTTTACCAGTTATGCAAAAGTCATTGAGAATGAAGAGGACTTTTGAAAAAATTCCCAGAAATTTCAAGATATACATTTAATTTTTCATGAAAATATCTTAAACATGTGCTATTTTAATCTAACTCGTTAGAGCCATTTTTGAGAAATAAAAATTTACGAAAAATGCTCCAGGTAAAGGGTAGTATGCGGTAGGGAGATTTTATTGAAAATCTTCGTGTCACATCCTTGAAAGATACTAAACTCAAATACCAAGTTTGATATTTATCCGACTTTTCGTTTTTGAGTTATGCTGTTCACAGACAGACACACACAGACACACACACACACACACACACACACACACACACACACACACACACACATACGGACATGTTTCCAAAATTGCTTTGTTTGGATTGAAGGCACCTCAAAACATATATTTCCGAGAAACCTCGATATCAATTTGTTGGATGGAATGCAACACTTCCTCTACTTAATATATGTAGTAGAGAAAGTAAAAATGCTTTTTTGTTTATTCAGGGGATCTCAAAAAATGTATTTCCGATGAAATCTCGGTATCGAGTTTTGGGTAGAATGCAATACCTTATCTAGTTATTATGTGCGTGGCAGACAAAGTAATAAATGATAGTGGCTAGAGAAAGTAATCTGAATGTAACACTCTCTTTAACAACATGGAATGAGATGAATAAGAAGGCCTGAGGTGGGGAGTTTGTTTTTATCTTGCAGGTTGGTATTCAGGCAGGAATTAGAAGCAGTACCTATTTGCCAATATTCTGCGTCACTTCAAGATTCTCTAAATAAGTATCAAAAGCTTCTATTTGCGGAGGGACTTAACGAATGCATATATGTATACTGTTAGGGTATCTAGATTACGCCTGCAGTTTCTCTACCGCTTAGGTGCTTATGGTGGGGAAAGTACTACATTTGACCAAAAATTCGATATCGAGATTCAATTAGAAATACATGCTTTTAACCCCATTGCATCCGAAAGAAGCATTTTATAAAAAGCTCCCTATGATTGCGTGTGAGAATGAGAGTGGGTGAGAGAGAGGGGGTGTGTTAAATTCATTAAAACACGAGAAGACGATACATATAAAATTTCATAATTGGTTTAGAACCACCATTGGAGACTGCACACCTAAATCTTCTAAACGATTTTGGGCCACCTGGAAGCTACACATCGAAATGTTTTTGTTTCAGGCCCTTACGGAGATAACACAATCTGCTTCCCACGTACGTAGTGATTTACTTATGCATTTGCACACACTTTTAACGTTATGCATGAATTTACTCCTTTCATCAAACCACCTTTAAACTCTAGGACTGAATTTTGGATAAGAAGAAAGATTGAAGGCAAAATAGAAAGAAAGAAAGTAATAAAGAAAGGATTTACATCTGTAATAAGGGGAAACAAAAGTATTCAGGACTACCTCGTGGCCGAGTGGTCAGCGTTCTGGCTTCTCAACCCAAAGATGTCCCTGGTGCATTCCCGTCTGGGAAGGGGGAATATTTTCTTCTTCTTCTTTCTTGTTTACCCTCCTCGTTAGGAGGATTTACACACCCCAGGATTTATAAGCGGGTGCTTGGGTCAGACGCCTGTCGGGGAGCAGAGACTAATTGGATCGGATAGAATAGCTAGTATGGGTGATCACCCCGAAGCCTGGCATGGGAGCGATGAAGGAGATGATATGAAATGACAGTGAAATGGATGAAAGGAAAGGTGATGTTGGAGCAGTTGCTGTAATGAATGGTGGGGGAAACCGGAAAACTCAGAGAAAACTCCCCCCAGACGCTGCTTTTTCCATCACAAATCCCACATGATTCCCTGGGACCGAATCCAGGTGAGAGGTGAGCGGTTTAACCATTTGGCCACAGCACTACCCGGGAAGTTTTCTTTAATTAAAATTATTTCCTACCCTCCGCAAAGACTGGAAGTAGGAAAGTGGGAGTGAATGAAAACCGGTAAAAATCTTCAGAACCTTCACTTCTAAAGTTATAGCCGCGATATGATCACAGAAGTTAAAGGGAACTATACAAACAAAATGGGACAAAAACTAGAATATGAGATTTTCCACTGGAAAGGACATTAAAAAACCATACCCAAAGCTTTTATTGCACCGTAAACATATGACTGAAAGAAAGTTAGCTTCTTAAAAGTGAAATAATTATATACCTAATCGGTTCAAATTGTTTCCGATTGAGTGAATTTTTAGAATTTGGTTCTACCTCCCATACCCATATAACCGGAATTTCTCAAAGCACTTGTCAAATTCGTAACGGAATATTTGGATTTGAAAATGTGCCCTTCGCAAAACATTATGCAGCTTTCGATGGAATTCTTACGATCCCTGCAAGGTAGATGCTGTTTCTGAAGTTTTCACTTACCGAATTTAAGATGTCAGGCAAAGGTTTTAAGGTAAATCCTCCTTCCAAAACAACCCTTCACATGGAAAGCTATTCTTATTTTTTGTTTTCTCAAAAACTGCTCAAACAAGTTTGATTAAAATGTCACGTCTGAGGTAGTGACAGGACGAATAAAGTGTGCTGCTTGCGTTTTCCATATGCATACATATGACTATGTAGCATATGAAGTCCTCAGCAGTCTTACTGAATGTTACATAGTTGGGAAACCGGAGTGTTAAGTAATTTACTAAATATATATATATATGCGAATCATTAAAATACACAGTTTATTCAGTTTTCAGAATATTAAGCCATTTCTAAAATATTCGTTGTTGCGTCTTTACATTTCTCAAGTTTACATTAGCTAACATACTCTACTCTCTAATAATGCACACCAGAGAATGCATGATACCTCTTTTTTCCCTACAAGAGCTTAGTAGCAATAAAAGCTGACTTGTGATATCACCATATGAGTTTGATTTTCGTTTCGCAATTTTAAACAAGATCGCGTACTTTTCTAGCATTTATTGCAAATATTTATCGTGATTACGTAAAGAAGATAAAAGAATCACCTTTTGGTGAATATCCAAACAGTAATGAATTGGTAAACGATAGAGAAAATGGTGCACGTGCATTGTGCATATCTGTTTACTACACATCAAATATTTTTACTTTCTCTACTACGTATAGTAAGTAGGGGAAGTATTGTATTCCACCCAAAAATTCGATACCGAGATTTCACCGGAAATATATGTTTTGAGACCCCCTGAATCCAAAAAAACCATTTTTGGAAACATGTCCGTGTGTGTGTCTATCTGTGTTTCTGTGAACAGCATAACTCAGAAACGAACAGTCGGATAAACACCAAACTTGGTATTTAGGTTCAGTATTTTCCAGGGATGCGACACGAAGGTTTTCAAGAAAATCCCCCCACCCCAGACTACCCTTTACATGGAACATTTTTCGAACATTTTAATTTTCTCAAAAATGGCTCTAACGATTTTGATTAAAATATCATATGTTTAAGATACTTTCATCACAAATAAAATGTAAATCTTGAATTTTCTGGGAATGTCTCCAAAAGTATTCTTCATTGTGAACGACTTTTGCATAACTGGTAAACCATGAGAGACAGAGAAAATTTTACTACACAAAAAAATTTAGATCGCGTTAAAATACACAATTTGTGTCATATACATTTTTTTTAATGAGTGAACCATTTTCGAGATATTGCTTGTTATTCCCTTAAATTTTTCAGTAATTATTTTCTGAAATGGGAATTCGTTATTCATTTTTTTATCTTTGATATGCAAATAGTATTAATCTGTGGCAAAGGGAATGGTTCTGCACCTAGCAACCAGCTATTAAGATATATGTCGATGTTTAAAGGCTGCTGTATTTCTGTATTGCCCTTGCAAATATAAAACAAAGAGAACTTAGTGGGCCTTAAGTCATAGTCAAACATTCTTAGAACTAGTCACCATGTTTAAAATGTAATTTTCTTTACATGTCAAAAGATCGTTTCTGCAAATATTTATCTCGATTAATATGAAATAGATGGAGAATAAGAGTTTGTAAAAATAGTTTGTATAAGAGTAGAGAAAGTCATGTGAGTGTAACACATCAGATTTTTTTATTTCAATTATGCATTTCACATACTGAAAATTTTGGTAGCTTGTAGGTGCTTTCCATTAGTTCACTAGGCAAATATATGAGAATACATATACATTTTCAAAAAGGATATGTTTCCTTTAAACGCCAGAAATGAATCCAACAAAAATATTGGGGTGACGAGATTAATAGCAAGAAAAGTTCGTACTCAAATTAGCGGCGTAGCTGAGCCGGTAGAATAAATACTGGAGCTGTTTAAACAACAAAATTCACTGTATTGGTACACACACTACATTGGCACACTGTGTTGGTACGGACTAGTTCTCTCTCCCTCTCTCTGGAAACTTTTAATATACACTATGTGATCAAAAGTATCCGAACACCCCCACAAACATACGTTTTTCATCTTAGGTGCATTGTGCTGCCATCTACTGTCTGGTACTCATTATCCGCGACCTCAGTAATCATTAGACATCGTGAAACAGCAAAATGGGACACTCCGTGGAACTCGCGGACTTCGAACGTGGTCAGGTGATTGGGTGTCACTTGTGTCAGAAGTCTGTACGCGAGATTTCCACACTCCTAAACATCCCTAGGTCCACTATTTCTGATGTGATAGTGAAGTGGAAACGTGAAGGGACATGTACAGCACAAAAGCATACAGGCCGACCTTGTCTGTTGACTGACAGAGACCGCCGACATTTGAAGAGGGTCGTAAAGAGTAATAGGCAGACATCTATCCAGACCATCACACAGGAATTCCAAACTGCATCAGGATCCACTCCAAGTACTATGGCAGTTAGGTGTGAGGTGAGAAACCTTGGATTCCATGGTCGAGCGGCTGCTCATAAGCCACACATCCCGCAGGAAAAGCCAAACGACGCCTGCTTGGTGTAAGGAGCGTCAACATTACACGAATGAACAGTGGCAAAACGTTGTGTGGAGTGACGAATCACAGTACACAATGTGGCGATCCGATGGCAGGGAGTGGGTATGGCGAATGCCCGGTGAACGTCATCTGCCAACGTGTGTAGTGCCAACAGTGAAATTCGGAGGTGGTGGTGATATGGTGTGGTCGTATTTATCCTGGAGGGGGCTTGCACCCCTTGTTTTGCGTGGCACGATCACAGCGCAGACCTTCATTGATATTTTAAGCATCTTCTTGCTTCCCACTGTTGAAGAGCAATTCGGGGATGGCGATTGCATCTTTCAACATGATCGAGCACCTGTTCATACTGCACGGGCTGTGGTGGAGTGGTTACACTACAATAACATTCCTGTAATGGACTAGCCTGCACAGAGTCCTGACTTGAACCCTATAGAACACCTTTGGGATGTTTTGGAACGCCGATTTCGTGCCAGGCCTCACCGACCTACGTCGATACCTCTCCTCAGTTCCGCACTCCGTGAAGAATGGGCTGCCATTCCCCAAGAAACCTTCCAGCACCTGATTGAAAGTATGCCTGGGAGAGTGAACGCTGTCATCAAGGCTAAGGGTGGGCCAACACCATATTGACTTCCAGGATTACCGATGGAGGGCGCTGCGAACTTGTATGTCATTTTCAGCCAGATGTCCGGATACTTTTGATCACGTAGTGTATATTTTAATCGGACAGTTCACCGGAACATTATTCTGAACTGAAAACAATGTGCCTTTCTCGTTACACTCACATGACCTTCTCTACTCTTGTACAAACTATTTTTACAAACGCTTATTCTCCACATGTTTCATGTTAATCAAGATATCGAGATGTTAATCTTATTGCTAATTTTCTTGTAGATGCAAGGGGAATTGGTACGCTTTAAGCGATAGTCAAATATTTTAAGAGCTGGTTGCTATGTCGAGTATTCCATTCTCTTACCAGGACAAAAAAAAAATGAATAACGAATTCCATTTGAGAAAAAGTATAAATATTGGAAAATTTAAGGGAATAACAAGCAATATCTCGAAAATGGTTCACTCAACAACAAAAATGTATATGACATAAATTGTGTATTTTAACGCGCTCTACATTTTTTGTGTAGTAAAATTTTGTCTATCTCTTATGGTTTACCAGTTATGCAAAAGTCGTTCACAATGAAGAGTACTTCTGGAGACATTCCCAGAAAATTCAGGATATACATTTTATTTGTCTGAAAGTATCTTAAATATATGATATTTTAATCAAAATTGTTAGAGCCATTTTTGAGAAAATTAAAATTTTCTAAAAATGTTCCACGTAAAGGATAATCTGGGGTGGGGGGATTTTCTGGATAACCTTCGTGTCGCATCCTTGGAAGATACTGAACCTAAATACCAAGTTTGGTGTTTATCCGACTGTTCGTTTCTGAGTTATGCTGTTCACAGACATACACACGGACATGTTTCCAAAAATGCTTTTTTGGATTCAGATGGCCTCAAAACATGTATTTCCGGTGAAATCTCGGTATCGAATTTTTGGGTGGAATGCAATACTTCCCCTACTTACTATACGTAGTAGAGAAAGTAAAAAAAAAGGATGCTTATTTCTCAGGAAGGGCAACAAAGAAATTATTCAGAACCTATTTACATTTCTGTTGTAGTGAGAGAAACAAATAAAACGTATCAGTTTTTAGATTTCTGAGAAATACATCTGCGATCAAATGTCAGAGTTTTGACAATAATTCACTTCTCCGTGCCAAACCAAATTTTTCCAGTACAAGTGGTCTCTCCTTTATGCACCACATCAAGAGAGTATTACAACCCCATTTTTGAGGTAAAGAAGTAAAATTAATCGCACTAAGACAACATCAAAACCGTAATCAGATGAAGTTATACAAGAGATTCTTTCGATGAATGTGTTCTTAACAGATTTAAAAAACGCCTAACTTTAACCATTCTGAAATTGAAATATCTGCAGTAATGTAAAGGACAACAGAATCATGAGGACAAACTTTAGGCAATTCTTTTACTTCGAAGGGATGTAAGGTTCAAAATACATGCATATGTATGTGTATTGAAATGTAAAGTCAACTGGTATTATGCACGCTATCTCGAGAATACTACATCGCTTACTTGTTTAGTAATTCACAAGAGTATCTTGAGTAGTTTATCATTTCTTTAACTGATTAAATACTAATAGCATAAGACAATTTTGATAGAGCACACGGGGTGAAATTCTTCCCCGTTCACGATTACACAAAACAACTTCTGATAATTCTGGCACATTGCATTAAGTCATCCGACCATAAACACTTTTCTTCTTCTTCTTCTTCTTCTGCTGTCGTATCAAGCCCTGGATACCGAGGCGGCGTTTTAGAATTGTTGGGTATTCATCCCATTTTAGGTAATTCTATCGATGTGTATTAGGATATACGTTTGAGTAACCTGCATTTTACCATTCTACTTTGTGAATGATTTTCCCACTTTATTCAAAATATTTGTAACTTCGTGTACTCCTAGTCTTGGCGAATGTTGCCTTCTGATGTGATCTATAATCACTCCTAATTACAGTAATTGGTGTATTCATATACTCCTGTATCTGGACGACCTAC
Organism: Deroplatys truncata; assembly: GCA_030765065.1. Taxonomy (NCBI): domain Eukaryota; kingdom Metazoa; phylum Arthropoda; class Insecta; order Mantodea; family Mantidae; genus Deroplatys; species Deroplatys truncata. Next base: position 117,073,586 of record CM060980.1, read on the forward strand.
TAGTAGCTTTGTCCGGTGATGTAACAAACGTTTCGCTGAAGTTTAACAACCTTAAGATCAATTTTTCTCCGCAATTGATTAAGAATGGGAATAGACAAAGATACTTTTAATATTTCAAAATTGAGTTCGGAATAGCTCAAGATGGTTTTTGTTAGTATGTACGTATATGCATTAGAATTTAGAAAGTCTATGGGTATTAATGTGGAGGTATTTCGTTCGGGGGCGGCAAACTGTACACACGTTTCAGATACACTACATAAATGAATGTGCAATCCTCAGACACGACCGAGCGAGATGGCTCCGCGGTAACGTGCGTGGCTCGCATTCGGGAGGGTTCTGGGTTCGATTCCTGAGGCCGGCCACTGACCATGGGTTTTTCGTGGTCTTCTCTGGTTGTCAAGGCATAAACTGGGGTGGTTTCTCTTCAACCACGAATTTCCTTCCCTCATCTCCTATCATTTCGCTTCCCCTTTCATTTCTCAGGTAAGCTTAGGGTCTTGTGCAATGCCGGTCGGTGTCGGAGAGATGGCGCAGTTGCTTGATCATTGGAAAATTCTTCTCGGTCCTATCAGATGGTAGCCACAAGTGGGTCGAGTTCTCCCCGGTTCCTCCAGAGGGAAGCCTTCTCTGAGCAGCGCTCCGGTGTGACCACCCATCATCAAGCTTGGAATTGTTAGGGACCCTTGTGCATTTCTGTCAGCCTGCCTGCGGACTATAGCCTCCTGAGGTTCTTTCACCTCAGCCGTTCCTCCGGAGGGTGGTAAACACAAAACTTCTCGTTGGATCGAGGTGCGAGATGTCCCCTCCGTTCCCTGGTCATACTCAGACATTCTGCAGACACAGAACTGGACATATAAGATTATATTATAATCTACATACGCAAATATCCCAAATAAGAAAAACTCCATGCAAGTGGCACACGCAGTTTATGGCATTTATTATAAAAGATACTCGTGTATTTGAAAGAATGTCCTAAAATTACATATTGGGTACATAATATAATAGGGTACCAAATTTAATCAAAATTGCCGTCGTTTTTAGAAAATAAAAAAAAATTAAAATATATTTTTTCATGTAAAGGGTAGTTTGGGGTTGTTCCCGAAAACCTTCGTGTCGCATCCTTGAACGACTTTTTTTTTAATTACACTGCCCACACCGAGCGCGATGGCTCAGACGGTAACGTCTGTGAACCACATTTGGAAAGTCGCGGGTTCTATTCCCGTGGCCGACTTTCCTGACCCATGTTTTTTTTCGAGGATTCCCCGTGTCGCCATGCGAATGCTGGATAGGATCATTACATCCCTCGAATTCCCTATCACTCCCTTTCATCGCCATTCACATTTCACTTCAACTTTCTTCTGCTTGGACTCTTTCAGGTTGCAATTTCGGCGGGAGGAATCGGCGTGTGCATGACAGGAGAAAAGGATGCTCTGAATAAACCTTCGTCCCCGGACTGCGAGCGGTGTCCGGGCACGGTCCCCCGGGGGATGTGTAAGCCCACAGGGAGGAGGGTGGCCGGCTGCACCACCCACCATCTGGGGAGTTCAAATCTGTAAACTGTAGGGACCCTGCCCTCTACCTATCATGCCTCCTGGTCCGGGAGCTCTGTGTCTCCTCTCACTTCATCCCTCCCTCTCGGGAGCACCCCCTCAGGGGCCTAGGTACAAAAGATTTGCGCTGAAATTTCTATCGCATTTATGGGTGGAATGCAATACTTTCTCTACTTGCCATAGATAAGTGGTGAAAGAGTAAAATGAATATACTCCCTCAACTGGGCACAATACTATAAAATTTGAACCATATTACCATTTTTAAATATCTATCAGCCAAATTTGAAAGCACCTTGTGTAAAATTTAAATGGCCACTTTCACCATTCCCATTCTCTCATTGCATACTTCTGCCCCTATTTGAATTTCACACAAATTAAAACAAAAGTTTTATAAAATCCTCAAATATTTAATGTCAGATCTGATAGTTGTATACTTTCATCATGATTTGACATGTTCTGGCACAGAAATTTCTCATACTCATTCTACTCATACATAGTCAAAATAACGCTAGAACATAATTTTATTCTGCACCTGCTGGTGGGCTAATGTAGACATACATATATGGGATGCCTTGTATGGACATTATTGTTACTCAACTTCATATATTAAGTTTATGAATACGCATAATGTTTAACTTTATGAAACAGTAGTCGAGTCGAAGATACTATATGGAATAGAAATTTGGGAAGTGACAAAAGGGGTGGCTTAAGATTGATCTAGGCGATAGAATGTTTTGTAGAGAAGGTCTGGGTTTACCCAAGAGCTTACCAAGGGGCGTGGCACTGGCAGAGGTAGGGAGGAAAGGTATAATAGTGGAGAGAATTTTGAAATCTAGATGACAATAATATAATAAAAGAATGCATACAGTTCCAAAAAGATGTTTTAGGAAGAGAAATTTGGTTTGGGGGGATGAAAAATGCGTTAGAAGAAATTGACATGATGAATATTTGGCTGTTAGATAAAAACAATAACTGATTTTGGAAAGAAGTGAGAATGAGGGTGGAAGACATAGAGAAACAAGAGATTATGGGCTAGTTTTGAAAATAAAAAATCGTTGACTTTGTATAAATTAGTTAAGAGATATTGGGGAAGAGAGAAGTAGGAGAAAGGTCCCTATATTGAACCACTTACGCCTAAATAGTAAATAATAATTATAATTTCAAATCAAAATTTTCAGAAACACAAGCGTTAAAGTGACAAATCCTTGTGCTATAAATATCCTCAACACAATTTAAAATGAATACAGTTATCAAGTAAATAACATTTAAAAAGTGAGATGGTGTAAATCGGTTCAAATTAGGAACTTGGTCCTTAAATTGAACTACCCGTGTCTTAGAATGAACCACATACTTTTAAGTTTAAAAGTATTATTATCAATACAAAATATACATACTTTATTGTACATTCAAAACAAATATGCTACCAGCAACAAAAGTAGAGTCCAAAATTGTGATAAGAATAGCAATTTTCTTGAACATTTTGAATTTGTATATAATGACAATCACTTGGTTTTTGGAATAGGTATTATTTGCAAATATAGAGTTTTTACTAATTTTTACTCTCACACAAAAGAGTCCAATTATAAACAGTCTTCACAATAAAACACTTTCTTTTTAGCACTAACGTTTGCACACTTTTGGTGAAGCCATGCCCTACAACTCATACACTGGATCATATCCATAATTTCAGACAATTCACATTCACATATTCATGTCAGCAACTGTTTTTAACATGATTTTTTTAACTTAACATATTATATCGCTATTTATTCACAAGATATAGGTACTATTCACAGTTGAACAATCCTAGAACTTCAATAGGTTTCCTAAATTGGACCAGTTCAATATAGGGTTCAAACAGTGGTTCAATTTACGAACCATGCCAATTTGGACTTTAGCATCTATGTGACTAGGAGAGACGCTGCTGGAAAAAACGTATGCATGAATATTGTTGCTAAATAAACACTTCATAACACGTAATATATATATATATATATATATATATATATCACATCTCAAACTTGCCTAATTGGTCGTATAAGCTTAGCTAGATGAGTCACATATTACTTCTGAAACACCAAAAACACACAACACTTCATAGAACTGAAACCACAGCTCAGAATGCAAAGTCAACTCCAAGCATTCACAACTGTACACGCCACGCTTCTGCTAGGATTATGGTGACATCTGTCGAATACTTTAGAAAATATTGGGGCGGTTCAATTTAAGAGGTGGTTCAAATTAGGGACCTTTCCTCTATTTAGACATATGCAATCAATTTGAAAGAATAGGTCTTACTTGGATGTGCACGTGAGTAATACTTCTAAAAAGGATAAGAAGTAATTGCTCGGGAAGATGTATTATGTGTGACAAATTGGGTAGTATTTTCCAATGGCTAATACTCGTAGAATGTGAAAAGGTTAAAAGATGGAGAGATGATATTTGAAATAAAACAATGGGATAAGTTGAACAAAGAAATAGTAGCAATCAAAATACTGGCAAGCCCAAAAGCAGAAACGAATAAAATGGTGGTGACATTTTTAAGATATGTAAGAGGTAAGTGGAGTAGGTGCCTAAGAATGGAGCAACAGAATGGTTTTAGCCTGGAAAGTGAAGAGATGCTATAGTAGCTTTATCCCATACATACTACCTAGGGGTTAAAGAATGGGAAAGCTAGTTAATAGACGCACTAGATTGTTAAAAAACGTTTTTAGTTGTTTAATTTGTAAAATTGTACCAAAGAAAGGTGGAAATAATGTTTTATGCTTGTTTATACTTACATGCTCTGGCCTGCCAAGACTTTAAATTTTCATTTGCAGTTTCTTGCTTTGTATTTTTGAATGGGTGCCTATTATTCACAATTCTTCTTGCAATACAATTTTAATGTTGTTTAAGCTGTATATTTATAATACAGTAAAATACAGTAATTGTGTAATCATGTTTATATCTACATAACTTCTTGACGCTAAATTTTGGGACTTTCATTTGCAATTTTTTGATTGTAACTTTTAAAGATTCCTTTTGTTCAAAATGCTTCTTTTGGTCAGAATGGTCTCGTTTCATGATTTTTTTAGTGTTTAACGCATTGGACACTGATTTTACATGAAATGAAATGATTAATGGGAAAGGAAATTTGAGAAGTATATATCTTTACGGCATTTGCCAGAGAATGGTCTCAGATTTGCTTTACAACCTCCAAAATTTGCTGATGTTTATTGCAGAAATGAATAACATCATGTTAAATACAGTCCTGTTTTTAGTTTAATGAAAATTGAGATATTATCGTATTAACACTCTCCTTATACACTAACACGCAGAGTAATTTCAGTGGTCATATTATGTAGTATGCATTTAACTACTTTAAAATTGCATCCCAACGATCATTTTTCGATGACAATGGGAAAAAGGAAACATTTTGGAAACTGTATTATAATATTTTGTGCTATTGTTTTTTTAAGATTTGTAGTGTGGCTCATCATACATTTATATTGAAATAAACGTTCATATACGAGCACATTCACAGGAACAACTATAAGCATTTAAAACACATTTAGAAACTCAAAATTAAAAAAAAATTTCACTAAAGTTCTGAAGTTATACGTTGAGGCAGTATTATTAACACTTAAATGATTTCAATCAAATTATAATATGTAAATTCAATAACAGCCCGCCTTGAAGTAATATGTGTAAGTAATAATTTGTAAAATGTATGTAACAGTCATTGCATATACTTATATTGTTGTGTACATGTTCAATAATGTTATATGAATGTATTACGTAATTTAATAATGTAGGATCTCTGAGAATAATAAGTTAAACGTTGCTAATAATGAGGTAACTTTGAGGCAATAATGAGTTTGAGAGTTTAAATGTTATTTGTGATTCTTGGAAGCATTAATGTAATTTTAGTGCAGTTTATAAAAAAATAGCCAATCAACAACCAGAAAAAAGCTTTAGTTAAATGCAGGTATTCTATTGGAGTAGGATTAGCAAATCAGAGACTTGAAATACAGAAATTTACAAGTTTAGACGGTTGAAATCTATTCAGTTGCCTGCAGACAGTGATTGTAACCGGATGCTTGTGCGTCCCCGAGAGATTTAATACGTATTCGTGTGAAACGAAAAATAGTATATGTGTTAAAAAGTGCAAGTATTAAATAAAAGAATCTCACAACTATCTATATCAGTGAAATGCTATTTAATTTGTGTCAAGGATTAATAAAAAGGAGTGAATTAAAACTTAAAAAATCTGCGTAAGCCTACATTCTTGTCGCATCACGCCCTGACCAGACTTCCATGTCTCTAACAATAATACTGACGCAGCCGAGGCAAATATAATTATTTAATACTTAAACAGTTTAATTACAAAGTTAATATTTTTTTAAACTTGGGGCAAAGGCCACCGGGAACTGTTAAATTCGGCTCCCCAACAGTTGAACTATAAAAACAACTCCAACGTAAAGACAATATCTTCTTCAAATTGGTGCCCAAAACGTGGGGCTAATAAATATCTTCAACTTCAACGTTTATGTACATATCTATGGTAAAAATTCTTAAATTGCGATAAACATTTGAGTTTTATAATTTCTCCATCACACCTCTTAAAAAGCTTGTCTGGTCACGCATAATAAACCATACAGTAATCTTCATATAATACGTTGCATCATTTTCTTTTTCAGAACAGCATCAGCTTTAAAAGTACATCATTAAATTTGAAATTACATTTATTTAAATTAGAATGCATATCTAAACACTCAACCAAGATTAAAACGAAGTGCCAGGTGTACTACTAGCTGGAAATTTCACGCGAGTGATTTCAGCCCTTGTCACATCTCTTCTTTCACAACGTCACCTTTTTTGTATAAAAAAAGGCTCTTCCAAAGACACCTTTTTTATCGTTTGCGCTTCACAGTTCTTATAGAAACCAGTCCATTGTGTGACCGACATAAAAACTGAAGGGCTACAACAAAAAGGAGGAAGAAGATAAAAAGAGAAAGTTCTTACCCTTCCTTTAAAAAGACGCATTACCTTTAGCCTACGAAATGAAGCCACCCGTAAACAGAGAATACTTCTTTTTTCAGTAAAGGAGGAATCCTGGGTTCCTTCACGAAAGACTTATAAGCCTCTAAAAACTCTTAACAATTGAAGATTTTTTCCTTGCAAAATATCCACTTTTTATAGGAACTAGTTTTGTGATCTGGGGCGTTTTCTGTGTTCCTGAAGGGTTCTTTCAATTTGACACCGGAAAATGGGAGGCTTAGCTGCGAGTTCATTAACCTCAAGCATCGAACTCCACAAATGTAAGAAATCTAACGCTCTAGTAATGTATGTTTTATTCTCAGAACTTAAAAATTCCTCAGTGTTATTTATAGAGCGTTAATGTTCACGTTTCCTTCAAATGCAGTCTTATTTTGATAGGAACATACGCACAATACTACGCTTGCCCAGCTCTTTCAAGCCTCCAAAAATCAAAATATGCAATTTCACATCCCCATAGCAAGCCTACAATTATCCCGAAATTGTGTAATCCTAATCAGTGACAGTTTTCTGTTCGAGGAGTGGTCATCCACTGCAAGGCCAGTCCTCTTTCATTCTTCCGTATTTTCCTGCTTTCTTATTTACTTCCGCATATGAACTATTTGTTCTACTGTTGATATCTTCATCTACCCAACCCTTTTTCCGTTCAACATTCCTTCCAGGATATAGCTTTTCACATAATTTATTTTCATGTTTCTATTTAGTTTAGATCTAGTCTGTGCACTTTAAACACATTTTTTTGCATGTCCACACTCAAAGGTTTCAAGCACGTTTCTTCACTTCGTCGCACATCAAAAGTTTTCGCACTACAAATGCCACATATTATTTAAGCATCTAAATGTCAGGTTGAATTAAATTAAACTAGAAGCATTTCTGCTATGAGGACCCATTCCCAGCATAACTTATAAACTTAGCAATACAAATAGTTACTAAAGAAAGACAAAACGGCCATAGGAATACGTATTGCTGAGCTTCAACTTTGCCAGTGATCTGAATGATCACGTACTTAAAATATCAAATTTTACACGAATTGAAGGAGTCCGGTGAAGCACAAAGCAAAGGGAAATTAGAATTGCCTGCTATCCATAAACCGGCAAGAAATAGCATTGAAAGAGTATGAGGCTTCATTTTTAGTGATGTTGCCAGCTAACTTTGATACAATTTTCATAAGTTCGTCTAACAGACTCATAACGAATTATACATTATAATGTAGCAGAGGTTTTGTAGGACAGCATGAAAATTCTCTACCTCTACGGAAGTGCCCTAATGATATTTATACGCAATAGTAGTGCATATTACTACAGCTGTTTGTTAGCTGATTTAACATCGTTAAATCGTAGTAATTGATACATTTTAGTAATGGATATACATAAGTAAGTAATAATGCAAATAAAACTAGAATTAACTAATTTTTTAAGAAATGCTCGGACACATCAAATTTAATATTTTGAAAGGAGAATTTTACTACAACAACAACAAAAACAAGCCAGTACTGTACAGGGTGTGCCGTCATCGAGAAACATTTTAAATGGCAACTTATTGTTTTGTAATTTTTTTTTATATCTTATTTAGTTGCATGAACAATTTCATATAAAAGTTTGGTTGCTATGGGAACAGTTTAATTGTTGGTTTGTTTAACAATTTTCTCCACAATTTACACAACTACTGTAACAAATTAAATTTTAATTATTTAATAAAGTGTTCAAGATGCTCCCCATTTACCGTCTGGCAGTGGATAAGTCGATGCATGAATTCCTGTTGAACATGTTCAGTCGTTGCTGGTGGTATACCTCTGCTTTCTTTCCCGGTTCTTATTTCTAACTCTTACATATCAGCAACAGTCCTGGTAGCAAAGTCTATATTTCAAATGTCCGCATAAAAAGTAATCAAGTGGAGCGAGATCTGATCCAACCTTTCAGAAAAAAATTAAAAAGTACCATGTTGCCATTTAACATTTTGTCATTGGCGTCACACAGTGTAATAATGGCTAAAAATGTTCTTTATTGTAACATTTTCCTATGAAAATGTTGAATTTGAGTATCTGAGCATTTTTAATGAGTTAATTTTAGTTTAATTTGCATCACTCCTTACTTATGAAAGAGCTATGCATGCACAGCATCCAGAGTTTGGCGACGTTGTAGTCCCTACACTTTAATATTTATTTAATATTTACTCCATTATTATTTATATTAATATACGTTATTATAATATATATTATTATTTATTTAATATTTATTAATAATTATTTCATTTGGGATCTACAATTAGGGTCAATTTAAATTTACTAAAATGACCATCACAACGTCCTCCAAATAAAGCGTTTACTTTCCCCCATAATATCAAGCAACTTTTATCAAAGGCATTTCTTTCTACAACGCTTAGTTTTGGAGATATTGTACAGTCTCGACTTAAATGGTCCACTCTGTATATACCGTTCTTCCAAGATATTTGGTCACAACTATTGGACGGAAACTAAATGTTTATCCCGTAACATTGAAAACGGGTGAAAGAAGTGTGCATTCACGACAGGAATGCTGCATTTTGCATTCACCTTATAATTTTTCATTGCTTATAATCCGTACACAGCGCACACGGAATCATCCTAACTGTGGCATTCTTTCCTGCTTCAAGGCAACGACATATGTATATATAAACGAGCAAACTAAGCTTGGAACTAGGGTTGTTGAGAGTGAAGTGGGAAGAAAATATGTCCATTTGAGAACTCGTCCATTGCATCATTCTTTTAAATTGTGTGCTTTATCTAACTGTCTAATTGGAATACTTTATTATGTGATTTGGCTATATCACAAAATTATTAAGTTATAAAAAACATGTTTATTTCTAGCACAGGCTTCTAGTAGTAGTAGTAGTAGTAGTAGTAGTAGTAGTAGTAGTAGTAGTAGTAGTAGTGATAGTAGTAGTAGTGGTGATAGTAGCGGTAGTGGTAGTAGTAGTGGTGGTGGCGGCGCCAGCAGCAGCAACATAAGTAGTAGTAGTAGTAGTAGTAGTAGTGGTAGTGGTAGTAGTAGTGGTAGTAGTAGTAGTAGTAGTGGTAGTGGTGGTGGTGGTGGTATTGGTAGTGGTGGTGGTGGTAGTGGTGGTGGTGGTGGTAGTGGTGGTGGTAGTAGTGGTGGTAGTGGTAGTAGTGGTAGTGGTAGTAGTGGTGGTGGTAGTGGTAGTGGTGGTGGTGGTGGTGGTGGTGGTAGTAGTAGTAGTAGTAGTAGTAGTAGTAGTAGTAGTAGTAGTAGTAGTAGTAGTAGTAGTAGTAGTAGTAGTAGTAGTAGTAGTAGTAGTAGTAGTTCCTGTTACTTCTCTTAGAAGCATAGGGTATTAATGAAAGCACGCCATCGGACTCTATTTTTGTCAAGTTTTTTAATGTCGTTCCAACTCTTTTCTTTTGTTCAATTTCTTTCTGTGTTTCACCATGTAATCTTTGGTCTTCCTAGTTTTGTTGGTAGGCCATGAGGATTACATTCAGGGCTCTCTTTGGAATATATTGATGTTCTCTTCTGAGAATATATCCTATCCACTTCCAAATTCTATAAGCAACGGGTTGAAAAAAGCATTAGGTTGGGTTTGCAAGTCGTGAGTAAACTAAAATTTTCACTCGCACCTAAATCGTAAGTGGCCAAAGTTTTGTTCAGGTTTGGTGTACAGTTATACTTAAGGGTTGAACATATGAGCAAGGGTAGTTTTGGAAGTTATAAGAATGCTACAATTTACTTTAAGTGCCATAGACAAAGTGCATAAATGGTGTCCGAAATGGCCAAACAATATTTTTTTTTGTCTCTAAAGTTTTGAAAATAAAGCTTAAGGATAGTTTTCAAAATTTTGTGGTAAGTATTATGTGATTGAAAGTAAGGGTTAGGGAACTTTAGAAACTTTAAGTTAACCTATGATTTTTGCCGGTTCCTGAAGCATAACTGTGAATGTATTTTGATCGGAGAGTTAAACAGTGCAGATTTCTACGCAAGTAAAGTTGAAAAAATGGTAGGAGTAATTTTTGAGAGTTGCAAGATAGCCTATACTTTTTGTTTGGTCCTATAACATAGGCGTACAAAGTATTGTCTAGATAGGCCAAACATTGTTGATCTGTATGTTAGGGGTTGAAAATATGGATAGCGGATGTTTCTGAAAGTTACTGGCTGGTTTAGAATTTTTGCCATATTCTAAAACGCAAATGTGCCAAAACTTGTCAAAATTATGTATCAAATTTAATACTCCTTGATAAAGTTCGGGGATATCAGAAGGAAACTTGAGCTATACATTAGAGAACTCCCATCCAATAAATCAATTTTAAAAGATTTTAAGACTCTCCATTTACCCCTTTGAGCTAGAAGTTATTAAAACTCTGCCATTTTCGTAAAAAAAAAAGTGAACAAATATCCCTAATATTCATATTCAACGAAAGGGGAATGAAATTGGGTGACATGAGTATGACTCCCCCATGTTAAATATTTGGAAATATTGTATAGCTACGTCCTTCTTCAAGAACGGTATTCTTCCGGTATTGCCTTACGGACACACATATTTTCTGTTTATATTAGTACGGTTATAAAACTTAACACTTTGATACGTACCATAACTTCTTAGCAAACACAGAATTTGCTATTTTCTGTATCAGGTGGGCCTGTATACATGTGCACCCGTTTATTGTTGTGGCTTACCTACTGTGCTTGAGTTTTAAATCGTTTTACCAAGTCGATTTCGTAAGTTAGGAGTTTTCACACAACCGACAATGGAACCGGAGGAATTATGTGGTGGTGGAAAGGTTGACAAACTTGATTTAAAAATGGGGAGGGTTCAGTGATTTCCTTACGAGTGCGTTTTGTAACATAATCTAATTATAATTTTACCTTTTTGCTTCTTGCGAAAAATAATGATTGTAAGTACTAAAATATTTATTAGGTAACTAATTCAATTTAATTATCCTTATACTTTCTTTACCATGTGTCTAGTAGGAAGAGGAAGTTTTGCACTCTACGTAAAAATTAATGTCGAGATTTCACCGGAAATACATGTTAAGAGCACATCTAAACAGTTATAGAAAAAAGATTGTGTGTGTGTGTGTGTCAAAAATTAAATTGAGCTTTATTTATGGACGCTCTTTAACTGCTATTGTTCTTAGCGTCCCATTTTATATTGGGCGTGAAAGACCGGAAATGTTGCTCAAACGCCTCTTTATCAGGCTTGAGATTCTTTTACGTACCGTATATCTACGACACAGGTCCACCGGCTTTATTCCCTTCCGAAGGAAGTCATGCTAAGGATTTTTACGCCCGAAAAAATCCATCGCCTTTGGTCGGGTTTGAACCCACGACCTCAGAAACTAGAGGCTAGCATAGCATAATTAGACCAAGGAGGACAGCGGTGTGGGTGTGTGTGTGTGAGTGAACATCATGACTCAAAAAAAAATCGGATAAATACCCAACTTGATAGTATTTGTTCAGTATCTTCCAAAGACTCCATACGAAGATTTTGAACAAACTCTAGCTAAACCAAACTACCCTTTACAGAGAAAGGCTTAAACATCTGACTATCGATTCGGTTTCCAGTGTCGTCTTGAGCATAAAACGTAATGTGAGATTAAAGTATTTATGCAAAAGTTTATCTGGATTAACATGAAGCGCTTAAAAAAAGTTATATAATTATGTGAATTGGTATTCTTTGTCTTTGGCAGACTACAGTTGTGTAGGAAGATTTCAAAAATAAAATTAATAACAATAATAATTTGCAAAAATTATATAAAAACAAACGATAGTGGATAGAGAAAGTGATGTGAATTTAACACATAGGACGCTTTATATTGATCCCATCACTGAGTATAAATGTAGGTAATTCACATAAGTATGTCGTCTCTGAATCGCATATACCTGACGACAATAATCACACAACAGTTACTACTCGGGACATATAGGAACAGCTTGGTGGCGCTGTTAAAGTGGCCCGTATTTGCTACCCACATCAGATATAGTTTCTGCGTTGGTCGCAAGTAATAATCAACGTCAAAGATATGTCATAAGACATTAATTGGGGATCCACATACCGATGCGTGCGCAGATAACAATGGCGCTCTCTCTTAGTTAAAATTGTACTATTCCTCTCCTTTCTCGTTAGTGAGTTTGCTGTGTCGGTAAACTAGCTCACTGCCGCGTGGCTTAGGGTTGCCAGCAAGATTTTGAACATAAATCAATTTGATATGTTATATTCGCGTAACTTTCTCTAACCGGCTATCTTCTATTTTTATATCTCTTCCTTAAGAACTATTCCCCTTCCTGTAAAATCTACATGATTTTTTCAGAAATAGATACATTGCACATTTCGGTGTTATGTGCTTTAACGAGATATAAGTATAAGTTTTAGAGAATTCGAGGAATACATTTTAATAGCCATGGGAGCAATTTCAACATTTAGTTTAAAAAAAATCGTTAGTCATTTTTGAGAAAATAAAAAATAACAAAACATTTTCCATGTAAAGAGTAATACTTTGGGGTAAGGGGATTATCTTGAAAACCTTCGTGTGTATTTCTGGAACATGTTGAACTTAAAATGCTCAGTTTGGTGTTTCTCTCTATTTTCGTTTCTGGATTATACTGTTCACAAACGCATACAGATACAAACACATGGACCTTTTGGAGGGGGCACAGGACCTCAAAGTATGTATTTCTGGGGAAATCGCAATATCAAATGTTTGGTCTAGTATCCACCATAGGTATACCGTTGAGAAATAATACAAGCATGACGGTTAGATTACATAGAGATGGATATATGTATAGTTATAGATAGTTGAACTGAGGTGACACCCCGTGCACGCGACTTACATAGATCTAGTAGGGATGAAGTGAAGGAACCACACGGAGGCTATAGGCGGTAGACAGACAGGTCACAGAGACTCGAGGGTGTCCCTAACGTTCCAAAACTCCAGATCGTCCCACTGCTGGAGCCACCGAGAGAGGGCGATGAACGACCCACAAGTCGAGCCCTCTGATGTCCACGGAGAATGTTCTTTCCAATGAGCATGCAACCGCACCCCATACGCCACGAGACCTAGAAGCACACTCGAAAGATGCGAAGGAAATGGAATGAAAGGGAAATGGCAGAGGGGAAACCGTGACAAACAAACCACCCAGCATTCGCCTGTCGAAACCACGAAAACCCATGGTTCTGAATGGACGGTCGCCGGGGATCGAACCCGGGATCTCCCGAATGCGGGCCACAGACGTCGCCGTCTGAGCCATCTTAATCGGTATTAGTATATGTAGTTAATATTCCATTTTAATGAGAATGTTTATTTTCTCTATTACCTACCTGTAGTAGATACGTAGAGAAACTATTGCGTTTCAAACAGAAATTCGATATCAACATTTCACAGGAAGTATACGTTTTGAGGGCCCCTGAGTAACAAGCGTTATAGGTAGAACATGGTCGTGCCATCGCAGTCTGCCTCACAGTCAAGAGGTCCCGAGTTGGACACTCGCTTAGGGTGAGTTAACTGGATAAGGTTTTCCCCCGAGTTTTCCCTTATCCTGAAAAGATGAATGTCGGGCAACTTTAAGTTCGGTGGTCTCCGGACTCATTTGAGCATCATTTCACCCATATCGTTCATCATCCGATATGACCTAACCGGTTAAACCACGTTAAACTTAAAAAAATCTGATGTGTTACACTCACATGACTTTCTCTACTCTTGTACAAACTATTTTTACAAACGCTTATTCTCCATCTACTTCATGTTAATCGAGATAAACTTTGCAGACCCTATCTTATTGCTAATTTTCTTGTAGATGTAAGGGGAATATAAATTTACAAGGGCAATATAGAAATACAGTAGCCTTTCAGCACATACATATCTCTTAATAGCTGGTTGCTAGGTGCAGCACCATTCCCTTTGACACAGATTATAACTCTTTGCATATCCAAGACAAAAAAATCTGATGTGTTACACTCACATGACTTTCTCTACTCTTGTACAATCTAATTTTACAAACGCCTATTCTCCATATGCTTCATGTTAATCGAGATATCGAGATGTCAATCTTATTGGTAATTTTCTTGTAGATGCAAGGGGAATATGGTAGCTTTTAAGCGATAGTCAAATATTTTAACGCTGGTTGCTATGTGGCGAATTCCATTCTCTTTGCATGTTCAGGACATAAAAAAAATCTGATGTGTTACACTCACATGACTTTCTCTACTCTTGTACAATCTAATTTTACAAACGCCTATTCTCCATATGCTTCATGTTAATCGAGATATCGAGATGTCAATCTTATTGGTAATTTTCTTGTAGATGCAAGGGGAATATGGTAGCTTTTAAGCGATAGTCAAATATTTTAACGCTGGTTGCTATGTGGCGAATTCCATTCTCTTTGCATGTTCAGGACATAAAAAAATCTGATGTGTTACACTCACATGACTTTCTCTACTCTTGTACAATCTATTTTTACAAACGCTTATTCTCCATATGCTTCATGTTAATCGAGATATCGAGATGTCGATCTTATTGGTAATTTTCTTGTAGATGCAAGGGGAATATGGTAGCTTTTAAGCGATAGTCAAATATTTTATCGCTGGTTGCTATGTGGAGCATTCCATTCTCTTTGCATGTCTAGGACACAAAATAATGAACAACGAATTTGAGAAAAAGTATAAGTATTGGAAAATTTAAGGAAATAACAAGCAATATCTCGAAAACGGTTCACTCAACAAAAGAAATGTATATGATATAAGTTGTGTATTTTAACGCGATCTACATTTTTTGTGTAGTAAAATTTTGTCTATCTCTTATGGTTTACCAGTTATGCAAAAGTCGTTGACAATGAAGAATACTTTTGGAGACATTCCCAGAAATTTCGAGATATACATTTCATTTCTCATGACATTATCTTAAACATATGATATTTTCATCAAAATCGTTAGAGCTATTTTTGAGAAAATTAAAATTTTCGAAAAATCTTCCATGTAAAGGGTAGTCTGGGGTGGGGGGATTTTCTTGAAAACCTTCGTGTCGCATCTCTGGAAGATACTGAACCTAAATACCAAGTTTGGTGCTTATCCGACTGTTCGTTTTTGAGTTATGCTGTTCACAGACACACAGACACACACACAGACACACACACAGACACACACACGGACATGTTTCCAAAAATGCTTTTTTTGGATTCAGGAGGTCTCAAAACATGTATTTCCGGTGAAATCTCGGTATCGAATTTTTGGGTGGAATGCAATACTTCCCCTACTTACTATACGTAGTAGAGAAAGTAAAAATGAATAACGAATTTGAGAAAAAGTATAAGTATTGGAAAATTTAAGGAAATAACAAGCAATATCTCGAAAACGGTTCACTCAACAAAAGAAACGTATATGACATAAGTTGTGTATTTTAACGCGATCTACATTTTTTGTGTAGTAAAATTTTGTCTATCTCTTATGGTTTACCAGTTATGCAAAAGTCGTTCACAATGAAGAATATTTTTGGAGACATTCCCAGAAAATTCGAGATATACATTTTATTTGTCATGACAATATCTTAAACATATGATATTTTAATCAAAATCGTTAGAGCCGTTTTTGAGAAAATTAAAATTTTCGAAAAATGTTCCATGTAAAGGGTAGTCTGGGGTGGGGGGATTTTCTTGAAAACCTTCGTGTCGCATCTCTGGAAGATACTGAACCTAAATACCAAGTTTGGTGTTTATCCGACTGTTCGTTTTTGAGTTATGCTGTTCACAGACACACAGACACACAGACACACAGACAGACAGACACACAGACACACAGACACACAGACAGACACACACATGGACATGTTTCCAAAAATGCTTTTTTTGGATTCAGTGATTCTCAAAACATGTATTTCCGGTGAAATCTCGGTATCGAATTTTTGGGTGGAATGCAATACTTCCCCTACTTACTATACGTAGTAGAGAAAGTAAAAATGAATAACGAATTTGAGAAAAAGTATAAGTATTGGAAAATTTAAGGAAATAACAATCAATATCTCGAAAACGGTTCACTCAACAAAAGAAACGTATATGACATAAGTTGTGTATTTTAACGCGATCTACATTTTTTGTGTAGTAAAATTTTGTCTATCTCTTATGGTTTACCAGTTATGCAAAAGTCGTTCACAATGAAGAATATTTTTGGAGACATTCCCAGAAAATTCGAGATATACATTTTATTTGTCATGACAATATCTTAAACATATGATATTTTAATCAAAATCGTTAGAGCCGTTTTTGAGAAAATTAAAATTTTCGAAAAATGTTCCATGTAAAGGGTAGTCTGGGGTGGGGGGATTTTCTTGAAAACCTTCGTGTCGCATCTCTGGAAGATACTGAACCTAAATACCAAGTTTGGTGTTTATCCGACTGTTCGTTTTTGAGTTATGCTGTTCACAGACACACAGACACACAGACACACAGACAGACACACAGACACACAGACACACAGACACACAGACACACAGACAGACACACACACGGACATGTTTCCAAAAATGCTTTTTTTGGATTCAGTGATTCTCAAAACATGTATTTCCGGTGAAATCTCGGTATCGAATTTTTGGGTGGAATGCAATACTTCCCCTACTTACTATACGTAGTAGAGAAAGTAAAAATAAATAACGAATTCCCATTTGAGAAAATAAGTATTGAAAAATTTAAGGGAATAACAAGCAATATATCGAAAATGGTTCACTCAACAAAAAAAATGTATATGACATAAATTGTGTATTTTAACGCGATCTACATTTTTTGTGTAGTAAAATTTTGTCTATCTCTTATGGTTTGCCAGTTATGCAAAAGTCGTTCACAATAAAGAATACTTTTGGAGACATTCCCAGAAAATTCAAGATATACATTTTATTTGTCATAAAAATATCTTAAACATATGATATTTTAATCAAAATCGTTAGAGCCATTTTTGAGAAAATTAAAATTTTCGAAAAATGTTCCATGTAAAGGGTAATCTGGAGTGAAGGGATTTTCTTGAAAACCTTCGTGTCCCATCTCTGGAAGATACTGAACTTAAATACCAAGTTTGGTGTTTATCCAACTGTTCGTTTCTGAGTTATGCTGTTCACAGACATACGCACAGACACACACACGGACATGTTTCCAAAAATCCTTTTTACGTTCTCTACTACGTATAGTAAGTAGGGGAAGTATTGTATTCCACCCAAAATTTCGATACCGAGATTTCACCGGAAATACATGTTTTGAGACTCACTGAATCCAAAAAAAGCATTTTTGGAAACATGTCCGTGTGTGTGTCTGTCTGTGTGTCTATAGGTCCGTCTGTGTGTCTGTGTGTCTGTGAACAGCATAACTCAAAAACGAAGAGTCGGATAAACACCAAACTTGGTATTTAGGTTCAGTATCTTTCAGAGATGCGACACGAAGGTTTTCAAGAAAATCCCCCCACCCCAGACTAAGCTTTACATGGAACATTTTTCGAAAATTTTAATTTTCTCAAAAACGGCTCTAACGATTTTGATTAAAATATCATATGTTTAAGATATTGTCATGACAAATAAAATGTATATCTCGAATTTTCTGGGAATGTCTCCAAAAGTATTCTTCGTTATGAACGACATTTTCATAACTGGTAAACCATAAGAGATAGACAAAATTTTACTACACGAAAAATGTAGATCGCGTTAAAATACACAATTTATGTCATATACATTTCTTTTGTTGAGTGAACCGTTTTCGAGACATTACTTGTTATTCCCTTAAATTTTGCAATACTTATTTTCTCAAATGGGAATTCGTTATTCATGTTTTTGTCTTGGATATGCAAAGAGTATTAATTTGTGGGAAAGGGAATGGTGCTGCACCTAGCAACCAGCTATTAAGAGATATGTATGTGCTTAAAGGCTATTGTATTTCCAAATTGCCCTTGTAAATATATATTCCCCTTACATCTACACGAAAATTAGCAATAAGATAGAGTCTGCAAATGTTTGTCTCGATTAACATGAAGTGGATGGAGAATAAGCGTTTGTATAAATAGTTTGTACAAGTGTGGAGAAATTCATGTGAGTGTAACACATCAGATTTTTTTTATATGGGTTACTTCTGAAAATTCTGCATAATGCAATTCATTTATTTTTAGAATCTTTTCTTCCTTTAATAGTTCCTTAGAAGCTTTTATTATTATAACCTTGCATTTTTGGCAGTTAGCCTCGTAGTCCCATCTTTAGATTTTTCCATCTCTAGATTCACCTTTGAATTTTCAATGTACCTTATTTTCTTTCTTGTTCCTGTAATTTTGCCAGTCTTATCTTTTATTGGTTTTGAACATATTACTTTCTCTACTACGTATAGTAAGTAGGGGAAGTATTGCATTCCACCCAAAATTTCGATACCGAGATTTCACAGGAAATACATGTTTTGAGGTGCACTGAATGCATATAAAGCATTTTAGGAAACATGTTCTTTGTATGTCTGTGAACAGCATAACTCAGAAACGAACAGTCGTATAAAAACCAAACTTGGTATTTAGGTTCAGTATCTTCCAGAGATGCGACACGAAGGTTTTCAAGAAAATCCCTCCCTCCCCACATTACCCTTTACATGGAAGATTTTTCGAAAATTTTAATTTTCTCAAAAATGGCTCTAACGATTTTGATTAAAATGTCATATGTTTAAGATATTTTCATGACAAATGTAACGTATATCTCGAATTTTCTGGGAATGTCTCCAAAAGTATTCTTCATTGTGAACGACTTTTGCATAACTGGTATACCATAAGAAATAGACAAAACTTTACGACACAAAAAATATATAGCGCGTCAAAATACACAATTTATGTCATATACATTTTTTTTGTTGTTGAGTGAACCATTCTCGAGATATTGCTTGTTATTCCCTTAAAGTTTCCAATACTTATACCTTTTCTCAAATGGGAATTCGTTATTCATTTTTGTAACGGAACAAATTGTATATGTTTTAAGCCCCACGTTGGTGCGGCAATTTGCGATGAGATTCTTACAAATGTTTGTTTACATCACGTGTGTTGAAGCCATCTTGTGACGTCATTCGTTGGTTTGGTTCGTAGCTCCATCTGGCGTTAGCAATTTGTATCAGTTTTGAAATAATTTATTTTAAATGTCCTCCGGCTAGCTATCATCTTATCTTGGTAGAACATATATCTCTGTGCAGGTTGTGAAGCGGAAAGAAATCTTTTATCCAGAAATTATACTTAATGAAGAAATTGGTTTTATAACTTTTATTGCCGAACACGTTCACAAACACTTTTACATATTGATCTGGATACTCGCCAAACTGAAACTGTTTGTAATAACTTCTTACTTATCACTTTTAACTCGCATACTTCAACTTTGTGTATATTTAACTGTATAATACTTTAGATTCTCGTAATTCTGCTGCGCGTAACTTATGACGAACTGAAGACAGCGTGCTAGAAATTTTGATAAACTGGGCGACCGACGTGCAAGGTATTGAGAATTTTGTTGAACTGTGGGGCGATCTACCTCGGACCTGGCTTATATACTCCCACTCCTCGACATGCCTAAAGATTATAAATGAACTGCTATTGGCTAATAAAACGCGCCAACATTAGCGTCTATTTTAATATCCAATGAAAACCACGAATACATATTGCTTTAGGAGACATTCTAGAAGCTTCTACCGAAAACCCGCGAAACATTACGTAACTTCCTTGTTCCCAATAACGATAAACAACTCACCCCCTCGCTGCATTATTGCGTTATTATTGACAGTTTCAGTAAAGCCGTATATTATTATTTACCAATAATAATTACAATTAATAAACCTCTGAAATCAATGTCACATAAAAATACATATTCATATTACAATCATTATTTACATTTAAGTAATTTGTGATACAAATTACCGTATCATATGCCCCACTAGAAACATAATTATAAATATTTATAACTTGTTTGGAAATTTTATAATTGTGTTTTTAGTCTCCTAAATCTTGGAACACACGCTATCACTTTCACTTGACACTTCACACGCATTTAACACACGATATATTTATATATTTTTTTTTCACTACTTACTGGCTCTGGTTTAATTAATTTAGATATTAATCTGACATCACACATTTTTTTTGTATAGCAAATACTTTACCCTAAATTATTTAATCACTGCTACCAAATTGTTTACTTTAAGTTGTTGACAAAAATTTATACATTTAAGATTTTTTTGTAATTATTAAACATATTTACCAAAAAAATATTCACCCTCTACACAAATATATTGATATCTCTTAAATCTAGACAATGTTTCACCTGTTCTATTTGCTACATAAGTATTTGTTTTTAATTATTTTTACCCATTTTTGTTATTTTGTACTTTATTTTAACAATGTTCTTGGAATTGTATTTACGTAGTTTTAATTTAATATCATATTAAGTTTCAATCTTTGCATTCTTAATTTTCAAATGTTGTTACAGTTACTAAAAATTTAATTTTTTTTTAAAACATTTCTTTCTTTTTTTTTTATAATTTATTTCTCTTTTCAAATGACATATAAATAATTAACCCTCTTACGTTCCAATACATTTCTATGCAAGTCATCTTTAACTATCCAGCATTTACTTTACATCTTATTGCTACTTACCCTCCTGGATCAAATTGTGTGTGGCTAAATATTACTCGTAGCTGTATCCTAACCTTAAAATTTTTGTTAATGGATAACCTCTTGTATTCATTTGAAATTTCATCCCATGATACCATTTGAAAACAATCTACAGTTTCTTGAACAATACATCTTTAAACAACTTTCATTTTCAATTCTTTTACTATCTCTTTAATCTGAGAATACTCTGACAAATCTGTACTAAACTGTACTGGACTGGAGTTTTCATTTTGAACAGCTTGATACAATTTATTTCTTTGCATTCCTGTCTTATTCTGTATTTCTGATATCTCCCCTCTGAAATTAACTTGCGCCTCATTTACATCTACATTCATAACCTCTTTCATCTCTCTTAACTCACTTAAAATACTACTCATTTGACTTTTTAACTCTGTACATTCTACATTAACCTCACTTTTAGTATTAACCTCACTTTCTTTGTTACCTATTTCCATGCTCATGTCTAGCATTTTCTTTGAAACTTCTCCTATCTCACTTACTATTACTTCCTCATTTTCATCTCTCATTTCTGGCATACTACTATCTAGCTTAGTAACTTTCTTTTCAATTTCTCCACTACTTTGATCTACCTTTTGCTCTAATATCTCATTACTCCTACCAATATTTTCAATTGATTTCCTGTTTTGTTCTAAGCTCTTACCAATATCTTCCCTCAATTCTCTCTTATTCTGATCTAGTTTTTGTTCTAAACTCCTATCAATATCTTCTCTTAATTCCCTATTATTCTTTTGCATATCTTCCCTTAATTTCTCATTATTCTTTTGCATATCTTCCCTGTTTTGATCTATTTTCTTTTCTAATTTCTCATTATTCTTTTGCATATCTTCCCTCAATTGATCTGTAATACTCTTACTAAGATCTTCCCTATTTTGATCTATTTTCTTTTCCATATTCTCATTCAACTTTTTCAGCATTTCCATAATCATACTAGTATCAATAGTAATATTTCTTGCTATTCTATTCTTACTTTCTGCACTAACATTTCCTCCCTCCAATACTACATTGTTTGAGCTTTTTTTTGTAACCTGTATTGAATTACACCTAACTGTTACACTATCCCCCTTCATCATTGTTTCTTGTTTTACACTTTTTTTTTTTTTTTAGAATTAAAATCACACTTTTCTAACCTTTCTGATGCTATCTGCTGATGTTGCTTAGATGTCCAGCTGTCTGCCCCATTCTCCTAGATTTGTATGTCGCTTCTGCGTTGTGTTATGATGAATCTACGTCGTCTTGTTGTTTTGTAGTTAAATTACCCTGTTGCCTTGTAATCTCGGAATTACGATGTCCAATCATCCATGTAGTCTGTCGTTCCTTTTGTTTCTGGAATCTGCGTCTTATAGATCATTTTACTGCTGCTTTCGTTCCACGTCCTGATTATGCTGATCCTTTCCTGGTTAATTCTGCTACTTCCTGGTTATTTTTATCCTTTCCTGGTCATCTTGCCCCACGTTCTGGGTGCCAATTTGCGATGGAATTTATTGTTGCAAATAAATGTTTGTTTACATAACTTTAACTGCCCCACGTATGGGAGCCAATTTGCGATATAACTAATTGTATATGTTTTAAGCCCCACGTTGGTGCGGCAATTTGCGATGAGATTCTTACAAATGTTTGTTTACATCACGTGTGTTGAAGCCATCTTGTGACGTCATTCGTTGGTTTGGTTCGTAGCTCCATCTGGCGTTAGCAATTTGTATCAGTTTTGAAATAATTTATTTTAAATGTCCTCCGGCTAGCTATCATCTTATCTTGGTAGAACATATATCTCTGTGCAGGTTGTGAAGCGGAAAGAAATCTTTTATCCAGAAATTATACTTAATGAAGAAATTGGTTTTATAACTTTTATTGCCGAACACGTTCACAAACACTTTTACATATTGATCTGGATACTCGCCAAACTGAAACTGTTTGTAATAACTTCTTACTTATCACTTTTAACTCGCATACTTCAACTTTGTGTATATTTAACTGTATAATACTTTAGTTTCTCGTAATTCTGCTGCGCGTAACTTATGACGAACTGAAGACAGCGTGCTAGAAATTTTGATAAACTGGGCGACCGACGTGCAAGGTATTGAGAATTTTGTTGAACTGTGGGGCGATCTACCTCGGACCTGGCTTATATACTCCCACTCCTCGACATGCCTAAAGATTATAAATGAACTGCTATTGGCTAATAAAACGCGCCAACATTAGCGTCTATATTAATATCCAATGAAAACCACGAATACATATTGCTTTAGGAGACATTCTAGAAGCTTCTACCGAAAACCCGCGAAACATTACGTAACTTCCTTGTTCCCAATAACGATAAACAACTCACCCCCTCGCTGCATTATTGCGTTATTATTGACAGTTTCAGTAAAGCTGTATATTATTATTTACCAATAATAATTACAATTAATAAACCTCTGAAATCAATGTCACATAAAAATACATATTCATATTACAATCATTATTTACATTTAAGTAATTTGTGATACAAATTACCGTATCATTTTTTATTTCTTGTCCTGGTAATGCAAGAGAATGGAATACTTCACATAGCAACCAGCTCTTAAAATATTTGTTTATCCCTTAAAGCCTACCAATTCCCCTTGCATCTACAAGAAAATTAGCAATAAGATTAACATCTCGATATCTCGATTAACATGAAGCATATGGAGAATATGCGTTTGCAAAATAGTTTGTACAAGAGTAGAGAAAGTCATGTGAGTGTAACATATCAGAATGTTTACTTTCTCTACTACGTATTGTAAGTAGGGGAAGTATTGTATTCCACCCAAAAATTCGATACCGAGATTTCACCGGAAATATATGTTTTGAGACCCCCTAAATCCAAAAAAAATAATTTTTGGAAACATGTCTGTGTGTGTGTGTCGTTTTGTGTGTCTGTGTGTGTGTGTGTGTGTGTGTGTGTGTGTGTCTGTGAACAGCATAACTCAGAAACGAACAGTCGTATAAACACCAAACTTGATATTTAGGTTCAGTATCTTCCAGAGATGCCTCACGTAGGTTTTCAAGAAAATCCCCCCACCCCAGATTACCCTTTACATGGAACATTTTTCGAAAATTTTAATTTTCTCAAAAATGGCTCTAACGATTTTGATTAAAATATCATATGTTTAAGATATTTTCATGACAAATAAAATGTGTATCTTGAATTTTCTGGGAATGTCTCCAAAAGTATTCTTCATAGTGAACGACTTTTGCATAACTGGTAAACCATAAGAGATAGACAAAATTTTACTGCACAAAAAATGTAGATCGCGTTAAAATACACAATTTATGTCATATACGTTTTTTTTTGTTGAGTGAACCATTTTCGAGATCTTGCTTGTTATTCCCTTAAATTTTTCAATACTTATTTTCTCAAATGGGAATTCGTTATTCATTTCTTATCTTGTATATGCAAAGAGTATTAATCTGTGGGAAAGGGAATGGTGCTGCATATAGCAACCAGCTATTAAGAGATATGTATGTGCTTAAAGGCTACTGTATTTCTATATTGCCCTTGTAAATATATATCCCCCTTACATCTACAAGAAACTTAGCAATAAGATAGAGTCTGCAAAAACTTTTATCTCGATTAACATGAAGTAGATGGGAATAAGCGTTTGTAAAAATAGTTTGTACAAGAGTAGAGAAAGTCATGTGAGTGTAACACATCATATTTTTTTTACATATTTTGTTCTTTATTTTACACCTTACTTCAGCCACCCGTAAGAAATGTTGAGTCTATATTTGCTTCTATATAGATTATGGCAACTTGTAAGTTATTTTATGACTAATATCTTATTAATACATTATCTATTTGATTTAATCTATGCACATCCACCTCGTGATTTCCACATTACTTTATGAATTTGTCTATGGGGGAAGAGGGTGCTATGCCTGCCGCTGTCGAGGGTAGGGTCAGCCTCTCGTCATCTGCAATACTTACTTTATGTAGGCTATTTTTTCTTATAGTTGGTTCAAAAATTGTTTTCTTTAGCTACAGTATTTACGTTTAAGTCTCTATAGACCAGTTTAATATATTTCGAACTTTTTTTAATATTCTCTTCCCGCTGTATCATAAAACATGTCCTTCGCATTTGCAGGATCCAAGACAAAATAATATTTACAGAGTGGGTTGTCAAGCCCTCGCTCAACTCCTAGCCGGTGATAAGGTATCCATACTTATTACCCCTGGAGAAAGGGTGCCCCGTATGTTGGGCATTTCATGCATCTTGGGGATGCCACTCCCGTACCCACCTATAGTGTTTCCCTGAGGGAATCTTTAGAAGATGATGTATATAAATACCAAGTCCGGCATTCATCACAATTTTCGTTTTCGTTTGCTGTTCACACACGCACGCGCACGGACACGCACATAAACATTTTTTCTAAAAATGTTTTATTTAGGGGATCTCAAAACATGTATTTCCGTTGAAAATTTGATATAGAATTTTTTAGTGAAATACAATACCAATACTACTACTACTACTACTACTACTACTACTACTACTACTACTACTACTACTATTACTACTACTACTACTACTACTACTACTACTACTACTACTACTACTACTACTACTACTATCTGCTTACAAGTGGGTGCTTGAGAGAGTAATAAGCTTGCAAAACAGAGACAAAAATAAACGATAGGAGAGAAAGTCATGTGAATGTAACACATCAGAATTGTTTAACTTACAGATTACAAGCTATATTTTAAACTTTAATTTACATATTTAAAAAATGAAATTATAGCTTTGTTAATCCTTGCAGTTTCACATAAAAAAGAGCTGAAACTGTATACCTACGAGGGCTGTCCCAGAAGTACCCGACCTAACAAAGAAAACAGAAACATTTTGGGAAAAAACATATTTATTTCTCTACATAGTCTCCTTTCAGCTCGATACACTTTTCCCAGCGTTCAATAGCTTCGATATCCTCTTTATACTGAGAACAATTGAGTTCTGTAAGATAGCAATCAACTGCAGACTCCAGTCTTCGCAGTTGGCAAATCTTTTAGCACCAAGCTATTTCTTCAACTTTGGAAATAGAAAATAATCAGAGGGGGCTAAATCTGGCAAATAGGGTGCATAAGGAAGCAATTCGAACTAACTCACTGTTTTGGCCATGGCGACAAGGGATGTGTAAACTGGTGCATTGTCTTGATAAAACAAAAGTTTCTTTTCCACTAAATGCGACCGTTTTTGCTTGATTTCATCATTCAAATGCTGCAATAAGTTTGCATAATAGTCGCCATTGATTGCTTTTCCTTTCTGAAGATAATCAATGAAAATTATTCCACACACATTGCAAAAAACTGACGGCATGACCTTGCCTGCAAATGGAACTGTCTCACCTTCTTTGGAATCGATTCTCCTCTTTCAATCCACTGTTTTGACTGTTCCTTCGTCTCAGGTGTGAGGTGATGGATCCATGTTTCATCCATGGTTATGAATCGACACAAAAACTCGGCTTTATTGCAGCAAAACATCACCAAACACTCGACTGAAGCATCTTCACGATGCCGCTTTTGTTCCATTATGAGTAAACGCGGCACCCATCTTGCGCACAGCTTTCTCATGTCTAAATTTTCAGCCAGTATGCAATGTACAGCACTTTTTGAAATGCCTACTATGACTGCTAGCTCGAGCACTTTCAATCGACGGTCATCCAATGTCATTTTGTGGATTTTCCTCAATTTCTGGCGTAGTCACCTCATTTGGTCGACCACTGCGATGTTCGTCTTGGCAGCTCATATGGCCTTGCTTAAACTCTGCCATCCAATATTTTACTGTTGTAAACGAAGCAGCAGACTCCCCCAGAGTAGAATCTAGCTCAATTTTAATATACTAAAACCGTTCAAATGAAAGTGTTGTATCTCATAACGAGACCAGTTTGATCCATGTTTACAAATTCGCTGAGAGAGTTCGCTATTGATGGCTGCCAAACAATTACTAAACGACGTAGCATCATCAAACTTCAAACTTAAGCTTTATAAGGTTGGTAATTTCTACCACAGTCATTTGTTTGAAACAACAACCATTATCTATATATCAGTGGGTACTTCTGGGACTGCCCCCGTACCTTTGCTAATCCCAACATTTTCATAAAATTAAATTTAAACGGTTGATGACGTTTAAAAATTGCACAAAAAGCTACAAAATAGTATGTTTTCCGTAAATAGCGTATGCCGTTATCTTCATTTTGAATGGACGCTGTATAATTTTGTGCAATTGGAAACTACAAGATGTAGACAGAACTTACAGCAGGGAAAGTACAGCTCTCACTAAAAGCCATAATTCGAATCATATTTTTCTCTTTTTGTAGCGTTAGCGTTAGCGTTTTCAAAATATTTCATGTTGTAAGTTTACGTTTTCGTGAGTAATTTGAGAAACATTTTTGAAAGATTCGAACAATTGTTTACTGTGAAGAATGATATAAATAGTGAATGTTATCCCTGAATGTTGCAAGTAACTAAACCGCTATTGCTTACTTTGAAATCAGTGTTCTTGACAAGCATTTATCGTCAGTAATACAATGGGGTTAGAGAACTCACTTCTATAAGGTATATTATATGAACTCTTAATTGCGTCAAGTGGGTGTTGTACACCAGTTTTAATGGGTAGCGAAAAGTTTGCAACATAGCTTATTTCGTGCGTGTTTCTTAGCACTGATGAATAATTTGGTTGAGTTTAATACCTGTTTATGAACATGAAACTTTTGGAGCAACATAGTTCATTATAAAACTGGTAACAATAGTGAAGCTACATAATATATTCACTATTTAGAGCATTATTGCAGGATATTCTAATATCCATGAGTTAATGCAGCTGCACTATATAGTATTTTAGCTATGATGCTTTTGAAATTGAGAAGGAAAAAAAGACACACAGGACACTGTAAGTAGGTTTATGTGGTTTTAAAGTATGTACTTTATCAAGTAAGATAGTACCTACTGTTTCTTCTTCATTTTTTCTAGCTTAACAACAGTGTGTCCTGTTTGTGTGAGCCAGAAGTCTATTCACTAAATTGTCCTTAGGAAGTTCTTCCTCTTGATTAATAATACAGTAGAGTGTGGCTTTATCAGATAGATGTTTGCATTTTAGTATGTGAGAAGCTGCCTCATTTACGTCATTACGGAGCCTGCAAATTGGGTTGCTCTAACAGATTCGCATTGTGTACAGGTGTTTCCTGGGATATGAATGGACTGTTAATAGACCGACAACCAGTTTCATTTGAGTTCTGCTGATTTGGAAGTTCATCAATTGTGGAAAATGAAGATATACGTTTACTGGATTTACGTATTCTGATTTTCATCCAATATGAATGTCGGTATTGTAATATCCACTCATGCATAGATCTCCTAATCGTACTCAAGAAATTCCAGAAAACTGTTTCGGGCCCAGTGGAAAATTCAACAGATCCTTCTTGTGCAATGGAAACTATCTTTTCATTGCCCGCAATTCCTTTGTGTCCTGGCATACATCAAGTTGTAACACGGTTGTGTTTTGCCATTTTAATAAGATTTTGTAGGCAATCCCTGACCAATGTAGAATTGATTTGATAGTTTACCACTGATCACTTCTAAGAATATCTAGATGATATTCGCTTGGCAGGTTCCCCATTATATGTATTTAATCTTAAAACACTGTGGTTAAGCTGCTCAAACGACATAGACGGCAGACTTTACCTCCCCATGCATTCCTGCTCCTGATCCACTCACAGTCAAATACGCTAAGAAATGCCAATTCACTTAATAAATCATAATTCTTGGGGAGAAAACGAACTTATGCCACCATATTTGTGGCATGAGCAGTTTATTTCATAACAAAAACAGTACATTTTGTCCAAATGCTGAGTACCAATGTTGCTTAACAGCCGATAAAATTGAATACGCAACATTTTCCTTGTGAGAGATCGTTAAGACTCCCACATCAGTATCTTAATGTCCTCTTCCACGAAACGAAGCCGACGGAACAGAATGTTGTCGCCTTACTCTATCACTATTGACTACAGATTGACAGATAAGCAAGTGGTGTCTTCAGCCTATGCTGACGTGTTTCATTCCACTATTGTCCTCATTATTCACGCAGTGACCTTATTTGATCAACGAACGTAAAGGAGATCGGTCGCCACCGAGTGATGTTTTCATGCTTTGCATTGCAAACAGTCTCACATTTGTAAACTCACTGTAATGGATTTTCGTTGCTTACTCTCACTTTGCGCTAAATTTTTGTCAATGATGACGCATATAAGGTAGATTTTCATGCTGGTTTGGCTGCAGCTATGGTGGAAGTGTAAATGTCATGTAAATGCAATGTTTTGCAACAACAATAAACATTAGGCTGCAAAGGAATGTCATCTGTAAGAGATCCCAGGTAAAGGGCAGGTAGAAGGAAGGGACTCTGCTGAATAATATAAACAACACCACTCTGAGTTGTATGTGGAATAAATGTAACTCCTAGAGTCGGTTGTAGGAACCCGAATCTAGCCCCGTCAGGGGTTATTCCCTGGTTAGGCGCGAAACTGTTGTACGATAACGAATAGAGCCTATCAAAGGGATAACCACGGAATAAGCTATTCCATTCTTTCATGTGTGTCAACTTGTTACTGCAAATAAATATAGAAGGAAAATGACTGCTTTGGTACCGGACCCAAACTTGTCCGATGGTAACGCTGTACTTTTTTACTTTCTCTACTACGTATAGTAAGTAGGGGAAGTATTATATTCCACCCAAAAATTCGATACCGAGATTTCACCGGAAATATATGTTTTGAGACCCCCTGAATCCATTAAAAGCATTTTTGGAAACATATCCGTCTGTGTGTGTTTGTGTGTCTGTCTGTGAACAGCATCTCATAAACGAACAGTCGGATAAACACCAAACTTGGTATTTAGGTTCAGTATCTTCCAAGGATGCGACACGAAGGTTTTCAAGAAAATCCCCCACCCCAGATTACCCTTTACATGGAACATTTTTCGAAAATTTTAATTTTCTCAAAAATGGATCTAACGATTTTGATTAAAATATCATATGTTTAAGATATTTTTATGACAAATAAAATGTATATCTTGAATTTTCTGGGAATGTCTCCAAAAGTATTCTTCATTGTGAACGACTTTTGCATAACTGGTAAACCATAAGAGATAGACAAAATTTTACTACACAAAAAATGTAGATCGCGTTACAATACACAATTTATGTCATATACATTTTTCTTGTAGAGTGAACCATTTTCGAGATCTTGCTTGTTATTCCCTTAAATTTTTCAATACTTATTTTCTCAAATGGGAATTCGTTATTCATTTTTTTGTCTTGGATATGTAAAGAGTATTAATCTGTGGCAAAGAGAATGTTGCTGCACCTAGCAACCAGCTATTAAGAGATATGTATATGCTTAAAGGCTACTGTATTTGTATATTGCCCTTGTAAATATATATTCCCCTTACATCTAAAAGAAACTTAGCAATAAGATAGAGTCTGCAAATGTTTATCTCGATTAACATGAAGCATATGGTGAATCAGCGTTTGCAAAAATAGTTTGTACAAGAGTAGAGAAAGACATGTGAGTGTAACACATCTGATCTTTTTGTCTTGTATATGCAAAGAGTATTAATCTGAGGCAAAGAGAATGGTGCTGCACATAGCAACCAGCTATTAAGAGATATGTATATGCTTAAAGGCTACTGTATTTGTATATTGCCCTTGTAAATATATATTCCCCTTACATCTAAAAGAAACTTAGTAATAAGATAGAGTCTGCAAATGTTTATCTCGATTAACATGAAGCATATGGTGAATCAGCGTTTGTAAAAATAGTTTGTACAAGGGTAGAGAAAGACATGTGAGTGTAACACATCAGATTTTTTTGTCTTGTATATACAAAGAGTATTAATCTGAGGCAAAGAGAATGGTGCTGCACATAGCAACCAGTTATTAAGAGATATGTATATGCTTAAAGGTCACTGCAAATACAAAACAAGGGGAACATAGTACGCCTAAAGCGATAGTCAAATATTTTTAGAACTGGTAGTTATGTGTAAAATGTAATTCTCTTTGCATGTCAAAAGATCGTTTCTGCAAATGTTTATCTCGATTAATATGAAATAGATGGAGAATAAGAGTTTGTAAAAATAGTTTGTACAAGAGTAGAGAAAGTCATGTGAGTGTAACACATCAGATTTTTTATAATATATTTTTGAGAAGGAGAAAGCTTAAGATAAAACTCGTAAAGGTAATCCAACAAACGAATACAACGATAATGAATTCTTCGTGAAATTCAGCTAGAGAAGGTTAACCTCTGAGAATGTTGGAACTCAGTGATCCGTCGATTTGGAACTATTGACAAACAGGTAGAACTAAGTTAAAATGCTACTACTCAAAACAAAAGAGTGTACCTAGATTATTAGCACAATCATCTTGCGAAAGATTTGAGGTTAATTATCATCTATATAAACACGTGTAGGAACCCTAGTAGCTTTATGCATGACGATGTAAAGACTAAGGTATTATTGATAAAACACAAAAATATAAAGAGAATATTATTAATACGAGATACAATTTTGCAGAAAAGTTGAGGTTATATCTGTTTGTTTCCTCCGAAAGAAATCATCCAGTGTCGCCCATTATCAACTGTTTATTCAAAGTATTATACCTCTGCCAAAGCTGTTCAGGGGTTTTGTTTGCAGTCGTCTGAGTGTGAAATAATATTGTTATCGACTCTCATGCTCTTTAATTGTCAAGTAAGCCACGGCGTTTTAATTTTTGCTTTCCGCCATACCTTGTATTTTTATATACTTGTCTATAACTGATAACGTAACTTCAGAATTATGAGTTTGCGTCCTAACATTTTTGTAATCACTCATAATTATGTATTTCACATCACAGCAAATAGTTCAAATGAGAAGTAATGGCAAGTTAGGAGCGGACGGTCACAAAAACAAGCAAAATGCTTTAAAAGTTTTAACAAAAACAACCTCAAACCAGCCCTGAGAATGTATTAAGCTGGCCATGAATGACTCATAATATAGTCAACATCAGTTTTAAATCTTCTAGGTGTGAAATAGTTATGTAGGAAATAGAAGCGCATCGTAAAACTCGTTGCCCATTTATAATCTAAGATTTATTTCGAGTTCTTACATCCGGCCCTTGCTAGGTATAAAACACCAAAAACAATACAACAAATTACTTGAACAAGTAAAAACACATTTTAGGTAGCATACATCGTTTACAATAGTTACAAGCTCTCGGGAGTAACGAACGGTTATTAACATTCTTAATATAATAAAAGCCGAATCAGTTTTGAATGAAGATTGTGGCTAAAAGTTGTTAGGACTTATTATTAATTTTATTTGCATAATTTAAGCTTCAGTGGAGCCAAATGAAAGCTACATCAAGACTGGGTGGCTATTTCGGAATGTAGGCGACTTAAAACATCGTGAATATGATTTTTCTTATTTCTTCAATTTGATAACGTATGATTTTAATTCAAAGTGTGCAATTTATGCCCCTTTTGGAAGGGCGGGAGGGAGAGAGAGCTTCTCTGGATCCTAAAGAGCACAGGTAAAGTGTAGGAGGAAGAGATCAATTCAGAGATTACCAACTACGGCAAGATCTGCTGGTGGCAAGCGTAGTGCAGCGGGACACCTAACGACTTCAGATGGTGATCACAGGCAGAGCGGCACTTCGATGCCCCACTGTCCTCAAGGACGGATTCCCAGGAGAGCATAACTCAAAGTCAAAGTCGTGTAAGTCGAAGATGTAAGGTGGAGGTCTTCAGGAACTTTTCCTCTTAGTAGATAACTGAAACTTAGCCGTAAGAAAAGCTTTTACTTAAAAATATCTCGTAATAATTTTGAACTAACGCGTTAGTAAAAGCTAGAGACAGGGTTATAACAAACTCCGTTTACTGCTGCTAAACTTCATATAATTGGGAAGTCATAAAATTTAGTTATCAAAGGAAAAAGGGGGGAATTCTGGAAAAAATCAACCATTATAGTAATTCTTCAAACCACATAATGAGACATAGGCGTTATAAATGTTAATAATATAATGTTCAAGAGCCCGAAATCCTGCCCGATTATTTAAGGACCATGCCCAAGAGGAGACTTACTCATAATGTGTCGAGCTAGTTGATTCCCATGAGCTATTTCGCTCCTTGACATCCAATATTGTAAGTCGTTCAAATGTAGTAATTAGCTCATGATTTATAGAATCGGCAAACGATTTCATTCACTAAATCTCACTTCCTATTTACAGAAAACAAACCAGACAGAAGTTCATTCCCGCGCATAATGGTTCAACAAAAACCGTTAATAGTTGTTCCAAATGCTGTGGCAAGGAACTGATGATGTGAAAAACCTTGGGTTATTGGTCAGAAATGTACAGTACGCATAGTAAATAAAGGAAATACTGTATTTTACCCAAAAATTCGATGTAAAGATTTCACCGGAAATACTAGTTTTGAGGCCATCTGAACTAAACAAGCAATATCTTGAAAATGGTTCACTCAACAACAAAAATGTATATAACATAAATTGTGTATTTTAACGCGATCTACATTTTTTGTGTAGTAAAATTCTGTCTATCTCTTATGGTTTACCAGTTATGCAAAAGTCGTTCACAATGAAGAATACTTTTGGAGACATTCCCAGAAAATTCAAGATATACATTTTATTTGTCATAAAAATATCTTAAACATATGATATTTTAATCAAAATCGTTAGATCCATTTTTGAGAAAAGTAAAATTTTCGAAAAATGTTCCATGTAAAGGGTAATCTGGGGTGGGGGATTTTCTTGAAAACCTTCGTGTCGCATCTCTGAAAGATACTGAACCTAAATACCAAGTTTGGTGTTTATCCGACTGTTCGTTTCTGAGTTATGCTGTTCACAGACAGACACACAGACAGACACACAGCCACACACACGGACATGTTTCCAAAAATAAGTAGGGGAAGTATTGTATTCCACCCAAACATTCGATACCGAGATTTCACCGGAAATATATGTTTTGAGACCCCCTGAATCCAAAAAAAGCATTTTTGGAAACATGTCCGTGTGTGTGCCTGTCTATGTGTGTGTGTCTGTCTGTGAACAGCATAACTCAGAAACGAACAGTCGGATAAACACCAAACTTGGTATTTAGGTTCAGTATCTTCTAAGGATGCGACACGAAGGTTTTCAAGAAAATCCCCCACCCCAGATTACCCTTTACATGGAAGATGTAAAATGAAGTTACAGAGTTCTTTTAAATAGTCCAATGCTGTACACTGCTGCTGTGCACTGTTTTAGTGCATTATACGTAATGTTATCATGTCCTGGGCTAATTGATTTACATTGTTGGAGAGCATCTTTGATTTCCTGTAAGGTGTTGTAGTCGTTATACTTTTGGTTACATGTGTGTACATTTTCTGTTGAATGCAGTTGTACCTTGCAGTTGATTGCTTCAGAACACTTTTCACAATTGTGGTCACTATAAATTTTAGCAGCGGTGTTAGCGCAATGATTATCTTGAGGCTCAGTTAGTACGGAATTACTTTGGTTATTTATTAGGGTTTTAGTTTGAAAATTGAGTTGTTACCATTTAAACTTTCTAGTTTTATTCCACATAACATTTTGAGGGGTTTGATTATTCATAGAAGACAGTAAAGTTAACCAAGAATTTCTTTTGTGCTGCTTAATAACTTTTCATGATCTTGCCCTAAGTTTCAAGAATTCTATTTTGTTTTCTGTAGTTGGATTCTTTTTGTATTTGTAGTGCGGTTTATTTTTGTTATGAATGGAAAGTTTGCATTCATTGTTCCATCCTGAAACTGGCTTTTTAAAAATAGTGCTTCATTGTTTATGTATACTCATGATAGATGCCGTGTTTCAGTAAATTCGTGAAGTCCTCTACTAGAGCATCTATGTCAGCTTCAGGACTTTGCTGTGGTGTTCGTAATGTATGCTAATTTTCGCTAATTATTACTTTATACCGGGACCAGTCTGCCCGATCCAGCATCTGTTTAGGAGTTCTTGGATATACTGATAGTTTATTGTACATTACTGTAATTGAGGGAAGTGTTATAATAAATAAAAGGTTATTGGGAAATGGTCGCTTCCATGCGGCACCGAATAAACTGGCCAGTGAAAAATGTTCAGTGTCAGGAGAAGATATTGTTAGGTCGATGCTGCTGTTAGTGTTGTGCACTACAGAGTAATGTGTAGGTTTTGAGAATTTAATAAAACTAGGTCTAGGTTGAGCACTAATTATTCAATTATCTTTCCTCTTTGATCAGTATTGTTGCAGCCCCATATATTGTTGTGGGCATTGAAGTCGCCCAACAATATAAATGGTTTTGGTAATTGAGTAATGAGAGTAGCTTGTAGTCTACACTGGTGCTGTTAGGTATGTAGGTATAGGTCGCAAATACAAATAGTTCTGATTAAGACAATTGATACTACATTGGCTTCTAGTGGGGTATTCAAAGGTACTTCTGTTTGCGGGATATTATTTTAACGCAAGTGGCTACACCGCCACTGGCATGGTTTAAATGTATGCAGTTTTTGTTGTATACTGTGCCACCAGTTGCACCCCGGATATAATTTGGAAGGTGAAGACCCATGCCTCTGGACCAAATCCAGCAACTCAGAGGTCCATTGCAGTGTAATTATGGATCTCTGTTCCTACTGTGAACACCATAATCAACCAGGATTTTAATCTAAAAAAGTGCCATAAGACCCGGGGATTTTAGCTGTTGCCTAAACACCTTGCAGAACGTGCCACTAACAGCAGAAAGCTGTATGAACGTTACCTAGCTGGTGAAAAGTGTTGTCTTTTTTGATGAGGCATATGCTTATTTACGTGACTGCTACAAACCTTGGGCAATATATTGCCGATAAGGGAGTATTTTAAATTTGAAAGTTGGTATAAGGAAACTAACGAAAACTTCCCCAATGGTTACATGGTAATAGCAAGGTACAGTAACAATTGCAAATTAACCAATCGTCGTGTACATAAAAATGTGAACATCAACTCGGTATATTATCAGACTAACCTCCTGAAACCAATTTTCCATACAGAAATCCCTGCTCTCTACGCTGCAGATGTAAATAAAGTCTGGTTGCATTAGGATACGTCTGCTTCAACCTACAAATTTTTGGAGAACATAGAGAGAGAAATGGGTATACATTCCATACCTTTCAGCAACATCTGTGTTAAGTCATCTGATGCATCACTGATGGGGTTTTGTGCATTTGGGTTACTGAAAAGAGCCCTTGGAAGCAGACGGCCGCGAACTTTGGATGGTCTCTGGAAAGCTGTCAGGAGGAATGGAATAAACGGATATCCCTGTATTTGTAGCAGTTTGCTCTGTGTAAGCTGTGCTGCAGATTGGTAGCTCAAGCTTAAGGCTGCCAGATAGAATATCACTGCTGGTGGAGGCGTGGTTTTTCATAAGGTAAGGGGATCTTAAGTTTGTTACCATAGATTGCAAACAACCCTCTGTATAACTGAGGTTGCGTTTTAAGAGAAATACCGTATACCCTCTTTTATTTTGTATTCTAGGTTTACGACAGTCTACTATACAACACCACTTAAAGAGATACGGTGTTGATAATACAGTCGCGAAGCTTAAGGGATTCCTCTCCCCCCCCCCAAGGTGGCGTGATTTCAAGGCTCCTAGCGGAATGCTTTTAACCAATCAAGCAGCAGTGTTAATTTGTTGTTTGAGAGGAAAAGGTATACTGTAATGTGAAATTACAATGTCATGTGACTGCCCTTTCCCTCGTGTCTATTTTTAGGGATCTTCAAGAAGTGATATTGGTTGTGTGAGGCCTATGGATACAGCTAGTTCCTTATAGATGATTCAACTCTTCTTTTGATGCACTCTTTGCCTTTAATATTTCAAAATACAAGTTAGAACTTGTGCAATATAATTCTAATTTAACTTACTTGCGAATAGTTACTTACATATGTCTGGCCATGTCATCAGAAGTGTGCTCAGTCGCCATCACTACAAATCGCTGCGCGTAATCAATCACACCAGCGAATACATTCGCTACTCCAGCAGAGGTCAAGTATATTACTATCTAATCAGGAAATACGCTCGGTCCAAGCTGCTGAGGCTTCAAATAAGCGAGGCTGAAAACTAGTATTACAGAATATCAGGATCAGATTGAATAACTGAATTTGTAGCGTATCATAGAACATTCGTGACGAAAAGATCTTACACCTGTGACTTATGATGCTGTTTTTTTATAATTGATCAGTTAACTGGTGGCATAATAACATAACAACAAAATCGGCAGACTTCTGCAACATTAAGGAAGTGAGATATCTTTTATCATATCCATAACAAAACTTTACCTATTAATATATCAAAATACTTACTTATGCTATCTTAACACTGTTATTATAGTTCATTTGCTTTAAGTTCAAACATGCAAAGTAGAAACAGACAGCACTATATTCCGTAAGACAGTTGATGATCCTTAACTGCCTAATCTTAAAACATTTACTATTGAAACTTACTATTTAAAATCTGGGTTAGATTGAAATATGAAATTTAGAAGAGAACAACCAATACCCGCTTGTAACAATACGAAAGCCAGCTAAGCAAGGTGGGCCGAAGATATCAGGATTTTTTTTCCATATTTCACTCCCAAAAGTGCAACTAGCAACAACACTACAGCTGATACTGAGAGACCAGGCAACGAAGGGTGACTGTGGCAGGGTTTCACAGCACTTGGACCGCCATTAGCGCATCCCTCCTAGACCGGTCAGGTAGCATCAAAATGGTCATGGTTCAACTTAAACCTTACGTACTGTAGGTATTAATAACATTCAAAACCATGCATAAACGACTAATTATTACACACATGCCATGAAGGTTGCTAAATAAATGGCGTCATTACAGCCAACAAAACAGAGTTTTATTCAAGTTATCTGCAAAAATAAACAAAAATGTTCAGCTAAAATTCCCCATCCCTGAACGCCATATCTCCGCCTTAAGCAACTATACGAATGACAAACACATTTTCAGTTATTTGAGACCAATGTAAAAAAAATCTGATGTGTTGCACTCACATGACTTTCTCTACTCTTGTACAAACTATTTTTACAAACGCGTATTCTCCATTACTTCACGTTAATCGAGATAAACATTTGCAGAAACTATCTTATTGCTATTTTTCTTGTAAGTGTAAGGGGAATATGGTAGGCTTTAAGCGATAGTCGAATTTTTAAGAGCTGGTTTCTATGTGGAGCATTCCATTCTTTTTGCATGTCAAGGACATTAAAAAAAATTCTGATATGTTAAACTCACATGACTTTCTCTACTCTTGTACAAACCATTTTCACAAACTCTTATTCTCCATCTATTTCATATTAATCGAGATGAAACGATCTTTTGACATGCAAAGAGAATTACATTTTACACATAGCGACCAGTTCTAAAAATATTTGACTATCGCTTAAAGCCTACTATGTTCCCCTTGTTTTGTATTTGCAAGGGCAATATAGAAATACAGTAGCCTTTAAGCATATATATATATATATATATATATATATTAATAGCTGGATGCTATGTGCAGCACCATTCTCTTTGCCACAGATTAATACTCTTTGCATATCTAAGACAAAAAAATGAATAACGAATTCCCATTTGAGAAAAAGTGTAAGTATTGGAAAAGTTAATGGAATAACAAGCAATAGATTGAAAATGGTTCACTCAACAACAAAAAAATGTATATGACATAAATTGTGTATTTTAACGCGATCTACATTTTTTGTGTAGTAAAATTTTGTCTATCTCTTATGGTTTACCAGTTATGCAAACGTCGTTCACAATGAAGAATACTTTTGGAGACTTCCCAGAAAATTTGAGATATACAATTCTTTTACCATAAAAATGTATTAAACTTATTGTATTTTATT
The DNA here is from genome assembly GCA_030765065.1 of Deroplatys truncata. Lineage (NCBI taxonomy): Eukaryota > Metazoa > Arthropoda > Insecta > Mantodea > Mantidae > Deroplatys > Deroplatys truncata. The sequence goes on from CM060980.1 coordinate 117,112,749, forward strand.
TTCAAAATCTTAGAACCATTTTTGAGAAAATTAAAATTTTCGTAAAATGTTCCATGTAAAGGGTAATCTGGGGTGGGGGGATTTTTTGAAAACCTCCGTGTCGCATCTCTGGAAGATACTCAACCTAAATACCAAGTTTGGTGTTTATCCGACTGTTCGTTTCTGAGTTATGCTGTTCACAGACACACACACACACACGGACATGTTTCTAAAAATGCTTTATATGCATTCAGAGCACCTCAAAACATGTATTTCCTGTGAAATTTCGATATCGAATTTTTGGGTGGAATGGAATACTTCCCCTATTTACTATGTAGTAGAGAAAGTAATATTAAACTTAACATTTACATAAACTTTAAAGTAGACAAACTACGTACACGCACTTCCATTTATGCAGCCACTGCAGCTTTGGAGGCATTGTTCTGGCTTTCACAGATGGAGTGTGTATAGCAAGGAGGAGGTATCCGTTTACCTTTTCGCGCAAGCATGGCGTCCTGGTTTACGTACACAATTCTAGATTATTCACATATGAATATATAACTATGAGCAATAGCTTTACTCGTCATCACTTATAACAACCATGTTTAAGCATATAAATAAATAAAACACTGTTTTGCACAATTTCTTCATGAAAAATCATTTTAATGACAATATAATGTAAAACCGAAGTAAATTATACTTTTTTACTCTCAAAGAGGACATATTTACTAGATATTATTTTAATAACCTGCCCAATCTCCATTCTTGTCCAATACCTGATTTAGCCGCTTAAACATTGAATCACTCGTCGCCCTCTGGGAACACTGTCATGAAATGTGGGAACATTTGCGTTTAGAGCCAGATTTCATCCAGCACTTAAGTGATAAGAGCAGGTAGAGACGCGTCTCTCCTGTTCACCTTCCTAACAAATAAATATACAATTTACTTCAGTTTTACATTATACAAGTATTGTCATTAAAATACTTTTATGGAGAAATTGTGCAAAACAGGTTTTATTTAGTTGTGTATTAGATTGGACAGATGATTTTAATGTCTCGTAAATGCCCCCTTTGAGAGTAAAAGGTACAATATTTCAGTTTTGCATTATGTTGTCATTAGAATATTTTTTGTGGAGATATTGAGCAAAACAGGGTTTTATTTACTTACATATTTAAAGATGATTATTATAAGTGATGACGAGTAAAGCCATTGCTTAAAGTTATGTATTGGTGTATGAATAAACTAGAATTGTGTACGTAAAACAGGACGCCACTGCATGCGCGAAAAGGTAAACAGATACACGCACCTCCTCCTTGCTATACACACTCCACCTGTGAAGGCTAGTAGCATGATGCGCGAAGCTGTGGTGACGGCATAAATGGAAGCGAATATACCTATCAAATCCAAAATATATTAAAGTAAAAATCTTTGCAATACCTGATTTGCTGTTCCGATATAAATGCTAACATTACTGTTTCTTTGTTTCATCAACATTTTTTTAACTTCGCCAAGCAACAAACTTATACTTTCTCATATACTTCCCTCGATTTCTGCGGAATTAAAGGATATTCCGCAGCCTTCGCTTCCCATCTAATTTCTATCGTAATTTTATACAAAAGCTCTTAAGTTTTCGTTCCCCATAATGATATCAATAAGTAAACAGATACCCTTGGAAGCGCAATCTTGGAAAAAATCACGTCACACACATCTGCCATTTGCATTTAACTTATTCATAAGCATAAATTGCAAACTATATTTATCATCTATGATGTTAGAATTCCATAAAACATTATATGAAACTCGTGTCAGTTGTTTATGACACTCGTGAAAATTAAGCGCTTTCACTAACGTTCGTGCGCCTAAACATTCACTCGTGTCACAATCCTACGATTCTATGCTAGTTGCATAGGTTCTTATTAAAAGAAAATAAGCGTGTCTCATAATATACTGATTAATTTTTATTACACGAACTCCAAATTTCATTCACTGAGATAATAATTCTGAACTGAATACATTCCTGTACTAATGTCACCTCCTGACAATGCAGTCGGGCCACTGAAAATAAGATTGAAGATTTTTACTGTCTTTTATTTCAAGAACAAGATTGCAGATTTTCTTAATGCAATGTTAAACGTTAAGGGGTGATACGAAGATATTTGACCTTCATCTTCCGCAATAATAGAACTGTGCACCCATCTTAAGTACACCTTGAGGAGGACTGCGCGATAAACATGCCTTTTCCTTTAGTGGGCAGTGATCCTCCCCAATACTGCTGAATATTAAAAAGACCTCATGACGTCTAGGTTTTCCGCGGAATGAATATTTTGCGTTGGTGACGCACGGTGCAAAATATCAGATAGGTATCTTTGCTCGCTTTTCGGTGCATTCTGGTGTACCGGCCGGCATTGACGTCACACGCTGCGTGTGACGTGGAGGGGATGACGCCATTCAATGTCTCGGTCAAACCTAATGGGCTGGAGGAAGGAACAAGAAAAATTGAAGGTGAATATGAATGGACATGCGTACTACTCATGAAAAGTGCAAGTTTCGGAGAAAGTGTGATGCAACGAGAATTCCAGCAAAATCTGTAATGTCGCTATTCACGAAACTCCAGGCGTTGTTGAATGTCAAGGGCAAAGGGTGACTGAACTTGTGACGTACACGGAAAGGGCAGTTCCAGCAGTCATTTGGGAAATTTCCTGACTGGTTTTTCGTACACGAAATAAAGCTCATTGCAATTCTGATTCTCTTCTTAATATTTACTTCCTTCAAAATCCCTAAACTTTAGACTCAATGATATCAACATGAGATAAGAAAAATAAATGATCCAAAGTCAAAACATTTGCATGCGTTGCAACCAATTTGTTTTAAAAACACTCTGAACATACTATATTAACAAGAGATCTACTAGATTTTTCTTTAATAGAAAGCTTTTTATTTGCCAATTCCGGAAGTAGTTTTCCTGAAAAGAAAAAAATGGAACTTAACTACTAAATCTCACCAGATTTACGAGTAAATTTATGCACAGAAAGTGAAGACTCGACTGCCTATCTGCCTACATATTATAGAGGCATTAATCATTTTAACAACCTTCATAAAATTACAATTGAATCCACCTTCAAGTTATTTTACAATAACTATTCATAGTGATCAGCGTTCTGATTTCTCAAACTAGAAATCTCAAGTGGACATGATTCACTGTTGGCACGAGGCAATGTTTCTTTAACCAGGACCATGCCCTATTCACCTCAGAGTCTGGAAGTATGAATCTACGAACGAATATGTGTTTTTTATGATAAAAATGAATAAAATTACGTAAAACCTACAGTTCGGCTAGTAATAAACACCCTAAGTTTTCTCAAGTCAGAGGCTGATCATAGGTTGATCATAGAAGTAAAAGGGAGTTATATAAATGAACCATAAAACTCCCTAGAATGTAATTTAATTATACTTACGATTGAAACCAAGTAAGTAAAACTTATAGAATGAATGAATGATTTATTGTCTACTTTGGACTTACATGTAATTTATATAATGTTTACAATACAGTGGAGTTGCTTATTATTTCTCTTCCCCTTATATTTAACATTCTGTTGTATATATAATGCGGAAGTACAATTTACCACTAGTTACTTTTTTGCCTTGTTACCCATTTTCCATACCTTCTCCAATTTGCTTCACGTCTCTTTTAACCACTTTAACCTAGTTTTTACTAAATATTTTCCTGCCTTCTTCATATATTCATTTGATCTTGTATTAAAAAATCATAACTTTTAGTTCTATTGGTAATTCTTTTCATATCTCAGCTATTAAATTCTCGCTTCCTTTATCCGTGTCCTTGCATTCCAGAATGTAATGCCAATTTTCATGTAATCCATTACATTAGTACATCTCTTCCCCCTTCTTCTCCCTATTAGATCACTTAAATTCGTTACACCCCTGTTCTCGCCCATGCATACCCCATTCTGGCATCTCCGTAGCATACTTCGATGTATCTTTCTTTTCCCCATTCCGTTTTAAAATGTTTATAATCTATTAATGACCTTTTTTTTCCTTGAAACTACTTATAATTTCTTGCTTTTCAATATCCTCCACTCTTGTTCTAATTTCTTTCCATAAACCCTTATTTTTGTTGTTTCTTTCTGCCCATGTTTCCCCCATTCCTATTTCATCCAATGTGGCCTGTATCTTGTGCATCAAAGTTTCTTTTTTCCCCCATTTTCTTCTGTACAACCAAGCATTGCTTTAGTATTTCATTTTCCTCTAGTAGGTTTATTCTGAACCAGTATTTGATTGGCCTTTCTACCATTTTGCCTTTTACTCCCACACTCCCTAATTCTGCTTGTGCTACTCCATTCGGTGAGCTCCTTGGTAATCCCAGACTTATTTTGCAAAAATTCCTATGTATAGCGTCTACATTTTCCTCGTTTTTCCAGCCCCCATAACTCTGCTGCGTATAACATCCTTGCTATATATTCTTTCAAACCACGCAATTTGCATTTCTGTATTTTGTTCATACATGCTCTGATTACCTATATTGCTTGTACTTTTTTCTTCTGTTCTCCCCAATACTCTGCACTATTGAGCCTTACTCCTAGATAGTTAATTGTCCTCACTACTTCCAGCTCCGTTCCTTCCCAATACCACTTTTCAGTCTTTCTTAGTTTATATCCGTTCTTAAAAAACATGATTTTCGATTTCTTTTTGTTTATTCTCAACCCTCAATCTTTACATTATTTACCAATTACTTCAATAGCTTTACTTAGCTCCACAACTAAGATGGAGCCTGCCACTAGATAATCTGCAAACAATAATTCTGGTATTTCCTTATTAATAATAACTGATGAATGCTTATTCGATTTTTTTTTCTCTTCTATAATGTTATCTACAAATAGGTTAAATAGCACTGGACTAGTTTGCACCCTTGCCTAAGCCCTGAATTATTCGCGTTCTCTTCAGCAATTCTTCCCTTGGCTATTTTCACAGATACTCGTTATTTGCATAAATGCTTTATATTCTTTATAAATGATTCCCTCACTCCTTTCTTAATTAATAGTAACAATTAAAAAAATGATTTATTCTAACATAAAAATGATACTGAGCAGACTTTCAGCCAACCGTTTCAACTTTATGGACCCAGTTCAATCGTTGTTATAACATGCTACATCACTCTTCACATAACTTATTATTCAAAGTTTTTAATAATATATAAGATAAATTATATGACAATTTCTTAGTTACCAAATTTATACAGTCAAAAGCTAGAGAAGTGTGTAATCATAAACCGAAAAATTGGTAGCGTCAGACAGATCTGATCGGTCGAAATTCGACGTAACTTTCCGCTTGATACTTCGATAGTATTCGATATACTAAAACTGTATTATTATTATTATTATTATTATTATTATTATTATTATTATTATTATTATTATTATTATGCGTTTGTTATCCTCATACAGCATAAAGCGCAAGAACAATTGTATAGATATGTTTTCAATCGAAAGCGCACCAAGTAACACTGAAAATACTTTGAAAGCGCACACCGGAAAGTATGAAAAGCGCACTAACTTCTTCCTACTTCCACAGACTAGGACTGTCTGCTGATAACAGAACACAGCAGTAGGTTAGGTAGAGGTGCTCCGCAATTAGTCCTACTCCTACTACTAGCAGAAGGTTTGGTTAAACATTGGTGCGATAAAATATGGTATACTGTATCCTGTCATCCTTACTAAAAAACTACAAAAATACATAAATATATAAACAGATACAAATAATGACATTGTTTGCATTACCAAACCTCCTTAAAAGTCGTGGTGTATTGGGGAATTATTGATTTTTGAGATATTGCGCTACTAAGCAGAAGTCTCAAGCTTGCTTTATTTCTTCAAACGGTGAGGCTAACTCCTTCTCTCTCTCTCTCTCTCTCTCTCTCTCTCTCTCTCTCTCTCTCTCTCTCTCTCTCTGCAAGGAATGTTTTATGCCCGCTGCCAGAATCGATACAGAGAGGTAGTAGTAGTACCTTTCCATTTGTAGTACTGGTAAAAACTGAAACGTAAGTATTATTTTTAGTGTTAACAAAAAAACATATTGAAGGAGAAAAGAAAATATTCTCACGTGATACATTCATATTACTTTCTCTACCCTCTATCGTTTATTAGGGTATGCAAACTAGTCTTACTAGAGCTTAATTTATATCTAATTAATTTTAATTCGAATAAACTTTTGCAGAAAGAACTACATCACACATTTCGTTATAGATACAAAAGGAACAGCGATAGTCAAAAGTTTAAGAACTGGGCACTAATTTTTTTTTTCAGAGGGCCTCGAAACATATTTCCGGTGAAATCTCGGTATCGATTTTTTAGGTGGACTGCAATACCTTCTCTATCTACTAGGTACGTGCAGAGAAGGTAAAGCGTATATGAAATACCCAGAATCTTTTGTTTTACGGTAAAAGTATACACAATGTACTCTAGTAGTAGCCGCGACCTTTGCAAAAAATAATAAAATCATCATCATCATCATCATCTTGCGTTACACTCGCATAACTTTCTCTACCCTCTATCGTTTATAATGGATATACAAACTATTCTTACTAAAGGGGAAGTACTGTATTCCACCCAAAAATTCGATACCGAGATTCCAACGGAAATACATGTTTTATGATCCCCTGAATCCATAAAAAGGTCCGTGAGTGTGTCTCTGTCTGTAAACAACATAACACAACAACGAACGGTCGGATAAATACCAAACTGGTATTTAGATTCAGTATCTTTAAAAGATGCGACACGAAGATTTTCAACAAAATCCCCCGGCCCCAGACTACCACTTAAATGGAACATTTTTCGAAAATTTTAATTTTCTCACAAATGGCTATATCGATTTCGATTAAAATATTATATATTTAAGATATTTTCATAACAAATAAAATACAGGTCTTGAATTTTCTGGGAATGTCCCCAAAAGTCCTCTTCTTTCTGAACAGCTTTTGTATACCCAACTTGTAAACCGCAACAGATAGACAATATTTTTCTACACACAAAATCTACATCTCGTTAAAACACACAATTTATGTCACATACATCCCCCCCTTTCCTTTGTAGAATGTACCATTTCCGAGATATTCCTTCTTATTTCTTTGAATTTTCCAATACTTATACTTTTTCTCAAATGAGAATTCGTTATTCGTTTTTTTATGTTCTAGACATGCAAAGAGAATTAAATGCTCCACAGAGAAGCCAACTCTTAAAAGATTTGACTATCGCTTAAAGCCTGTCATATTTCCCTTGCACCTACAAGAAAATTAGCAATAAGATGCAAATGTTTATCTCGATTAACATGAAGTAGATGGAGAATAAGCGTTTGTAAAAATAGTTTGTACAAGAGTAGAGAAAGTCATGTGAGCGTAACACATCAGATTTTTTTCTATCTACTACATTTTAATCCAGATGAACCTTGTATAAGCAGCTGCATTACACATTTCGTTACAGATACAAAGAGAATAGCGATAGTCAAATGTTTAAGAAGTGGACGCTATATGATTGCCTTAAAATTGCATACTGCTTCCATGCAATCGCGAGAAACAACTGAATGTTGAAAGAACTTTAAAGAATAACCAAGTAATGAATAATTCGAACCATCGAGTGGGGGCGATGTTTCTTTGGCCTTTTGGTGTATATCTTAAAACCAGCTTCGTATAGCGGTTATCATCCATCCTCTCCACATGTTGTTTACAGTTGTTTTGATTTTCCTTAATTCTTTCTGGTAATTTGAAAATTCTTAATTCTTTACGTATGTCTTCATTTCTCCTTCTGTCTTTAAATGTACTCGCATATGCTGCTACATGTCTTAAAAAGCTCACCTCTGTTGCTAGCATATAATTATCTTCTAAATCTAGAGGTTCTGGAATTGATTCCCGATTGGAACGAGAGTCTGTCTTTCATTAGGACTATTCCCTGTACCAACCATAATATAATGAAAAAGGTAAATACAACTGCTGATGGTAACTACTCCAAAGCCACAGCCCCGATATGATCTTATATTTAGGTAGCATATAAAAAATGACAACTTGCTTTGCACTCGTATACAAAGCTGCAGAGTTTCTATGGTGATTACAGATAACACTATTCATCTGTTTATTCTGCCTTACCTTAAATCTTTATCTCATTCTTATGTTTCGAACACGCGTTCTCACTTAGCTTCTAAGTTATATTATATCTCTCAAACCTCCCTGTTCTATTGCTTCTAAAGGATTAGCACTATTTTTACTTCTTCCTTGCCTATCTTGTAGATTTCTATCGAGCGGCTGTGTGTCTTCTGGTAACAAATAGTTATATAGTATATCTCTTTAACACATAGAATCATATTTAATAATACAAAATCAGAGACTGGGAAATTTGCTCCACTGATCAAGTTTCATTGCACAATTTACGCATATTTATTGCACGTCTGTTGGTTTCGCTTCTTGAGTCTTCGCACTATATTAGTGTTATTCAGCAGTTGTAGCACAGCGACACTATAAAATCTCCATTCACGCTTCTCCGCTATATCTCTTGTTTCTTCATGCATTATAATCACTTTAACATCTCTATGCATGTTTTCATTGCGAATATACCAAGGTGCAATGGCAAATTGCACTCAATATCTTATTTTGGAAGGTTTGAATAATTTTATATTCGACTTCTTGGTATATCTCTATAGCTGTGCCCCATACAAATACAAGGATTTTAGCACTTGCTTATATAAGAACAATTTGTCATAGATAGCTAACTTAGTTTTCTCCAAGTAACCAGTACATTTTTCTATACTTAATTTCCAGTTCCTTTTTCTTCAACTTGACATGTGCCTTCAATTTAAATTTAGCGTCCAATGTCATCCTCAAATACTTTGCCTCATTTCTTTAGTATACTGGATGATTTTCCCATTAATTACTATCGGAAGTATTTGATCCTTTTTGTTCGTAAAGTTAATATGCAGGTATTGTCTTTGTTTCATTTACTTTAATACGCCAATTCTTAGTCCAGTTACTAACTTTATTCACGGTTTTTTGGAGTTTTTCGATTGCTTCTCTAGCTATATATAGCATGGGAGCATGGCCATAATGCAAGAGTGACCATTGATTGTTTCATCACCTTGTGGTATATCTCTTCTATAAAGCAAGTATAGAATCGGCCCAAGAACACTACTTTGTGGGACTTCTGTTGTTATATTCTTGAATTCTGAATATTGGTTTCCATATTTAGCCTGAAAGAGACTATCAGAAAAGTAGGACTCTAGGATCCGGCAGTATTGGTAGATCTCTATGTACAGTTTATATTACTATCCTTTGGTAAAACTTTATTAAAAGTTCAGGAAATATCAAGGAAAATACTTGAATAGAAAATTTTGTTTTCCTGCGCATCTTAAATTATTCCAAGCAGATGCTCATGATGTTTGAAAGCGTTTCATGCTTGGCTCTACAACCAAGGAAGAAAGCGGGGGAGAAACTGCATTACCAAACTGACTGTATTTACTGTTCTTCCCTTGAGGAAGATGAAGTTCCTCCGACCTTGAGCTGGTGTCAAACATCTCATCCATAAGGAATTGGACGAGTGCCATTCTTTCTCTTGTACGGTCACTCGTGGAATTTTATTTCATTTTTCGCGAAAGGGGATGAAGGGTAAACGAGGGTCCAGGAACAATCATCTTGTGGATGTGAATGATGGGGTTAAGGCTGATCACAATGATGCTGACAGAGAAAAATAGCGGTACTTCTTCCTCCCCTTGTTGCAGAAAATAGGGTGGCTTAACAATAATAGGCGGTGGGGAAACTTCGATAAGTCACCCGTTCCCTAACCTGTTTCACCCTCTTCCGCAGCCTACCTCCCTAAAACTGGCAGGTGGATTCAGTGTTCACGTACTCCCTCATAATGAACCCCGACCACTAGGTACTAACTCCTGCGCGCAGAAAAATGACAAAGTGTGCACTAAGAAGGAACTAAGAAAATTGGAAATATGGGTTCTAACTCTGTTTTCAAATTTTTCTTGAATTTGTCACGAATAGACATCGGATTTGTATGCAAATGCATATTTAGCCTGTTTTTAGTTGTGATATGGAATTAAATTTTGCAATATGTTTAATATTCTTTTGTGCGTATATATAAAGTTTTATAGTCTATATAATTACATATTTCCGATGTTGCTGATATTTAATCGTTGTTCCATGCATCGAGTATAGAGTACACGTATTTTAAAGTTATAATTTTAATATTAATATTTACACATATTAGTGACAAAATAATAATGTCCTTGCTATAGACACCCCCATAGAGTAAACTTGAGGGTACTGCTATAAAGTATGCAGCAAAATTAAGTGGCAAATTGTGCAATGTTATAGAGAGAGTAATCATGTCGTTAAAGTTTTGTGTTCTGTGTATAAATATCTTCAAGGTGAAAATTTAGCACTTCCTGATTTTCAAGAGTTAGCAAGTGCTTTAAAATTTTGCCCAATGACATCTGTAGTCGTGCGCAGATCCTTCTTACATACGAACTTGTGTTAATCGATTAACGTCATAAACCTACACCTGAGCATTTGGAGAAAATGATTATTGCATATTTAATTCAAATTACACCGACCGGAATTTTTCCTAAGGAAGAAAAATGTACATTGTACTAAAAAGTATAAGCTTAAAGTTAAAAAAAAATTTGTATCCATATTTCCGAAATTATAGAGGATACTTTCAAGATTTTAACAGCATAAATGCATGCATATTTTACACATTTTTAGTGCATACAAATCCGATATCTAGTCATTAGCAACTGAAAGCGAGCCACAGGACCGTAAAGTCAAGGGACGCAAAGATGCATCATGAAGATATTGAGGTTTGCAGGAATTCACCTTTCATATAATCGTGGATACCTTGCTCTCCCTACTGTTCTCCTTTTCTCTGCAATAATTCACATTTAAGAAACTCTCTTATTTGCTTATATTAGGTAGAGGAAGTACTGTATTCTACACAAAAATTAGATATAGAGATTTCAACGGAAATACACGTCCAATGAGTCCAAAAAAATCACTTATAGAAAATAGCAGCCCGGGCAAAACGTAAAGCCGGATAGACATCAACTTGGTGTTTAAGTTCAGCATCTTCTAAGGAAACGATCTTTCAGAAAATCTCCCACCCAAACTATCATATATATGGAAAACGTTTCGTATTTTTTATTTTCTCAAAATTCATTTTAAGGATTTTAATTACTGTACCATGTGTTTAAAATACTTTCATAATTAATAAAATGTAGACTTCAATCTTCTGTGAATAGCCTGTGAAGTCTTTTCATTCTGAATGAATTTTGCCTAACTATAAGTCATAAGGATAGCATAAACTTAAAACACTAAAAATGTAGATCTCGTTAAAACCGCAACTTATATCAAAATGTTGCAGCAATAACAATGTCCGAGGTGTTCTTTGCTATTAGTTTGTATTTACCAATATCTCATCATATATATTTTTTAAAGACACCGGGCTTTACGGTCTACTTATAAAATTTTGGTTTATCATATCCATGCCACAAACATGATATTTTAACTAAAACCCTTAGATTCAGTTCTTATAAAATACTAATCCTGTGTCTTACATTTACAGGACCTTATCTACTCACTTTAATTTATTTTTAGTTATAACTGTTATCATTACAAACTATTCTTACAAAATCCTATTTTTCTATTTATTTCAAATTAATCGAGATAAAGACTTCAGAAAAGGTTACATTGCACATTCGTTATAGGTATAAAGATGATAGAGCAGAATGAAGGGATAGTCAAGTCTTCAAAAAGGAGGTTGCTACATGCGACACTTGAAAGTCAATGTTCTTTGCATAAAATCAAACAAATGAGCGGTGGCTTAGCACCTCAAACATATCCTTGACAATGCATTGGAAAATTCAAACTAATAGCACACAATATCTCGGAAATGGTTAATGTCACAAACAATTCTATTTGACAAAAATTTTGTCTTTTAATGGAATCTACACTTTTCTTGCGGTTCGGTTTTGTTTAGTTAATACGGGTTTCCAGTTATACAAAACTACAAAAGACAATCAGAACGAAGAGACTTAAAAGACTGTTTGCGGAAAATTCTTGTCAATATCTAAAATATGTGATATAACAATCAAAATAGTTAAAGCCGTTTTTGAGAATAAAGTAAAAAAAATCTGATGTGTTACACTCACATGACTTTCTCTACTCTTGTACAAACTATTTTTACAAACGCTTATTCTCCATCTACTTCATGTTAAACGAGATAAACGTTTGCAGACTCTATGTTATTGCTAACTTTCTGGTAGATATAAGGGGAATATACATTTACAAGGGCAGTATAGAAATACAGTAGCCATTCAGCACATGCATATCTCTTAATAGCTGGTTGCTAGGTGCAGCACCATTCCCTTTGCCACAGATTAATACTCTTTGCATATCCAAGACAAAAAATCTGATGTGCTACACTCACATGACTTTCTCTACTCTTGTACAAACTATTTTTACAAACGCTTATACTCCATCTACTTCATGTTAATCGAGATAAACATTTGCAGACTATGTTATTGCTAACTTTCTGGTAGATGTAAAGGGAATATACATTTACAAGGGCAATATAGAAATACAGTAGCCATTCAGCACATACATATCTCTTAATAGCTGGTTGCTAGGTGCAGCACCATTCCCTTTGCCACAGATTAATACTCTTTGCATATCCAAGACAAAAAATCTGATGTGCTATACTTACATGACTTTCTCTACCGTTGTACAAACTATTTTTACAAACGCTTATACTCCATCTACTTCATGTTAATCGAGATAAACATTTGCAGACTATGTTATTGCTAACTTTCTGGTAGATGTAAAGGGAATATACATTTACAAGGGCAATATAGAAATACAGTAGCCATTCAGCACATACATATCTCTTAATAGCTGGTTGCTAGGTGCAGCACCATTCCCTTTACCACAGATTAATACTCTTTGCATATCCAAGACAAAAAAAAATTAATAACGAATTCCCATTTGAGAAAATAAGTATTGAAAAATTTAAGGGAATAACAAGCAATATCTCGAAAACGGTTCACACAACAAAAAATGTATATAACATAAGTTGTGTATTTTAACGCGATCTACATTTTTTGTGTAGTAAAATTTTGTCTACCTCTTATGGTTTACCAGTTTACCAAAAGTCGTTCACAATGAAGAATACTTTTGTAGACATTCCCAGAAAATTCAAGATATACATTTTATTTGTCATAAAAATATATAAAACATATGATATTTAATCAAAATCGTTAGAGCCATTTTTGAGAAAATTAAAATTTTCGAAAAATGTTCCATGTAAAGGGTACTCTGGGGTAGGGGGATTTTCTTGAAAACGTTGTGTCGCATCTCTTGAAGATACTGAACCTACATACCAAGTTTGGTGATTATCCGACTGTTCGTTTCTGAGTTATGCTGTTCACAGACAGACACACACGGACATGTTTCCAAAAATGCTTTTTTTGGATTCAGGGGGTCTCAAAACACGTACTTACTGTACGTAGTAGAGAAAGTAATAAATTAAAATTTTTGCATTTAAACTGTAGTTTAGGATGGGGGGAATTTAATCGACATCCTCATGTTCCATGCTGGACTTAAATAACAGTTTGGTATTTATCTGACTTTTCGTTTTTGAGTTATGCTGTTCACACACGCGCGTGTGAGCGCTCGCGTCTTTTTCTAAAAACGCTTTCGTTGAGGGGAGGACTATTAGGGAATCTCAAAACCTGCATATCAGGTGCTATCCCAAAATAAAACTTAAGCAGTATAGAAACTAAAATGAAATGAAGCTGTTTTATGTGGAAAAATTTTGGGATGCAGATAACTAGAAAACCTACCACCTACCATCGTTAAAAGATGCATGCCTAAAGCATAAAATTTGACACTTATCCGAATTTTCATTTTTAAGTTATGCTGGTCATACTCGCATGCACGGACACATACAAACGGATCCGCGTACCTTTCTGTGCAAAAAAAAAAAAAAAAGAAAAACAAACAAAAAAAAACAGCTTTTACTTTCTCTACTTCGTATATTAAGTAGGTGAAGTATCGCATTCCACCTAAACATTCGATATCGAGATTTCCCGGAAATACATGTTTTGAGGCTCCTAAATAAAAAAAACTATTTTCAGAAAAAAGGTCCGCGTGTGTGTCTGTGTGTCTGTGAACAGCATAAATCAAAAACGAAAAGTCGGATAAATACCAAACTTGGGATTTAGGTTCAGTATCTTTGAAAGATGCGACACAAAGATTTTCAAGAAAATTCCTTCACATAGAACTACCCTTTATATGGAAAATTTTTCGAAAATTTTGATTTTATCAAAAAGACTAACGATTTTGACTAAAATATTATATATTTAAGAAATTTTCATTACAAATTAAATGTGTATCTTGACTTTTCTGAGGATGTCCCAAAAAGTCCTCTTGATTCTAAACGGCTTTTGCATAACTGGTAAACCGTAAGAGATTGAAAAAAAATGTCTACACAAAAAATGTAGGTTTCGTTAAAACACAATTTATGTCACATACATTTTTTGTGGAGTGAACCATTTCCTCGATGTTTCTTGTTATTTGTTTGAATTTTCCAATATTTATACATTTTTTCAAATGGGAATTCGTTATCCTTTTTTTTATGTCCTGGACATTCAAAGAGAATGAAATGCTCTTCATAGCAACCAGCTCTTAAAAGATGTGACTATCACTTAAAGCCTATCATATTTTTCTTGCACCTACAAGAAAATTAGCAATAAGGTAGTTTCTGCAAATGTTTATCTCGATTAACATGAAGTAAATGGAGAATAAGTATTTGTGAAAATATTTTGTACAAGAGTAGAGAAAGTCATGTGAGTGTAACATATAAGAATTTTTTTTAGTAAAAACGCGTATCTCCGGATCAATCGTGATATCGAAAGTTATACTTTTATTTTCCTGTCAGCATGACTACACAACTGAACAAGCTGCTGCAGGTCTGTATTTAAAGACAGATTTGTGATGTAGAACTTATAGGCTTTTGTATAGATTCTAAAAATGCCCAAATATGTGGTAAAACAAGGACAAATGTCTTTTACAGCTTTTTCTGTAACAGAAATTCTATAAGAGCTCCGAAAATGAAGTTATTTTTTAAATTAAATCTACGAAATATGATCATGTAACTAGAACAGGAGTTTTTAGTCCCAAAATTATGTTTATTAAAGCGCAATTACTTTTGTAGCGCAACGAGTCTTAATTCATATAGCTTTTGAAGAACATAGCATAGACGAAACCGAAAGCGTTGCTGCGCTAATCCGGCGTTGAACATTTAGAAAGCAGGCCTTGAGCTTTTCCAGGTTTTCTTTGTTTGCAAAACGAGGCACCTGAGCATTTCATTTCTCTCTCTCTCTCTCTCTCTCTCTCTCTCTCTCTCTCTCTCTGGTTATGGTAACGGTATAACGGAAATAAAATTGGAGGGGTTAGGGGAAAAGAAAATTATACACGTGAGGGATTTCTGGCAAAGATCTATCTTGTCCCTCTTTGATCTAACGAACGTCCAACAGAAAGGAATGTGCTCATATACCATCCCCTTTGCGAAAACCAAAGGGTGAAATGTGATAGAAATGCGTGTACTTAAGTCATCTGTGTGAAACCTTAGGACTCAGCAGGTCCTTGTGGGTCTTTTGAGTACAGATTCAAAGCATCATTATTATTATTATTATTATTATTATTATTATTATTATTATTATAGAAAAAGTACGTTTTAGAAAGACCCTGGAGCTGATAAATTAGCTCTTAAGTGAAAAATAACAAAATACAAGTAATGAAACCACCAACTCTAAAAATAAAATTAACTAATTTAATTGCTAAAACAGTGGCAAAAACAATAAAGGGTAAAAGTAACGACTAATGCCCTATGGTTGGCTGCATAAGTCGCTAACAGTATTCGGTTTTTAAACGCAGTTCAGAAAAAATCTTATTTGCTCTGTTACACTGAGGGAGATGGCTCTGCGGTAATGTGTGAGGCTCGCATTCGGGAAGTGCCGGGTTCGATTCTCGGGGACTTCCCACTCTGACCATGTGTTTTCCGTAGATTCCCGGGTCAGTAGGCGAATTCTGGGGTGGTTCCCCTTCCACTACGACCTTCCAGTCCGTCATTTCCTATACCCATCATCATCATCCGTTTCAGGATTGAAGACTCAGGCGACAGTGTTCGGCGTATTGCGGCTGGTCGGTGGTGGTGTCTTTGTGAAGGTTTCTTCCTGCCGTTGGTCGGACTGCTCCCGAAGCAGGCTCTCCTTAAGGGGATGCTCAATGGCCATGATCCTATACTTAAACTGTATTCACTCTTAGATTGATCTGCGTCAAAACAAAGCCACGTGACCAGTGCACCGTGCTACGACACGGTAGCAATGCACGCAGGACAGTATTCCCATGCTATAATCTAAATTTTAGATCCGAGTATGCGCAGAATACTGTTTACAGCGTGAAACCCGCACTTTCTGTTTAGTATCATAGAGGACGACGAATTTGCTCTTGCATCTTCACCGACTATGCATAAGCGGGCAAACCATCGATTAGAGGTGAAAAAAGACAATAGTGTTGAATGTTTATTATAAATTATGTGTAAAATATCCAACACTTACGGTGATAGAACTGATGAAACTAACTTCTGAGTTCACCGGTGTTTCAAGTACAAGTATAAACAGTGCTCGTAAAGAAAAATCTGAAACAGGAAAAGTGTTATACCCGGGAAAAAAAGAAAGAGTGTCAAGATGCAAGAATGTAACGATTTTGTGAAGAATCCAATTTGCGTAACAGTGTACAAATTCGTTTTTTAAAACTGAGCCTCCAACACTTGATAAAGTGCGCTTCCAGAGAGCAAATAAATGTAAGTAGTCGCATATATTTACTTTTGTTTTCGCTGTTTCTTTTAAAATTAACTATTATTGTATGTGCAAACTTTTATTTTGTTGTAACTGTCAATCTTATCTGCTTTAACTCCTAACAAAATATGCTAGTTACCGTTTAAGTTATCCGAATAAGGGCTCTGTTCTTTTTACATTAGTGTCGCGTGCACTCGCCACAAATGGTCGTAAAAATATGACAGTATTACTGACGCGAATGGCGGAAGGATACATTATAATGGTGCACTAGCCACCTGAGTTTTGTTTTGGCGCGGATCAACCTAAGAATGAATAGAGTTTAGGTCGAAAAATCCGTACCCGCGTAGCAAAACCATGCGCGCACTCTGAGCTGAGAACCGGAACACCTTGCTCCTACACATTGCACCGCATTGCAGAACTTTTAAGTGCTTATTAAAATAAATTTATTTTGCACTTTTAGCTGGATCTAATTCTTAAAAATTATGTTTTACATCCATAAGACTTTCTCTACTCACTCTTCCAGCAACTATTCTTATAAAAGATTGTTGTTCTAGTTAATGCATATAAGTCTTCATTACTCATTGACACATTTCGTTGTAGGAATAAGTAGAGTAGTATGCTAAAGCGATAGTCAAATCTTTTCAAAGTCAGTCACTATGTGTTGGCCTTGGTATTCTGTTCTCTTTGCATGAACACGAAAGCAAGCAAGCAAGCAAGCAAGAAAGAAAAGAACAGCGATTTGCAGTTCAGAGAAGTATAAAGCATATGAGAATTCAAAGTAGTAACAAAGAATATCTCGAAAATTGTTATCGCCACAAACATTTAGGACATAAATTGTGTGCTTTAACGGGATCTAGGTGTATTTTTTGTGTAGAACATTTTTTTCTACCTCTTACTGTTTACTTATTATACATATACCGTGAGCTTTTGGTAATCACAAATGTATTAAATATATAGGCATTTTAACTAAAATGCTAAAATTATTCTTAAATGTAAATAAAAATTCATAAAATTATTTATATATATCAAAGAAAAAACTAAATCATTTAAGTTACTATAAAGATATATAATTCCAAATTAGAAAGGACTTCACTGGCTATTCCCAGAAAATTCAAGATATGTTTTATTTGTCATGAAAATAGCTTAAACAAATGGTATTTTAATCACAATCTTTAGAGCCATTTTTGAAAAAATAAAAAATTTCGAAAAATGTTTCATGCAACGGGTAGTTTGGAGTGGGCGGGGTTCTTAAAAATCTTCTTGTGGCATCCTGGAAGGCCCTAAACTGAAATATCAAGTTTCGGATTTAACTGGGGTTTAGCTTTTGAATCACACTTCACACAACGGACTTCTAAAAATGCTTTTTTTGGGGTTCAGGAGGGTTCGAAACTTGTATTTCCAGTTAAATCTCGACATCGAATTTTTGGATGGAATACAATAGGTACCATTGTGTAAGCATATTATGATGCCACCATTTACAATACTTCCTACTTACTGTAAGTACGTAGAAGCGAAAGTAAAAATTTAGTAAACCTCCTATTTGTAACGTCAACTCCTTAACAGGATAGGTGTTGTTGGACGATGAATAAGATTGATGTGCTGTTGAACTCAAGATTCCTAAGTCTGAGTGTTAATGATTGAGGTAAAGCTGTGAATAAAAGCCTCAGTCTGGGATTCAAATTCGTGCCTGCAATGGTAAAGGGAAGGATATCTCGACACCACCACGGGGTAAATACGTAAGATCTACGAGGATGCTCCCAGAAATATTTTAGATACTTAATCGTGAAGCATTTTATATGTTCAATCTACTTACATAAACATCGTTCAGAATCTGGCCTTGGATTTCAATGACTGCTTCGCAACGTTGCAGCAACCCTTGGATGCGTTTGCTTCTTCTTTGAGGTTTAAAACTTGGATAGGGTCACAGTAGGGTCACGAGCATAAGATCACTTAACGATGCAGACCCTGAAGTGAATTTTTTTCAGCTGAGGAAAATGCCATAATCAATTTGACTCATGTCCCAAATGGTATAGGATGGGAGAGGGAGTATCTTCCAGATTGAAAACGATATACATGCCTCATTACACTCTGTCTTATATTATGTGGGGAAGCAGGACACACAACATGGAGTTTTGTGCGGAATTACTGACGTAAAATTGCTAGTAGTGTAGGAACACATTCATTTACAATATGCCTTTGATAATCATACGGCTCCGGTCTTCTGGGGTATTGATTTCCTTCTGTACCTGATGCAGCTTTCAAGAAAACGTTTAGGGCATCAAGAAATAATGCTATTTATCTACAATGGACTCGCCACACACTGTACCAAGGATTCATAACGTTCTGTTGTCGTACGTGTACATTTTCAAGATAGTGAAAGTGAAAACTTAACATGATCTAACGATTTCCTCGTCTATTTCAATAGCTTCTGGATAATAACTTTTTTAACAGTTAAGTTAAACAGCCACAAACTTGTTCACATTAATTCACTCCAGTAACTCAATAATCACGCATCTTCCTGGAGACGAGAGAAAAGAAAGCAAACGCAGAGTGAGTGATTTCCTTGATCTGTCCTTATCGGCAGAAATCTCATAGGACGACCGTTTAGTTCCTTTTATTTCCGAGCTGTGAATATTTTAATGCATTGCTTCATTGGTATGCTTTGTAGGTGCCTCGAGAATTGCGGTTTCTTAACTAGTTCAGCTGTCAGGACAGGAGAAGATACGTCACAGGGTAAAAAAATAGTGAGAGGTGTAAAACAGAGATGCTCACGCACTCTTTTTACTTTCTCTACTACGTATAGTAAGTAGGGGAAGTATTGCATTCCACCCAAAAATTCGATACCGAGATTTCACCGGAACTACAGGTTTTGAGACTCCCTGAATCCAAAAAAAACATTTTTGGAAACATGTCCGTGTGTGTGTCTGTGTGTCTGTGAACAGCATAACTCAGAAACGAACAGTCGGATAAACACCAAACTTAGTATTTAGGTTCAGTATCTTCCAGAGATTCGACACGAAGGTTTTTCAAGAAAATGCCCCCACCCCAGAGTACCCTTTACATGGAACATTTTTCGAAAATTTTAATTTTCTCAAAAATGGCTCTAACGATTTTGATTAAAATATCATATGTTTAAGGTATTTTTATGACAAATGAAATGCATATCTCGAATGTTCTGGGAATGTCACCAAAAGTGTTCTTCATTCTGAACGACTTTTACATAACTGGTAAACCATAAGAGATAGACAAAATTTTACTGCACAAAAAATGTAGATCGCGTTAAAATACACAATTTATGTCATATACAGTTTTTTTGTTGACTGAACCGTTTTCGAGATATTGCTTGTTATTCCCTTAAATTTTCCAATACTTATACTTTTTCTCAAATTCGTTATTCATTTTTACTTTCTCTACTACGTATAGTAAGTAGGGGAAGTATTGCATTCCACCCAAAAATTCGATACCGAGATTTCACCGGAAATACATGTTTTGAGACCTCCTGAATCCAAAAAAAGCATTTTTGGAAACATGTCCGTGTGTGTGTCTGTGTGTGTGTGTGTCTGTGTGTGTGTGTGTGTGTGTCTGTGTGTGTGTGTGTGTCTGTGTGTCTGTGAACAGCATAACTCAAAAACGAACAGTGGGATAAACACCAAACTTGGTATTTAGGTTCAGTATCTTCCAGAGATGCGACACGAAGGTTTTAAAGAAAATCCCCCCACTCCAGACTACCCTTTACATGGAACATTTTTCGAAAATTTTAATTTTCTCAAAAATGGCTCTAACGATTTTTATGAAAATGTCATATGTTTAAGATAATGTCATGAGAAATGAAATGTATATCTCGAATTTTCTGGGAATGTCTCCAAAAGTATTCTTCATTGTGAACGACTTTTGTATAACTAGTAAACCGTAAGAGATAGACAGAATTTTACTACACAAAAAATGTAGATCGCGTTAAAATACACAACTTATGTCATATACATTTCTTTTGTAGAGTGAACCGTTTTCGAGATATTGCGTGTTATTTCCTTAAATTTTCCAATACTTATACTTTTTCTCAAATTCGTTATTCATTTTTTTTATGTCCTGGACATGCAAAGAGAATGGAATGCGCCACATAGCAACCAGCGTTAAAATATTTGACTATCGCTTAAAAGCTACCATATTCCCCTTGCATCTACATGAATATAACCAATGAGATTGACATCTCGATATCTCGATTAACATGAAGCATATGGAGAATAAGCGTTTGTAAAAGTAGTTTGTACAAGAGTAGAGAAAGTCGTGTGAGTGTAACACATCAGATTTTTTTATCTCCTGGACATGCAAAGAGAATGGAATGCGCCACATAGTAACCAGCGTTAAAATGTTTGACTATACCTTAAAGCCTACCATATTCATCTACAAGAAAATTACCAATAAGATTAACATCTCGATTAACATGAA
The DNA here is from genome assembly GCA_030765065.1 of Deroplatys truncata. Taxonomy (NCBI): domain Eukaryota; kingdom Metazoa; phylum Arthropoda; class Insecta; order Mantodea; family Mantidae; genus Deroplatys; species Deroplatys truncata. The sequence continues at coordinate 117,134,088 of CM060980.1, forward strand.
GCATGTGGAGAATATGCGTTTGTAAAAATAGTTTGTACAAGAGTAGAGAAAGTCATGTGAGTGTAACTCATCAGATTTTTTCAACATGTGTATGTAAACGTTGGTGAGAAGTTGCTTCCAGAACAAGGCAACACTTGTAGCAGGAGGAATGAAAATCATTTGCACAAAGTTTGCTGACACTGACACTGCCAGCGTAAACAGCGTGGTACAGGATAAGAACTGTGCAAATAGGAAAAGGCGACGGTTTTTGAAAGAATAGCAAAGAGTATGCATTTTCAAACATGATATGAGATCGAGATATTGGAGCTGCGAACATTAGATACTTGAGATGTGCCATCAGCAGTGACATGAGCTGTTGTCAGTCAAACACAGGATAACAATGACAAAAAAAAACAAGCTTTTAACAGACCTAAACCTGTGGACCCCTGAAGAAAGAAGTCATCGGTGAAGTCATTGTGCGACAATAGGAAAATGATTGGATGCACTGGAGATGTGGATTTGGGGAAGATTGGGCTGCACAAAATGGATGAAGGAGATAATTAGTGATGAGAGAGAATACTAGGATAAGTAACTGATACACAGAGTCGAAGGGAAGTGGGAAAGAGGAAAGAATGGAGGGTGCTGGACCTGACCTTGGGAAGAAAGCCATAAAGGATTGGAAACAAAAACGTATATACTGTTTCTTTAAAGTATTATATCTGAAATAACGTTACACCTAGTTAAGTGCATGTTCAAAACTTTTAAGGACAGAAAGGAGATACGAATACCGACAAGCTAATCACAGTTGCAGGTAGGTGGCAGTGGTAGTAATCACTAGGGTTACAGTGATTATTCATTTTAATCTCAAGTTGCTGGTAAGCAAAGGCTTTATTGCCACTTTTACGAGGGACATAAAAAGACGGGTAAAAAAATGCGATGTTAGAAAATTGCCACCCTGTGAAACCTACCTTCTGAGCAATTTTTAAACTCTTCAGCGGAGAGAAAGAAACAAAAAAGAAGGAAAAGGAATTTGGCGAGTTCATGGCCATGCTGGGGAGACAAATTATGTGAGAGGAAGCAAAAAAAGAAATTTCGGATCCGAGAGGGCAGGAGAAAGGCAGAAGAGGGTAGCGCGAAAGTAGGTTACACCTGCGTCTTTGTTTGAAGAGGGTAGGTCAGGTCTATGTATCTAGTGCCCTGCTACACATTCGCATTCACACAGCATCCTCTGTCTTCGCATCGGTGCTATATGTTGTCAAACTGCATACCTAAAGTAAAGCTGACAACCTCATGTACAATAGAGTAAATTAGCTCATACTATTAGTCTTTTAAATGATGCAACAATACAGAAATCATGTCTATAGAATTCATATTTGAGATGAAAATAACAGCAAGACTTGTCATTTTAGGATTAGAACTGAAATACATTTTTGTTGCCATATATGTAAAATAACATTTGAAATATTTATCTGTACGTAGTGTCAAAACAGTTATTTTCAATATATTTTTGAGGAATGCTGCTGAAGCTATTTCCAGCGTTTACGGATCTTTTTATAAACATTTTATTATTTTTATCCGTACATGCAGAATTTCTATAAGATTTAGGATTGTTGTTTTCCCTTCCAGCAAAAATAACTGAATCGCACCACGAATTCCAAGCTTATCCATTTCCCACTGTTAGCTTGTGTTTAAGTAACTGCTTAAATAATGAATTAACATCTGAATAATTTAAAATAATTTAAAAATTTTTAATCATAAATTTTAACATAATCTAAGGATTAATGATTTGTTTATATTGTATACAAATTTACACCGTAGCACCGATTTCCACCCAATTTTATGCAGGTATTCCTTGATATAAGGTGAAAAGGCTAACTTGGAATTTGATATTTTGTCCCCCATCGTTCTTCTATTTCTGCTTCTGCTCTCTCTCTCTCTCGTGCGTGTGTATATGTGTGTGTGTTTGTGCGTGCGTGCGCGCGTGTGTATGTCGTTAAGAATGAAAAGCAAAGCTATCTCAATGAGATTAAACAAAATCTGCAGTTGAAAAACAATCCCAGTACTTTTTCTTCTTCTTCTTCTTTTACTCCTCTCTTTTTCCATTAAGAGTGAGCGAAAGCAAAGCCATCTGTTACCATCTTAAATCAATGCACCTGTGTAACACATTAAATTTGTCAGTTCTCATCCCATCAGACTGAAATTATAATCACAGTATGATTGTATGCAGTATATACACTGTACCAAGTTTGGTGCTCATATGGTCCTTGGTTTGAAGGATACAATTTTTTTTTATTTGAAAATTTGTAGGTAAATTTTTACAAGTTTAAAATGTCCCACTTGATGAACCGTTTGGAAAAATTTAATAAAACTTAAATTCTGTGTTAAAAGCAACACTATAAAGACACTCACAGCAATGTATTTGGCAGACCTTTAAACTGAAAATAAAGAATTAGTAAATTTTTATGTGCAAGCTAAAATTTTAATTTTCTTACAATTTTATTTTATTTTTTTGTCTTCTTACTGACAATAAATATGTATAAAAGGGGTTTTGGGGTTATTTATTATGTATTTTTATACTAACTCTGAAAGGTTTAAGGAATTTGGTAGAAAACTTCACCGCATGGAACAGTTTGTACAAATGCTGTAAAAATTGTCTTTGAGAAAATAAGCTTTAAACATTTAGTCAGCTAGCTCTTGAACATTTTTCAAATTTACCTGGGTTAAAACTGCCAAGCTGCATACAATGGACCCTCTGCTGCCCTCTTCTTCTGTTCTGCTGAAAGTTTTTCCAGCTTTAGCCTCCTGCGAGCAGTTATAGCACGCTTCTGTCCTATTGAATGCACACATGCTTATCTCTCATGACTGATTTTTTGCCAGAGTCAGTCAAACCAACACCAGTCACATTTCCTTTTAGTTTCTCTGATGCCTCACATCCCATATTAAATTGACCTATGGCCAAAGTAACTGCAGCTTCCAGTTTCTTCTTTGATACAAAAGTATCTTAGGCCATTTTGACCAAATCACGGAATGCAAGCATTCACTTGTATTTTGGGTTTTACTTGAAATGTATCTGCTCAACAGTTCAATGGAAGTTAAACGTTTGTAGATAGGCATGATTTTGTGAAGCACTTCTTTTGTAAGTGTTGTTGTCATTGTTTTAGTGTCGTGCTTTGGTGGTTTTTCTCCTTTAGCAAGAGCCCGATTGAGAAAACATCATGAATTCTCACCGCCTGGACATCTGAAGTGCATGGGGAGCTTCATCAGTAGAAGTGTAGTGATATAAGGTTGGAAAAATAGCACTTTCATGTTGTCCACATTAGGAGCATTGTCTTTAATAGCTTTGTGGTAATAATTTCATAGTTTCACTATTATATCTTCCTTCAGGCTGCCAGCTTTTTTCTTCCTAAAGTCACTCCTTTTGTTCGCCATTCAGTTACTCCATTTTCCAGCCCAGTACGCAGTCGCTTTGCCACATGATTAATGCATTCTTCTTTCCCTAGGGAAACTTCTGTCCTTAACCATTTAATTCCTAATGCGCTTAAATGTCTTTGCATCCCCATCTAACAGTACAGTGTTGTACCGCATCTTAGATTTGTTTATGGACCGCTTCCAATGAATTTCAAATTCTTTGGTCTTTTTGTCGAATGATTTTCCTTTTTGTGTACACACTCCGCAGAGTTTTGAAAGAATTTCAAAATTCAATACAATCCCTGTTAGCATGTCTATAATAATTCCAATCCCATAGAGGGAAACATAGCTTCGCTTTTGCCACATGCCGTCATATGACACACTTATGCCAATAATATCTTGCTCCTCGAGCTCAGGGTTTACGTATACCTATATAGGCCTTTTGCACTGCGTCACGTGTCTGACTCATCACTTCCGCTCTTATTATTTTGTTTTCCTCTACTAATTTATGAAGGTGAACGTTGTAGCTACTTGTACTCAAAACTGTCAAACCTATGACAAGATGGAATTATTCCAAAGCAGAATGGCCTTTACCTATGGCTAAAAAGTTATTTACCATACTCCGATTCACGTGGAAGGGAGGTCGAGAGGAAGAATCACATGACACACGAGGGCTAGTAAAAAAGGAAACATCTTCTTTACAACTATTACATTTTCTTAGAAGTTTTTCAGCATAACCCATTACTTGCTTACTATAAACAAATTGTCAGCTCTACATTCACCACATATAGTGCCTTCGAAAATTTCATCCTACACATTCTTGTGTACTATTGCAAATTCAGTACCAACCTTTTATTCTGTAGCCTGAATGTTAAAGAAGGAAAGTTTTGTTTCACTAGTTGAAGATGAAGATAGCTGAACTTCCTCTGTATTTGAAGCAGAGGGCTGGAAATCTGCTGCAGTCGAAGTAGAGGGCCTGTGTTCATCTTCTGGTTTTTGCAAAGAAGCACTGTCACATTTACTTTTTAATTTTTTTGCAAGTCTAAGTTATGCCATACGTTTTGTAGCTCTCCTACAGATTTAGGGCGATTGTCATTTATTCGCTGCATAGCTATAACTTATAATACCGAAAATCCACTAATATTTACAAAAATATGTACCAACAATTAGAGCCTCACATCCACACTTTCCTATGTTGGGTTATATTACTCACCCAGGTAGTTATTTCTAAGCTACGAAATATACAGTGTGGACCATTTAAGTTGAAACTGTACAATATCTCCAAAACTAAGCGTTGTAGAAAGACATGTCTTTAATAAAAGCTGCTTGATATTATGGGGGAAATAAATGCCATTAGTCGTGTTTTGTTTCGAGGACGTTCTGACAGTCATTTTAGGGTCAATTTATTTTTTTAAAATGTGAACCTACAATTAAGGTCAAATTAACCCTAAAATGGCCATCACAGCGTCCCGAAAAAAAAACATTAATGGCATTTACTTTCCCCCACAATATCAAGAAATTTTTATTAAAGACATTTCTTTTCTACAACGCTTAGTTTTAGAGATATTGTACAATTTCATCTTAAATTATCCAACCTGTATATAATCACTGCTAAAATAACTCCTAAGCTATATGAATTAAGTGCCGTAGAATTACATAATATTGATAATCATTTGCTTGTAACTTCAGTAACACAATAACTTGAGAGCACAGATGAAAGTATTCCAATCCTTTGTTGTTATTTGGTTTGGTGGAAACATCGCCTTCATCTGTTTACAGAGGTATCAACACAAACTTGGTGACTTTAAAATACACTATAAATCACTAGGCGCTAAATTCAATCACAGTACTTTGAAATTATCGAAACTATAGCAGATAAAACTTATGCCAAGGCAATTAAAGGACCACACGCCCCTGCACGAGGACATTTAAACATCACATGCCCCATTTAAAGAGCCATAACGAGAAAAATCAAAATGAAATATGATAGTTCAAACAGTAAACTCTCTAAAAACAACAAAAACCGAAAAAGTGACATTTCAACATTTTTGGTCAATTTTCACACGTGCTTTGCCTTAATAAGCTAACAGATGGAGAAAAGACCTCCGACAAACGACAGCTCCTTCTTCTTCTCATATTTTAATGCTCGTTAATACCCTAATAGTAGTTTTATTGCCGGTTGTCAAATTATCGCATATAAGTATGTTGGGCGCAGAGAGAAGAAAAGGGAAGAGTGAGAGCACGTGAGGGTGTAAAAAGTAGAGGGAGATAGAGGGAGGGATGGAGAGGGGAAAGAAAGGGAGAATGAGAGAGTGAGAAAGCATGTTTGTCAAAAAGAGAGAGGGAAGAGGGAAGGAGAGGGATAATAAAGTCCGTATTTGATACAAAAACCCGAGAAGAGCTGCGAGTTGTGCTAGGTGTTTTTTTTTTGAGGGGGGGGAATAGGTTAGGATTAATCGTGGCTTTGGATAGGAGAAGTAAGGAAGGGTATTGGGGTTCCGCTGTTGCACCCCCGTTAGTGCGCGGTAGGATAGCTGCCAACGTATTGCGCTGGCAGTGGAGTCAAGGAATGTCCGGGTGACGACCATGACCGAGACCCTGGTCGCCACACACGGGGAGGTTCGTGAAAGGAGTAGGAAGGGATTAAGGCGTGGTTTTCTTTATTGTGTTAACGGTGGTTGCTGCTGTTTCTGTTGCGGTGGCTCGGATAGTATTCATCAGGGTTGTGACTTATGTATGTTTCGAAGAAACGTAGGTTTCGTCGGGCGCGAGCACCCCGTGGAGAGAGCTGCGGAGATTCGGCTGGTGCTGTAGGTGAAGACTGTGTTGATGTAGACTCTGTGAAGTTGTCCTGATGCTCCTAGTAGCTCGTGTAGTTGATGGACACGCTCCTGCAGCGATTGGAGGAGCATGTGCAGCTGGTTGAACTCAGTAGTGAATGTTGTCATCTGGTCACGTAACCCCTGGATGGAGGCGTCGATGCTGTCCAGGCGTCGCAGACGGGTATCTGTGTTTTCTTCTGCGATAGTGCGGACTTCTTCGGCGACGTCTCCGAGGCGGCCGCCTATCGTCAGGACCTTAGAGTGCAGGTCCTGGACGGCCTCCCGGAGGCGCTCCTCGGAAGTGTGGTGAGGCAGTGTAGGCTGTTCAGGTGCTATTGGATGCTAGTGAAGTGGCCCAAAGCTGTGGACTGCCGGTGGTGGAGCTGGTGGCGCTGCAGTAGCTGGCGGTGTGGTCCTCGGCGGACGAGGATATCTTGGGCACTGTGCCTGACCCGTATAGTGGCCGAAGCCATTACAGGTGGCACAGTACCGACGTCGTCGTCGAAGGTCATGGCCTCTGCAATCGGCGGTGAGACTAGGTGAGCCGCAGTAGTGGCAACGCGGTGTGGCGGTGCAGAGGTGAGCCGCATGGCCGTAGGTGCAGCAGCGGCGACATGGCTGATGGCTTTCTGCTCGGCTAGCCTCAAGTCGGAGACCCGCCCTAATAAGGGCAGGCCCGAGCTCAAGGCTGCTTCGCAGTCGGCCGTGTCAGCCATTGCCAGGCGGACGAGTGATGTTGGGCCCCGGGACGAAGCGATGCGATTGGCCTTCAAGGCTGAAGGCCAGTGGTGCCGAGCGGCGGCGAGAATGAACCTTGTTGGCAGGTCCCGGGGGACTCCGAGGACCACAACACTGGATCTGTGTGGGTGCGCTGGGTGCAAAGGTGGCGGTGCAGTTGATGTCGCTGGCGCTGGCTGCGGCTGGAAGTGCTGCGTCGTGCTGAATTTTAGAGGTGGTTGTGTGTGCTGGTGGCGATGTTGTCATCAGAGGTGCTGGTTCTCCTTGTCGTTGCTGTGTGGCGGTGTCCGAGGCGAAGGAAGGCCCGGCCGCCGGCGGTGGTGTCGCAACTCTGACGGCAGGTGCCGGCAGAGCGGCGGCGGCAATCAGCGGTGGTGCGGCAGCCTTCAAGGCAAATGCTGGATGAGCTTCCGGCGGTGGTGAGGTAGCCTTCAAGGCAGGTGCCGGTAGAGCAGCCTGCTTTTTGGCGGTGGCGGCCGCGGTGGTGTGGCAGCCTTCAAGGCGGTTGGCGGCAATGAGGCCGGCGGTTCAGCGGTGACGGAGACAGAGGAAGCGGTTGGAATCGGCGGTTTGGCGGTTGAGTACTCGGTGGGTACCGAGGTGGCAGCGGAGATTCCTTCCGGCGTCTTCCCCTTAAGGCGGTGATGCTTCTTTCTCCCCATCTCTCAAGCAACCTGTGCTAGGTGATACATATTAGTAAAAAGCAAATTTTTTTGACCCCTACAAAGATGTCGGTGTTCTCTCTATAAGTATGCAAACCGGTTTACTTAGCAAACCATCCTTGTAAGTCGCAGTCCCGAATATCGATTTTTTGCCAGAGTCCCGAAAACTATCGGAATTTCATATGCTTGAATTATTATTGCGCATACAGAAATAAAAAAAACCATAAGGATGTCGTCAAAATGCAAGTGGTGTCAGGGAGAAATTAAGAAATATGTGTGAAAACTTTGGCGATCATGCAGATAAATATAAACGTTGACCAGATGTATGTAATTGTTGGCAGCCAGTCGTAATGAGACGTGTTCAGTGGCGGCTGGTGCCTAAAATGACAGGCGATTCACTACATTTACTACATTATGCTATTTAGCTTTCCAAATAATTTGATTTTCTAAATTAATTAAAATATTTTTGTAGTTCTAAAATTATCTTAAGTAAGCCTGACGACGTTCGTGGTGTTGAATCTCCTGTAGAGGTATATTTATAGAGAAGCTCCATCCTCCTTTCCTTTTTGTGGCGAATCTGTCTATGGTTCTCTCGTTGAAATCTGGAAGCCTGTGGGTCATGGCAAGGGCAGACAGCCTACCTTCATCCATGGTGTTTCTAAGAAACGTTTTGGTCCGCGATAAAGTGGAGAAACACCTCTCTGCTTCAGACGTTGTCATTGAAGTAGTAGCTACTAATTTCAACAATTTCATAATCTCACCAAAGGGTTCTTGCGGGTTATTTTCAATTAAAAACTTCAGAAGGGCTATTGCACTTTTCATTTCTTTAAAATCATTTCGAGAATAAATGATCTGTACTTTTGTTTTTACCTTGGCTGTATTTAAAAATGGATAGGACTGCAAAACAACGGAGAGCATTTTTTCAGGAAATTTATTTTTCAGTGAAGGGAAGAAGTGCTGATCAAGTAAATTAAAGGCCAATAAGTGGCTGGAGAATTCAAACCTTTGATTGCTCTGCTGAATTATTATGTCAAATATTTCCTTTGTTGCTACATTCCTTGTTATATACCTAACCTCGCATCTTCTTTTTGCTACATTTGGTTCTTCCTCGACTACGATATTATCAATGTTGTCTATAATTTTCAAAGCTTCATTTTCGAATGATGCTATTACTTGCTTTATTGAGATGGAATCAATGGTGTGCTTTTGTAATTGGCTGTAGAGTATATCCACGTGGGGCATTATTTTCTAAAATACCTCTAACGAAAAGGAAAATTTTGGCTGTTGCAGTTTCAACCTTAGGCCATATGCTTGATTCGCAGTTGTCGTCTGATTGCTGGTATCCTCTATTTGTTGGACACATTCTGGAATGGCCTCTTTAATCTCATTAACTGTAAGAACTGTACTCGCTTTAAAGTTCCATCTTGTGGCTGACCCCTGACGAACCCTTTATTTCACAATTGCATCTAGAATAGCCACTCTTTGAGGTGAATGAGAGAAGAATTTTGGTACTCCTGCAATAGTACTGAAACACAGTTTTACTTGTTTATTTTGACTTGCAGCTTGGGCAACAATTAAGTTCAGTTAGCGTGCATAACAATGCACATAATACGCAAAATGATACTCTTCTCTTACAATTGTTTGGGCCCCTGCATGTTGGCCGCTCATGAGCCCAGCACTATCATAGCTTTGAGATGTTACCTTTTCTTTCTGTTCTTGGACATTAGTGAGAACATTTTTAATGGAAGCTTCGTTATCATGTAGATTTAAAATCTTTCAACAGGCTCCCCAGTAGATAATAGGTAACAACATACTACAACCAACTGAAATTTAGAAGATGCATCAGAAGTTTCATCTGCTATCAGACACAAAACCTGTCTTAGCTATTACAGCATTAATTTCTTTATGACACACATGTAACATACAAATTATTTTGTATATCCTTCGATGTACCCTTAAAGACTGTAGCATTATTCATGTGCTCTTTTACAACTGCATCTAAAGCTGAAGTGAAATTTATTAGCCCTCTGAATATTCCAGGATTATTAGATTCTGCTGTTTCATCATGCCCACATAAGGCAAGTTCAAACTCACCACAGAACTGTATGCAATCAATTGTCTTGGAAAGAACATAGCAATTTTTCCTTACGTTGTCATTGTGTCTTTCTATATTCTGTCTGAAAGCTGAGCTAAGCTGTTCCTAATTTCTGTTTTTCCAAGGACTGGTATATTTAAGCATTCTTATATGCAGTAGATTCCTCACGCTGCTTAACTTTCTGTGTTAGATAATTTAGATCTGACACGCCAGTGCATGTCCAGCTTGTATCTTTACCCTTAGCAACCAGTAAGCACGGAAAAAAGCTTATTTATAGAAATGCAGTCGCAAACCCAACTATTTCTTTTATATAAGACGACCTGCAAAATGTCTTACCTCGGCTGTTTGCGCTTGTTTTAATTCGAGCTGAGGTATCAGCCTGCCAAGCTTCTTATTTTACACTTCTCTTCCAAGCTTAAACCTGAGAAGTTTATTTGCAAAAGATATTGAACGCTATTCATTGTTCTTTGAAAACAAACTCTAAGAACAGATGAATATGCATGCATATGAACACTAAAACATAAGTAAATAACCGAATTCACAGTTAACGATTGTAAGAAAATCATTCCATTACAATGAAAACACGTGTAATTTGCTCCGGCTGTGGGCTTTCAGTTCGGATCAATTCGTGCGGTTCCGCCATAGTCCGACTCAGTTGAGCTGGTTATTCCACCGCTCAAATTCACATATTCCTAGCTACGTTTCCCCTTGTCCCTCATTGCCGAAGGAACATCTAAAGCTTACATACTCTCGGAGGTTCCGAAGAGAAATTGAACCTTGGCAATGCCTGGGGAATGCTTTGGCATGTATGCGTGCTATCTCAACGACTTAAGCTTTCCATACGATAAAAATGCATTGAAAATGAAGGTAAAATTATTTAATAGGAGAAATAAGCGAAGAATGATTATGCAAATTACAAATGTAATCAACAAACAATCAACATTTTCCGGACGTTCAATAAACCACTGAACACAGGATGCGCTGCCTCTGGTCGTATTTCATTATTGCCTCATATCTCTGTAATCTCTGCATATCATAGCCCTTCTGTGAGTGACTGGAAATTTAAAAACAAATAATAAGTTTCAAAAATTGCTTCTTTTATATAGTTCTCACAAAAAAAACACAAAACAAAACAAAAACAAGACGAATTAAAATAAGCGTCCATCATACTTTTGGGACATTTTAGGCAGTATAATGCACATTAAGTAAACCCGTTCATGGTTCCTAAACATTTGCAAGTATTTTCCATGTTCTCATAATAGAAATACACAGAAATTTATCTTAAAATTCGAGTTCCATTCATAACTACTTCCATTAAATCAGTTCCAAACTCAAAATCCAGTACACTTGGCTCGAGGTAGAGGGTATCTTTTAAAAACTCTGAAATTCAGTTGGGCAAAGTTCAACGAAAAACTATGTGTGTTTATCATCACTGATAAACTGGATCTACCATCAGTCAATTTTAATTTATCTTTATTCATGGCGGCCATAGAAACCAATTCCATGCCAACCCGCTAAATTTGTTAATAACCTTGTTAATAATCTCCTAACCAATTCCATTACTTTTTCAAGGCTTTAGTACATTTCATGATCAACGCTATTACTACATGTTAAAATATAGGCGATATTCATATAGGATTACAAGGCTAAGACAAAAACAAGAAGAAGCAGGCACAGAAATAGTGAATAAGGATCGAAAAGCCCAAATCTTTTAGGTACAAGGAAGATAGTTTGCCGGATTGCAAAACAAAACTAAAGGTCGTTTTATTCAGATTACAATAATGTTCCTGAAGTTAGTAAATTACCTTGTAAAGAATGTACGTTTCAGTAGAAGTCCCGAGAAAATGAATGAATTACACGGAACCTCCAGCCTTTCTTACCCACAATGAAATTGACAACTCCCTCCCTCTCCTAAAATACGTGTTTTTAGATAGGGTCAATTCCACCCTTTCATGCCTCAATAGCTGTTACTGACAGATGTAATCGTGTCGACAATGCTGTCACTGTGATAATTAAAGTTTATACTTAGGTTTCCATAAATCGAGAACGGTATCCAGAACGGCAAGATGAAAGCGAAAGACTTGAGCGTTTATGACTTTTAATTCACAACGGACTGTCGATTAGTGTATGGATAACGTGCAAAATCGATTTTGCGCATTCGGATGTTTAAAACCGATTAATGATGTTCTCCCCTTCTGAATACAAGTATACCAAATTTGAAATTCAATGAGGTACATATTTTTAGAAACCGATATTGTTACTATTCGTTATTCTTAAACTAAATGAATTTATGGACAACATGAACACTACTTGAGAAAGCGAGAAGGCTCCACGGTTCACATCCCGACAGGATCGTTCTCCCTGAGGTTTTGTCAGTTTTCTTCAGTTCTCATTAACTGGCAAATGTTGGGGAGGGACTCTAAACTTAGGCTTGGAACGTTTTCTTCCCAAAATTATTTCCCAAATATCATTTCATTGCATATATCATCAGTGTCCACCGCCTGTGGTGTCCCGTAAGTTGTAAGAATGGCCGTAAATACCACTTGAAGAAAGAGCTCTAGCGACTGCAGTGTGTCACAGTCTCCTTGATTTTCTTCTACAATGAAGATAGATACCCACAATAAGGGCACAGTAGGCTATGGTCGGGAAACATGATACTTGATCAATGTGCTCGTTGGCGTTCTCAGGCTCCGGAAGGCTTTCCGATAATAACGCATGCTCGCATTTAAAAAGGAGTGTTTTGACTTCTTCGCTGGTCTGGTTCCCTTTACTGTACCGGGTAATTGCTCACTTCACCGGCCTTCATTTCGTTTGCAATGGCAAGCGTGTCTGCCTAACAATTCGGAGGCTGAAGTTGGAACCTTTGCGAGCTGCTTGGATAAGTGTTACTGCAGTTTCTATTATCCTAAGTATATAAATTTTGGAAGGAAGGTCTCATTTAAAAGCGCATCAATAATCATAGCATAAGTATCGTTCTCCGAACACATGAGGTAGCACCGCCCATCACCACTCTTCATTATAAAAGGGATGGCACAGGGACATTTAGCCGTATCTGGAAAATGAATTGTGACACTCAGGCATTACGCGAAGGTGCTATAGAACGTAAACAGAAATTTTCCGAGGTATTAAACCTTTACTGTGATGTTGGCACTGCACGTCATACCAATTCTATTAAAAAAAACTGTCTTTGCATTCTTTTAGTACATTCACCCTTATTTCCATACCTCTTTTTAAACTGAAATGGCGTGATTATGACAAATTTCCACTTCAATAGATTCCTTTAAAATCGAGCATGATCCTTCTTCCTGCTCTTCTGTGCCATTTGATAGAATATTGCCACAAACGAAGTAAAGGACCACACGCGCTCCGGTCAAGTCCGGTCAGGCCGTGCTTGGGCTTAAATCATCTCGAGCTCGGACGTGATAAAAAGACAAATTATGTTACGACATTGTTTCGATCCATTAGTTATGATTAATCTTAGAAAAGCATTACAAAATCCAGATATACACAGAATAGCATAATTATCATTGCTTCTACAAACAATTTTGAAGAAACGAGCTCAGTCTACTCCATCAGTTCCATTCTGTAAGTGTTTAGGCTACAACAGACTTGACTAAAAATATCTTTCGTATAGACAGAAATCTGTCTATATGAACATGGAGAAACTCAAAGTAAAGACTGCACTAGACTGCTTGTGTAAACATTTCAGATAGGTAGCATTCCTGACAGGTACTTGTGTGACTTAATTGCAGGTAGTTATAATCAACTGTTGTTATTTTGACATAATTCCAAGACACCTTTGCGTAAGCAACCATGTCTTTTCTGCACATCTCAGCTCATTTTCGCATACCTATGTGCCAGTTTATGGAGGCAGGAAATGAACGACGTTTAAAACACCTGTAGGGCAGTATTCGGCTGTTCAGAGAACGTGGAGGTTATGCAACAGCTTCTAGTGTATCCTTTTTTTCCTTGAAACGACATTTCACTCAATTGTCAACGTTAATTGCTTCATTAGACCCGTGGACGGGGAAGAATGCCTAGAACAAAAGCTCCCAACCTTCTTCAGTGATGTACCATTACATTCAACGCAGATTTTAGATTTATCAGTAAACAAATTTTACGAAAGAATTAGTAATTTTTATGGTACAAGGGTCAAAATAAGCATTTCGTTAAATTTATTACAATACTAGTGATATACTTAGTTATTTCTTGTATGTAGTATTTTAGAGTAACACTGTTAAACCTATTCAATTGATTCCTCTGAGAAATGTCTTAAAACTTAGTTTTGTTCAGGTTAAAATATTGTGATTGGGGTGTGTTGTATCAAAATGAATTTGAGTGCATCTTTTGGTTTACCGAGAAAATGTGAATCAGTTGGGATATTATAATGTTGTACCGGTATGTTGTCACGGTAGATTAGTTGGTTAGAGCAACGGCACGGAAAGTCGTATATCGGTGGTTCAAATTCCGGCTATGGCATTGAATTTTTCAGTCTGATTATCCTTTCCAACAATAATGTAACTCAACTGCTTTCTTAGGGCTCAATTATACAAGCGATTTCGTGTCGCGCGACAAAGAATGATGCGACCCGACAGAATTTTTAGTTGCCTATTTATGAATGCGACGTCTTGCGCTGTGTATTATTGGGAAATCAGTTCTATGAGCCGTTTCCACATTTTGTTGTATAGCTAGTATGGATCCATTTGTGTTGTACTTTTACTATAAACTCTTCTGAAAAATCTGATGTGTTACACTCACATGACTTTCTCTACTCTTGTACAAACTATTTTTACAAACTCTTGTTCTCCATCTATTTCACATTAATCGAGATAAACATTTGCAGAAACGATCTTTTGACATGCAAAGAGAATTACATTTTACACATAGCGACCAGTTCTAAAAATATTTGACTATCGCTTAAGGCGTTCTATGTTCCCCTTGTTTTGTAATTGCAACAGCAATATAGAAATACAGTAGCCTTTAAGCATCGACATATATCTTAATAGCTGGTTGCTAGGTGCAGCACCATTCTCTTGGCCACAGATTAATACTCTTTGCATATCCAAGACAAAAAAATGAATAACGAATTCCCTTTTGAGAAAAAGTATAAATATTGAAAAATTTAAGGGAATAACAAACAAATATCTCGAAAATGGTTCACTCAACAAAAAACATGTATATGACATAAATTGAGTATTTTAACGCGATCTACATTTTTTGTGCAGTAAAATTTTGTCTATCTCTTATGGTTTACCAGTTATGCAAAAGTCGTTCACAATGAAGAATACTTTTGGTGACATTTCCAGAAAATTCAAGATATACATTTGATTTGTCATGTAAATATCCTTAATATGATATTTTAATCAAAATCGTTTGAGCTATTTTGAAAAAATAAATTTATTTAAAAATATTTCAATAAGGGTAGTTTGGGATGGGAATATTTTCTTGAGAATCTTCGTGACGCATCCTTGGAAAACTGCTGAACTTGAATACCAAATTTGGTTTTTAACTGACTTTTCGTTTTTGATTATGCTGTTCACAGACACACAAACACACACACATAAACACACAGAAAGACAGACAGAAAATGACACCGCGAGCACGGGCCTTTTTCTAAAACTCTTTTCTGGGTGGGAGGGGGCCTCAAAACAGGTGTTTCGGATGAAACCCCGACATCGAATTTTTGGGCGGAATTCAATACCTTCTCTACCTGCCGTGTACATGGTAGAAAAAGTAAAAATAAAAATATGTGTTACATTCAAATGGCTTTCTCTACTCTAACGTTTATTAGTGGCTATACAAATTATTCTTACGAAAGTTTATTTTTCTATCTACTTCATTTTCATTGAATAAAGCTTTGCAGAAATAGCTATATTACACATTTCATTAGGATACAAACAGAACAGCGATAGTCAAATGTATAAGAACTGAGCTATATGCTGGCCTTAAAATTACTTACTGTTTCCATGAAATTCCGAGAAACAACTGAGAATCGATAGGACTTAAAAGAATGACAAAGCATTGAACAAATCGAAACGTTAATAATGTATATCTCGAAATTATTTATGTCAGAAAAATGTATTCAAGAGAAACTGTGTATTTTAAAGAGATCTACATTTTATGTGTATTACGTTTTCCACTATCCTTTAACGTTTACCAGTTATACAACATGCTAAGATATTCCTTCCAAATCAAGAGCAATTCACAGGCTATTAAAAATTCAAGATATAAATTTTTTTGTCATTTAAATATCTTAAATATACTGTATTTTGATCAAAATCGTTAAAGCCATTTTTAGAAAACCAAACATTTCGAAAAATCTTCCATGCAAAGGATAGTTTGGGGTGGGGGATTTTTTACTTTCTCTATTACGTATAGTAAGTAGGGTAAGTATTGTATTCCACCCAAAAATTCGATACCGAGTTTTCACCGGAAATATATGTTTTGAGGCCCCCTGAATCCAACAAAAAAGAAACATTTTTGGAAACATGTCCGTATGTGTGTCTGTGTATCGTGTGTCTGTGAACAGCATAACTCAGAAACGAACAGTCGGATAAACACCAAACTTGGTATTTAGGTTCAGTATCTTCCAGAAATGCGACATGAAGGTTTTAAAGAAAATCCCCCCACCCCAGATTACCCTTTGCATGGAACATTTTTCGAAAATTTTAATTTTCTAAGAAATGGCTATAACGATTTTGATTAAAATATCATATGTTTAAGATATTTTATGACAAATGAAATGTATGTCTCGAATTTTCTGGGAATGTCTCCAAAAGTATTGTTCATTGTGAACGACTTTTGCATAACTGGTAAACCATAAGAGATAGACAAAATTTTACTACACAAAAAATGTAGATCGCGTTAAAATACACAATTTATGTCATATACATTTTTTGTTGTTGAGTGAACCCTTTTCGAGATATTGCTTGTTATTCCCTTAACTTTCCCAATACTTATACTTTTTCTCAAATGGGAATTCGTTATTCATTTTTTTTTTGTCCTGGTAATGCAAAGAGAATGGAATACTCCACATAACAACCAGCTCTTAAAATATTTGACTATCGCTTAAAGCCTACCAATTCCCCTTGCATCTACAAGAAAATTAGCAATAAGATTAACATCTCGATATCTCGATTAACATGAAGCATATGGGAAATAAGCGTTTGTAAAATTCGTTTGTACAAGAGTAGAGAAAGTCATGTGAGTATAACATCAGATTTTTTTTATCTTCGCGTCGCATATTTGCAAGGCACTAAACTTAAATGTCAAGTTTGATATTAATCCGAGATTTCGTTTTTGAGTTATGCTGTTCAGAGACCTACACGGTGACCTTTTTCTAAAAATAGTTTTTCTGGAATCAGGGGCCTCAAAATACATATTTCCGGTGAAATATTGGTATCGAAATTTTGGGTAGAATGGAACATCTTCTCTACCTGCTATGTACAGAAAGTATAGAAAGTAAAACTTAAAGCTCTGAGTTTCCCAAAGTGACAACACTGAATCGACTGCCTCGCTCACAATGTAGCAGTGCGATGTGCAAAAACAGGTTCATAAACGTCCATGCATATTGAGGTCATACGACTGTCGCGTATGTCGCGCGAACTGAAAGACCACGCGACGTGTTTTTGAGTTTGTGCGACACAGAACCTTGCGCGACTTTCGCATCGTGTGGTATAAATGCTTCCATTTCACTCAATTTACTTGCAAATCGTATTACACTGTTGTGCGACATGAAATCGCTGCAATGTTTCCCACTGCTGTCTGACAAAATATATTCGAGTTGCACTCTATGATTGTCCTAGAATTGAAATTGAACTCCCGTTTATTTTTGTAAAGTACCATACAGAGGATTTTTAATGATAATTCAAAGTCTATTGTTTCCGTTCAGTGATAATAGAACTGTCAAATCTTTCGCTTTCGGTCCGGTTGCTCTAACCAACAGAGTTACCATGGCAACGTAACAGCACGACATTCAATTCAACAACTAACTTGCATTTTCCCCCGGTAAACTACAAGGAGATCTCATTATTTTGAGATGACATACCCCAATGTTGGCTTACAATTCGTAAGTAGTTTGATCCTCGGGCTTCATAGCTAACCAACTATTAGGCCCATTAATGGTAATTAATTTCCAACCTTGTCCTACACATGACTTATTTGAAAGAACAATTATTTTCCAAATGCTGATTTACCTTATTTGCTAAAATATTTATTTACCACCTGGCAGTAGCTTCCTACCATCAATGGTCTCTGGTTCAAACCCAGCGGAGGGCGATGGATATTTTCGGGCGTAAAAATTCTTGGCATGGCTTCCTTCAGAAGGGAAGTTAAGCCGGTGGTCCCGTGTCGTAGATTTACGGCACGTAAAAGAACATCCAGCCTGATAAAGAGATCTCTGAGCAAACTTTCCGGTCTTTCAAGCCCAGCATAGAATGGGACGCTAAGAACCATAGCAGTTAAAGAGCGTCCACAAATAAAACTGTATTTAATTGAATTTTCCATCAATGGTACGCGTATTATGGCTTGAGAACCCCCCTTAGTTCTATATTAGATCACAGATTGATATGGTTTCGAATCAAACGAAAAAATACCTTTTGGACGGTCATTGTAAATCATAATGTTTTGTTGCGGAGAAACTGTTACAAAGGTGCTAACATGTTGCACCACGATAGTTATGATAACGTTTTGATAAACTGGTCTTTAACGCGGCTCGATGGCGTGACAGCTTGAAGCAGTTTACCTTACCTGCTTCTGATGTCGTTATCTCGTAGCGCGTTCTGTTGTCTTGTGCGCCAGCTCCTCCAGTGGTAGAGCTATAAGTATTTTCTCAAAGTATGCGTGGATGTATTGTGAAAACACACAAGTTTAAATTGACTGAGAAATTTAATGTGATTAATACTTGAGCTACTGAAGCGAGTTGAAGACCGTTTGAAGATAAAGAATGAAATGGCTGTCTCATATTCAAATAAAATCGAAAATAAAATTACTAACTTATGCTCTTAAAGGACAAACAGGAGGAATGGATGTATTTAGCCATGTATTTATATATGAACCAGGTGAGTTGTAATAATGAATTAAGTAAATAAATCGCTGTTTGTCAAATAGCGTGAGTCTTGATGTGTAAACTTTCGGGACTTTAAAAAAGTTATTTGTAAACTGCAGTATTACTAACATTTTGATAACACTGCAGAATTCCTTAACTCATAATAATGGTATGACGTAAATTGCGGGTTAACAAACGTAATAATAAAATTGTGTTTTATTGTAGTTTATATTGCATTGGCTGCTTTATTAAATTTATGACTGAAGTTTAACAAATACAGGCGCAATAATAAATGCAGGTGTATATTTCTTACGACACCCGGAAATCCATCAATGCATCATAGCTCTTAATTCTGCCTTCCACGGCATGGACAAACAGAAGGAATGATATGTTACAGATTACTGATAATGCGCAACGTCGTTGTTCTGTGGATGCTAGAAATATCTCCAGTATTAAAAGCTCCTGTAACGTATGATCTACTTGTTAAAACTGTATCTATGGGTGAAACAGGGTGATGCAGTTCTTAGGGCACTCTAACCTCATTTCATTTACAAAAGGATCATTAAAAAAGCGCGCCGGTTTTGAATCCCTTTGGTGAATTTTTGTTGTCGACATTATTTTGTATTGTTGCCCTATCCATAAACATTCCGATTGTTGCCTCAATCGAAATTTCTCGTATTTTTTCATTCTGTGTCTAGCATGGAGCAGTTTACTATTGCGTAACGTGTGCTAATTGTGAAAACTTTATCAGAACGGAAAAAGTTATACAGCAACTGCCAGGAAATTTCACGCGATTCTAGGGTGTAATGAAGCACCGAATGAATCAACAGTTCGCATACTTATGAAACAGGTTCAACAGTGAGCATTAAAAGTCCTGGACGTCGTCGTTCTGACCGATTTGAGCAAAACATTGTGGTGGTTCGTGACAGTGTGGCTGTTAGTCCAATGAAATCGGTTCTTCGACGTTCCCAAGAGTTGGGCATAGGATGTTCTTCAATACGGAGAATTCTCCGTTATGATCTCCATTACCAACCTTACAAATTCAGTTAACGCAGCAGCTGAAACTGATCGATCACGAGAAGAGGTGAAATTTTATTGACTGGTTTCTGAGGAGACGACCGGAGGACGACGGCTTTGCGAGCAAAGTCATCTTCAGCGACGAGGCGCACATCCACTTAAATGGATTTGTGAATAAGCAAGACTACCATATCTGGGGGATCAGAAAACCCTTGCATGATTCAAGAAAGGGGAATGCATCAACAACGAGTGACAGTTTGGTGCGGCTTTTGGGCAGGCGGCATCATCGGCCCTTATTTTTTTGAAGATGAGGCAGGACACGCTGTGACAGTTAATGGAAGCCGATACAGTGCAATGGTAAGAGTGTTTTGTGGCCTCATTTCAATGGAATGGACATTCAAGAGCTGTGGTTTCAGCAGGAAGGTGCTACCTGCCATGCTTCCGGAAACAATTTAGTTGCTCCATGAGCAGTTCTGGATCGCCTCATTTCGCGTAATGCTGATCATCAATGGCCACCAACATCTTGTGACTTAACTCTTTGTGACTTCTTTCTTTGGGGTACTCTTAAATTGGTATGTCAATAAACCCCGAAACATCCGTGACTTAAAGGAGGAAATTCGACGAGTTGTCGCCGAAATCCAAGTGGAAATTTGTCAAGCAGTCATTGCGAATTTCACAGACAGAGTTTTTGTGTGTCTGCGTAGTAGAGGAGGTCATATGCCCGACATAATTTTCCATAGTGGGAAAGTGTGATGAACAGATTTATGTTTTCTGTTAATGTGTTTTGAAAAAATAAAGTTCATAATTCGACATATCAAAACCGGCGCGTTTTTTGAATGACCCTATAACTACCTCGCTGCATCCGTTGATAGCCGGAATTGTTCTACAAATTCCCTGCCCCCATCTTTCTACAATGATCCGATTTTGACGTTGGTCCCGATTTAAGTATTCTACGTACATTATCTCATCCTCACTACCTTCAAGAAATCGAAACGTGAAGCCATTTTGTGCAACTTAACCGCAATCAACGAAACTGAACGGTTCAACACCCGTCAAACTTGACCATAATCAACTACCTTGCTTAACTTTAATCATTGTCGATGCACCGATAAACCACGTCGATGGCCGTCAAATGTCGAACTGACCGCGATCCAACTTTAATCGAGAATGGTGCACATGGCCATTAGAATGAAAACGCAGCCAACCAGAGAGGAAGAGGCACTGGGAGTCAAAATGACTTTGAATCCCGCTTCACTACTCTTGGTATGAGGTGGTAACTGTAGCTTTAACCGTAAGTTAACAGTGATGCAGACCTGTTTGCTTGCAGCCTAATATCAATGTAATTTTTAATAATTAAATTATTATCAGGGTCCGAATTCTGATGGAATGTATCTTTTGTTTGTTGCATCATAGGTATTCGTATTGCTAACTATACATAAATCCTTATCAAGGGTCGCAGATTATGAAAATACATAATTATTAGGTCATTTTTGGTCATTTTATACCATTCACTAGTTTTCGTTTTTTTTCTTTCGATTTTATGTAAATATTGTGTCATTTCCTTGCGCTTTGTGTCGTCATTTAGTCATTTTCTTACATTTACATTCAATATATAAAGATGTTTATATTACTGGTATTTTAATTAAGGATAACTTTTCAAACATCAGAAATTTCACTATTCGACTGAGAAATTAACTTTCCAATTCCTGTACTCGTATTCTCGGGAGAAATCATTCGATTTAATGATTAGTCTGGAAAATTTAGCTTGTGGGTGGAAAGGAGCAGGTATAATTGTTGTTATGACTCCATGTCCTAAACTAGGACAGAGACTGAGGCAGATCATTTTTTCGCGTTAGTAAGGGCGTACAGTGAGGTTGCTATTGTCCTTGGATCGTGTCATGAGCTGTGAAGTCCTCTTCATTCGCAATGAGAACTCAAGACAGTTAATGCTACAGTTTTATAGAAAATGCTTCAAAACATTTTTTTTACAGATTCTTCAAACAAGAACATGGAATAAATATATTTTAATTAATTTTCTAAATCATCTCACCATTATTCTTATATCTACTTTTTTCTGCTTGCATAGTAGTTATATCCATTTATAAATTAATGTATAACTTTTTGTAAACTAAATTGAATAAATTAACTAAGTCTCAGGTTTTGATAATTTTTTGTAATTACTGTGTCATACTTTAAAACGTTTAGTCGTTTATGGGTCATTTTTTCAAACATTTTAGGCCATCAAAATCGAGTATTGATTAATTACTAATCAATATGATGGTTTTTATGCAATATCATTTGTCACTATTAGTTTATAATTAAAGTGTCTTCCTAATAGTACCCTGTGATCAGATTTCATTGCATCTAGCATAAATTTGCATTTAGCCAAAAGTAATATGTTTTCTGCTAACACTTTATTTTCTTTCGAACCAAGCTGATATGTCAGAGCAAAGAATATAAGTAGGTATATTTCCTCCGGACATGATTCGGAAAGACTGTATACCTGGAGAGCAATATCTATCCATTCCGAACAGAAACATTTGCTGACAATCGTTTTCCTCTTCTGAACAATATGTTTCAAAACACAAACACTATTTATTCGGATATCTACTTCAAACTCTGGATTCGATTGAATTAACAGTTAACTGTCACTATCATGCTTTGTGTTATTACCAGTTACACTGGCGTCGTACAGGTAAGCTTTTGTTAAACTCCCTTTCACCCGTCATAAAATTAAAATTGATTTTTTAAAAAAGTGCATTTTTGTAACAGGTCATAAATATATTTATTTATAAAATGGGATGCACCAAGCACACTTCGTCCCATCTTTCAAAAAGCGGTATAGAAAATGCGGGTAGAAGTAGATATGATCCGTAAGTTTTGAGTAAGGCCTTTTGTGCACGCGACGAATTATTTAAATCTGATAGCATTTCCAAAATGTTTCTGCAGACATCTCAAATGATCTGTCGTTTCTCACCATAAAATCTATAGAACAACTATGGAGCCTTGATTTTCTTTTGTGTAAAAACCCTTCGTTTGCATTAGTACTGTTGCGCGTTCTAAAGTAAGCATGTATGTGAACCAAGATTGTTTTCGAATGACCGTTTTACATTTTAGCGACGAATTACGACTAACGTTACTAAACGAGGCATTGAAAACCTTATTCAGATTGTGAAGCCCACATCTTTTTAACGTTTAACATCCGCCCAATGTCTGGGTCGTTGAAGGTAACGAATTATGTGAATTACATGAGTCAGCAGTTCTTGGGCGTATTAAAGTTGCTTGTAGTTTAACTTTCGCACGTTATTCCCACTGGGGACCGAACCCACGCCAGTCGGACAAGATTAATGTATGTTTCGGATTGCTCATGACGGTGACTAATAGTGAATATACAACTGAAGTAAATTAATAAACAAAAGTTAATAAACAATGTTAGCGAAAGCATTTGTTAACAAAGATGATAAAGTCTGTCAGCAAATGTATTCAGCATTCTGCTCATACTGAAACAAGCTGTTTATGAGGATACAATGGAGAGGATCAGGAAAAAGAAAATAGTGTTGAAGCTACAATGTAATGAGCAGGCTAAGCATCCGGGACAACTTAAAAAGTGAAGTGAAGTTTACTGTGCATCGAGTAGAGGGGAGTGAGCAGGCGCATTGCAGTTTTGTTTACCTGTGAGCCGTGTACAATCCGCTTCGTGATTAGAATACAATATGCTTCTGTCTCTCATTCCGATGGATGTGTCCTACTTTATTTTCTACCATCACTAGAAGTTTACAGTAGCAAATAAGGCAGCACATTGGCATCTTTGTTTACATCCGCAGGTCTGTGTTTATTGAACCCTAAGTAAGGTTGCACATACATTGGTTGCTAAATTGTCCCGGATCCTTAGCCTGGTAATGAGTGAGATTAAAGAAAAGGACAGAGTAAAAGTTGGCCAAAGAACACATTCGAAAAAGGTGTGCAGTTAAACTTAGAAAAGTAATAGCTATAGTTACCTGTCTGAACCTGTAATTCATGATCTAGCCAACTTTCACATGTTTTAAATTGTATAAGACAGAAGAATAGATGTATTGAAACACGTTAAAACAGAAAAGCGAATCTGTAAGCGAATTGGTAAGTTTGGAAGTTATGATGCATTTTAGGTTTGATGGTGAAACAAGCATAGGTACTTCCCAAAAATGGAAGGGTAACCAGCTGGAGAGAGCACCTGAACTACAAATCCAAATTGCAATTTATATTAGAGGACATTCTTTTCTAAATTCCCTGAACTCGAGTTGACAAAATGGGATACTTCTGATACAATTTCGTTAATGCTGTAACCTTTTCGTTGCACTATTCAATTGATCTTTACGAACTAAGTCATGCCGATACTGCTCGCATTTTCACGAAAAGTTCTCGTATTAAAAGTCGCTTCGTCATTCGAAAAGAAATAAAGGTGAACCGTACTCCATGTGGCGATCGATCGCCCAAGTTCAGGTATTAACGAAAACGCGAGGAGCTAGTGAATTCTTTTATTCGCAAATCTTAAGGGAACGTTATTCATAAACGCCATCCACATAAACAAAATAGCATATAACTGCTATATAGTCGATATCAACGTTCTGTACTCAACCCGTAGGCCCCGGTTTCGATTTCCGGGAAGTTTTCTTGGCCCAGAATATTTCCTTATCTTCCGCAAATTTGGTGGTATGAATACGGAAGTGAATGTGTGTGTGTGTGTGTGTGTGTGTGTGTGTGTGTGTGCGCGCGCGCGCGCCTAATGTTAAAACAAAATTAACAAACAAACAAACAAAAAAACAGGGTTAAGACATCCCAGAGCTCAGAGAGAAAAAATACCATCGATGAATTGTTTCTCACATCAAAACCCCTTATGATCATAGAAGTTATAGGGGAGCTATACAAATGAAACAGTTAAAAAAATCTGATGTGTTACATTCGCATGACTTTCTTTGCCTTCTCTCGCTTATTAGTGGGAATCCAAATTATTCTTACAAAAGTTTAGTTTCCTATCTACTTCATTTTAATCGAGATAAACGTTTCCAGAAATAGCTGCATTACACATTTCGTTAAAGGTACAAAGGGAATAGCAATAGTCAGATGTTTAAGAACTGGACGCCATATGCTGCCTTAAAATTCCATACGCTTTCCATGCAATCGTGAGAAACAACTGAGAATCGATAAGATTCTAAAAGAAACGCTAAGTATTGAACACTGAGATCTTACTTTGCGAAGAATATTTCAAGATCTCCACACATCAAATTCATAAGAGTCCTACATAAAAGGAGGGTAAACAGATAATGAATGAATGAATGAATTGTTATGGAGTCGCGATATCCAGCGCGTTCAAGGGAATTAAAATAAATTTAAAAAAAATTCGAACCATTAATAACGAATGTCTCGGAAATGGCTTATGACACAAAAAAGTTATTTGAAATAAATTGTGTGTTTTAAAGAGATTTCTTCTTTTGTGTAGTGTTTTTTCGTCTATCGCTTAACGTTTACCAGTTATACAAGATTATACTCGTACAAAATTCCTTCCAAATGAAGATGACTTCACAGACTATTCCCAGAAAATTCAATATATCATTTTATTTGACATGTAAATATCTTTAATATATGGTATTTTAATCAAAACCGTTACAGCCATTTTTTAGAATATGAAAAATTTCGAAAAATGTTCCATGTAAACGGCAGTTAGGGTGGAGGATTTTTTTTTTGAAAAGTTTCGTGTCGCATCTTTGGAAGGTATGACGTAAATATGAAGTTTGGTATTTATCCGACTTTTCGTTTCTGAGTTATGCTGTTCACAGACAGACACACAGACACACACACGGCCATTTTCTAAAACTGCTTTTTTGGTCTCAGGTTCATTAAAAATGTATTTCCAATGAAATCTGGTATCTAATTTTTTGGTGTAATACAATGCCTTTTCTACCTTCTAGATACATGATAGAGAAAGTAAAAACAGCGTGTATATAAACGTTTTTGCCATGTTTTGAACTTTTGTGAATGTAATTATTCACAACTTTTCATATCTAGGTTAACATTTGAGATTGTGCATGTGCATTTGCGCCCCATGCGCAATATGATTCCTTTATATTTCTTCAAATGGATTAGATGCTACCTTTATCGCCAGGGCTTAGGAAAACGAGAAATATCTGCACCTTCTTGTAGAAGAGCTCGCATCCTAACAAGCGATGGTAACGCTATAAAATATGCATTTTGTTTATTAAGTTTATTTCGCTCCGCTTTCAAACATTTTTCTTTGTCACACATTACGCGTATGCATTTGTTTTAATCTTACTCATTACAACTAACGATGTAAAAGTAAATATTTTAAATTTACTTTGCGTTATAGGCATAATTTAGCGCGAATGTTGAACATCTTAGGTAACAATGTTTTCGTTAATATTGTTCACTAAGTTTTACGTCGAGTCAACATTACTGTTACTGTTTAACCTGTATCATTAAACTTTGAGCGCTTCATACAGTACATCGTTAATGAAATTATTTAACCGTCTATGTAACGTTTTAAGAGCTTATGAAATTTTTGAAAACCGATACAGCCATTTTTAGAAAATAAAAGATTTCGAATAATGCTCCATGTAAAGGGTAATTGGGGTTGAGGGATTTGCTTGAAAATCTTCGTGTCGCGTCTTTGGAAGCTACTGAACCTAAATACCAAGTTTGATATATATTCGAGTTTTTGTTTGAGTTATGATGTTCACAGGCACACACACACCGACATTTTTATAAAAATACTTTATTTGTATTCAGGGGGCCTCAAGTAAAAGTTTTCGAAAAATGTTCCATGAAAAGGATATTTGGGGGTGGGGGGATTTTCTTGAAGATCTTCATGTCGCATCCTTGAAAGACACTGAACTCAAATATCAAGTTTGGTAGTTATCCGACTTTTTGTTTTTGAGTTATGCTGTTTACAGACACACACACGGACATGTTTTCAAAAATGCTTTATTTGGATTCGGGGCCTCCAACATGTATTTCTGGTGAAATCTCAGTATCGAATTTTTGGGTGGAATGCAATACTTTCTCTACCTACTATGTACATGGTAAAGAAAGTAAAAATGCTAGATTTAATACGAAGTTTGCTGCTCGTCGCTTTTAAGCTACGCTTCTAAAACACCTTTTTCTGTAAATGCCCTTTTTTTGGGAAAGGGATTATAGATGAACTTAAAACACGTGTTTCCGGTGATATCTCGTATTGGATAGAATAGAATACTTCCCCTACCTTGAGTAGATAGCTGGTAGGAAAAGCAAAAATTTATGTAACACAGAAAACTATATAATAAAATATGGAAAAAAGGTCGATATGAATACATTTTAAATACTCTGCTTCAATCGAAGAAGTGACTGCGAATAGTGAAAATTTTGATGCCTGGAAACTCTGTTAGTAACTATATTTGTATATATAATAACTTCTAAACTATTTGTACCAGAAGTCTGAAAAGTTGCGCATTATTATGACATAAGATTCCTTGAACACGTTACATTTTAAGAACTTCTCGAAAATTGTAAATTCTACATAGGATTAGTTCAAATTCCGGAGGGGAAAACCTTAATGTCCATTAACTGGATTGCGACATTATGGACTGCTCTTTCTGTATAATTTTAAAACATAGTTAAATATAAATATTTTTGTATCTATTGACATTTGTAATCTCAATTTGCTTGTCCTACTGCCCAAATTTGGTCTAAAGTGAAATGTTTAGTGAGAGTTATAATTATGTATAACAAATACAATGAGTAAATAAAATAGGTAAACTCACTGATATGATGCAATGTTGCTCTTGTGTCGTTGCAACTGGTCTGTCGGACAAGGGGTTCTATTAAGCTGACCTGCGCAAGCGTGTTCTTTGCAGCTTCCCGAGGCGTGCTTGCTCGTAAAATTGACTTTATGTGCCAATCTGAGTATTTAAATCCGCGAATGCATTTCTATTTGTTTATGCCATAGTGCTTCACTTATTTCTCTTACATTCCCGCGGTACCTTCACTAGCAAACTTTATATCAGCTTTTGAAAACCAAATCTAAATTGCACTTCTTGGCGTAGGCAAGGGCTGGCAACAATAGCCAGCCAATGTATCTACATAATATTATGTACATTGTATCATCACTATCTATCCAATAATAAATAATAGTAACAATAATAGTAATCGTCGTAATTACTATTTACAGTAACAAAGCCTCTGTCTCTGTCATTTTCTCTTTATCTATGTCTGAATGGGAGACAGGGAGGGAGAGGGGGAGAGAGAGTTAATCTGTCTATGAACAGCATAACTCAAAAAGGAAAAGTGGATAAAATATTACATTTCTTATTTAATTCGGGCCCCTTTTCAGGAGAAGATTTTAAAATACTTCTCCACTCCTAACAATACGTTACATGGCAAATATTTCGTTGGCTTTAATTTTCAAAAAAATTCTCTAAACGATTTCCATTATGAGATATTGGTATGTATATCATGAAATGTTCTTAAATAGCCTGTGAAGTCCTCTTTATTATTAAATAAATATTATAGTGTTATCTATGCATTTATGGGAAACCTTCAGAGATAGGTGAACTCTTATTATATATTCGTTGAAGTATATAGTTAAGACAAATAACAGCTTTGTGGTAGTAACACCACTCGAAATGTTCGCTGCTGTTTGTTTATATTTTCCACTATTTAAGCCGTATGCTTTCTACTGAGATAGGTCTTCTATTGTTTTCGATGAGTCTATGGAACGAATATGTAGTATCAAGGATGGCGAAATATTGATATACTGTTCAAAGATTTGATTGTCATTTTAGACTCCACTGCTTTGTACACGTACGACAAAAACTGTTGTTGCCAAATACGTATTTGATGTAAGTTGTACATTTCAATAAGCTCTACATTTTTTCCCCTGGTAAACTTCTGTCTATCTCATGTTATCTGCGTTATATGAAATAATAGAAAAGTCTTCAGAACGAAGAGAATTACACAGGATGGTCATTGAAAATTCAGCGCTTACAGTTTATTAGTCAAGAAAATATCTTAAATATATGGCATGTTGATCAAAACGTTAGTCTTTTCTAAGAAAATTAAAAATGACGAAAACTTTTCTATGTAATGGGTAAGGGCAGCGCGCACCAGTCGGAGTAAATTACTTCGGGAGTAAAGTTTAGTAAAGAAGTCCGCACTACGGAAGTAGGTTACTACGGGAGCAATTTACTCCGGAAGTAATGTTGGAGAGCTCTGCAATTTACTCTCGTCTGTAGTTACGACTAGGAGTAAGAGTTCATTGCTCCTGGAGTACTGTTTTGTTTGCGCGATTCACTTGAAGCAATCATGGATAAGATTTGATGCGATAAGAAAGGGGGGAAGAAACGTCAGTGAAGGAGATAAATATTTGTAGGTAGAGACAATGAAAATCCATTTAAGCAGTACAGAGTGCAAAAAACATGAGTAAAAATGCTGGAAGAGAAATAAATGCCTGGAAAGTCGTGACGGACAAGTTTAATGCTTCGAGCGACGGGAAACGTACTGAAGAGCAGTTTAAAATTCTTTGGAAACAATGTTCCTAATCTCGCATCGCAAATCACTTGCATGTTGATAGATAAATACCATTTCCATCTCGGAAAAGTTCACCATTTTCACCTAACGGATACAAAACAGGAATATGCGTGGAGCCAATTGCGCCCACAATGTGTCGTAACCTGCAAAAGTGAAGAAAAATTTTCTATTATTTTGTGAACATTCATATATATTTATTTGTATTGTATATGTGCTTTTAGCCTCAAAAGCGCTATAACAAGAGATGAAAGATACAACCAGCACGACCGAGCGGGGTGGCTCAGGCAGTAACGTCTCTGGCCTGCATTCGGGAGGTCCCGGGTTTGATTCCCTACTCTGACCATGGGGTTTTCGTGGTTATCCTCTGGTCGCCTAAGCGAATGCTGGGTTGATATAAACTACCACGATTATTCTTTCCTTCATTTCCTTCATTTCCTGTCATTTCATTTTTCTCCCTTTGATCTTTCAGGCAGTGTCTCCGGATTCCGTGGTGCGTCTAGTGATGGCCAGATGGCATGTTTGCTGCGCTTTGGAAAGATTTCTCCTCAACAACGACAGGATGTGTTGGCCTGCCTGCAATGACCGCTTCGTCGCCCTCTCGCGGGACTCTGCATCTACTGGCGAGAGCGGGTGTTTTGTATTGGAAATTATAAGGACTTCCCTGCGTCTGCCTATGGACCTGCGGCTCCTTCACTTCATCCCTGCCTCCCGGGGGGTGTAGCCACAATAGATCTAGCGATCGCAGTGGCGAAGTGTACCCCTCCGATAATTACATCCTACATCTTACAACCAGCAGGCGTACGGTGAACGTTCCGGTGAAATGTTCCGGTACGAAACACTCGAAGGACGCATAATAATTGCAGCTTGGGTGATAAGATGAATTCATGTCGTGAGTTTTGTTGTAAATGCTCACCAAGCATGTTCAAAGGATATGTAAAAGATTATTACCCAATACCGAAACGTTCCTTGAACCTCTCTCTCTCTCTCTCTCTCTCTCTCTCTCTCTCTCTCTCTCTAAGTATCATATAGATCACGTCTTGCCCGTGCTATATGCACTATTGCATTCCCGTTGTTTCTTTCGTCGAGATCGTCAATGTAATCCTAAGTAATCCATGAACACGTCAAAACATTCATCCTCTAAATACGATACGGTATTGTAGTTCAATCGACAGATGAGTTGCTCCAATCAAGTTTGAGAGTAAACTCTAATCTATATTTGTGCTATATTTGCTTCCATAGTAACATACTACATGACAGTACGGTGTTCTCCCGTGCTCTCCGACATTTGCTTGTGTAGTAAGTTACTCCGGAAGCATCTGAAAGGAGTAAAATACTTCGGAAGTAGCCTACTCTCGTATGGTAGTCACCGAGTGTTGACTTTAATAGTAGTTTACTATGGAATTAGCGCTTACTCCAGGTTGATGAACGCCGTCCTAAGCGTGGGGGAATTTTCTTGAAAATCTTTACCTGTCATGCCTGACTAACATATGCAATTTTATATTTATCCAACTTTGACAGACAGAAAAACGGGGGGGGGGCGCGCTCGCATACAATCTTTTTCTAAAAATACTCTTTCTGTTAAGTGGGCTTCAAAAATGTATTTCCGGTCAAATCTCGTTATCCAATTTTTGTTGGAACATAATACTTCTTCCACCTGGTAAAGCAAGTGATAGAGAAAGTAAAACAGGCAATTTTAATAAGACAGGAAGTGTTTTGACGCTTCAGTTGCGCAGTGTGGATGACATTTTGCATAAGTCCTAATCTGTCGAAATTAAGACACCAACGTTTGCCCTCTGAGAATATTGGTGAAAGGCCCTTCACTCAGTATTAAGGATACAGAATGAAAGCATACATTTATCGTCGTTTTCCATTCAGACCATAAATAAAATCAATGCATATTAGAGTTTTTATAGTTACAGTAACCATTAACAAAATCGTAGTGCTTAAATATTATCTTATAGACATTCTGCAAATAAAAATACCCGTTTGAAAAATTATGTTTATAAAGTTTGTTATATTTGTATTTTCTTTATTTTTTATTCTTTACAAACCATAGTATTAAGCATGATATTTCGATTAGTTCCATTCCTCAACATAAACTTCCCCCTTTGGAAAAAGTAATTAAAATTCACGCTTATTGTTTAAGATGGACCCTATAAATGTTAATTTCAATATTTATAGCAAATTGGCTGTTATGCTTGAGTGAAAAAGCAACATGTGCGCTCACGCTCACACACACACACTATCTCTCTCTCTCACTCACAACCACACACACACACACACACACGCACACACACACACACACACACACACACACACACACGGAGATTTTTGCTTCACATTAGCCGGTTATACAGGTTAACATCAATTACGAGACAAAATGTTCCTTCGGACCACATAAACCCAAAAAGTTGCAGGTAGAGAAGTACTCGATGAATGAGATAACGCAAGAAGAGCTGTTGGTTCTGCCAGTTTATAATGCACTTCTCACTTTGCGACTTGTGCCGCATCATAAAAGCTTCAGAAATATATTTCAAGCCTATAAAAGTTCAGGTATCTTTTAATTTCCGGTTTGACACTGCTATATGAATTTGGGTGTGAGGAATGCGATGTATATGCCGAAGTTTTCCACGACCAGAGAGCATGGGCGCCGTGTAGGCAGACCTCCCGCCAAACCAAGTGAATCACAGCCACATTTTGCCGCAGGGGATGAACATTGCACCAAAATTATCCAACCGAAGCCTGTAACGAGTGTTCCACGAACGCTGCGGTGTCGACCATCCGGTTGAGTGGGTGATGAGGAAAATATACTCTCACACGTGACGTAATCCACTTCCGGGGGCCTTGAACTTGGTGTAGGTTTGACCGTTCTTACACTCTCACTCTCTTCTTTCCAGCTTGTGTCTTCGACTCGCGATGGTTATCCACAAATTTGATACCTGTGATGAAATACTTCGCCTTTACATGCTGCCGCTACCTCTGGCTTTAGTACACGTATTAAAACAGTGGTTTCTAATGGTTTTTTTTTGGGGGGGGGGTTGCAGAATCCTTTAAGTCCAAAATAAAATCCCTGTTCTTCGCCTTTCTATATATACTCTGGAGCAAATCCTGCGAAGTAAATTTATTAAAAGCCAAAATAACTAATTTTTACATCAATGTAAAAAAGATTGCTTAAATTTGTAAAGCTTTTAATCAAAATGTGTATCAATTAATATAATTTCAATAATAGCCTGAAAACAACGCTTTTCTTTTAAGCGTGTATTTTCCCTATTACTTACCTAGATTAAGTAGAGGAGGTATTGTATTTCAAACAAAAATCCGATATTGAGTATCACCGTAAATACGCGTTTTGGGACTCCCTTCACCTTTTGAAGGGATTTTCTTGAAGCTTTTGAAGAAAATCCTGCCATCTCAAACTACCCTTAAAAGGGGAAAATGTTACTTATTTTTTATTTTCTCAAAATGGCTTTAACGATTTTGATTAAAATGCCTATTGTTTAAGATGTTTACATGACAATATCATGTAAACATATTAAACAATATATATATATATATATATATATATATATATATATTCCGAAAATAGTCTGTGAAGCCATCTTCATTCTGAATGCCTTTTGTGTGATTGATAAACCGTAAGAGAGAGACAAAACCTTACTACACAAAAAATTTAGATCGTTTAAGCACTCAATTTATGTCAAATAACACTCCTTGTAGTGTTAATCAATAGCGAGATATTCTTTATTATTGGTTTGAATCATCAAATACTTTTACTTTCTGTATTACTTATCTATAGTAAGTAGAGGAAGTATTGTATTCCACCCGAAAATTCAGTACAGAGATTTTATCGTTTTGAGGCTCACTGAATTAAAAAAAAAGATACATAAACAGGTCTGTGCGTGTGTGTGTGTGCGTGTGTGTGTGCGCGCAGCATATGTAGTGTGTGTATATGTAAACAGCATATCTCAAAAATAAAATGTCGTATAAATATCGAACTTGGCATTTAAGTTCAGTATCTTCCAAAGATACGAAACGAAGATTTTCAAAACAATTGCCATCCCAAACTACCCTTTACATGGAATATTTTCGAAATGATTGATTTTCTCAAAAATAGCTCTAACGATTTTGATTAAAATTCCATACATTACATGACAAATAAACTGTATATCTTGAATTTTCTGGGAAAAGCCTGTGAAGTTCTCTTCATTCGGAAGGACTTTTATATAATTTCTTATAACAGGTAAACATAACCGACAACTTACTACACACAACTAAAAAAAATGCACATGCTTTTAAAACACACAATTTATTTCTCGAACTTTTTCTGTGGCATCAGCCATTTCCGAGATATTCGTTATTTAGTATTGGTTTACGTTTCTCGATACTTTGTCATTCTTTTTAAAATATCACTATTTAGTTTATCGCGATGTCATGGAAAGAGTATGGAATTTCAAGCCGAGCTAATGAGTGACATCTGTCTATCGATAATGCTTTCTGTAACCCCTTTGTTCCTACAACGAAATGTGTACTGGAAATATTACTGCAAAGATTTATCTAGATTGACAGGAAGTAGATAAAAAAATAAACTTTCAAAGGAATAGATTGTAGTACTATATAAGAATAAACGATAGTCAGTAGAGAGAGTCATGGAATTTAACTCATCGGATTTATTTCCTCCATGGTCAGGAGGCAAAGGGAGTGGAATTTCAAAGCCAACACATAGAGACCCACTTTTAAAACGTTTGACTATCGCTTTAGTTTACTGTATTCTTATTACCTATACCTACAACGAAATGTATAAATGTGTAATGAAGATTTCACTCATTAACAAAAAGTAGATAGAAGAATAAGCTTTGTATGAATAGTTTGTGGAAGAGTGAGTTGAAAAGTCATGCGATACAAGGCATCAGATTTATTTCAATTAGTAACTCGCTCTTCGCTTTTTAAAAAATCAAACTTTCGCTTTATCCTAATATCCTTCTTTTACAACAAAAGTGGAAATGTGTAAAGAAAGTTTATGTCAATTAACAAGAAATAAATGGAGGAATGGGCGTTTGTAAGAATACTTTGTAGAAGAGTGAGTAGAGAAAGCCGCAAGAATGCAACACATCACTTTTGTTTGTTTGTTAACATCTTTCAAGTAATGCGCCACATATTTCCTATCCACATCGGCTACAGGAGCTCTACGAAAACCAGGGTAATCTCGAACGTTTATAGCTCAATGTTATGATTACTTTAATCAAACTTTGAATTTGTCTGTATGACGTCAGAACTTTCCAGGACTATAGGTTATAAAGTTTAAAACATAGGAACGTTCGAGGGCTTAGATTAAAGCCTCAACAAACTCTTACAGATGCACAAATAAAAAAAAAAGTTATAAAATTTGTCTTTTGCAGTGAAAACAGTAGACTGGATTAAACAGAAATACAACCGAGTGAGATCCCAGTCGGTGTCGGAGAGTTGCCGCGCTCAGCAGGCCATCGCACCCTCTCCCAGAATGAAATTAAAGAATAGTCCATAGCTGCAAGGTTTCTCAAATACTGTAACATGTGCGTTTTTTCTTCGTTCTTTTGTTTTGAATATTCTGTCGGTAAACTTGCACTCCAACATATGTTGATAATATATGAATGGGATTGGTTAAATTAAATTGAGTTTTATTTGTTTTAACTGCTGTGATTCTTAGCGTCCCATTCTATATTGAAGGTGAAAGACTCTTTATCAGGCTTGAGGTTTTTTTACGTGCCATAAATCTACGACACGGGACCACCGGCTTTACTTCAAAAACCCCATCGCTTCCTCCGGGTTTGAACCTGCAACCTCAGGAACTAGAGGCTAGCATGGTAACCACTACACCACGGAGGAGGACAATGGGATTGGTGGGTTTTTTATGTATATATACCCTTGATGGGTGCCAACATTTACAACGATCTGTTCAATAATTTGTGAACTGTTTCTATTTCGCTGATGTGTTAAAATTGGCTTGAAATTTTGAGTTATCAACAAATAATTAAAACAATGCACTTTCCAATCTAATGCTTTGTTGTAGCCTTTGTGTTCAAATGCGACCATCAACATTTTTCATTTTGAAAGGCCTTTTGTGCATGCCTCCTGTATGCCAAATTATGGGAATTTTGTTGCATAAGAGTTTCCACCCATTAACTTTAGGAAACGTGAACTCATCGCGATGTGATGCTCGGAATTTTTCTTGCTGAATGTACTTTACGACTAACATAGAATGTCTGAGGAGGTTAAATACTTGGGAATCACTTTTGACTCCAAGCGGGGGATGGAATCAGCATTTCAAGAAAACAAAATGTGCGAAAAGAACCTATGAAGTAGTTAGACGCACGCATGGTAAAAGATCCTGGTATTGAATATACACCAGGATAATCATACCATCGATAAACTATGGAGCACTGATTTGGTGATCTAAGGTCATTCAAACAGGCTGTGACAGTCAACTAAATGAAGCTCAAAGAACAAGATCTATTGCGGTTACAGGAGAACAACTCCTACTGCAGCAATGGAGATACTCTTAACCTTACTTCATTGCAATTAGCTGTAGAGAAAATCATTGCACTCTATAGACTGCAACACGCTAAGCAACTGAGAATTCCTGAAATAGACTCAGGTTTGCTAAAAAATTAGGAAATACTTAGGAGATGCAGCTTCAGGAATACCGCCAGACTACATAATTCCAATTAAACACTTTATAAAGAACTTTAGGGTCATTGTTGATTCTGAACGTTGGACGAATAAAACTCTGGAAAAGCCTGAGAAAAATTTGATGTGGTTTACGGACGACTCAAAGGATGGCTTAGGAACAGGATCCGGAGTATATGGCATAAGACCAAGGTGTAAAAGGTTTATTCTCTTTGGTGAATATGCTACTGTTTTTGAAACAAATTTATGCTATTATTCAATTCATACATAAAAACATAAGGAGAGCCTACACTGGTAAACAGATCCTTATCGTCTCAGATAGCCAAGCTGCACTTAAGGCTCTAAGAGCCATAAGGTAACGTCAGGACTAGTTTTAAACTGCCTTAAACATGCTCACAACCTTGGCAGAACAGAATGAAGTTCAACTCATCTGGGTCTCGGATCATAGTGGCATAGAGAAAAATGAAAAAAAACTGATGAACTTGCAAGATAAGGAGCAGCTTCGCAGTTTATTGGGTCAGAGCCGGTTCTAGAATACCTCAATGTTTAGTAAGAGAGGAAATTAAGAACAAAACCTGGCTTAAAGCTCCAGGAAACAAACATGGTAAACTATTTCTTGCAAAACCATGTAAGAAAAGAGCTGAAAGCTTATTTAAATGTAAGACGTCAGCTGTAAAGAATTATTGCACTTCTCAAAGGACATGTCCCGTGAAAAATCTCTTAACACAAGGAAGTGTTTCAGGGTAACTTGGATTGCAGACTGTACAAGAAAGAAACTGAAACAGCCCAGCACATCACATGTTCCTATGAAGCCTTGACTCTCAGGAGATACATTGCTTTTGGGGAAATGTTTTTAGAACCAGAAGAATTTGAAACCATATCTGTTATGAGACTGTATTCCATGGTAAAGAGTGCAGGCATAATGAACTGGCTTTAAAACGATACAGGTAGCACAATAAACCTAAGATTGAAGTGCGTCCGGAGCAATGATGGAAATCTGTATCGGACAAGACAAGTACCTTATGGCCAGGCAGAGAGGTTTTAGGAAGTAAACAGAGCAATCCTGTTAGCGCAAGGAGTATAGGCGACGTCATGAACTGTGATGGCCCCTCCCCAACAGTCGGTTTCGTTGTGGATGTTCCATGTATTTGCTGCATATATACGAGGAGAGCTATAGCAATATGCCTAAAGTAAAGAAGAGTTTATACATCAAAATTGACATAATTTTTTAGGGAATGTGGCAGGGAAAACTTCGCACAATGGCGAAACCATGATATGTAACAGAGCTCAAAATTATTTAAAACATCATGTTAAACAACACTATAATTCAATGAAACACAAGAAACATGTGACATTGTTAGAAAGAAACAATGAAGAAAGTGGACTTTCAACCTCCTCAGCCCCAAACTACAGATCAAAATTTTTCAAAGATCTGTGGTATATGCTAATAAGAGAGGATATTGCTTTAAAACATGTGCATCTTTCGAAATGACTGTTTCGTAACTTTCATAAACAAATTGCATACTCTCAATAGCTAAACATACATTGGTTTTCTCCTTATAATATTCCTTAATGCTGGTGAAACTGCTTTCGAAGTGCGGCGCACTTGCCTTCAACTGAACAGCACATTTATATACAGAGAACACTGAAAGGTCACAAGCGCATCCATCTTCCCTCGCCACCAACCGTCGGTGCATTCCTGAACTTATAGTTTACTTACTAGAACCCCTCTGCCTGCTTATGACTAAGGCTCGGAACTTCAGACCCGGTGTGCCCTGCGGTCAACTGGAGCTATAGGTATAACGTAAACATAGCTAACACAATGTGTGCAATGAGACAGCATCTCTGTGTTGATAGGAGATGTTTGTTGATATTGAATACTGGTCGCTTAGGCACACAGGTCGAGCCTTGTTTATGAAAGTTTTTGGGTTACAGCAGTGATGATGGTGATGATTATTATAGTAAAGTGCCGTAAACTGGACTCCTCTTAAAGTGTACCTCCGGACTTATGGATCTGCATTCTCCTAAACTCTAGCTGACCAAGTGTAAATAGTTGTTTAGGTTCTATCAATATGTAGCGGAGCGCACACGTGGCCCGCTCCACTTATAGTTTACCAATCCGCCATTACGTGTTTTAACGGTGGAACAAGTTTTAACATTGTGCTACATTTTTTGTTATTTCTCCTAAGTATTGACAGGTAAATATTTCAACCTATATACGTTCTTAA
Organism: Deroplatys truncata; assembly: GCA_030765065.1. NCBI lineage: Eukaryota > Metazoa > Arthropoda > Insecta > Mantodea > Mantidae > Deroplatys > Deroplatys truncata. The sequence goes on from CM060980.1 coordinate 117,172,301, forward strand.
ATGGTAAGATTGGTTAATGTTTATCATTAAACAGTTTCATTTAGTTGCGTGGTTAAACAGTTATATTGGGTTAGCAAAATGTTGGCTATGGTCGCGCAAACCGGACCCCCTTCAGTTGCCTAAACCAGATAGCTTATTTTTTCGTGTTTAAAGTTTGCCCGTATTTATACACAGTCTCATTCTCTTGGAATTCTGTTGCAGATTCCGAGAGGATAATGAGGAAGCTTGATCAAAGAAAGTGGAGTCCGTCTATAATGACTAAGACTATTGAGCAGTTTGAAAAAAAAATGATGGGTTGAATAAAGCCTAGTAAACACTTTAAACAACTTTTGAGGTTGTCCAACATGAATTACCTCAGGAACAAGCAAAAACAAAAAGAGGCAGACCTACAGTTTTGGTTCAAGATCTTGAAGAACAGCTGGTTCATTATTGTCACACTATGGAAGCTTCCTCTTATTGGCTTACTCCTATTAATTTGCCGTACAATTGGCAGAGAGAAATAACATTGAACATGCTTTCAAAGACAAAATTGTTGAGAAAAAGAGAGCTAGTCTTTTTCTTAAACGCCACAAAACCAAACTGCCAGAATGGAAGCCTATTGGAACATCCTGTAGCACGGTTCTAAGATTCAGCAAAGAAAACACAGAGAAATTCTAACTTCTGGAAGATGTTTATGAGGAGGGTATATTAACTCCTGATCGAATTTACAGCATTGATGAGAGTGACATTATTGTGGTACAACCTAAAGTAGCAAAAGTAATTGGTCTTAAGAATAAAAAACAGATAGCCGCCTTGACATCAGGATAACGTGGAGCCTTATAACGATTGTTGCTTGTATGAATGCTAGTGGCCCGTTTGTGTCCCCTTTAGTAATTTTTCCGAGGAAAAATATGAGTGAACAGTTGAAAAAAGGGCCTCCACCAGGAACAATCTTAGCAGGACACCCTTCAAGGTGGATCCAAATCAACTCCTTCACTAAGTGGTTTCGACACTTCATCGAATGTGCCAATCCTACAAAGGAAAAACCTGTGCTGTTGCTCTTGGTGGTCACTTTACTGATCTGATCGACTTGGCACAAAACAGTGTCAGTCGTATTATCTAAATAAAGAACTACGTTGAGAGGACGCAATATAATTGGAGTCACAACTTCTAATAGTGGAAAAATCACTCTTCATAGAACTCTCAAGGGATTGAGACCGAAATATGCATTTCCAAGTGTTGAAAATAGTAAGCTTGTGCATTATCCAAATATCCAAAGCACAGCCCTTCTCTTTTTTTATTTATCTATGATGATTTTGTGAATTAGTCATACCTCCATGCTCTAGTCATGCTGCATTGTGCTAAAGTCAAAACTGTCAAGAGGCTGAAAGCACTGATTAAGAGGAGGTAACATTATCCTTAATATGTTAGGCAATCAGCGAAACGGAAATTACATCATAACCTCACTATTCCCAGACCACGGTTTTTGTTCTTACCGCGGCAATTTTGCAGCGATTTGTTTTGTGTACTCTAAGCATAAGCTAATGCTCAATTTCTGCTTGAATGATACAACACAAAAATAATCCAGCTGCAAACACATAACTCTTCACATGAAAGTATGAAATCCACAGCATTATTGTCCAATTGATAGTTAATCGGTAGGAACTGAAAGACCGTGCACACAGAGAACTACAACAGGCATTTAACTGCAAATGTATGCAAGACACAACTAAAAATCCACCGCTGCTACGTAAACATGTGCAAAAAATAAATTGACGAAGAACAAGAAGAACTAGAACTACATATGAGCCAGTTATTATGTATAACTAAATAAAGATCAACAACACAAAAGTAAATTATATTATCATTCATCAAATTTATTGTTAACCTGCTTTATACACTAGAATACAACAAATGCACACAAAACAAACTAACAAACTACCGTTTACTATATTTATTTGTAAATTATTATGTATTATTAATGCAAAATGTATATAAAAAGTATTATGTATATCAAAAAAGAAAGAAAGCCACATCCTGCTGCCCCACAGAAAAGTTCAATAAATTATTAGCAAATAATATTATTATAAATATATTAGGGATGGGACATCGACCGTCAATAACTCGATACTCTCGATACTCAGTGATATCGAATTATGTCTAATACTTCGAGATAAACCTTCGATGCTTTTAAATCTTTAAGTTCTGCATTATTGAAAGTTGTTGAGTTTAACTTTATGCTAGATAAGGAATGAAAGGAGTCGAGACTTCACGTTTTTGCCCCCCATGTGTCCCCAAAGAATTGCTGGACTATAATGTTTGATAGACCTTGACTACGTTTCTTGTGGGGAAATCAGTGGAACATTCCATAGACTCCTGTAAGTGAAAATTGCTGCCAATTGGAGAATGTCAAACTGACGCAGTATTTTATATCACAACACTGTAAATGCCAGAGTGATTGTACTGTAAATTTGCATTATTGTATGACAATGATTTGAGATGTTTGTTAATTATAAGCATTGTTAGGAAATAAGTTTACACGGCCTCACTGAAACTGACAATAGGAGCGGATAACAATAAGCGAGGTGGTGAGTTGTTTACTAATTAGAAGAGACAAGCAAATGACGTCAGATTAGTGCGCTTTTCTGTAGAAATGGAAGGAATATTTTCCCTAGAGCATATGTGTTCGTAATTTTGATTGGATATAAATATAGACGCTAATGTTGGCGCGTTTTATTAACCAATAGCAGCTCGTTTATAATGTTTAGGCATATTGGGGTGAGAGAGTATAAATTCCGTGCCAGCGACGGGCAATGCGGTTTGACAGAATAATTCATAAGGCAAACGTCGTTCAGTCCAACAGAAGGATTCGCGGGTAATATGTCGCTCAGTCCAACAGAATCATACAAAGGTTATACGTCGCGCAATTCTACAAAATCTCTCAAGTTGTAAAGTTAGTTATAAATGTGAAATACGCGAATTAATAATGTGCAGCAAATAAGTGATTATAGTGATATTAGAAAATATAACAGTTTCAGTCTGGCGTGTATCAAGAGTCAATATGTGAAATTAATTAATTGTGACGGTAATAAAAGTGTAAAAACAAATTCTTTTATAAGGGTTATCTTTCAGTAACACTTTCCGTTTATACACCCTGTTTAAGAGATATGCTCGACTGAGTAGTAATAATAGCTAGCCGGAGGACAAAGAACCCAACATTCAAAGTAGTAAAACAATAACAGGCGCTCAGCAATAGATAACACGAAGTTACCGCGACAAATTGGCTCCCATACGTGGTGCAGATAAACTTTGAAGCATCTTCCAACTACCAACGTGGGGCTAACAAATATCTACATCAAATCGGGAATAATTTCGGAATTAGCATATAATGCAAAATTGGTTACATGCATTTATACACAGAAAACTAATAAGGACAGAATTCAGTGAACAAGCTATCGCCTTTACCAGTTTTACTTTCTCTACTACGTACAGTAAGTAGGGGAAGGATTGTATTCCACCCAAAAATTAGATACCGAGATTTTAACGGAAATACATGTTTTGAGACCCCCTGAATCCAAAAAAAGGATTTTTGGAAACATGTCCGTGTGTGTTTTATGTGTGTGAGTCTGTGAACAGCATAACTCAGAAACGAACAGTCGGATAAACACCAAACTTGGTATTTAGGTTCCGTAACTTCCAGAGATGCGACACGAAGGTTTTCAAGAAACTCCCCCCACCCCAGATTACCCTTTACATGGAACATTTTTCGAAAAATTTAATTTTCTCAAAAATGGCTCTAACGATTTTGATTACAATATCATATGCTTAAGATATTTTCATGACAAATGAAATGTACCTATATCTCGAATTCTCTGGGAATGTCTCCAAAAGTATTCTTCATTGTGAACGACTTTTGCATAACTGGTAAACCATAAGAGATAGACAAAATTTTACTACACAAAAAATGTAGATCGCGTTAAAATACACAATTTATGTCATATACATTTTTTTTTTTTTGAGTGAACCATTTTCGAGATATTGTTTGTTATTCCCTTACATTTTCAAATACTTATACTTTTTCTCAAATTCGTTATTCATTTTTTCTGTCCTGGTAATGCAAAGAGAATGGAATACTCCACATAGCAACCAGCTCTTAAAATATTTGACTATCGCTTAAAGTCCACCAATTTCCCTTGCATCTGCAAGAGAATTAGCATAAGGTTAACATCTCGATATCTCGATTAACATGAAGCATATGGAGAATAAGCGTTTGTAAAAATAGTTTGTACAAGAGTAGAGAAAGTCATGTGTGTGTAACACATCAGAATTTTTTTTGTCCTGGTATTGCAGAGAGAATGGAATGCTCCACTTAGCAGTTCTTAAAATATTTGACTATCGCTTAAAGCCAACCATATTCCCCTTGCACCTACAAGAAAATTAGCAATAAGATTAACATCTCCATATCTCGATTAACGTGAAGCATATGGAGAATAAGCGTTTGTACAAGAGTAGAGAAAGTCATGTGATTGTAACACATCAGATTTTTTTATAAAGCGTATCGGTGCTCAAAAATCAGTATCGGTATCGAGTATCGAGAAATAGTGGTGTTTTACTATCACTAATATATATATATATATATATATATATATATATATAAGTAAAGAGTAAAGAGCTCGGCTGTAAAAATTCCAACATTTCAATAAAACAAAATTTGTTGGCTGAAGAGGGATAAACCCTAAACAGCGCTTGCCCAGAACTGCGATTTCAATTTATAAAACCGTTTATTTATGTAGTTTCTGACTTTGAAATTCACAAACACTAATTCTGTATTCGAGAAATTATCCAAAATTGCCGATTTACAAACATCATACAAAAATTCGTCGCGATACCTTATCTAAACACGCTGAAATAAGAAGAAACTGGTATCTGTTAACACGTCCTATATCACATCACAGTTCCTCGACAGTGATTACAGAAGTCAATAACTTGATAGTGGCATATTGATACTGAGACAATCCCATGTTGCGATTCTTATCATGATACTCCTATCGATTCTTGAAACATGCAGCGCGATAACATCACTGACACACCGAATGGAGCGCTTCCATTTCGATGACATCCAAAACTAGGGATCACCCACTGCAGTGTCAGTCACTTCAGGTACAATAAATTTATGACTAGAGGCAGGCGAAATATGAAATTTCATATTCTAGACCATGCTTGCTCTCATTATGGAACAAGTATTTTTACGCTAAGCAATGTGTAGAATTCAATGCATGTGAGAAAACATTTTATGCTTGATAATACAGGCTGAGCCAAAAAAAAACTACGAACCGGCTGCGCTCTGGTTTTCCTGTCCGCGTCCTCAGCGCTCACTGCCGTCTGTCGCTATCATAGAAAGGCGCGGATGAAACCATACAACATTTTTAAAAACTACTTTTAAAGGCTTTACTTACCAACTTTATGAAAGGAAATGCTGAAACTAGCAACCGTCGTTGTCCATACATTTTTGGCACTTCTTTAGGAAACTATTCATCACTATCCAGTTCGCAGTTTGTTGGCTCACCCTGTATTTTAGTAAACGCTTCATATTTTACGAAATCTTCATATTTCTTCATATTTTGTAACATTTGCTATTTTTCGCTTTTGAAATAGTTTCTCTTAGCAATGACTCAAGCTTTTGAAACACATTTAGAAAATACAAGTCACTCTTTCCAACTAGTACAGTTAAGAAAATGTAGTATTTCCTCTATGTGACGTCATGTACAAAATTAAATGCCCTCTATTCTTGAAGTGTTTATTTTCGCAATCCGGTGCTTTTAGTGGCAAATTGTGATTAGTATTAAGTAAGGACAAAACAATCAGTAGGTAACTGCTTTTTTCTAAGTTTAGGAATTTCACAATTGTTAAAATCTATAGACAACGTGTAACTTGTATTTCATATGATGTTCATATAAAATAATTATTAAGCATTATTTTAAACAAATGAAGTGAATCTGCTTCAAACCCTTAAAGAATAATTAAGATGTTTTGGCTTTAAAATATCAATTCCATAATACTTTTGTATTTTTTCCTCACGTTTTCATATTTTGGTAATTTTAGTTTTAATATTTTGCCAGTTTCGTTCTTCACTGAATTCTGTGTTTGTGTGTAGTGAACAGATATAAGCAAGCGGTGAAGAAGAACTTATGATAGTTGCTGCCTTTGGATGAATAGAGCGGCATTTCTTTTCACTTTCTTATGGTAGTCAGCGTCCGTAACCTGTCCTTGGCTTGGCTACTTTTGTATCAGCAACAACCAGAACAAATTTGCGTTGTGTGCAGTTTGTAAAACGTGTGCTCTCAATGGTATCTCTCGACTCACTGACGTTGTTTGAACGGGGATTTACCCACGACTAGCAGGGTTGAGCGGTGGCTTGGAACCGCTCCTATGATTAGAGACAGGCAGGATATGATATTTCATATTCTAAACCATATTTGCTGTTATTATGGGAACAAGTATTTTTACTTTTAATAGTGTGTAGAATTCAATGCATATGATAGAAGTTTTCATATTTAATATTTTCGTAAAATCTTCATACTTTATGAACATTTGCATATTTCTTCATATGTCAGCTTTACGATTTTTTGCTTTTAAAAAAGTTTCCGTTAGCAATGGACCGGGCTTTCCAAATATTTTATTAGAGCAGTTTTCTTGAAACGATTCACCTAAAAACGTCAAGCCACTTTTTCTAACAAGTCAGATACAGCTGAGAAAATACAGCATTTCCTCTATGTGACGTAACCTGGAAAATTAAACGGCTTTATTCTTGAAGAGTTTTATTTTTTCGCCCACCGGTGCTTTTAGTGGCATAGTGTAATTATTGTTAGCAAGGACAAAGCAACCAGTAACTTTTTTGTTTTCTTTTCTTCTAAGTGTAAGAGTTTCACAATGATTAACAGCTTTAAACTACATTGTAAATTTTGTAACTTATTTGATATGTTATTCTTCAGTATGGACGAAACTCTACAAAGCGTGTTATTTTAAACTAATGAAGTGAATCTGCTCCAAACCTTTAAAGTACAATTAGGATGTTTTGGCTTTAAGATATACACTTCATAATACTTCTAAAATATACATTTCAGAATACTAATAATCTCAAAACTGTTTCTTCATATTTTGGCAAAAAAATCATATTTTAACAATTTTTCTTCATTGCTTGCCTGTTTCTATTTTTAGCTCTTTATTTGCTTTGTGTTTCGTTATTTAATCAACTACATGCTTGTGTACAGTGAACGGACATAAGCAACCGATGAAGAACTTATGATTGCTGCTGTCTTTTGCCTTTGGATGAAAGCGAGGTAACTTGTTCCTCTAGAACTTGTTCTTCTACTTGTTCCGGCATGTCTTTTCACTTTGCTAGTCATAGTCATGGCAGTTTTTGTAGGATAGTCATAGCCACGGCAGTTTTTGTAGGCTTCAAGAACTTCCAGAACAAAGTCGTGCCCCGATGTGGTGTACTTTATAAAACGTGTACTCTCAATAGTATCTCTCAAGTGATTGACGCTGTTTGGACAAGGGTTTACTCAAAGACTAGCAGATTTGCGCGGTGGCTTGGAGCCGCTCCACGTAGGGTTTCCCCATCCATTATGCGATGCCTCGGTGGCGTGTTGGAGCGGTCTGCTGGATTTTTGAGCGGCCAGATATCTAGCAGACCCATCGCACCACGTCAGATGTCAGCTCTCCAAATCACTATGAAGTTTGGAGTGACGCCACTCCATCCGGACGTTTAGAGCGATGTGAATGGCCGCCTTTAGGTCCAAAAAATCGAGATTTTTATTGTTATCTTTATTCTGTAAACCTCAATTAAAACAAAGCAGAAAACATACGAGTACATACTGTAAAGCTGGTGGAAAACCTGAAAGCGGATAATCTGTAATAATTTGGGCTGCTTATTTTCAAATTAAATTGGATGGATCAAATACATACTTTTTTCTTATGCAGTGAACGTTAGACACGTACGTTCCAAAATTAATTAATCTCTTAGTGCAAAACTACGCAAGTAAATAGCAGTATGAATGCCAAAGATGTTACTAATTTCCTTATTCTGGAAATTACGTCTCATCTTTAGCTTGAAATTGAAATAAATATATTTCCATTCTTAAAAGTTACCAAAAATATTTAGGGAAAAAATCGCCTCGTCTTTTCCTACGTCGGGGAACTTCATAGTTAGAAGGTGGTAACCTAGCCTGGGAATATATTAAAATAGATATATAACATTTACTGTTCTACTTAAATTACATTCTCTCTAGCTTTCTTTTCTTCTGTATTTCTACTTCATGTTTTTTATTTTACCTTTCAGCCTTTCTCCGATAGAGTTTAAATCAGAGATAATTTCAATTAGCCGAGATAATCTGACAGATGAATACAGGCACACACCTTATTCAAGTTTTACTAGCCAAAATCCTCAACGAAAACTGGCACCGGTGAATGTAATTATAGAGAGGTTTCTTGTTATGTGTGGGAATTCCAAGAAGGAAGGTATGATTGAGCCCAGGACCCAAGAGTTCCAAGGAAATTACGAACTAGACGTGTCTAGTGCCTAAGATTCCCATCACGTTGTGTTCGCAGAAGACAATGGCCTAACACCGTCAGCCTTCAAATATTTGCTTAACTATGTTTGCGGTAGGTCGGGACATGCTGTGAGGGCAATGACCGCTCTCTGACTCGCTTGCACTTGGAATGCAGTTCCTCGGTTACGACACGATGCACACCCTACTCTTACTTTTTATACTTGCACTTTTATCTTGCATGAGGAAATTCGGCAATGGGGATAGCCAGCATCATAACTTAGTCAGTATTATTATTCGCAGTTGCATCATAGGCTTTACTTCCGTTTACGTAAATCCTTATCATGGATCCCAGGTTATGAAAGTATGTACTTATTAGGTCATTTTTGGTAACTTTATGCCATTTTGTATTTTGAGGTAATCTTTTTCGATTTTACTTATTATTTTCTCATTTTCTTGTTCTTCACATCTTTCGTAATTTTCTTACATTTACATTGAGTATATGAAGGTTTTCAACCGAGTGGGATGGCTCAGGCGGTAACGCCTGTGGACCGCATACGAGAGATCCCGGGTTCAAACACCCAGGGCCGACCAACCTGACCGAAGGTTTTTTTGCGGTTTCCTCGGTCGCTAGGCAAATGCTGGGTTGTGAGGCAATATTTTCCACACACATACATTGATTAAACAACGCCAGCCCAAGCAATAATTATAAGTGTCAATGAACTTTACAGGTCAATTAATTTTCTTGCATTTTTATTGTTTATGTAATAATTAGCAGTATTTATATTTAATGTGAGGGAAATATTGTAACTATGTTAGTAATGAATACTATGAGTTCGCTGTTGTGCAGGGGGAAGATAAGGTGTCCGAACCAGACGAAATACATTACATTTTATGGCCTAGGGGGAAGATGTGTGAGTAAAATCTGATGTGTTACACTCACATCACTTTCTCTACACTTGTACAAACTATTTTTACAAACGTTTATTCTCCATATGCTTCATGTTACTCGAGATATCGAGATGTCAATCTTATTGCTAATTTTCTTGTAGATGCAAGGGGAACATGGTAGGTTATAAGCGATAGTCAAATCTTTTAAGCGCTGGTTGCTATGTGGCGCATTGTATTCTGTTTGCATACCGAGGACATAAAAAATTGAATAACGAATTTGAGAAAAGGTATAAGTATTGGAAAATTTAAGGAAATAACAAGCAATATCTCGAAAATGGTTCACTCAACTAAAAAAATGTATATGACATAAATTGTGTATTTTAACGCGATCTACATTTTTTGTGTAGTAAACTTTTGTCTATCTCTTATGGTTTACCAGTTATGCAAAAGTCGTTACAATAAAGAATACTTTTGGAGACATTCCCAGGAAATTCAAGATATACATTTTATTTGTCATAAAAATATCTTAAAGATATGATATTTTAATCAAAATCGTTACAGCCATTTTTGAGAAAATTAAAATTTTCGAAAAATATTCCATGTAAAGGGTACTCAGGGGTGAGGGGATTTTCTTGAAAACCTTCGTGTCGCATCCTTGGAAGATACTGAACCCAAATACCAAGTTTGGTGTTTATCCGACTGTTCGTTTCTGAGTTATGCTGTTCACAGACACACACACACAGACAGACACACAGACACACACACGGACATGTTTCCAAAAATGCTTTTTTTGGATTCAGGGGGTCTCAAAACATGTATTTCCGGTGAAATCTCGGTATCGAAATTTTGGGTGGAATACAATACTTCCCCTACTTACTATACGTAGTAGAGAAAGTAAAAAATAGAAGCGACGGGTGAAAAGGAACGCGCTTAATAACTGTAGCAAAGTAATTTGATATTCGAAATAGCTATAGTCGGCGCCAATCAAGAAGGTGATTGACAGTTACTAACCACGTGACGGAAAGCTTTAAATGAATGGGAGGGGATGGAAACGTCATAGCGGTCGTCATAGAAACGATTAGAAGTACCAATTAGAACTAAGACGTTTCCATAGCAACGATAGACGCAAAAACCTTGTTACTGATACTGTAACACGTGATTAGGATGACGTACCTGGCGAGCAACCGTTGCAGTAACATGAACTGCAGTATCTTCTGCGTCGCTGCAGTTATAAACAATGCTTCCTTTAGCCACAGCTTAACGTACTTACATCAGTAGAGATGGCCTGTGTACTGAAAAGTTATTTTGCATCATCCTATTTGTACGGTAATTTGCTTTGTGTTTACGTGTGTTTGAGCCCGTGTATCTGTGCGTGTGTTGTGAGCATTTGCAATTGATTTAACACTTTTAATAGATATTTAACAATATCCAAAAATAGTGACAAAAACAGCGAGCAAACGAAAAACTGAGGGTATTCGGTAATGAATAAAATGTATTTGGTAAAGGTATTCCAATTAAAGGGCAAGCACGGGAAATAATATGTTGTGAAAGCACCAGCGCATTTTCCCTTTAGAGTAAGTATCAATATTTCACAAGTAACGCAGATCTTCTTAAGAAAATCTTTACACTAATATATTCTTGCATGTTCTATCCTTTGCACGTAGATTCATTATTTCATAATAGTCTTCATATACGAATATAAACAATACCCGCCCTACAATGCAGATGCAACCCAGTCGCCTTCGTACACAATTCTAACGTGCTCTCCACGTGGTCGCGGTAAACGGCAACGTCGCCTCTCTCTCTCTCTCTCTCTCTCTCTCTCTCTCTCTCTCTCTCTCTCTACGCGAAATGTCAATCCCTTTCTTCTTTCTCAGTCAGTATAATGTTAGAGCTAGGAGGTAGGCTTGAATTATTTAAGACAGCCAACCAGAAACATATAAGAGTAAAAATTCAAACATTAATCGTAAGTTAGTGAAGCCACGATAAAACTCCTCAATGGAATACAGGCAGTGCAAGCTTTAGACATGGGAGAGAACAGATCACTGTAAGGTGTGTTTACGTGTAGTGCATTAACAGTTGCCAGTAATTATGTAAAAAAGGCGAATTAAATATCACAGTTCCTTAGAAGTCAATAGGTTCATAATGAACTAAATTTTATGTGCCGGTGAAGTTCTGTAAATGTGTAGATAAGGACTTAGTCGTTTTCGTAACACAACGAAGGGCAATCACAACAGCTTACTCCCATATACTTGTAATAATCAAAGAACAATATCTATTAAACACTGTCATAGAAATATACTTGCCGATGTGTTATAATGTGTCAATTCACTTCTTTTCACGCACCACCCCCTATAAGAGATACTTGCTCGACCACACATATGTACTAGCTAGTCGGAACTTTCTTCATATTAATGATATACAGAGTTATTCAAACAGCAGGAACAGATTTTGAATATTCATTTTTAATAAACGACAATAGATGGCAACACATACGACTCATCACTGAATAGAGGGAAATTAAAAGTTTTAAACTCCCACCTATTAGTTCCAATCAGTGTCTACGGCGGCACTGGGTTTGTTTACGAGAAAATGGCAACGCCACAGGAAAAGTCATTTTGTGTGCTGCAGTATGCAAAGAGTGAATCTATTGTTTCATTGCAGCGTGCATTTCGTTGTAAGTTCAACAAAGAGCCACCTCGTTATAAAAAATTTACAATTGATACAATAACTTCGTAGATGGTTGCGTATGCAAACGAAAAGCACTGGTCGTCCTCGCATAACAAATGGTGCTCATTTTGAACACATAAAATAAAAATTTGAACTTTCCTCTATTCAGTGATGTATCGCATGTGTCACATTGTCGTTTATTAGAAACAAATATTTAAAGTCTGCTCCTTTTTTAATAACCCTGTCTAATATAACAGTCACAACCTCTAGATCATCACTGAAACTCGGTTTATCATTGGTATAAACAGTAGCGCTCAACAGTAACTAAAGTTAATAATTTTAGTGGACATTTAACAATTACGTAGGCACGGACCGGCGCAGTTGGATAATTTGAATTGCAAATCTTTCTATCATCCATTTCAAAACTACTTCCTTCGTTTTCACCGCCATACAACTCATTGGGCTGATCACCCCTCCTGGATATGCTATGATCAAGAGTTTACCTGCTCTTCGACAGCTACTGACCCAAGCATAGATTTGTAAGCCCTTGAGAAAATTGAAATTCAGTGTTATTTATGGACGCTCTTTAACTGCTGTGGTCCTTAGCGTTCCATTCTATATTGGGTGTGAAAGACCGGTAATGTTGCTCGACGTCCTCTTTATCAGACTTCAGGCTCTTTTACGTGCGTAAATCTACGACACGGGACCACCGCTTTACTTCCCTTTCAAAGAAAGCCATGCTAAGGATTTTTACGCCCGAAAAAAATCCATCGCCCTCTGCCGGGTTTGAACCCGCGACTCGGGAACTAGAGGTTAGCACGGTAACCACTACATCACGGAAAAATGAAAATGAGTTTTTATTTATGGACGCTCTTTAACTGCTATGGTTCTTAGCGTCCCATTCTGGACCACCTTTTTTGGGGATATAAGCCTACAAAGAGAAGGGTAGTCTGTTAAAGAAGATATAACGAGTTTTATGTTATTGGCATTTTACATAAGGGTAACTTTGCAAACTCAGAAATTTCATTATTCAACTGAGAAATAAGAGTAACGTTGTACATTCTTTACTCGCATTCTTAGGGAAAAATCACATTTCTATTTAATTGTTAATTTGAAAAGGCATGTTTGCGGGCGGAGAGGTACTATTGTCAGGGGAGCGGGTATCAGCATAGTTATGAACTCATGTCCTAAAATAAAGATGAGATAAGTCAGTGCTCGTTTTTCGCGTTAATGAGCGGTTGCTATTTCATAGGCTGTGAAGTCCTCTTCATTCGCTATGGATATTTTATAATTTGAGAACTCAAGAATTAATGCTAAGTTTGTAAGTCTTGCTTCAAAAACAATTTTCTTAATTTTATTTTCAGATTGTTAAACAAGAACATGGTACAAATACATATTTTAAGTACTTTCTAAACCATCACATCATTAGTCTTATGACTACCTTTTCTGCTTGTATAGCCGTTATACCCATGTATAAATAAATGTATAACTTCTGTGCAATAATTCTAATAAATTAAATATCAATGTTAGGTTTCTCGTAATCACTGTAATCTTTTTAATTTTAGAATCGTTTTATAGGTCATTTTTCGAATATTTTAGGTCATCAAAATCCCGACCCTGATTGTTAGTAAAATTACCTACAGTTTGCAATGCAGTCAGAATACTTATATAGGGTTATTAAAAAAAAAGGAACACATTTTAAATATTCATCTTTAATGAACGATAGATAGCGACACATCATTCATTGTATAGAGGAAAGAAAGTTTCAAACGCCCCCTATTAGTTCCATTCAGTGCCTACAACGGCACTGGGTTTGTTTACGAGAAAATGGCGACGCCACAGGAAAAGTCGTTTTATGTGCTGCATTATTCAAAGAGTGAATCCATTATTTCACTGCAGCTGCATTTCGTTGTAAGTTCAACAACTAGCCGCCTCGTCATAAAAAATTTACACTTGATACAATAAATTCGTAGAAGATGGTTGCGTATGCAAACGGAAAAGCACTGGTCGTCCTTGCATAACAAATGGTGCTCATTTTGAACACATAAAATAAAGATTTTGAGCTTTTCTCTATTCAGTGATTTATCGCATGTGTCGCCATCTATAGTCGTTCATTAGAAATAAATCTTTAAAGTCTGTTCCTTCTTTTTGAATAAACCTGTATTATTCAATAAATCACCATAAAAATATTTGTAGGTAATATCTAATTCACCTCAAACAGAAAACACTTCCGGATTCAAATCATGTCAAACCATCCGCTATGGTTGCCACTTTTCAATGAAAGGAATAGTATTTTAAAGGTCTATCCTGTATCCGTATTTATTACTTTCTCTACCACGTACATACATAGTAGGTAGAGAAGGTATTGCATTCCATCCAAAAATTCGATACCGAGATTCCACTGGAAATACATGTTTTGAGGTGTCTGGAACCCAATAATAGCATTTTTAGAAAAAAGGTCCGTGTGTGTGCATGTGTCTGTGAACAGAATAACTCAAAAGAGAAATCGGACAAATACCAAACTTGGTATTTAGGTTCAGTACCTCCCAAAGATGCGACACGAAGATTTTCGAGAAAATCCCCTCACCCAAAACTACCCTTTATATGGAACATTTTTCACAATTTTTTATTTTCTAAAAATTGTTCTAACGATTTTGATTAAAATACCATATAGGTATTAAATATATTTATACGACAAATAAAATGTATACGTGTATCTTGCATTTTCTGAGAATAGCCTGTGAAATCAACTTCATTCGGAAGGAATTTTGTATAATCTCGTATAAATGGTAAACGTTAAGCGGTAAGCGAAAACGTAGTAAACAAAAAATGTAGATCTCTTTAAAACACAGAATTTGTTTCAACTAAAATTTTTTGAAGCATAAGCCATTTCTAAGATATTCGTTATTAAAGGTTCGAATTGTTCATTTCTTGGTCATTCTCTTGTCCATTCAGTTGTTTCTCGCGATTGCATGGAAACAGTATGGCATTTTAAGGCCAGGATATAGCGTCCAGTTCTTAAACATTTGACTAACGCTGTTCCCTTTGTATCTATGAGGGGCACTATTTATATTTTGAGTCTAATAATTAGAACAAAGTAATTTCTGATTGAAAACTGCTTTATTGTTTTTCAAAATATCCTCCTTTATGATCAATACACTTTTGCATCCGTTTGAACCATTTGTCAAAACATTTATTCCAGTCTTCTTGAGACACCTGCAAAACAAGGTTTTTGAAGGCATCAACGGCTTCTTCTGCCAACGAAAATCGTTGTCTACGCAATTTATTCTTGATGTTCGGGAACAAAAAGAAGTCATTGGGTACCAAATCAAGACTGTATGGCGGATGACCCATCAATTCTATTTTTTGAGCCTTCAAATACTCTGTTGTTAGACGAGATGTGTGTGCGCTCGCATTGTCTTGAAGAACGATCCTACGGTTCTTGTTGGTTTTCCTTACTTCACCGAAAATTTTCGGCAAACAAATGGTTGTGTACCATTCGGCATTGACCGTTTTACGTTCCTCCAAAGGCACTGTTGCCACATGGCCAGTTTTGCTGAAAAAGCAGGCGACCATTTGCTTCGAAGTGCTTCGAGTGCGAACAACTTTTGTTGGCTTTGCTTCATCTTGAAACACCCATACAGTCGACTGCTGTTTACGTTCCGGCTCATACGCATAGATCCTTGATTCGTCACCTGTTACAATCTTATATACGTCTTTTGAGGCACCGCCATTGTATTTCTTGAGCATTTTTGTACACCAATCGACACGAGCATCTCTTTGAGATTGCGTCCAATTATGTGGGATCCAACGAGAGCAAACCTTTTTCACGGCTAAATAAACATGCAATATTTTATATATGCTGGTGGAACTAATGCTTAGGGTTGCCTCAATCTTGCAATATGTCGCATGACGATCTTTCATTATTAGGTTTTGCACAGCATCAATATTTTCTAGCACAACAACTGATTTTGGACGACCTTCACGAACTTCATCATTGAGCGAGCGGCGGTCATGATTAAATTCGTTATACCAGCGTTTCACAGTGGCAAAGGATGGAGCTTCGTCGCCAAATGTGGAAGTTTGTTGATCGATGCACTCTTGTCTTGATAATCCACGTTGAAAGTCGTAATAAATCATTGCACGAACATTTTCACGAGTTAATTCCATGTTTTTGTTGACACACAATTTTCAAGTTAGTGTAAACAAAACAAGTGACGCTCTATTGACAAAATGTTTGAAGTAGATTATGGTAAAAAATGTCAAAATTTCCATTGGAAAAGTCAGATGGCACCTACAACATTCAGGGTTGCCAAGGCTCAAAATATAAATAGTGCTCCTGGCATAACGAAATATGTAATGTAGCTATTTCTGCAAAGGTTTATTTGGATTAAAATGTAATAGACAAGAAAAAAGGTTTAGTAAGAAGTTTGTATACCCACTAATAAAGATAGAGGGTATAGAAAGTGATGTGACTGCATCACATCATAAGTTTTTTTTAAATGTAATGAACATAATATTTTACTAAAAAGCTTTAATTCCAACCTTTCAAAAATCTTCAATTGAAGCTTTGGTTTCGCTTCAATAGATTTTATTCAGGAACTAAAGGTTACAGAATAGTTCCAATAATTTCTTGAGAGTACCGAAGTGTAAAAAATGAAAATTGCAATGCTGCTGCGTTACATATTCAAGCCATCTTATCGGTACTGGTTGTGCAGTGAATGTATACATTTTTACATATATTGACATAAGCAATGACACGAGTCTTGATCTAGAAAAGTTCCATAACACGAATTGCATTTATTAAAACTATTCTACGAATATCATGTAATAAATCCTACAGGATGTCCTTCCTTAAACCAGAGATGGATGTCCATGAGTACATTGAACAAGTATTTAACGTTCATTAATGTGTAGGAAAACACTATGGGCAGCGTGCACCATGTTGGAGTAAATTACTTGGAAGTAACGTTAGAGAGCTCAATTACAGTTTACTCTTTTAGTGATAACTACGCACCGAACGGAATGGACCAGCGGTAACGTCTGTGGCCCGCATTCGGGTGGTCTCGGGTTCAAAGTGCCGGGGCTGACCAATCTTACCGAAGGTTTTTTCGTGTTTTTTTCGGTCGCTACAGGAATGCTGGGTTGGATAATTTGATGCGCGAATTCTCCTATCATCCCTTTCATGTCATACAAGGCATTGGGATGGTCATCCATCCTGGATATGCTATGATCCAGAGTTTGCTTGCTCCTCTACAGGCTACTGATCCAAGGCATTGGCTTGGTTAGGTGCGATAGGAAAAGGGGGGAAGTCCGAGAAAGAGATACATAAATCTTTGTTGGTAGAAATAATGAAAATCCATTTCGAAAATATAGAGTGCAAAAAACATGATGTAAATATGCTGGAAGAGAAATGCCTGGAAAGTCGTGACGGACGAGCTTAATGCCTCGAGCGACGGTAAACGTACTGAAGAGCAGCTTAAAATTCTTTGGAAACAATGTTTCTAATCTTCATATTTGCATCGCAGATCACTTGCGTGTTGATGGAGAAATACCCTTTGCGATTTCGGAAAAGCTCAACATTTTCACCTTATGGGTACAAAATAGGAACATGCGTGCAGGCAATTGCACCCACAATGTGGGAAACCTGCAAAAGTGAAGAAGAATTGCCTTTTATTTTCTGAACACTCATGTATATTTATGTAACTTTCTCTTAATCTCAAAGTGTTCTAACAACGCGATGAAAGATACGACCAACAGATTGCGTCGGTATCCCGTTGAGTATATTGTTGTGTTCATACAATGCATCTAAATTGGAGTATTTATCATTAGGTTGATTATGAAGCTTTATTTGGATACCAAATTACATATTAGCTCGACTGGAATTAATATTGGTGTGATTAATTGTTGAGCCTGCAAGATACGAGTTTTGTGCCTTCTAATTTAATTGCTGCACTGAAGTCCATCTTCTTCTTCTCAGGTCCTCGGCTGTTGTGGTGATTAATAATAAACAATGAGCATGAGATTGATTTCGGAGGTCTCTAGGGAGTGTGTCGTAAAAAGACTACTAAATGAAGACACTAGTTACAATTAATAAAAGTATTGAACTTTAATGAGTTCAGAATTACATTTTTGAAAGTGGTAATATAAACACCATACAATAAATGATGTAGTTAGGTTGGGCGTATTTCCACGATGTTGGACTTTCAGTTAAAATGAGGAATCACTGTATGGCACGTTGCACATTGTTAATGTTAATTGCGGGATGCGTAGTTGTTTCATGACTTGTTTTCACTGATTCTACTCATGAATCACTGTTCACTCGAATGGTTATTTCTCACACGATAATGCATTAACTTAATTGTTCACACGAAGACTAGCTTAACACAGTCACACACGCGATATAACTTTGTATCTTAATTCGTGTAATTACTTAGCGTAGTCGTAGATTCTGGCTGGAAGTGAGTTCGCGAAGAGACTGAATTTGGTTACCGGACCTCAGCTTCTATAGGCTAAGTGTCTGGCGGTTCGAAATTTATCTTCAATTTTCTGATTTGCTGCCCCGCAATGCGATTTTTCAATCTCAAGAAATATGAAGGGGATTTAGTCTTTTCCTATTTGCTCTCCCAAAGTCACGTGATTGAGTACAATCAAGGAATCCCCGACGTGAGGATTTTTCGGGGAATTTTTTAACTTCAGTCGCTTACGTCTCTCTAGCGCGTAAAGTTTATAAAAGATCTTTGTGTTTTTAGAAAGTCCATCCTCTTCTTTAATATGCGTTCTCTCGCTAGTTGAAACTGTGTCCAGTGGATATGTTTTTGAATCTTGTACGAGAAAAGACATCTAACAAATAGTAAAACAACATATATGAAAATATGGTTAACACTGGGATTAAACCAATAATATGCAGTATTTACATGATTACTAATGCGACACTGCTATGGCATTATGATGGTATATAAGACTGCTTCAAAGTGGAAGATGAACGTTCATAAGATCCTTAAATAACATCTGAAATGTTCCGATGCCAAATACACTTACATAATTACAGTTTGGGTGATACACTGGATTCATGTCGTGAGCGTTGTTGTAAATGCTCTCCAAGCAGGTTCAACATAAATGTATGAGATTCATTCTTAAAACCGAAACGTTCGAGTTCTCTCTCTCTCTCTGTCTCTCTATACTCGTATCATATGGATATCGCTTACCCGTACTATACACACTATTGCATTCCCGTTTTCTTCGTCGAGATCATCAATGCAATCTAAGTAATCCTTGAACGCGTCAAAATATCTTCCTCCAAATATGATACGATTTTGTAGATCAATCGACAGGTGAGTTACTCCAACCAAGTAAAGAGTAAAGATAAAGAAAGGTACGTATCACAAAGGGGCCCCCGGCACCGGGGCAGCGCACCGCAAGTAGGCCAGTCGGCCCCTTTTGCTTCCAACGCGACCCCTGGCAGGGAAGGATGAGGGTAGAGAAGACCCGAAGGGCGACCAGATCCGGATGCCGACGGGCGCAAGCATGGACGGGGTTTCTAACGTTTCCAGATAGAACGTATCAAACACCGCACTGTCGCTTTCCACGAGCAACCAATCTCCAGGGTCCCCCGGAGCAGAGCCCCACGCTGAGGAGAGATCTAACTAAGCGGTACCCCAGCGATACCAGGGAAGAAACCTTTACAGAGCGCAAGCCACCACCCAGTCGCAACCCGCCGAACACCGTCGCCTGGTCCTACAACCCTGAAACAGATAACAAGGAAGATGGGTGCAGGAATTGAGAGGAAGGAGAGTCGTGGTAGAAGATAAACCACTCCAGCATTTGCCTGGCGATCCGGGGAAACCATGAAAAAGTCATGGACCAGAGTGGGCGGTCGCCGGGGATCAATTCTGGGACCTCCCAAATGCGGGCCACAGACGTAATGCCTGAGCCACTCCGCTTGGTAAGTAAAGAGTAAATCTAATTTATATTTGAGCATTGTTTGCTTCCGTAATAACATACTATATGACGGTGACTAATTACTCTGTAATGATTTACTACAAGAGTATCTGAAAGGAGTAAAATACTTAGGAAATAGTTTGCTCTCGTATGGAAGTCGCGGAGTGTTGACTTTAATAGTAGTTTACTACGGAAGTAGGGCTTACTCTAGGATGATGCAGGCCGTCCTATGAAACGAGAAAGATATGGCAACAACACGCTTTCCCTTGCAGATGGTTGGGAAAATTACATTTGGCAGGTAAGGTCAAATTCGTCATTAACTAGAATGCACGCTGTTGTAATGTGTTATGGGAACGATAGTAATTGCTAATTGCGCTTAGTTCCAAGGTATTTCTTTCGTGAATTTTCAACGAGAAGTTTAGTGTTTATTGAAAACAATTAAAATAGAAACACAGCTGTTCAAGTTCGGAGGAAACTGTGGAAGAAAATATATGCTTTAATACAAGCACTTACTTATTATGCACTTAATCTTAAAATAAAATAGGCACAGTACTTTTAAACTATCAGTCACAAAAACTACAGGTACTTATCGAAGTATTCAGCCAGAATCAAAGCAAGACGCCCATTTTTATTTAAGAATTTTAAGTTATTATTATTATCATCATCATCATTTTTATGTATAATTAAAGAATGTAATATGGGTAGAATATGGCAAAATAACAGCTTGGGCTGATGTATAGCCATATTCTAAGGAAGATTGCTAGCACAAATGGAATAAAACAATGTAAGTTATTTCATTTAAGCATTTAATAAGCGAGACCAAAAACTAAACTTTCTCATTTGTAATTAAACATTCAGTAAAAGAAAATGAAAACGATGTGCAATGCTGGTAATCATGTATTTTTATTATCTCCGTGGTATAGGATAGTTGTGTGCCTCACGTTCAAGAGGTCTCGAATTCGAATCTAGGTTAGGTGAGTTACCTGTCTAAGGGTTTTTTCCCAGGATTTTTCCTTATCATGAGAAGAGGAATAAATAAATAAATACATAAATAAATATTTAGTTTACAGAAGATACGAGCGAGAGATTCCATAGTAGGCTGAGGCGTGTGTGCGTGTATATGTGTGTGTGTTTGGGGGGATCAGTTGTTCAACCGCTTTGTTGCAGTCGTAACTTGAGCATAAATTATGATTTGTACAACACAAAAATCCTAAATTATAGCGAAATAAGTAGCTTAAGGAACAAAGGAAATATAGTAAAATATGATTAATTGCACTTCTATCAAATATTTCAACATCTGAAATATAAAGCGACGAAAAGTGCGAAAAGCTTTGGTTTTTCTGCTGAAATCAGCGTAGAGTGGCTAAAATGGTGTTAGCATTTTTCACTCTTCTTTTGTAAATAGAAGCATCTCTTCTGCGGGTGACGTGCTATATGAAAGTAAATTATTTGGAAACGACATTTGGGAAGGAAGCGTTCCAGGCTTAAGTTTAAGGTACCTCCCTAAACTTTTTAGCTTAATTTAGTGAGTATAAGTGGGAAGTTGCATCGATGGGGCATTTTGCCGGAGTGCAGTATTAGGAGTCGTCGCGAACCTGCTGCGTTATACCTGTCGCTATCAGATCTGACTAATTTATAGAGTTTAGGGGGAAGATGCATCGATGAGGCATTTTGCCGGAATACAACATTCGGAGACGTCGCTAACCTGCTGCGTATCTGTCGCCATCAGATCTGACCATCCTTAGTACCCCTCATTCATTCCTTTCTACCGGAGGTCAACCTCCTCCTATACCTAAATATTTGTACCTAAAGAACATAAAAGGACGATCACAAAAGTTCACCCTCAAATTAATTCTACAGCAATAAATATCAGGGCATAAGAACGCGAGTAATGCCATTTAACAGCAACTTACTCAAGCAGATGGTATGGGAACACGACTACGCAATCAAAGGTGTCCCCCATACACTTAATTATGTATACCCAAGAACATGTAGCTAACTGCCAATATGAACTGAAGCGATGTTAAAGCTAGCCCTGATGATTCCCTTTCACTTTAATTAGTTAAGTATAGGCGTTTTTAGAACTTTTGTACAATTTTTATATAACATTTGCATTCAGCTAGTTGTACATTATTAGTTCTCAAACTAAAAAACTTTCATAAGAAACCGCAAATAAATACATTTTTGGAGGGTTCTGGGATCTCAAAATGTGCATTTCCTTGAAATTTTGATATTGTATTTTGCGGAATCAATACTTTCTCTAACTACGCTAGATAAGCAGTAGACAATGTAAAAATGAATGTCATAATTTTTTTCACTTCTTTTTTTTTTTACTTTCTCTACTACGTATAGTAACTAGGGGGAGTATTGCATTCCATTCAAAAATTCTATACCGAGATTTCACGAAAATACACGTTTTGAGGCCTCCTGAATCCAAAAAAATGTATTTTTGGAAACATGTCCCTGTGTGTGTCTACGTGTCTGTGAACAGCATAACTCAAAAACGAACAGTCGGATAAACAGCAAACTTGGTGTTTAGGTTCAGTATCTTCCAGAGATGCGACACAAAGGTTTTCAAGAAAATCCCCCCACCCCAGATTACCTTTACACGGAACATTTTTCAAAAATTTTAATTTTCTCAAAAATGGCTCTAACGATTTTGAACAAAATACCATAAGTTTAAGACATTTTTATGGCAAATGAATTGTATATCTGGAATTTTTTGGGAATGTCTCCAAAAGTATTCTTCATTGTGAACGACTTTTGCATAACTGCTAAACCATTAACAGATAGACAAATTTTTACTACACAAAAATGTAGATCGCGTTAAAATACACAATTTATGTCATATACATTTTTTTTGAGTGAACCATTTTCGAGATATTGCATGTTATTCCCTTGAATTTTCCAATACTTATACTTTTTCTCAAATGGGAATTCGTTATTCATTTTTTGTCTTGGATATGCAAAGAGTATTAATCTGTGGCAAAGAGAATGGTGCTGCACATAGCAACCAGCTATTAAGAGATATGTATGTGCTTAAAGGCTACTGTATTTCTATATTGCTCTTGCAAATACAAAACAAGGGGAACATGGTACGCCTTAAGCGATAGTCAAATATTTTTAGAACTGGTCGCTATGTGTAAAATGTAATTCTCTTTGCATGTCGAAAGTTCGTTTTTGCAAATGTTTATCTCGAATAATATGAAATAGATGGAGAATAAGAGTTTGTAAGAATAGTCTGTACAAGAGTAGAGAAATTCATGTGAGTGTAACACATCAGATGTTTTTATGTTTTAAATTTTTTTTTGCGCCACATGCACCTGAAACTCAAAGCTAATTGAGTAACATTTACAGTCTTGTTGCTCTTCTTGGGCACCATACTCATACTAGAGTTAAAGGCCAATATTTGCTCACACAAACACTCATCAATCGGGCTTATAATAATTGTTTGTTTTATTTTACAGAACTTATAAAGAAACACGTACGTATTTCACCATAATTTCCCTTGGACCAACAGCATGTTCGAATTGTAAAATTCTGGTATAGTATCTTTCTATTCCACTCATTTAGTTAATTGTAATTCAAGATCCTAGTGGTCACTGATAGATTTCGGATGATGTCAAGTTTTAACTAAATATAATTATACGTTTCCATGACGTCTGGTGCATGGAAGCAGTTTATTTAAATATAAACCTTCGATGTATATGATTTGTCTGTTTGATATACTAGCCTTGTGAGGCTGTGTTTCCTAATCGTATACACTGATATTTTGGTTTCACCAATACATATTTGCCTTTTCAAATGACGCAAGTAGATAAAACCCTATGTGACTCGTTCACACCATTTTTGCTATACATTATTATTGCAGAGTATCCCTTACATATTATAATAATCATATAAGAAAATTAGCATTTTTTGTTCAAAGGCATCTCGGAAATTACTCATCCAATTTTAATCATTTCTCTAATGATGGATAGCTTAAACCCTTGTTTGTCCAGGGTGATTTATAAGAACTGACCCGTTTATTTCTTTAGTTATTTCAAAACGAGTTATGCTAGCGACAACTTATTATACCTGAAATGCAGAGGAGTTTTGGGAAATTATTTACCTCTATAGCAAATGTTGAAAATGTCCTCCATCCTGCATAAGGCACAACTCAACATTTCGTTCCATGTTACTGGCCACTCGTTGGAGGACTCTGTTGTCAATAGCTTGAATCTCCTGTGTAATGTTGTGCTTCATATCGTCCAATGTCTTGGGACGTGTGGCATAAACCTTGTCTTTTAAGTAATCCCATACAAAGAAGTCCGGTGATGTCAAATCCAAGGATCTCGGTGGTCACAGGCTCTTGGAAATTATCTGGTTGTCAAAGAAACTTGCAATTAGTTCCATGGATTCATTTGATGAATGGCACGTAGCGCCGTCCTGCTGAAAATATCCTTGACTCAGCTCAACATCGTCTAGTAGCTCAGTGAACCCCATGAAAATCCGTCGGTACTCTGCAGTGTTCGCATTGTTTTAAAAAAAAATTGGTCCCACTATTTTCTGTGCGGATATTGTACATCAAACTCCGATTTTAACCGGGTGCATATGTGAGTTCACATAACCGGATAAATGGAACCATGCATCATCTGTGAACCATGTGATGGACAATATGACAGGATTTTGCACAATGAACGTCTGAAACGAACGACAATAATTCAGTCTTTTATCCTTATCTGGTTCCTGTAACTGATGGACAACCGTAATCCTATACGGCTTTAGGCCTGCACTTTTGACAGTTCTCTGACAGATTGAGTAGCTGTACCCTGTTTCCTGCGACAAACGCCTTAATGAATTTTTGGGTGACTGATCCAGTCGTGCTCTTATGTCAACAACAACTGTGGGAAGCCTAGATGAATGAGTTTTGCCTTTTTCACTCACCAGAGATCCAGTTGTTTCCAATTTGTTTACCAGTCCCAGTATTGTGTTTCTTTGCGGAGGATTCCGAAAACCAAATCTCTCTGGTATGTCCTTTGAGTAGCTGTAATTGAATTCGTAATTCAGTATCGCTTTACAAGGAAGAGTCGTTCATTTAATGTGTACTCCATTTCATGTTGACTAGAACAAAATCTCAAAAACAGCTGCCGACAATAAAACTAACAATTACGAATAAAACCTGCGCATCTAGTGAAGGCAATCGAAACTCCAGAACATTCTGCTTAATTTGGTGCTAAAATTGGGGCACTGAGTGAATTTCGAACAGAATAATTAAAGAAAGAAATATGTCAGTTCTTCATAAATCATCCTGTAATATTTAGGTAGATTCTCAGGTTTTAGAAACATCTTATTGCATAAAATTGAAATTCAATGTTAAGATAAAATTTTACAGTCTATAGTATTTGGTTACTAATTCTGAGTGCTCATATTCCACGGCCGTATTGAGTTTCGGAGTTTTTCAATGTTGTTAAATTATAAAACCTAAATTTCACCACGGAGCAGCCATCGAAAGTAATGTCCATTAAAACATTTTTTCCCTCCCATCGTAATAGCTCCCGTTATACATCTGTAGATCCACATCTACAAAGTAATTCTGAGCTGTTGTATTTCAAGAATGGATGTGTATGGTTGAGCAGAGGAACAACATGTGCTTGGCCTTTAGAGCATGTTGAGACTTTGGTGACAAGGATGGTTTCAGTAGCTGCAGATTCCTTAATGAGAGTGTCGGTGAGGCAGACTGATAGTAATGGGAGAATTGTGTTGACTGACTTAATTAAAATGTTGAGTTACGCTGTAATTTTATATAATTAAATTTATTAAATACACTGTGTACAAGAGAACATAATTATATAACGGTTTTGTTTTCTGCATACAATGTTAGCGCGTTTGTCCTTGCTTCAAGTGCAGTAGATGATACTGTTCAAACTGTTGTCCACATAGGATGCTGGAACGTTGAAATGGCTCCTGGTGAATTCCTCTTTGGTTGTAGGTTCTGAAGCGAAAGCCGTGTGCTGCGTTCTTGTATACTCGTGTCGGAGCTGGAAATTTGGTTATTTCCATTCTTCTGAATTCATGGCTGACTTATGATGAAAGCTTTGATCTACTGCAGTGATTTTTCTTCCATTTTTACTTTCTCTACTACGTATAGTAAGTAGGGGAAGTGTTGCATTCCACCCAAAAATTCAACAAGAGACTTCACCGGAAATACATGTTTTGAGGCCACCTGATCCCAAAAAAGCATTTTTAGAAAAAGATCCGTGTGTGTGTCTGTTTGGATGTACTGTCTGTGAACAGCGTAACTCAAAAACGAAAAATCGGATAAATAACAAACTTGGCATTTAGGTTAAGTATCTTTCAAAGATGCTACACGAAGAATTTCAAGAAAATCCCTCCACCTCAGACTACCCTTTACATGGAACATTTTTTGAAAATTATGATTTTATCAAAAATGGCTGTAACGATTTTGATTAAAATATCATATGTTTAAGATATTTTCATGACAAATGAAATGTATATCCTGTATTTTCTGGAAATGACTCCAAAATACCTCTTATTGTGAATGGCTTTTGCATAACTGGTAAACCGTAAGAGTTAGATACAATTTTTGTACACACAAAATGTAGATCTCGTTAAAACACACAATTTATGTCATATAATTTTTTTTGGAGTGAACCATTTCGAGATATTCCTTGTTATTTGTTTCAATTCCACATAGCAACCAGCTCTTAAAAGATTTTACTATCGCTTAAAGCCTACAATATTCCCCTTGCACTTACAAGAAAATTAGCAATAAGATTAAAATCTTGATTAACAGGAAGTATAGAGAATACGCGTTTGTAAAAATAGTTTGTACAAGAGTAGAGAAAGTCATGTGAGTGGAACACATCAGATTTTTCTAATGTGGATTCGTATGCTAGTGTATGCAATAGATTGTTCTTTATTGTAACCTCTCTGGTGAAGAAGTCTGTGGCGGTCAAGAGATAGACAAGTCTAGTCATTGTCGTCTGGGATAGTTGAAGGGCTCTACGTAGGTAGGTTGCTTTCACTGCCTCCAGTCTGCTTTATGATTTATGATGTAAGGTCGCTGTAATTTTATATGAGAATTTTTCTTATTTATTTATTTATTTTAAGTCGCTTTGCCAGCTTGGTCATATCGCTACTATACAATATATAAAACAATTCAGTTCATTATATTACAAACAAAATTTAACACAGAATTAAACAAATAATTTTTAACAGATATATTAAAGTTTTAAATCAAGTTTTATACGTCTGAGGAGGAGCAGAACTTGCTTGAATTTTGATGAGGTATTTAATGTTGTGGATAGATCTTCAGTGATGCCGTAGAGCTGTCGCTCTGTAGTATACCGTTTGCATTCTCTGAAAATATGTTTGATAGTAAGGCGAGTGTTGCAAACTTCACAATGTGGTGGATTATCTTTAGTGAAGATGAACGAGTGGATTAGTCCAGTATGTCCAATTCGTAGTCTTGCGATAATGACTTGCTCTTTTCCCTTTAGGGAGCGTATGGGAAAAGAACTACTGATGTCATCTTTCCTTACTGCGTTCAACTTGTCTGTTAGGTTTTGGCTCCATGTCCGGTTCAATTTTTCTCTGAGTTGCCTGGAAAAGTGTTTATGACGCCATGATAAGGTATTGGATGTTCTGTAATCGCTATAAGTTGAGTTGCTTCCTTGGCAGCTCTGTCTGCCTGTTCATTGCCGTTGATTCCACAATGAGATGGAATCCACGTAGAAAGGATGTCTTTATTGTTTGTAAGAGCTTGGTGATGAAGAGTTTGAATTTCCTAGAGTAACTGTAAATCAGTCGTCCGTTCTCTAAAACTTTGGCGAGTGCTTAATGAATCAGTAAGTATGAGGAAGTTGCTATGCCTGAATTGGGTTATGTATATCAAAGCTTACTTGATGGCATAAAGCTCGCAGGAAAGTACAAAATATGAGCCAGGAAGCTTTAATTTAGTTGTGTTATCAGGGGTTATCACTGCACACCCACTATCGTTTTCTGTTTTGGATCCATCGGTATAGATGAATTTACGGTTTGAAAGAATACTTTGTATTTCGTGGAAGACTAGTCTGTATATAGATGTA
The DNA here is from genome assembly GCA_030765065.1 of Deroplatys truncata. Lineage (NCBI taxonomy): Eukaryota > Metazoa > Arthropoda > Insecta > Mantodea > Mantidae > Deroplatys > Deroplatys truncata. The sequence goes on from CM060980.1 coordinate 117,200,421, forward strand.
TATTTGTAGGATTTTGGATATCTTGTAACATCCAAGCTAACTTTGGGAAGAGATATTCTCCATGGTGGTAATTCGTGAAACATCCGTGGCATTGTCCGAGGGAATTCTGGACCAAGTTCTTCGGTGTATGTTCTTATTTTAAGATGAAATGATAACGACTGTCTTGACTTCGCTATGAGTTTTTCTTTGTATTTGTCAGAGAAGACGTGTCGATAGATTGCTGAGTTAGGTCTTGCTGAAGTCTTGATTGCATATTTCAAGCGCAGTTCCATTCTGCGTAAATCCAGCGACAGTTCGTTGGTTTCTATCAATAGGCTGGCCACAGGACTGGCTATAAATGCTCCTAAGCATATTCTAAGAGCTGTTGTTTGAATTGTATTTAGTGTTTTTAAAGCTGTTGGTTTTGCTGAGTTATATATCTAGTCCAATTTTGTTCTAATAAGAGCTTGGTAACTTCGTAAAAGAAGTTTAAAGTCACCATCCCAATTTTTATGTACCAGAGCTTTTAGAAGATTTAGTATTTTAATGCACTCGTTTCTTAATTCGGCTATATGGTATTTCCAGCTCAACGCTGAGTCAAATATTAATCCCAATATTTTGAAAGTTTTGGAAACCTTAATTATACTAATGTCTATAGACAATGTACGGTTTAAAAGATTAAAATATGATCTGGAGAAGCATATGCATTTGGACTTGTGACAGATTAAGACCAGCGTGTGTTGCCCATATGCGAAGCTTTTCTAGCGTCTTCTGAAGAGGTGTTGAAGTAGTGGTGGGGTTTCTCCCCTTGCAGAAGATAGTCAAGTCATCAGCAAATAGTAGGCCTTGACAGGTGGTGAAATGTTGTTAACAATGTTGTTGATGGCTATAAGTACCAGCATAACGCTGATGACAGAACCTTGTGGAACACCTCTTTCTATAACTAGTTCTTTGGACATGACTCCTTTATAACGTACCCTTATTTTACGTTCACGGAGAAATTTGTATATAAAATGATACATTTTGCCTCTAATACCAATGCTTTGTAATACTTAAAGTATGAATTTTCGTGATATGTGTCGTAAGCTTTTTCTATGTCCAAGTTTATTGCTATTAACTGCTGATTCTCTATAAATGCAGCCCTTATTTCAGATTCCATTATTAGTAGATGATCAGTGGTGGAGCGAAAGTGACGAAATTCACTTTGGTGTTCGAAAAAAAATAGTTTCTCTAATTCCCAAGCGAAGTCGGCTATTAAATACTTTTTCAAATAGTTTGCGCATAGTGCAAGTAAGGCCATAGGTATGAAGTTTTCAGGTAAAGAGAAATCGTTCTTTGGTTTGGGATGGCCACCACAATTGCAGTGTGCCACTGATCAGGAAACGTTTTGGAATTCCATAGGTAGTGTAGAATTTCATGGAGGTAGATTAGTCCATCTTGAAGCAAACATTTAAGTAACGCATATGATATATTATCGGGTCCCGGACTGGAACATTTACATTTTTCAAGAGTTTCTAAAACTTCTGTGAGGGTGATATCACCATTGTAAATTTCATTGTTGTTTTTGTTACAAGTAGTCTGAATCTGATTTTCGGATAATTTACTTTTATTTGATTCTTCTTTGGAAGTGGCTGCGAAGGTTTTTAGCTAAGGTATTCACAATGGTTTGCGGATCTGTAAGTGTAGTATTTTCCATAGGATCATACAGAATTATGTTATTGTTCCATATGAGTCTCTTATTTTGCGAATTTTTTGCCATTCCAGTTTTTGAGGTGTTTGATTATTTAGAGATGAAATAAAAATTAACAAAGAGTCTGTTTTGCTTGTTTTAACCATTTGGCGTGCCTTTGCTCTTGCTTTTTGGAACTGAATTTTGTGTTCCGGCGTGGGTTGCCGTTTGAGTCTATAGTACGCCTTGTTCTTGGCGGCTATCGCTAATTTGCATTCTTGAATCTACTAGCTTACAGTTTTCTTGGTAGTTAGGTATTTCTTTGGAATGCTGCTATCGGCGGATTGGAGGGCCAACTATGTAAATGAGCTCACTATTTCATTAGGATTTGATTGACAGAATTTCTTCATTTGGTTAGATAAGATAAGTTTTCAGACATGCGTGCCTTGAACTTTTCCCAATTTGCATTTTTTTAGATCCCATGCAGTTGGGATTTCTGAAAATGAGGAATGCCATTAACACCAGTTAATGGAATGGGAAAGTGATCACTGGTCGTATATACGTTTAGAAGCTGCCCATGCAAGTTTATCTTGGATATCAGGGGTACACAGTGTTAAGTCATTGGCACTGAGAGTGCCATTTGCTACATTAAAATGTGTTGGTGAGGAATCGTTAAGAATGTTGAGAGTTCTTCGTCGTGTAAGAACTGCTCTACTATTTTCCCTCTGGTGTTGTATACTGACTGCCCCATATTGTATTATAACTATTAAGTCTTCCAGTAAAATAAATGGCTTAGGGAGTTGTGTTAAATGTTGCAATTTATATGCATCTAACGTAATTTTATTTGGAAGATAGATATTGCAGATTGAAATTAGTGATGGTAGGTATGCTGTGATGGCAAGTGTTTCAAATCCAGTTACAAGCGGAGTTGTTCGATGTTTAATATGTTCTTTAATGTACGTAACTACGCCTCTACTACATGTAGATAGTCGTGTGGATTTTTGTGGTGGAGGTGCATCCTTTTAGGGCTGTAGCATATTTTCCTTTGAATTTTTTTTTCCTGAATATAGATAACTGCAGGCTTATTGAGATCTTAAGAAATTCGAAGTTAGCATGGAAGCCATTAATGTTCCACTGAAGTAAATGGGCCATCATTATTTTTATTCTATCATGAAGTTTTAAACAGCACTTAGCATTAAGTAGCTAACTGTTCTAAGGATGGCTAATTATTCGTTGGTTGCGTGTTTCTTGTTTTTAATCTTGTAGGCGAGTAACATTTTTTCAAGTCTGCTATTTCTGGCCTTTATGCTTCGGTGTTTATAGCGGGGGTAAAACTTTCGTAAGGTATTCACTAAAGACTCCAGGTCTGTGGTGTATTCTTGAACAATTGCTATATCAACTATGTTTTCCATTAAACTTTGTAGCTGATTGAAGCTTAATGAGTAACTGTGAAGGTCTGACTCGATTATATCTCGAATCAGTTGGAGCATTTCTGTAGTTGACGGAACAACCTCAGATTTTTTAACCGTTTTTGCCTGATGTGTGGTTTGTGTGGGACCAATTTCCGAATTAGATATTTCTTCTTCGGACATAGCTACTTGACATTCTTTCTGGGGCTTAATATCAGTGTCGGTTGTGCTGTTTTACATTGGCCGTGAACTCTTTGTTCCATAGGGGTGGAATTTTTGGTGTTGTTAGCTTCTCTCTAAGGAAGTAGTGGATTTTCAGGAGTGGAGAGAATGAAGCTGTTTGGCTCAGGAACGTTTTCTTTGGCACTATAAGTATTGGAGTAGAAGTATGAACCTGGGTATTTTATTGGCATTGGGTAACTCAGGAAATTTGTGTATATTCAAGACCTCGGAAGTCGTTTCTTGTGTACCCTCGGAATCACGGCAATGTTTGGTAAGGAGCCCTTCCTGCTTGCAAATAAAACAGGTGGGTGTGCCCGCTGATATATGTATACAGTATTTAGTTCCCTTGTATTGGATGCTGATGTTTGATGGCAACTTTTCAACCTCATTGGGTGGAATTAAAAACTGTCGTATGAAACTGAGGATATGAGAAAATCCCGGATCGAGAATTCCAGCCCTTATGTAAGTTATGTTTGACATGAGTTTGACCCCATATGACAGTAGGCGGGTCCCTATGACTGAGTTTTGATGATTGGTTACTAGAGATTCTGCTACTTTGGAGGATGTTACATATATGCATATTCTGGAGTTGGGGATCCATGCGATAAACGCAATGTTGCTTGGTGCTGTAAGTTTACGTACTGCGAGGACATAGTCTTGATGGTAAGTCCATCATAAGAATCAATAGTGATGGTTTCTTATTTCTTGGGTGTTGACTGCGTGACTAAAGCATAGTTGAGGTTTCTTGTAGTTCACTGAGGTAGTATTAACGTTCTGCAAAGGTAAACTGCTGTACTTAGCAGCTGCCATATATTCTACACGTTGTTATGCAAGTTCGCTAGTATGGCGTATTTTAGGTTAAGTTGTGTTGTGTTATACTCGCTTTGCGGTTAGTGGTAGAGACTATTGCCTTCTTACCTCTTTCGCAGATAGTGTAAAACTCCTGAGATTTTAAACTAGTGATAAAATTACTAGAAACGACGAGAAGTAAACCAAAATGGTTTACTGTCATGACCTTCTGTGATATGAGAATTATATTGTAAAAACAAAGGAAACAAATATAGTGTCTCATAGATAGGTTTCCAAGAATCCTGAACTTAGTAGCAAGCGGGTTTCTGTATGCAGATTAATTATTTTGGGTTAAGAGATTACATATGCATGCATTCGAGTACATATAAATAATAACATTATTTGGACAACTATTTTGGTTGAAAGACCGGTAATTTTGCTCAGAGGTCTCTTTATAGGGCTTGAGGTTATTTTACGTGCCGTAAATCTACGACGCGAGACCACCGGCTTTACTTCCCTTCCGAAGGAAGCCATGCTAAGATTATTACGGCCGAAAAAATCCATCACCGTCCGCCGGGTTTGAACTCGCGATCTTGGGAACTAGAGGCTGGCATGGTAACCACTACACCACGGAGGATGACAGCTAAAACCATTAGAGCTATAATTGAGGGGGGGGTTATGAATCAATAAATTTAAAAAATTAAACCTTTAAATTTTAACTTTTCTACTTTTCCCACAAGGGTTGTTTAGGATAAGGGTATTTTCTTGAAAATCATTGCCTAGTATCCTTAAGCGGTATCTGACTCAAATATCACATTTGGTATTAATGCGACATTAGAATATCTTATCTACCAAATTTCCTTTACTCATAAGTCCGTGAGGTCATTTATATCCTACAATTATTTTATTGATTAATTAATCTATCAATCTATTCGGTAGACCTGTGTAGCTAGCCAGATGGGACCCTTACAAATTAAGGCCATATCTTTCTACTAAGATAAATATTTGAAATCCATGTTAAACAATAAAGGTGGTAATGAATGATTGCGCACCTGGCACCTGTATGAGCAGACAAGTATCTCTGTTGCTAACACTATAGGGGAAACAATTTAATGGCAATTCCCAAGAGTTCAAAATGCTGGACATTGCTTTACATTGAAGTACTGCCAACCTCACAATGGGAATTCCCTACTAGTTTCAAACCAGCAGTAAATCTTATAGAAAATGGACATGGACCGTTTTTACAGCATTATAAACTAAAATGTATAATATAATGGTTTAGAAAAACTTATAAAAGTTAAGTTTATAATAAGTTCACATCGACTTATATTAAAAAAGCGAGAAAATTTGTATGTATATGTGTAGTTCTCCGAGACTGAGAAATTTTCAACACCCCTGATGTTTACTGAAAATAAAATTCCTTAATTGTTTTATTGCTTATTTGGTGCATAATTTTACTATTCCACAGAAAAGTTTGCTCCAGAGATGTTCATATTAGGACAGAAAAAATAGTTTATAGTGTAAAAGTCATTTTCTCGCCATGTCCCTAAGGCTACTTCGCAAGGAAAACCTTCATAACAAGAAATGTGAACCAAGTAGATATAGATATTAAGTGTATGTTAAAACAAATATTTCGTAATTTTTTAAAATGAAAATTAATTTTCTATAATTGCGTCAAGTTTGTCCCAATGATTTGACATCATTCCCTCAAACAGACTGTTAATTCGGAAAGCTTTCGGCAGAGAGCAACACCGTACCAGCACATTTCTGTAACTAGTGGAAATCATTTTGACAGAAATAGAATAATTTGGAAGGGAAACGTTTGCTTACTCCTGAAAGACTCACCATTATAACGAATATTTTGGTAAGTTGTGTTTTTATCGGTCATTATCTTATTGAAAACCATCCATTTATTATTACTCTTAAAAATCTAAACTATACACAATTAGGAACACCATATACCTGTAGGGAGTAGTTTAACCTTCTTGCTTCATAACCTCAAAATACATGTCTTCAGGATGTGCAGGTAACATCAACTTAAAAATATAATTCCCTCATATGAATGAAGTAATCATGAATGAATTATGTGTTTTTCCTTGTGAAATTAAAAAGACCCTAAATGTTCATTGCATTAACAAGTTAGGTTCCTTCTTCATTTCATTCATTCGCCCTTTCTTTCTTTTTTCAGTTTCTAGTTAATGTGGGAAATTATCCAAGAGTAATGTTAAATTAAAGAAGAAGAAATATGAAAGAATGCGCAGAGAGACTGCAAGTTTTAATGTGTATTTTACAATTTTTACTCAATGCACATCTCAGTATTTAGTCGCAATATGACCTTGTTATTGAAGCGGATATAATAAATAAATTTAAAAAAATATGAAGTTGAACTCGCAAAAGTTTGAAAAGATTAAGAGAGCGGTTAAAAAATTTGAAGAAGTATTTGTATGTATTGCTGCCTTTGAGCGCTAGATTTGTGCAATTGGCATTGTTAATATAACAACATCAAAAATATTTAAATTATAAATCAGTTTCACTCTGGAAAAATTTTCCATCGAATAAAAGTCATTCTTAATGAGGCGACTATAGATAACCCTTTTAAATGCTGACTTTATTAACTGAAATATATTTAGTGGCAATTTATTAGCTATTTTAATAGTCATAATTGGATGATTCTTATGAAGAAAGAAGAAAGAAAAGCGGCAAGTGAAATCTGTATCTGAAATGAATGCAAGAGAACATAGAAAAAAGAGAAAATAATGGAAGACAAATTTTAAGAATGATCGCAAGAAGTTATCAGAAAGAAAAAAACTAGAAACTTAATTAGTCTATCACTTTAACTTCCCTAAAAATTAGCTAATACAATAAGCACTTAAGTCACTCCTGATCACTTTCAACAAAACGAAACTGACTTTTGCTTTTGTTAGAAGGCACTGGCCTAGAGATATTTTCTGAACATCACACTTTTGATACAACAAAATATGTTCCATATCATTTCACATCACAGAGTTCTTACCATCAATAAAGAATTTCACATGGAACTACTAATATCAAGCCATGGAAATGGGTACCTGATGGTATTGGTGTCAATAAAGAGAAAGGTTACAAAGCTGTGGCAGAGGGGAAAACATGTATATTGTTTACAAGATCTCATGGCTATTCTGGAGGAACGTTGCTCAGCTTCTCACTATAGCACATCGCGATATTGGAACTGTAATAAAGAATTCTGCTTTCTTTAACCCACTTGGTGAACATTCTGTGTGCCACAAAATTTTGGAAGGGAACAATTTGAAAACGTTTCAACGAAGACTGAGTTGTTTCAGTTGTTCAGCTGAGAAATGCTGTCACAGTTTCAAGATATGCTATGGACACCTTCCGCCAGATGGAAAATGCGCAATAGATTTTGACAAGGAAGAAGAAAACGAGAAGCTATCTAATTCTGCAATCACAGGTAAATTTCTGTTGTACCCTTTAACTTTTAAATATTGATCAGACCAATTACAATGTACCGACTCTTATACTAGGGCAGATCGAAAAATAACACAATAATTTTTTTCTGCCCTGGTATTGCAGCTGGAATGTTGCAATTTCACGCAGATATAGTTTGAAGATTTCACTACAGAGGGTACTTTTTTCATGTGCATCTTTAGCAAAGAGAAGCGTGAACTACGCAACAAATATGGCGCGCATGTTACTGTCGTCCAGGTGTGTAGAGTAGAGAGGTGTGGTTCGATATTTGTGAGCCAAAGGGCATAAACCGAGAGATATTCGCAGTGACATGCGTGGCGCGTATGGGGATGATTGTATGGACCGTAGCAATGTCTCCAGGTGGTGTGCATTCTTCCTAGAGGGCCGTGTGAACTTTAGTGATTCGCCACGCTCCGGGAGGCCGGTAACAGCTGTAACCCCGCGGAATGTCAGAGGCATTGAGGCGGCAATTTTGAACGACCGGCGTGTGCAACTGCGAACCTTATCGCAACAGTTCAACATTTCCTGTGGTGCAGTGTACGATATTGTTCATGTCACGTTGAAATTTCCTAAAGTTAGTGCTCGCTGGGTGCCTAAGAACCTGACAGACAACTACAAGGGCCAGCAAATGATGACGGGCTTGGATCACCTAACGCGGTACACCGCAGAAGGGCATGACTTTCTGAAAGGAATCGTCACTGGTGATGAGTCGTGGGCATACCACTACACGCCCGAAACCAAGCAGGCAAGTATGGAGTGGAAACATGCTGGTTCCCCAGTGGAGAAAATGTTCAAAGTGACTCACTAGCTAGATGAGTGCTTGTGACGGTGTTCTGGGATATGCATGGTGATGTATTGGTGGACTTTGCTGCACAGGGACCATTGTGAATGCTGCAGCCTACATGAAAACTTTGGTGAAGTTGCGTTGTGCCCTTCGTGGCAAACGCCACAACATGAATGCTGACGATGTCAAAATTCTTCACAATGCTCGCCCCCATGTTGCTGTTGCTGTTCGCAGAAAAGCACCAAATTTGGTTGGGAGGTACTCCAGCATCCACCATACAGTCCGAACCTTGCACCGTCGGACTTTCATCTGTTTGGTCCCATGAAGAAATTCCTGGCCGGCGAACGCTTTGCGACAGATGCGAAAGTGAAATTAGCAGTCCGCAGATGGCTATACTTCAAGGAAACGGACTTCTACGAACAAGACATATAGAAACTGGTATCACGATGGGAGAAATGTGCTGAGAAACTTGGTGACTATATCGAAAAGTAGCTAAAAGGTGCAAGTTCATTTGTGATTTTTGTTCTTGTCTTAACTATTAAACTTTTTTGTAAAAAAATTATTGTGCGTTACTTTTCGATACACCCTCGTACTTAATATGTTTCCTGTTATGGATTTACATGTCTTGGTATTTCTTCCGATATGACAGATGAGGTCGGTGACTGAGTCTTTGTCCAATATATCCTGGAGAAGTTTCGTTAGTACGTTTAATTAAGTTAATAACTTTTTAAATAATAAACCGTTGGAATTTCACTTTAACGTTAAATATTTTGTGAGTATAAATATTTGTTAAGCGATATTAGCTTCCTTACAACAGTAGAGTTATTAGGTTTTGTGATTCCCTCACTATATATAAACCTGAATTTTATATACATATATTAATTATTTTTAAATCAAACTTTCATTAATTGCAGTTAATTGCTCTTTCACACAAACTGTATGTAGGACCAGAATGGAAAGGTAGAATCAGACGACTGAAGAACCTTGCCCTATACGCAACTTGTGTGGAAGAACAATTAATTGCATTAATTGTCCTATTAGTTGGTTAAATTAGAAGCCCGGGACTTAGAGTACTTACCATAGTGTAAGTCGCTATTGGTGTAGGTCGTCTCAAAATAATTTGAGATCTCCATGTGGTTTACTGGAAAAAATGCGAGTCAGCTGGGGAATTTAATGGCGCACCGGCATGTTGCCATGGTAATTCAGTTGGCAAGAGCAATTGATCGGAAACCAAAAGACCGTGTTTCAAATCGCGGGTATGGCATTGAGTTTTTCAGTCTTCTGACTCTACTTTCCAAGCTTGTCCTATACCCGGCTTATGTGGAAGAACAATTAATTGCATTAATTTACCTAATAGTTGCTTAAATTAGAAACCCGGGACTTAAGTGCTTACCACAGTGTAAGTCGCCATTGGAGCATATTGCCATTGTAGCTCAGTTGGCAAGAGCAGCCGGATGGAAGGAAATAAAAAGACCTGTGGTTCAAATTCCGGCTATGGCATTGAATTTTTCAATCGTCTGATCCTATCTTTCCGAACCTTCCATAATTGCTCAATCTCAGAGAAATACCCATATATGTATGTATATAGGGTAATCTCAAAAACGACTCAACCGATTTTGATAGATTATTCTTTAAGACGGACTTAGATTATAAAACACCCGCTAAATACTCGTACAATTCATACATGACAAAAAGTCTAACAAGATTTACAAGGCATTCGTTGAAAATATATGGAATAGCAAATATTTGCTGTACTCCCCAGAGAATGCATGTTGAAACAAAAGCTGGTTAGTTGCTGTACTCCGCATAGAAGTTGTGTAAAAACTGGTTACAATTTATTCCAAGCAATATACACAGATGGCCATGTTCATGATATAACACTAGCAAACAGAAGACAGAACTTATAACGTCAAACGATCCTGTTTGTAACTGTGCGAATCGCATGTTATATTTATTTCTTTAATTGCCACTTGTCAAATACTGTATATGTATGAGTGCGCGAGCGCGCGCGTGTGTATGCGTGTAATGAAACCGTGTCAAAACCAATGAAAAATCTTTATTCTATTTCTATATATGTAGGTATACATTGAAGTTTCTGGATGACAAAACCATTTAACAACCCCTGTGTAAGAAAGTTTTGCTTTATTTGCTTTGTACTTATATTATAATCAAGTTCGTTAGCAGATCATGTTAAACAATTGCAAAAAGAGACAAAATTGCTAACATTTTAAATCAGTGAACCGACATTTTATAATTAGGAGAAGATTATTTGTCTCGATGGTCGCAGACTAGTGCATTTTCTAAACCGGTTGTTTACCTTGCTGAGAAATCTTCATTTTCGCCAATTCCATATATATTTCCATCTATGTGTGAAAACTATGTGGTTTTTATGTTATTAAAGGTTCACCAACTAGAATTATCTAAACATTACTCGAAACATTCCGATCAATAATAGTTCCATCGCCAAAGGATACTTATAGGCATGTATAATTTCCAGAACTTCAAGACTGTCGGCTGGAGGTTAAGGAAGTCAGACGTTCCGCCAATGTTTCACATTCTTTTGCGTATCAGATTTTTCATCCGTCATTAGCCGGAACTGTATGAAATTATAATTGTATGGAGTAAAGGGAGGATTCACCATAAACATCCTCTAGATCATTGCACAATAATTTCATAAAGAAAGGGCGAGGTAAAACAAATAAATTAATTCGTTCCTCGAGTTTAAAAAAAACTGCGCAAATTTATTAGAAAAGTTCTTCTATATCTTTGGTAAGCCAACTATTTACAGTATAACCTGCATACTCTATGTATCTAGTTTAAAGTTGAATATTTTATATTCAATTTATCAATAAATTATATCCCCACGCTTACATATACTTACTGAAGTTACAAAAAGGGCTGAGACCACTTCTCCACTGAAAAAATCTGATGTGCTACACTCACATGACTTTCCCTACTCTTGTACAAACTATTTTTACAAACGCTTTTTCTCCATATGCTTCATGTTAATCGAGATGTTAATCTTACTGCTAATTTTCTTGTAGGTGCAAGGGGAATATGGTAGTATTTAAGCGATAGTCAAATCTTTTAAGAGCTGGTTGCAATGTGGCGCATTCCATTCTCTTGTATGTCCAGGACATAAAAAAAATCTGATGTTACACTCACATGACTTTCTCTACTCTTGTACAATCTATTTTTACAAACTCTTATTCTCCACCTATTTCATATTAATCGAGATAAACATTTGCAGAAACGATCTTATGACATGCAAAGAGAATTACATTTTACACATAGCGACCAGTTCTAAAAATATTTGACTATCGCTTAAGGCGTACAATGTTCCCCTTGTTTTGTATTTGCAAGGGCAATATAGAAATACAGTAGCCTTTAAGCATAGATATATCTCTTAACAGCTGGTTGCTATGTGCATCACCATTCTCTTTGCCACAGATTAATACTCTTTGCATATCCAAGACAAAAAAATGAATAACGAATTCCCATTTGAGAAAAAGTGTAAGTATTGGAAAAGTTAATGGAATAACAAGCAATAGATTGAAAATGGTTCACTCAACAACAACAAAATGTATATGACATAAATTGTGTATTTTAACGCGATCTACATTTTTTGTGTAGTAAAATTTTGTCTATCTGTTATGGTTTACCAGTTATGCAAAAATCGTTCACAATGAAGAATACTTTTGGAGACATTCCCAGAAAATTCGAGATATACATTTCATTTGTCATGAAAATATCTTAAACATATGATATTTTAATCAAAATCGTTAGAGCTTTTTGAGAAAATTAAAATTTTCGAAAAATGTTCCATGTAAAGGGTAATCTGGGGTGGGGGGATTTTCTTGAAAACCTTCGTGTCGCATCTCTGGAAGATACTAAACCTAAATACCAAGTTTGGTGTTTATCCGACTGTTCGTTTGAGTTATGCTGTTCACAGACAGACGCACACACAGACACACACGGACATGTTTCCAAAAATGCTTTTTTTTTGGATTCAGGGGGTCTCAACACATATATTTCTGGTGAAATCTCGGTATCGAATTTTTTGGTGGAATACAATACTTCTTCTACTTACTATACGTAGTAGGGAAAGTAAAAAAATCTGATGCGTTACACTCACATGACTCTCTCTAATCTTGTACAAACTATTTTTACAAACTCTTATTCTCCATCTATTTCATATTAATCGAGATAAACATTTGCAGAAACGATCTTTTGTCATGCAAAGAGAATTACATTTTACACATAGCGACCACTTCTAAATATACTTCCCCTACTTACTATACGTAGTAGAGAAACTAATATTTCACTAACGCTTAAGGCGTACTATGTTCCCCTTGTTTTGTATTTGCAAGGGCAATATAGAAATACCTTTAAGCACAAACATATCTCTTAATATCCGGTTGCTATGTGCAGCACCATTCTCTTTGCCACAGATTAATACTCTTTGCATATCCAAGACAAAAAAATGAATAACGAATTCCCATTTGAGAAAATAAGCATTGAAAAATTTAAGGGAATAACAAGGAATATCTCGAAAATGATTCACTCAACAAAACAAATGTATATGACATAAATTGTGTATTTTAACGCGATCTACATTTTATGTGCAGTAAAATGTTGTCTACCTCTTATGGGTTATGCAAAAGTCGTTCACAATGAAGAATATTTTTGGAGACATCCTCAGAAAATTCGAGATAGACATTTTATTTGTCATGAAAATATCTTAAACATATGACATTTTAATCAAAATCGTTAGGGCCATTTTTGAGAAAATTAAAATTTTCGAAAAATGTTCCATGTAAAGGGTAATCTGAAGTGGAGGGATTTTCTTGAAAACCTTCGTGTCCCATCTCTGGAAGATACTGAACCTAAATACTAAGTTTGGTGTTTATCCGACTGTTCGTTTCTGAGTTATGCTGTTCACAGACACACACACACACAGACATGTTTCCAAAAATGCTTTTTTGGGATTCAGGGGGCCTCAAAACATATATTTTCGGTGATATCTGGGTATCGAATTTTTGGGTGGAATACAATACTTCCCCTACTTACTATACGTAGTAGAGAAAGTAAAAAGGAATAGGTGCATAATTTGTCAACAAAAAAGTGGTATTCAATGCGAAATTGTGTTGTAAAACAATTAGAATGCGTGCAACAATTAGAGAAGCACTAAACAATGACAAATGAACGCACATGGCGTCTCTAAACCAAAAATTATTTTAAACTCAACAGCTTACCTACGTACAAACTAATGCTACCTAATAGAAACCAGTTATTCTTCGGAGAGTTTTTTTTTTTTTTTATTCTTTTCGTAATTAATATGAAAAGGTTAGTAAGGGAAACGTGAGCAATCTGTAAATTAGGTATGGAATTAATTAAATAATATTGGCCGAGAAAGATATGTGAGAGTACCACAGGAAATTTGTTTACATCGAAATAATATTTAGACACGCTGTTGTCGTGGCCAGCCTGCGTATTTTGTTGCCGCTGTTCGAAAGAAACGATCCTTCTTAACTTCAGGTAAAGAAGAATGCGGATTTCACTTTTATTGCCCTCCTCTACATTTTGGGGGATGGTCCTCCGGCAATTCCGTAAAGGTGAACAAACAGTAACCAACCGGAACTCAGATAAACGCTGGTAGTAAATTTGCCGATATTTCCTGCATCTACCTTTCAAAATGTCTTTCAATATGAGATACAACCCATGTTTCCAGGTGCTTCCTTTTGGAATTGTATCTACACACCTTTAGTGTCAAGATAATACAAAAGGAACACATTGTAGATTAATACTCTTGAAATATAGTGAAATATAGAAAAAATGCGCAGGTTAAGCTCATCAATAAAAGCCGAATCTATGTGCTAAGTAAATGTCGAATTAGCACTTTTCGGTGTGAAGATTTAACGTCATAAGCACTTGACAGATTTTTACTTTCTCCACTACGTATAGTAAGTAGGGGACGTATGGTATTTCACCCAAAAAATCGATATGAGATTTCACTGGAAATACATGTTTTCAGGCCTCCTGAATCCAAAAAAATAAAAAAATTAGAAAAAAGTCCGTGTGTGTGTCTGTGTGCCTGTGAACAGCATAACTCAAAAACGAAAAGCCAGATAAATACCAAATTTGGTATTTAAGTTCAGTATCTTTCAAAGATGCCCCACGAAGATTTTCAGGAAAATCAGCCCCGCCCAGACTATGCTTTACATGGAAAGTTTTTCGAACATTTTGATTTTCTCGAAACTGCCTCTAACGATTTTGATTAAAATGACATATTTTTAAGATACTTTCATGCAAATGAAATGTATACAGTGCATTTTCTGGAAATGCCCCAAAAGTCCTCTTCATTCTGAATGACTTTAGCATAACTGGTAAACCGTAAGAGATAGACATTTTACTACACAAAAAATGTAGATCGCGTTAAAACAAACAATTTATGCCATATACCTACTTTTTTGGGGGGAGGGATCGAGTGAACCACTTCCGAGATATACCTTGTTATTTGTTTGAATTTTCCAATACTTATACTTTTTCTCAAATGGGAATTCGTTATTGTTTTTTTTTTTTACTTTTTTTAATGTCCTGGACCTGCGGAGAGATGAAATCCTTCACATAGAACCAGCTCTGAAAAGATATGATTTGCTTAAAGCCTACCACATTCCCCTTGTACCTCGGAGAAAATTAGCAATATTTATCTCGATTAACATGAAGTAGATGAAGAATAAGCGTTTGTAAAAATAATTTGTACAAGAGTAGAGAAAGTCATGTGAGTGTAACACATCAGCTTTTTTCGTTTTTATTTCTCTCCTGTCTTCACGTTCCATATAATATATCTCGAAGAAGTTCACATACATGACTCTGTTTCATGACTTCTCAGTCAAAATCACCATTTGTTCAAATTTAATTTAAATAAAAACACGACAATTTAGATATTAATGGGAGGTATGAAAATAGTATTATTTACAATTTAGAATTCACTCATCACCTAAGATTTTACATTTTAAATAGTATCCCTGTATTATTTATACCTGAACGAGTATTCAATTAAGATTTCTCGCATCTTTCGTTTTCTGTCCTTGCCTAGATTTTCCTTGGTTAGCGCTGAGGAGAATGCAGGTTCTTAATAAAGACTAATAAGCTGGTTTCGATATAAAATTATTCGCCCAACCCCATGGTGGTGTATCAAGAGATCTAGATTTCAAATCTCGGTTGGAGTGAGTTACTGTATAAAGATTTTTTCGTGGTTTTCCCCTATCCTCAGAACACGAATGTCGAGTAATTCTATGCTCCATGAACTACAGGCTACTTTGAGCATAATGTCCCTAATTAAAGGACGGTAAACTCCTCAACAGAAAATAAATAACTTGTTTTAATATCTCTATTAGAGGATACCTACCAATTTAAAGACAGAGTAATCCAAGAATGTAAGCACATTGGCCAGCAAACGCTTCGAAAACCTCCTAGGAGTTCAGAAATACGTGGTAATATTGTCTAGCCAATAATGGACCAGCCTGACAAGATATTTAAATTAGTAAACTAAATTAATATAGAGGAAATTATTGAAAATAAAACACTTTAAGTGTATACACTGCTGCTAGCACCTATTAGCGTGGTTTCCTCCAGTTGTCCGTCCATCTAGTCCTGCGCAGCAAACAATTCGTTAACCGGTGCAAGTACGGAGCTGAGATTTTATATATAAGAGCCAGAAATAAATTTGTCGCCACATTTCAAATTTGGTGAAATCAGTACAAAATTAAGGGTAGTTTAGATGGAGAGACGTCTATAAGTTTTCAATTTTTAGGTGAATCATTAAACTAAGGCGTTTAAATTTTATACACAGGAGTTTGAACACTTGTAGACACATTTAAAACATGGTTAGAATCATTAGAAAATTAAGCGTAGTTTGAATAAAACTCCTCAAAAACATGTCAGTTTATCAAGCACGTAGCCGAACGCTTCGAACTGAGGTTACAGCCGATATTTTCAGAATCGATACTAAAGGCTAGCTTTGCTAGCTAAGAGAATCGGCAATCAAATATTACGTCATTGGCTGAAACTCGGGGGGAGGAAATGAATAAGCTATTTTATTAATCCAGTGCAGTAGCCAGTTAACACATGCTTTATATATTCACTTTTCAGGCAGAATCTTCGTGGGATAATGATTTGTGGGTACATGAGCATAGCGTGTGGAAGATCCAAGTTTAACTTCTTATCGGCAGTATAATATATTTTAGTAAATCTTATTAAGTCTTGAATGGATTTAAACATTTTAATCATCTTTAAATTGACATAAAGAATCAACTATGTTTTTTATTTTTCATTTATTGCCGGAATTGAGACTTTTAAAAACATCTCAGACGCATAGACTTGCGCCTAGGAATGGCATGTTTACTTGGGCATCCCTTGAGATGTTTTCATAAATTAAAATAACACTAAAGTTGCACTTAATGCAAATAAAATGTTGGAGAGTCTCACGGATTTACTAAACACCCCATCCCACAACGTAACGTTAAAACCCACACATGCAAGTAGGCTATCAAACAGCAATCCGCACAATGATGTATATAATAAAACTAAATTATATAAGTTGTGTTGGTGTAAGTCGCCATTGGGATATGTTATTTCAAAATGAATTTGAGAAAGGCTTGTGGTTTATCGGGAAAATATGAGGCAGTTGGAGAATTTAAGATCGTATCGGCATAGTAGCCCAATTGGTAACGGCATGGTAAGCCGAAGATCCGTGGTTTAAATCCCGGCTACCTACAGCATTGAATTTTTGGTCTGGTTCTAACTTTTCAATTTATGTTGAAAGGTTATGAAAATTATGAAGCCCTTCTAGTACTAAACCACGAATTTTTAAATGTTGAACGTCCTCCCCGTTTGTTTCTTATAGTTTGAATGCCGCAAACCTCATAAATTTCATAAAAATGCACCAAAATGACTGCTGATTCCATATGCAGCAAAATATGCGAACATTCTCTAACCCACGAACTACAAATTTTAAATCGCCATCGGAAAGAATCAAAGAGCTTATTTAAACAGTTTAAGTCTGTCTGATCTAAGTTGTTTATTTACAAAATGTGACGTCTCGTGTTGACTCTTTTCCTCCAAAAACCTCTCCCATCAATAAAATACTGGAAATACCAAGTGGACAAGAACAAATGCTTTTTAATGGCCGACAAACAAAGAAGAAAAAAAGAAGAGAAAGAAAGAGGGAAAAAACGCAAAGCCGATTGAACGGTTTCTGAGTTAAAATGTGAAAGTTGCCGATTTGAAACACACATTTTGGCCTTAGGGTTTAAACATAGTAAAACCACAATACAGGTATTCATAATAAGGGACCAAAAGACCACCCGGCATCCACAATAAATAAATGAAAGTATACATCTGAGTGGTTCAGTGTCAAAGTTGCCTAACCCACACATTTCAAAATTGCTGATTGCTGTACAACAAATGTATAAGTCAGCTCTTTTCCATGTGTGCCAGACTTGTTTATCGCACTTGAGAACTAGATAAATAATTCTCTCAGCAAAGAGAATTAAAACTATTTCTATGTGAATTGCCATAATTTTTTGAATGATGTACAGTTTGGATTTCAGTATATAATGTACACAAAGTGTTTTTCCGCAACCGTGAATCACTTATGTTATTTAGTGATATTTAAACATCAATAGCCTTTAGCACAAATCTTCCATCACAGCACGCTTACTATATTTTCTAAACAGTCGGAATCACTAAACATTTAAGTTCCTGAAACAATTTATATGAGAGTTATGTATATTAAACAGATCAAATTAAAGATATTCCCATGCTATGCACTGACAACCAAATCAAAAATGTTCAGTCAAAGAGTATATTCTGTGACTCAAAATCTTCCACTCGTATTATACAGCAGTATAATCTATGGTTTGATGGTTAGGATGCTAGCCTACAAATCCCGCGATCCTCGGTTGGGGTCTCGAGAAAATTTTATTTAACCACATTATTCCCTGTTCTCCCTAGAATCTGGGAATGTGAATGTTTGTTTATAAATAAAAACCCAAGCAATTGTTCCAAAGGTAAAGCAACGGATATAACGTAGGATGCTAAAGGCGGCATAAATGAAAAAATACAAATAAAATTAGTTGTGTTATATGCACGTGGATTTCTCTACGTATTCTTCTATAAATTAGCTATTCTCACAAAAAAGTTCTTCTTCTATTTACTTCATGTTAAACGTTTGCACAAATGCTTTTATTACAAATTTCGTTGTAGCTACAAGACAAGCTATGTAGAAGCTTTATAAAGGCTATGTACAAATAAATGATAGTGGAGAAAGTAACGTGAGTATAACACTTAAGATTTTTTACTTGCTTTACTTACCATAGATAAATGGTAGCATTCCACCCGAAAATTAGATAACGAGATTTCATCGGAATTACGTGCTTTGACGTACCCTGAGCTCAGAATAAGCGTTTTACAGGGGGAAAAGTGTGTGTTTGCGCGCGCGTGTGTGTGTGTGTGTGAATAGCATAACTGAAAAGCCTTCTATATCCAAACAACCTTTTACATGGAAAACTTTTGTAATCTGTTATTTTCTTAAAACGTCTCTAGCCATTTGACTTAAAATAGCTACAATATGTTTCGAATTCTGAGATGAAAAACAAAAAGTATATCTTGAATTGTCTGTGAGTAGCCTGTTAACCTCCTCATTCTTACTGAATTGTAGAGTGTTTCATATAACTGGGAAACTATAAGACATAATCAGAAACTCACTACAGAAATATTAGAATTCGTTAAAATATATATTTTGTTTTAAATAAACCTTTTGGGTAGCTCTAGCGGATAACCAGGTACGAGGGGTGATCAGAAATTAAGGTTACAAAGCCTGCAGTGAAACGCGTACATTTTATTTCATACAACCAATAAAGCCAGCTGATAGTACATACATTAGATTATTTTTCGACATAGTTTCCATATCGGTTTAGGCACTTGTCGTTCGTGGGATGAGTTTGAATATTCCTTCGTGGTAAAAATGTTGTCCTTGCGCGTTCAGCCACATTGTCGCGAAGTGTTTCTTCTCCTCGTCTGAAGTGAATCGTCGGTCTCCTAGATGCTCCTTCAAGTGAGGAAAAGGGTAAACGTCGCTTGCAGCGAGTCTGAACTGTAGGGAGGGTGCTCGACGATGTCCCACGAAACTGCTTCAACAGCGTGGTGGTCTTCTGGACTGTATGACGTCGCGCGTTATCGTGAAAGATGACTCCCTCGGTGAGAAGTCCTGGCCGTTTCCTTCTGATTGCTTCACGCAATCGTGTTAAGGTCTTCAGTATCGGTCAGCGGCCACTGTGTGTCCTCTTTCCAAAAGCTCCACGAGTACGACACCCGCGCTGTCCCAAAACAATGTGGCCATCACCTTCCCGGCAGATAGCGCCACCTTAAACCTCTCTGTCTATGGAAAGGAGGGTGTTTCCACTCCATTGACGACCGCTTACTGCTGGAGGTGTAGCGATGAGTCCATGTTTCATCATGGTGAAGAAAACTGTTCCCTTTCGTGGAGAACCGTTGCAAAAGATGCAGACTTGCCCTCATGCGCCTCCCCTTGTCCTGGTTGTTGGACAGATTTCGTGGAACCCATCGGAAAAAAACTTTCCGGTACTGCAGAATATCGTGAGCAATGTAATGAATGCTTCTGAACGATATTCCCAATTCTACCGTCATATGCCGTAACGTGATCCTTCTGTTGTACTGAATCAGCTCCTCCACGCAAGCTATGTTCAAATCTGTTGATGCCGTGCTGGGTTGGCCACTGCGATCCTCGTCGGTAACGTTTTCTCTCCCGTCCGCAAACTTTCGACACCATTCTGCGACATGCTGCGAGAAAAACAAAACAAGAAAAACAAAAAAACAAAAAAACGAGATATTACACTCGCAACGTAAATTTCTACCAGTTGCCGGTGAATTTCAGCCGTGGTTACATGTTTCGCCTGCAAAAATCGAATAACGAAGCGGAAGCTAGCGCTGTAGGTGGCGGGTGGCTGAAACTCTGCAGTTTCCAACCGCATGTATTAGAATTACTGCACACTACTAATTTCTCTATAACGGAAGAACTCCAGAATTATCGGCCTTGTAATCTTAATTTCTGATCACCCCTCGTATTTCCTGTTGTTGACTGGATTTTGTTTTAATATTTCAAACTGTACACTTTATTGTATTTCCATTCTTTTGTTTGTAATCAGCCCAACAGTGTGTCTATAGTCGAGCTACTCTTTAAGGCTCAACACTGAATTTTCGACATTTCGAGAAAAAAAAACCACTTTATTAATATTTTTATAAAATAAATACTCAAACGCTGTAGAATCAGGATCCAACTGCCCTGCAAATTCTGCATGCAAATTTGAAATGCTTCTTACACTTTTGTCACTGCGCGAGATGCAGTTTTTCTGCATTTTCTTTCAAATTTCTAGTATACATTGTTTCAAAGTGGATGAAGGGATCTAATAGTCTTTTCTTGATATCATAGTTTGGATTCTGCTACAGGGTTTATCGCTTTTTTCCAGGGAGGTTTAAATTTAATACAAAATGCAATATTTGACTATAATAAACGCATTTGAGAGATAATATGTCAAATATAAAATTCTCAGTGGGGCATTTCATATGACTCAATAATTTTCATTTTTTGCAAATTAATTTTTAGAAAGCTGGTTATACAGACTACGAAAACTAACTTATATTATAATTGGGTTGAACACATCCGCAATTAAATGTTCAAATAAATTGGTTGAAATTGCAGAAATTACCTATTTGAGTACCGAGTACTCTTAAGCTTTTGACTGTCGTGCTGTAACTCTGTAACTACATTTATAATGACATGACTAACAGGAATTAGACAGAAAAACAAGCCTTTTTTACTTTCTCTACTACTTACTTATAGTTAGAGATTATAGCTCAGGGACTTACCACCGAAAAATACACCGTGAAATTACACGTTTTAAGACTCTATAAGTAGAATAACACATTTAGGAAAAACGTCCGCGCGTTCGCGTGTGTGTGTATGAATAGTATAACTCAAAAACGAAATACCAAACTTGGTAGATATATAAGTTCAGCATCTTTCAAGGATAAGATTTCAAGAAAATCCTTCACCCCATACCACCCATTACATGAAAAATTGTTAGTCATTTCTTATTTTCTCAAAAATGCTCTACTGATTTGATTAAAGCACCATATGTTTAAGATAAGGCGGCGCCGTGGCCGAGTGGTTAGACAGCTCGCCTCCCACCAAAGCAGCCCGGGTTCAATCCCAGGGACCTGCATGTGGGATTTGTGGTGGACGAAGCGGCGTCTGGGCGGGTTTTCTCCGGGTTCTCCGGTTTCCCCCGCCATTCATTCCACCAACTGCTCCATCATCACCTTTCCTTTCATCCATTTCACCAACATTTCGTTTCATCTACTTCCTTCATCCCATACCAGGCATCGGGCTGATCACCCATCCTGGATGTTCTGTCTGATCCATGAGTGTCTGCTCCTCGACGGGCCTCTGACCCCAGGCACCCGCTTGTAAGTCCTGGGGGGTGTAAGTCCTACATAAGAGAGGGTAAACGGATAATGAATGAATGAATGTTTAAGATATTTGCATGACAAATAAAATGTATGTCTTAAATTTTCTGAGAATAAAGTTATGTTCATTCCGAATGACTTTTGTACAATTGGTAAACCGTAAAAGATAGACAAAATCTTACTACACAAAAAAGGGGGGTAGACGTCGTTAAAGCACATAATTTATACTAAATGAAAAACTTTGTGGCACTTGTGAGATTTTTTTGTTATTGGTATCATTTTTTTTTTTGGTTCCATTTATACCCGGCCTTTAACTACATTGGTCTTATCGGCGGCCTTTCCTTTGGAACTTATTGCCTATTGACAATGGTGTTAACTCGTGCAACTCTTGTCGGTGGGTTTCTTTGCACTTTGGTTTTTAATCAGTAGATCATACACACATTCACACTCTGGGGAAGATAAGGAATAATCTTGGCTGGCGAAAAATTCCCACCCCTCCAGCCGGGAATCGAACCCAGGACCCCTAGCACAGCAGGCAGGTGCCAGCGGGTTTAAATTTTCCAATACTTAAAATTTGCTACAACTTGTTAATCGCTATTCATTTTTTTCCCTGGTCATACAAAGAGCTGGAATGTCAAAGCCATCACATAGCAATCCGCCTTTTAAAAATCTGACTATCGCTTTTACATTCTATATTGTTTATACATATAACGAAATATGTAAATGAATAAGGAAGGTTTATCTCGATTAACAAAGAAAGGTTAGCAGAATAAGCCTTTGTATGAATAGTATGTAGAAGAGTGAGTAGAGAAGTCATGTGAATGCAACACATAAGAGTTTTTTACAAATAGTTCGTAGAAAGTATGTGAAAATAAATTATACTTGGCAAAGAAACCTTGCGATTGTAACATATATGCCAGTTTTGAAGCTTTTAAGGCATTAATGCACAGTAAGGGCATCAACATTGTGTACAAACAGGTAAACACGTGCTGAGGAATCACTTCCTTGAGTATGTGCGCGCCAAAACATGACATATTTTGGCGGTGACCTCACAATGCAATGTCATGAAGTTAAACTGGGTTGATTTTCCGAGGCGAGTCCTTGTTTACAACTCAGCTATTCGCACTGTGCAGCACATTTTAAAACTCCGACCGGTTGCATAAGAGTGCAATGCACTTGGCAGGGCGATGCCCTCTGCCCGATATTGTTGCAAACATTTGGAGGACTGTTGAGTAATCGGTGTGATGAACCCGGTAGAAAGGAAACTCGCGACCTTGCCGATGGAACTGTAACCCATTAGCGTTGCACAACCTTTCTGACACGTCCATGTTCATAAACTGAAAACGTGGTTTTGCAGCAAACTGAGAAGAGACAATCACCTTTGTGGTTCACACCACAGGCTTTTAGCTCTACCAGTAAACGAGAATGGACAAGTAAAGCGTGTTACTCTCCTCATAATTCATTTACGGACTAAACGAAATTTAAAACCTTGAGCTGTTCCTGTAATCCTGAATACTGTATTTTCACTGCCTGGTTGTATAATTGTGTTTGATGAAGTATTATTAGCTTTTCACTAAAACATCAACAAATCAGATTTAGCGATGGAATTAAACTCACAAAGGTGTTTAGAAGAAATATTTACTGCATTTTACACACTCAAATTTCCATCTATATAAAGCGTTTGTTGCTGTTATTCATTCAGATTTTGTGATATTGTTAATTAGATATATACATTTTTGAAACTCAGCAAAATAAGAGTTAAATAATGCTATACTGTATTCACTCTTAGGTTGATCCGCGCCAAAACAAAGCCCAAGTGACCAGTGCACCGATATAAAGTATCCTTCCGCCATTCACGTCAGAAATAGATATACTTTCATGACCATGTGGCGAATACACGCGGTACATAATGCAAAAAGAACAAAACCCTTATTCCGACAACTTAAACGGTGACATGCATATTCTGTTAGGGGTTAAAGGAGATGAGATTGATAGTTACAAGAAAATAAACGTCTTCTGCACATATATTAATAGTTAATTTTAACTCTTAAAAAAAAGGAATAAAAGAACAAAAAAGAAAGTAACAGGTATGCAATAACTTAGTATATTTATTTGGTCTTTGGAAGCGACACTACTTCAGCTGTTGACGGCTCATCTTTAAAAAAGTAATTGTACACTGTTACGCGAATTGCATTCTTCACAAAATCTTACATTCTCGCATCGCATATTTCACACGCTTTCTTTCTTTCCCCCCCCCCCCTTAGACTTTTCCCGTTTCAGATTTTTCTTTACGAGCACTGAATTTCCCCACTTCTTTCACGGGAAGTGTTGGATATTTCTCACACAAGTTATAACAAACATTCAACGCTGTTGTTTTTACACCAATAGTGAATGGTTTGCTCGGATTATGCTTTACGTAAGTTGACGATGACGCCAGAGCAAATTTTCCGTTCGCCATTACAAAAATAGAAAGTGTTGAGTTCTGGCTGTAAACAATATTCTGCGCATACCCAGATGCCAGGTGGCATACGAATTGCATGTTGGGAGTTGTAGCTCTGTTAAATCAGCGTTTATTAAACTCTTAGATATTTGTATATAATATTGGGATCTTTTAAGAATAAATTCAGTCTAAAATTTAGATTATTAGCATGGAACTATCTTCCTGCGCGCATTGCTACTGTGTTGTACCGCGGCACACCGGTCACGTGCGTTTATTTTGGCGCGGATCAACCTAAGAGTGAATGCAGAGTAGTATAAGCATCTAGTACTCGAATATCTTAGGAATTTAAAATGCAGTAATAACCTCGTATTCTTAGAATACACGAATCGAAATGCTGACTGCCTCTGTGGTCAAGTGGTCAGAGTTCTGGCTTTTTTTACCCATAGGTGCGGGTTCAAATCCCGGCTGACGCGGGGAATTTCTCTAGGATCATTCCCTATCCTCGTGTGGAAGTATGGATGTGGGAGTGGTGTAAGTGTTTTTATTGGTAAAAAGGTATTAAAAACCAAAGTTAATTACACGAGTATTAACATCATCAGTTGTTTTTAAATTAAGATGTTAAAGTGGCTATATAATGAAACAAAAAATGCAAATCTTTCGAATTAAGCTGAAATAGCATAGTGAGATATAAGGGTGGGAAGTATCGAGCGGGATGGCTCAGACGGCAACGTCTGTGGCCCGCATTCAGGAGGCCCAAGTTCGATTCCCGGTGCCCGCTCACTCTGACTACATGGCTTTTCGTGGTTTTCCTCTGGTCGCCTAGGCGAATGCTAGGGTGGTGTATTCTCTTTTCCCTCATTTCCTGTCGTTTCATCTTTCTCCCTTTCATCTTTCAGGCGTGTCCACAGGTTCGTAGTGCGTCTAGTGATGGCCAAATGGCATGGTCACTACGCTTTGGAACGATTTCTCACCGCCAAACGACAGAGCGCGTTAGTCTGCCTGCAAGGGCCGCTTCGTCACCCTCACGTGGAACTCTTCGCGTCTCTGTGTGACAGCGGGTGTTTCGAACTGGAAATGATACCGCCTGCCTGCGGACCTGCGACCTCCTGCGGCTCCTTCACTTCACCCTGCCTCGCGGGGGGGGGATGTAGCCACAATAGATCTAGTTGGTCGCAGTGGCGAGGTGTCCCCCTTCTGTAAAAGCATCATACCTCAAGGGTGGGAACTGTTTAATAGAATCGAGGAATTGTTGACTTTGTGGCTTGAATATGAATTATTTATGTAATTTATCGCACTGTAATTGTGAAGTTGCTTCAACTCATGAATTTGAACTCTCATTTCTTCACTGTTAGACGGAAAACTTTTCAGACAGCTGTCACTGATTAACTGGAAATAAACATTCGTTTATATATAGACATTAAAATAACACTCACTAGGTTTGAAGTCAACAAACATTTTCCGATTCAGGGAATCAAATGTACAACGGAAGCAAATAGGTTGAATACGGTGAATGCTGATGTCACTGCTGACAGTAATTGATTAGCTGATGTAACATCCTGATGAGGAATATCTTTCTTTAGTTTTGCTCGATGTTTTCCCCTCTGTGTCCCTTCTGAAGATATTTAATACTAACTGGGCAAAAAAAAAAAAAAAAATTCAACCGTGGTGTGAAGAATCACCACTCCGTTTCACATGGTTGTTCTGTATGGAGAATTCTCCGTTAAAATTCATGCTCCTCCCTGAAAGTCATTCCAGATTTTAATAGTGATCAGGAGGCGCTACTTGGATAACCTAAACAGAGCCCATAAAGTACTTCAAAAAGTTTGGGCAAATGATAAAAACGCTGAAAAACACTGAAAATATGCAGTTGCATAAAAACGGGGCAAAGGATTCATAAACCAACGATTCCCCTCTCCAATGCAACAGTGTAAATGTACTCTATGAAGACATTAATTACTATACAGTATTGCACCTTTTCCTTGTCATCATCCCTAAATGGAGATGTTTATGAGTGTGACACGCTCTTGGCCTGGTAATAGCCATTCACTCATGAGTTTTATTAAACATTATTTGTTGTAACTTACAACTCTGAAAAATCTTAGAAAATGTGTTCTGGTATTAGCAAGTTGGAAGTAACATTTCGACAACAAATGTCTCAATTTATAACCTATATTATACTGTAGACTAATTTCCGCGTTATAACCAGTGAAAACAATTTTACCTGCAGGCAAAATTCTTAACCGAATACAGTGCCGATGCGTTTGGTGTACTGTAGTAATGCATTTTTTGTTACTTTCCCTACTACGTATAGTAAGTAGGGGAAGTATTGTATTCCACCCAAAAATTCGATACCGAGATTTCACCAGAAATATATGTTTTGAGACCCCCCTGAATCCCAAAAAAACATTTTTGGAAACATATCTGTGTGTCTGGCTGAGAGAGAGAGAGAGAGTGTGTGTGTGTGTGTGTGTGTGTGTGTGAACTGCATAACTCAGAAATGAACAGTCGGATAAACACCAAACTTGGTATTTAGGTTCAGTATCTTCCAAGGATGCGACACGAAGGTTTTCAAGAAAATCCCCTCACCCCAGAGTACCCTTTACATGGAAGATTTTTCGAAAATTTTAATTTTCTCAAAAATGGCTCTAACGATTTTGATTAAAATATCATATGTTTAAGATATTTTCATGACAAATAAAATGTATATCTTGAATTTTCTGGTAATGTCTCCAAAAGAATTCTTCATTGTGAACGACTTTTGCATAACGGTAAACCATAAGGGATAGAGAAAATTTTACTACACATAAAATGTAGATCGCGTTAAAATAAACAATTTATGTCATATACATTTTTTTTTGTTGAGTGAACCGTTTTCGAGATATTCGTTGTTATTTCCTTAAATTTTTCAATACTTACTTTCTCAAATGGGAATTCGTTATTCAGTTTTACTTTCTCTACTACGTATACTAAGTAAGGGAAGTATTGTATTCCACCCAAAATTTCGATACCGAGATTTCACCGGAAATACATATTTTGAGACCCCCTGAATCCAAAAAAAGGATTTTTGGAAACATGTCCGTGTGTGTGTCTGTGTGTCTGTCTGTGTGTGTGTCCGTGAACAGCATAACTCAGAAATGAACAGTCGGATAAACACCAAACTTGGTATTTGGGTTCAGTATCTTCCAAGGATGCGACACGAAGGTTTTCAAGAAAATCCCCTCACCCCAGAGTACCCTTTACATGGAAGATTTTTCAAAAATTTTAATTTTCTCAAAAATGGCTCTAACGATTTTGATTAAAATGTCATATGTTTAAGATATTTTTATGACAAATAAAATGTATATCTTGAATTTCCTGGGAATGTCTCCAAAAGTATTCTTTATTGTGAACGACTTTTGCATAATTGGTAAACCATAAGAGATAGACAAAATTTCACTACACAAAAAATGTAGATCGCGTTAAAATACACAATTTATGTCATATACATTTTTTTAGTTGAGTGAACCATTTTCGAGATATTGCTGGTTATTTCCTTAAATTTTCCAATACTTATACTTTTTCTCAAATTCGTTATTCAATTTTTTATGTCCTGGATATGCAAACAAAATAGAATGCGCCACATAGCAACCAGCGCTTAAAAGATTTGACTATCGCTTATAACCTACCATGTTCCCCTTGCATCTACAAGAAAATTAGCAATAAGATTGACATCTCGATATCTCGAGTAACATGAAGCATATGGAGAATAAACGTTTGTAAAAATAGTTTGTACAAGAGTAGAGAAAGTCATGTGAGTGTAACACATCAGATTTTTTTGTCTTGGATATGAAAAGAGTATTAATCTGTGGCAAAGAAAATGGTGCTGCACATAGCAACCAGCTATTAAGAGATATGTCTATGCTTAAATGCTATTGTATTTCTATATTACCCTTGCAATTACAAAACAAGGGGAACATAGTACGCCTTAAGCGATAGTCAAATATTTTTAGAACTGGTCGCTATGTGTAAAATGTAATTCTCTTTGCATGTCAAAAGATCGTTTCTGCAAATGTTTATCTCGATTAATATGAAATAGATGAAGAATAAAAGTTTGTACAAATATTTTGTACAAGAGTAGAGAAAGTCATGTGAGTGTAACACATCAGATTTTTTCCTCTACAACTTACCTATAGCAGAGGAAGTGCTGTATTCAACCCAAAAATTCGATACCGAAATTTCAGCGGAAATACATGTTTTGAGGTTCCCTGAAACGAAAACAGCATTTTTAGAATAGGGTCCGCGTGTGCGTGTCTGTCTGTGAACGCCACAACTAAAAATCTAATATTTGGTTGAATACCAAACGTGTTATTTAAGTTCAGCGTCCTCCAAGGATACGACATTAAAATCGTCAAGAAATTCCCCCAACCTTAAACTACACTTTAGATGGTAAATACCTCCTTGTTTTTTAGAATTTCTCAAAACGTCGCCAACGATTTTACATAAAACGCAATATTTTAAGATATTTTCATGGCAAATAAAAGATATATCTTGAATTTTCTGCGAATAGGCAGTGGAGTCTCCTTCATTCTGTATAACGTTTGTATAGTTGTTAAACCGTAAAAGAGACAAAATCTCACTACCCAAAACATGTAAATCTCGTTAAAGCACACAATTTATGTCAAATGCAATTTTATATGGCCTTATTCATTTCCGAGATATCCTTTATCTAAGGTCATGTAAAGAACATGGAATTTCAAAGACATCACATAGCGATCCGCTTTTTAAAAATCTGACTATCCCTTTAGCTTACTCTTCTGCTTATATCTACAACGAAATGTGTAAATTTAGTTTATCTAGATTCACAAGAAGTAGAAAAGAGTAAGGTTTTGTAAAAATAGTTTATAGAAGAGTGAGTAAAGAAAGTCATATGAATGAAGCACATGATTTCTCATATTTTCATTGTAAATCGAAAACGGAAAGATAACGAAATGGTGCGCAGTATGATTTTGCATATTTCGCACCTTCGTCACTGGCTCCGTAATTTTTATCCGAAATATCTATTTTGACGTAACCTAAACCTATAACAAGTATATTCACCAAAACGTCCATATATATGTGCGTGTGTGTGGGGAGGAGCTGTGAGCAGTATTACTCAGAAATGAAAAATCGGATGAATGCCAAACTACGTATTTAAGTCTAGCATATTTCATGGAATACAACACGATTTTCACGTAATCCCCCACCCCACCTCAAATTAATCTTTACGTGGAAACTATCCGTATACTTTATTCTCTCAAAAATAGCTCTAACAATTTTCATTAAAATATCACATTAACGTTGAAAATAAAACATATGGATCCATTTTCTCTTAATATCCTGTGAAGTTCACTTCACTCTGATTTTGTATTACTAGGAAACTATAATAATTTTTTCCTAGCGTTAGTGGTTTACCAAATTTCCATTATTTTACATTTTCCTAAGCATCATTTGACGGAACATTTCTGAAAGTTTCCGATTCTTCTCTTATTTAATTTTTCCTTCGCAAAAGTTCGTTACTAGGATTTCTGAGTTTATTCTTCCATGCTTCTGATATAGATATTGAAATGTTTTTCCTGGGTGTCGTATGTGACCTGAAATTAAGCTCATATACTTAAATAGCTGGTTGCCGGACATTGCAGGGGCAGATTTTTAAACTCGAATGACGATTTTATGAACTTCATTTACCTTCTCCCCGTTCTTTATGAAATTATTATACTGATACGATTTTTACCCTTTATAATTTTAATTTCGTACAGCCACGGCTATTCCTAATAACGGATGAAACATTCCTTGATATTCACACAATGGTATGTCGGCACGTATGACTTCCTTCACCCCCCCCCCACATTACCCGAAGTTCTGGAAATTCTGCATAGCCTATAAATACCCTTCGGCTTGGAACAATAATGAATAGAATGTTCAGGTAGAATTATAGTAGATGAAATTTTAAACATTTGTACCTTCTCTTTGCTCCCGTAAATCTTTAATAACAAAAAAATTACACCGTTTTCACATAATGTAAAAACTCTTAACGCATAACGAAATAGAGGTGAAGCTAGTGAATATGTAGATTTCGCACTCCCAGGCCACCAAATGAACCTATTTGGAAAAGACATATAGACTGTGACCATCGAGAAAAACAATATTTTCAGTTATTAATTAACAAATATAGGTTCACTGATTTCTGAGTTAGCAGTTTCCTCCCTTTGTACAATTATTTAGCATGCCCTGCTAACAAAGTGGATTACACTAGAAATACAAAGGAAATGAAGCAAAACTTTCTTACAGGATTATTAAAATATTTTGGCATCGGTATAGCATGGATATCGTAGCGTTATAAACAGCTTCGTTTCTCTTTTGTTTTGCTTGGAATGAAATATCCGCTGCATTTGTCTTATTTTACGTGAATTTTCTGTAGCGTAACAACAACAATTTTCTATCTCATGGTATTTTCAACTAAAAGTCAAAGCCTTCTTGGAAAACATATTCTTTTATGACTCCAATGTGTTCTTACTCAGATACAATCCTTTTTAGTCGTTTAGTAACTTATGAAATGAAATTAGAAGGCGTTTTATAGCGCCATGTCCATTAGAAAGCCTTGGGCTTTCAATGGTAAAAGAATAACCAAAATCGGCTGATTACCCTACACACACACACACACACACACACACACACACACTCACGCGCACGCACACAAATTTTCTCTTTATAATATTAATATAGATTTAAAATAATCTCTAGGTAAAACTGTATCTTCAACAATATAACGTGGATAGAATAGCGTTTTATATAAATACTATAATATATAAGGGATGCATGTCCATTTTAATGGGTAGAGAAAGTCGTATGAGTGTATCAGCTCAGAATTTGTTTTACCTGTTCCCATTAAGTGGAACCAACGTATACTTTATCAAGTTTCACTGCAATTGTTTGAGCCATCCGTGCACGTAAACCTAACATAACTACATACTATATATTGTTAAGTATTATACTTGTTTTCGGTATTGCTCATTATACATTTAAACAACAATTATTCATCAAAACATATAAAAGTATTGGTTAAGGCATAGAACATAACTCACCGCAGTGTTTGGAACTACTCGAGGACCCCTTTTGTCACGTCGATAACAGCAGCAGTCTTATGTGACCATCGGTGATAGTTATTTAGAGGACTAGTTACAAAAGTAGAGATTTACTAATGAGAGGTTCAAGTTAGAACACGACCGAAGGGAGAGAGTGTTCTAAGAGCAGCGAGTTACTAAACCTAATTTGTAACGTGTTGTCTGCAATATTTTATCTGCGTTCTCAGTATTTTAGTATATGTTGTATATTTAGTATATTTAATGAAATTTATTTATTGCTGAAACGATATGTTTAGAGAAAGAGTAATATGGGCTTTGGAAAAAAAAAAGACTCAATAAATTAACAAACTTTGTTGTTATATTCTGTAATTTTGGTTGCTAGTTTCCTGTGTGAATTTAAAGTAAAAATGAGCGAAGGTGATTTTCACAGTTCATCAGGAATAGTTTTAAAAGCAGTTAAAGATGCAACTATTAATATACCTCAAGGAATATTTATTTATGTAGTTATACGAAATTCAAGGATGGTGTGTGGGTAATGAAGCATACATAAATGAAGATTCTTTGTTAGTGTATTTTTATGAGAAATCGAAATGTATTAAATTTTGGAGTCCTTGGAGTGAATATTCCAATGTGAAATCAACTGTTTTGATTAATGATAATATTGATTTCAGTAAGTTTGGAAAATCAAAGGCATTTTTAAAGAGTGTATTTTACGTTTTGTTGAACCTGTATTTTATGTTTTGGTAGCGTGTTTTGTGTTTTGTTAGAATATAAAGTATAGGTTTTGTTGCCTAGTAACTACGAACTAAAGCATTACTGATTATTATAGCATCACAGAAAATAACATTGAAAATGCTGTTGTGCGTTAAGCGGGCTGATGGATTTTGTTCTTAAAGTGATGCAAGTTTGTAGAGCAATGCGCTGTGAGTAGTGCATTAGTACAGATCAATTTGCAAGTGGAATGGTGAGTAGTAATTTATTTAGGCACAAAAGTTTCAAAAACGGATAATGTTTATATAGCTAGAGATTTATTAAGTAACAGATTAATCATACAGCGGAAATCCCATTGCACATATAGTTCTTCCCCACTTTCCCCTAAATCCGTTGGGCGTAAATGGGTTACAGTGTTGGTATTAGTTCTAAACCCATTATAAGGTGAATCAAATACTGACCACTGGAATCTGTAATTATAAAGAATCAATATGCTTATTAACCAGTGAACTTTGATAAAACTCTCCAGTGCCAGGAAAGTGTTAAGTCTAGTCTGTTGGAATTATCAACAGAATAAGGGGGGAGTGTCGGTGTTAAGGAGAGATTAAAAATCCTATCCCGACAATGTTAAATTTACTAAATGCATGACGCATTATCTCAGAAACTAATTAGGCTGAAATGTTTAAAGATGTGGACACATGCCATCTACTCGTAAGTTCATCGATCTACTTTTATACAATAAGTTTGTTTATTAAGGAAGATAGTTATATTGTCTTAATTATGTTATCTTTTGATTAACATTTATCAGCAATTATTTTATTAAAAAATAACCAACCATGTTATTAATGCCAAAGTAGATCCACAACAGCGCTTAGAGGTTGCTTTTATCATCCTGAACTTTAATTAGCTATCTTCAATTCCTTCTGTGAAAACGGGTCATTTATACCAGGAAATGTCATTCACAGTAAAACCTGTACAAAGCAAAAAAGAAGAAAACAAACTCGCATCTCTTTGCAAAGAAAGAAACCACTTGGCTTGCGCACACAGAAGCTGCCATACTTAACAGAAGTACCAATTTGTGGTACAAAACCTCTCCTAAAAGATTAATTTACCTCTCTACTACAAAGCGTGCGTGAGTTGTGATTTTCTTTTTCTGTGAAGTGGTGCAGAAGTCAGAGCACAAAATGGTATATGCAGTACAATATTTAAAAACCTGATGTGTTACACTCACATGACTGTCTCTACTCTTGTACAAACTATTTTTACAAACGCTTATTCTCCATCTACTTCATGTTAATCGAAATAAACATTTGCAGAGTCTATCTTAATGCTAAGTTTCTTGTAGATGTAAGGGTAATATATATTTACAAGGGCAATTTGGAAATACAGTAGCCTTTAAGCATCGACATATCTCTTAATAGCTGGTTGCTAGGTGCAGCACCATTCCCTTTCCCACAAATTAATACTCTTTGCATATCCAAGACAAAAAAATGCATAATGAATTCCCATTTGAGAAAATAAGTATTGAAAATTTTAAGGGAATAACAAGTAATATCTCGAAAATGGTTCACTCAACAACAAAAATGTATGACATAAATTGTGTATTTTAACGCGATCTACATTTTTTGTGTAGTAAAATTTTGTCTATCTCCTATGGTTTACCAGTTATGCAAAAGTCGTTCACAATGAAGAATACTTTTGGAGAGATTCCCAGAAAATTCAAGATATACATTTTATTTGTCATAACAATATCTTAAACATATGATATTTTAATCAAAATCGTTAGAGCCATTTTTGAGAAAATTAAACTTTTCGAAAAATCTTCCATGTAAAGGGTAATCTGGGGTGGGGGGATTTTCTTGAAAACCTTCGTGTCGCATCCTTGGAAGATACTGAGCCCAAATACCAAGTTTGGTGTTTATCCGATTGTTCGTTTCTGAGTTATGCACACACACACACACACACACACACACACACGGACATGTTTCCAAAAATGTTTTTTTTTGGGATTCAGCGGGTCTCAAAACATATATTTCTGGTGAAATCTCGGTATCGAATTTTTGGATGGAATGCAATAGGTACTTCCCCTACTTACTATACCTAGTAGAGAAAGTAAAAATATACTTAAAAGGCAAGTATTATGCCTATAATGATGGAATATATACCAAATTAAATAGGAAGTCCCAGTTAATAAGATGCACAAAAACTGAAAATATGTCTTGGTAATTTTCGCCATATAGTCTCCCCTTAAGGTGAGACAAATTTATTTCACGAAAAATACTGTAAATGAATGCTCCTTAATTTTGTTAAATACGAGTATTAAAGTATGCGAAATAATGTAATAAGACAAGGCCAATGATAAATGCTTTCCACCATTTGAAAATAAGTACTAGTAAAAACAAAAATCTAAATGCAAGAATTTCTTGCACCCTCAGAAGTATCCTGATTAATTCTGAGACCGGTTTTAAGATGCATAAATTCAAAATTTCTCTTCTAGAATAGATTTCCTCCCAAATCTATTATCAGATCACTTACCTCGATCTCAGCGGTTGTGTAACCCAATAGTATGCTTTTCCTCATATAGCTACTTAATGCTCGGAGATCAACAACATTTACGATTTAAAACGAGGCATACGTAACAAACGAAAACGCTAAATCGTTATAGTCAAGTAGAGATTCAGTCTTACTTTCTCTAGCGCTTATCATAGGTAGTGCATGCACTTCACACACATATTCCGTAACAACATTTTATCGGACATGCACGTTTTGAGGTTCAGTGAATCCATAGTTCCTTTCAGAAAAACCTACGTGTATATGTGCACAGTGCAAATCAGCGTTGAATAATTGATGTGTTGCATTCACATGACCTTCTCTACTCATTCTTATACAAACTATTCTCACAATAGCTTATTATTCCAGCTACTTTGTTAATCCAGATAAACTTCCAATTCATATTTACACATTTGTTGTAGGCTACGATAGGTAAAGCGATAGTCTGATCTTAGAGAGCGTGTCGCTCTTTGATGACTGAAATTTCATGCTCTTTGCATGTTCACAAGAAACAAACAAGCAAAAGTAGCGACTTATCATTGAGAAAAATTGAAGTGGCTGGCCCCTGAGCTCCGCCGGTAAAGCACCTGCCTGCTGTGCGAGGAGTCCCCGGTTCGATTCCCGGCTGGAGATGGGAATTTTTCTCTAGCCAAGGTTATTCCCTATCCTACCCAGAGTCTGGAAATATGAATGAGAGTGTGGAGGCGTGTGCTATCTAATGAATAAAACCAAAAGTTTACCAGAAATCTAACGACAAGCGAATACGAGTTAACACCATTGCCTATAGGCAACATGTTCCAACGGAAAGGCCACCAATAAGACCATCAGGGTATAAATGGAGCAAAAAAAAGCTTAAGCATTTGAGAATTCAAACAAATAACAGGAGTATGTCGGAAATGGCTAACTCTACAAAATATTTATGACAAATTGTGTGCTTTAACAAGATCTTAATTTTTTGTGTAAGATCTTGTCTGTCTCTTACGGTTTACCAATTACACAAATGTTATTCAGTATGAAGAGGTCTTCTGAAGCTATTGCCATAAAATTAAAATATACATTTCATTTGCATGCAAATATCTTAAACATATAATGTTTTATTAAGACTGTTAGAACCATTTTTGAGAAAATTAAAAAAAAGGACTATTCTTACATCTAAAGAACTTCGTGTCACATCTCTGGAAGAAGCTACTAAGTATGATATTTAACCGAGTTTTCGTTTTTGAGATATGTTGTTCATAAACACACACACACTATAGGTACGAGTAAGTAGTAGAGAAAGACACACACTTTTGAAGGATCTTTTAAGGACCAGCGTAAAACTTTTCATTCAGCAAATTCCTTTATTCCACAATATTCCTTATCCTTTTTACTTTCTCTACTACGTATAGTAAGTAGGAGAAGTATTGTATTCATTCATTCATTATCTGTTTACCCTCCTCTTATGTAGGACTTACACCCCCCAGGACTTACAGGCGGGTGCCTGGGGTCAGAGGCCCGTCGAGGAGCAGACACTCATGGATCAACAGAGCATCCAGGATGGGTGATCAGCCCGATGCCTGGTATGGGATGAAGGAAGTAGATGAAACGAAATGTTGGTGAAATGGATGAAAGGAAAGGTGATGATGGAGCAGTTGGTGGAATGAATGGCGGGGGAAACCGGAGAACCCGGAGAAAACCCGCCCAGACGCCGCTTCGTCCACCACAAATCCCACATGCAGGTCCCTGGTATTGAACCCGGGCCGCCTAGATGGGAGGCGAGCGGTCTAACCACTCGGCCACGGCGCCGCCCGGGAAGTATTGTATTCCACCCAAAATTTCGATACCGAGATTTCACCGGAAGTACATGTTTTGAGACCCCCAGAATCCAAAAAAGCATTTTTCTAAACATGTCCGTGTGTCTGTCTGTGTGTGTCTGTGTGTGTGTCTGTGAACAGCATAACTCAGAAACGAACAGTCGGATAAACACCAAACTTGGTATTTGGGTTCAGTATCTTCCAAGGATGCGACAAGAAGGTTTTCAAGAAAATCCCCCACCCCAGAGTACTCTTTACATGGAAGATTTTTCGAAAAGTTTAATTTTCTCAAAAATGGCTCTGACGATTTTGATTAAAATATCATATGTTTAAGATATTTTTATGACAAATAAAATGTATATCTTGAATTTCCTGGGAATGTCTCCAAAAGTATTCTTTATTGTGAACGACTTTTGCATAACTGGTAAACCATAAGAGATAGACAAAATTTTACTACACAAAAAATGTAGATCGCGTTAAAATACACAATTTATGTCATATACATTTTTTTGTTGTTGAGTGAACCATTTTCTAGATATTGCTTGTTATTCCCTTACATTTTCCAATACTTATACTTTTTCTCAAATTCGTTATTCATTTTTTTTAATTCCTGGTAATGCAAAGAGATTGGAATGCGCCACATAGCAACCAGCGTTAAAATATTTGACTATCACTTAAAGCCTACCATATTCCCCTTGCATCTACAAGAAAATTAGCAATAAGATTAACATCTCGATATCTCGATTAACATGAAGCGTATGGAGAATAAGCGTTTGTAAAAATAGTTTGTACAGGGGTGGAGAAAGTCATGTGAGTGTAACACATCAGATTTTTTAGACAGCGCTTGAATTTGTTAAACATCAATAATATTATATTAATTTCTGAAACTAACAGATATCACGTTTAGAACGCGTTCTTGAAACAAGCGAAATGACGTTAAAAAGCGAGATGTAAGATGTTTTGTTGATTCGCTAGCAGTCATTTTCAATGAAATTATTTTTACCGTGTTTTGCCTTACAATGAAGCGATTAAATGCTATATCATATTGTTTTCTGAATTTTTTGGGTAAGTACTTCTACTGTTATTCTTTTTACTACTTTGTAATTTCATTTCCATTTCAGTTTCTTCTGAATCCATAATTTCCGCCACTTAATCTTTATGTAAGTTAGATAAAAAAGTAACGTTTTAGATCAAAGAAAGCTGCCAGTGTAACGTATAGGTTAACTCTACAACGAATTGCGACAAATTGAATATGACGATTTGTATTGTGAACAGATAATGTGAGTGCCATGAGAAATTAATCTTGTAAAAAGATATAATGAAAAATAAAACCTAATCAAACCAAGTCGAGAGAGGGTAATTGTCATGTGATTGGACTTGAAACCAAAGTTGGTCACACTTCAAAGATTATCGAGTAGTGCGATAATCTAAAGCTTTTAGCTCGTGTACTCTGTATTAGAAGTTCTACTTTTGGGCCATGCTATCTAAAAGATGTTTAACTTTAATTTTTTATAAATAGCCGGAGAAACTGTCTTTTGTCATCGAATTTTCTTAACAGGGAAAATCACAGGTGAACAGAAACTCAATACAGTGAAAATATAGGACTCATTAAAGTTATACAATGTATACCAACCTCTATGTGTCATCAACATTCCCGAAATATTCAGAATTGGTATAATTTTGTCAGATTGAAGTGTGTTTTCGCATGCCATTGATGGAATATGCTCTTGCTCCACACGAATTCATTACAACGGGGTAATACCTTTTGGTTTAACCGTTTTTTGTATTACGTAGATATTGTACCGATTAATGAAGAATAGAACTAAAACAGAATATTTATTTGTACTTAACCGTAGGTATACAAAAATGAAAATACATTTATGTTAAATCTCAAAGTTATTTACATTCTAATACAATTTGGCCCTTTGGCTTTCGGTTAAACCCTATTCTTTCTCTGTTTTTCTCTCGCTTCTGTGATTCTTACTTTCTCTTATTCTCCTTTCTCTCGTCCATCCTGCTCCCCTTGCTTTTATTTTTCTTTCCATTTTTCTTGTTCTTTTCTGGAAACTCCGCCATGGTCCTGCTTCTTTTTTTTCTCCCTTAACTATTTACATTTGAATGGCTACAATTTTCTCGTATATTTTGTGCCACTTCGAGCCGCAAACATCCTGTCTCCACTTCTCTATCTCTTTGCATTATACTAAATAATGCATTTTACTTTCCTTTTCTCCGCATGTAACACATTTCCTGGTTCTCTCCCTCTTAACCCTCCTAAGAACATTGAACCCTATTCTCATCCACGCTAAAGCTTCCCTTTCCTAGCTGTTACATATGTCAACATAATCTTCTCTCTCCCAATCTCACTTTATACTTTATATGAACTGAAGGATTCTTTATTTTCAACGCTTGCCCAGATATCTTGTTTCTATCTTATGTCCTATTTCTCACTACTTTCCACTACTGTTGTCATATTTTCCCTCCATTTGTCTTCCATCCTATCTTCTCCAAAGTTCTTCCTATCTCTGCCCACCAACTATTCTTGTTTGAAATAATTTTCCATCGATTCACATAAATCGTTAGTATATCTCTATCTTCTCTTTGAAGACAACTGTATGAATATTTCAAGATTATTTCCATAATTATTCCTTTCCTCCGCCTTCTTCCTAGTTCTACTATTGCTACTTCTCTTGGTGTTGATCTGATTAGTCTCAGAAATCCTTTTGCAGAATAATCTGTATATGTGAAGTACTTTTTTTTTTGCTTATTCTACTGCATATAACATTTTTTTACTCATTTCCAACTACTGAACAGACATTTATAATTTGTATTTCTTATTCTTCATACTGCTATAGCAACTCTACCTACTGCCAACACCTTCCTTTCATGTGCTTCCCATGCACCGTTATTACTTAATCTTACTTAGCTAACCATATTCCTTTACTGCCTCTAACTGTTGTCCATCCAGATGCTATCCTTTATCACATCTTAGTTTATTTGCTTTTTTGAAAATCGTCCAATCACATTGCAGGTTTAATAATAGCTAACTGAACAAACATTTAAATGACCAGTTTCTTAATTGGAATGAAAAAAGAACAGTTTTTATCATTAAGAGCTGGCTTCTAGGCAAAATCATGTACAACAGAATAGTTTAATTAAATCGATAATACATAACAGAGGCTACAACTGACACAAAACAAAATTAAAAGAGCTCATTTCTAAACAGTTTATGTCCGCACAAAAAAGGTATGTTGTCTCGGAATAATTCAACAGATGGGAAACCCAGAGGTTAAATGGGGGTTACCGTGGTATATTTCATGTCTCGGAGAAAGTTATTGCCTTCGGTGGTGACAACGAATTCTGCAACACTCGGATCAAATTTAACCTACGTCAAAGACGAAGAATTAATGCCTTATGTCTCAATCGGCATCTCTGCGATAAATGAGACTAATTTTGACTTGGGCATTTGGCGGTTATTCTAATACACGACAATGCCTTAGATTCTGGAGATAAGAAAGAGTGATCTGCAAATATGACACAGAGCTCTATTCTTGGCGACCATGATACCGATGTTTTTTAAATGCTTTGTCTAATACTTACCAGCAAGTAGAGAAAGTAGACTAGAAACGGCTATCATTCCATCGAAAACTTCGATATCAGATTTAAGTGGAACAAGTGTTTTGAGGTTCCCTGCAAAAAAAAAAAAAAATTAGTTAAAACCCCGTCTGTGGTTGTGTCTGTGGTTGTGAACAGCATAACTAAAATATGAAATGCCGGATAAATACCAAACTTGTTATTTAAGTCCAGTATCTTCCAAGGTTGCGATATGAAGATTTAAAAAAGAATACCGCACCCCAAACTACTCTTTGCATGAAAAATATTTTATTTTATAGTTATTTTCTTCACAATGCCTCTAACTTGAATAAAATACATGTTTAAGAATTTGCATGCCGAATAAAATGCATGCCTTGAATTTTCCGGGAATAACCTGTAAAATCCTCTTCAGTTTGAAAGAATTCTGCATAATTTTGCACAATAACTGATAAAACATAATAGAAAGTCGAAACTTACCTACTACATAAAAAATACAGATCTCGTTAAAGCACACTATTTATGTAAAATAATTTGCTGTGGTACTAACCATTTCCGAGATATTATTTGTTATTGGTTTGAAATTCCAAATACTTTATATTGTTTACTTTCTATATTACTTACCTATAGTAAGTAGAAGAAGTATTGCAATCCACCCAAAATTTGGATACCCAGATTTCACCAGAAATACCTACACGTTTTGAGAATTCCCTAAATCCAAAAAACATTTTTACAAAAAGTATGTGTGTATGTGAACAGCATAACTTAAAAACGAAAAGTCGGCTAAATACCAAACCTGTATTAGTTCAGTGTCTTCGATACAAAACGAAGATTTTAAAGAAAATCTCCCGATAAAAACTATTCTTTACATGGAAACATTTTCGTTAATTTTGAGTTTTCCAAAAATGACTCCAACGATTTTGATTAAAATATCATATTTTTAATACATTTTCACGAAATATAAAATGCATATCTTGAATTTTCTGAGAATAGCCTGTGAAGCCTCTTCGGTCTGAATAGCTTTTGTATAATTGGTAAACCAAATCTTACTACACAACAAAGGTAAACCTCGTTAAAGCACACAATTTATGTCAAATAAGGTTTTTGTGGTGTTAACCAATTCCGAGAATTATTTGTTATGGGTTTGAATTTTTAATACTTAAATACTTTTTACTTCAAGTGGTCACTATTGTTTTTCCCTTTCTTTTCTCTCTCTCTCTCTCTCTCTCTCTCTCTCCCTCTCTCTCTCGTCTTGTCATGCAAAGATCACGGAATTTCATAGTCATCATATAGCGATCCACTTTGTAAAAGCCTGGCTGACGCTTTAGCCTACTTCTTATATGTATAAAGAAATAAGTAAACAGGTAATGACAGTTTAAGTCGATTAACAAAAATCAGAATAGAAGAATAAGCTTTTGTAATAATAGTTTGTAGAAGAGTGAGTAGAAAACGTCATGTGAATGCAACACAAAATATTTCAAGTGTAATTTACTATTTTTTTTCTCGTGGTCATGCAAAGAGCATGGAATTTCAAGCGACCCGCTTTAAAACATTTCACTGTTGCGTCGTTCTCCTGTAACCGTCCTGAGCCTACAATAGTGTAATGAAACCATTTCTGCAAATGTATATCTCTATCAACAAGAAGTAAATAGAAGAATGAGCGACAGTAAGAATTCTAGACTTGAGCAAATTAATTGAGAATATTTTATTTCTTGAA
Source organism: Deroplatys truncata (assembly GCA_030765065.1). NCBI lineage: Eukaryota > Metazoa > Arthropoda > Insecta > Mantodea > Mantidae > Deroplatys > Deroplatys truncata. Next base: position 117,242,188 of record CM060980.1, read on the forward strand.
CTATTTACCTCACGGTAGCAGGCAATATCTTGTATCGCTGCTGCTGTTCGCCGCTTGTATCATTCGTTGTTGAATAGCATACTTTGGTTGATTATCCTCTGATGAGCAAAGTGGGCCGATACGGTTGTAAAATGTGTCATGAATTTTAAAGATGTATATGTCAGACGTTACGTTCGCACCTAAATGTATTTCTGAACTAACCATGGCGAAAGCAGGACTGAATTGTCGAGAATGTTATTTACTGTTTCTTTAATTCTATGGCCCCTTTAATTTCTATGGACATATGGGGGGTTTGATTTGAGACTCGTTAACTGTGGGTTCTTTAATGATTGTAACACTAAATACACAATTCCCACATGCATACTTCCAGATGTGTGGTGTGTAGGGAACTATTCTAATCAAAGAAAACGACTCAGGTTCCATTCGAGAATTGAACTCGGGACCTCTTGTTTGTAAAGCTGCCCATCGACCACAGAAGCAGACAAATATCGCCCCAAGCTAATTTCTAGACTTAACTATTGCTGCTAATTTCAATATGTTGATTGTTCTCATTCGACTTCTATTCAATCAGTGTTTCGTTCTCGCCTTCCATTGAGACTCCGAAGTATACTTGGTGGCATTCAAACTGCTTTTAAAATCATAACTGGCAAAGCATCTTTATTTCAATTAAAACAAATAGATTGCCGAAGACCATGATAAAGGATGCCGATAATGATATTAAAGCTGCACAAAAAGAATGCGAAAGCCATAATAATGAATGCCCTGAAATTAATATAAGAAAGCCATGATATCAAGAAGGAGGCCAAAGGCAAGGGTCAAGGTGAATGCCTTAAGGACGATTTCTATCCTTGGTGGCACGATCCTAAATTCACGGTGATGGCAATCCACACGACCTGTCTAATTAGATATCTTGATCATAAAATTCTTTTTCAGTCGTTTTCCTTGAGGACTCAGATAAAATTTACGTGGTATTAAATATATAAATGATGATTATGATGATAAGAGTAATAAAAATCTGATATGTTGCAATCACATGACTTTCTCTACCCTATTTCATTCATTAATGGGTATTAAAGCCATTATTAGGAAAGTTTATTTTTCTATCTACTTCATTGTAATCGAGACAAACTTTTGCAGAAGCCGTTACAGTATATATTTCGTTATAAATGCAAAGAGAATAACGATAGTCAAATTTTTAAGAACTGGACACTATATACTGGCCTTTAAATCCCATACTCTTATCATGCAACCGCGAGAAACAACTGAATGTCGGCAAGAGTTTAAAAGAATGACGAAGAATTGAACAATTCAAACAATTAACAAGGATATCTCGGAAATGGCTGATACCACAAAAATATTTATGTGAAATAAATTGTTTGTTTTAAATAAATCTACATTTTTTGTATAGTGAGTTTTCGTCTGTCGCTTATGGTTTACCAGTTGTACAAGATTATATAGAATTCGTTCCGAATGAAGAAGGCTTCACAGGTTGTTCTCATAAAATTCAAGATACGCATTTTATTTGTCAGGTAAATATTTTTAATACATGATATTTTTATCAAAATCATTAAGGCCATTTTTGAGAAAATCAAAAATTTTGGATAACGTTCAATGTAAAGGGTATTTGGGGGTTAGAGGATTTTCTTGAAAATCTTCATGTCGCATCTCTGGACGATATTGAATTTATATACCAAGTTTGGTGTTTACCTGACTTTTCATTTTTGAGTAATTATGTTCACAGACACGCACGGATCTTTTTCTACAAATACTTTTTCTTTCAGGGGCCTCAAAACAAGTATTTCCGGTGAAATCTCGGTATCAAAATTTTGGGTGGAATGCAATACCTTCACCACCCACTACGTACGTGATAGAGAAAGTAATAATTGTATAGGAATAATCTATTGTTTGTAGAAGAGGGGTAGAGAAATGTACATTTCTAAATTTGTGCTTTGAGCCTAGGTAATGCCACACGTAAAGTAACTAGGGGTAGGCATGCAACTCTCTGTGTGTGGTAGAGGAGCAACTTTAGTGCAGTGGAGGTGGTGGCTGGTAATATATATATATAATGACAACAGATTATCTTCAACGCATAGAACCATGCAATTTTCATGATATTTATTAGCCATATATATTCACCTACCTATTCAAGTAGGAAAGATGAGTATTCGTGGCAATGGGAACAGCGTTCTTCAATAAGAGATTTCCCGAAAACAATAAGAAGTAAATATAAGTCCATATCATTTATGAAGAGGCTGCTACTGCACCCCCAGTGCATTAGGACCAGCGCAGTACACTCGCATAAAAAAGCAAAGATGAAAAAGAAAGTATAATGCTAGTTATTAAGATGCTTTCAATTTTCCTTCTTTATGTTTCTGTGCGAATGTGCAACATTAAATGTAATTCGTTGACATTGAGAACCTTTGCTGCCTTGTATACATTTGACGCTCTTTACGTAACTCTAGCAGGTCGTTGTGAGGGTCAAATTCGCGCATAATTTGCTGTTTGTGGCACACATGATATAATGGCTGTCTAGAAAAAAATGACACGATAAAATCTATTGAAACGAATGTATTCATACTTGATCCCATTCTAATATCCCCTTAATCTTCCTTCAAGCATCGTCCTTCTGAGTTCTTCTTATTTAAAACGATGACGTAAGACCCCAAGGACTACAAATTTGCCTTGCACAAGGTGACAATCGAGAGTTTCATCCATCCTGATATGCCAACATTAAAATTACTGCGTGTTTAACATGGGGACCAATAGGTGTAAACTGGCTAAAAGCGCTCAAAACTTACAATTCAGGCTTTTTGACTATAATAAATCGAAATCTCTACAAAAGTTATCATGTAAAATTTTACTTTCCTACCACGTACCTACCTTATAGGTAGGCAGAGAAGGTATTATACTGCACCCAAAAATTCTATATCGAGGTTTCAACTCAAATACATGTTTAGAGAACCACGAATAAAAAAAAATTAGAAAAGAACCATGTGTGAGTGTGTGTGTGTTTATGAACATGCATAACTCAGAAACAAACAGTCGGGAAAATACAAAATCTGGCACTTAAGTTCAGTGTATTCTAAAGGTGTGACACAAAGATTTTCAAGAAAATTCCCTCACCCAAGCATACCCTTTATATGGAAGAGTTTTCGAAACAGTTGATTTTCTCAAAAATGGCTGTAATGATTTTGTTTAAAATTGCACATATATAATACATTTATATGAAAATAAAATATATTGAATTGTTTTTTTGGAATAGCCTGTGAAGCCCTCTTCATTCGGAAGGAATTTCGCATAATTTTGTATAACTGGTAAACGTTAAGAGATAAGATAAAAACGTACTACACAAAACATGTAGATCTATTTAAAACACACAATTTATTTCCAATAACCTTTTTTGGGCATCTACTATTTCCGAGATAATCATTATTAGTTTCAAATGTTCATTACATTGTCACTTTTTAAAGTAGTGATCGAGTATCGTTTGTCGCTGTAAAACTTTCTAAAGTATTTCGTTTTAAGTCGTGCCTCACCATCTCTGGAGATAGATTGCTGCTTTGAGATCAGTCTCATAATGTTGGCAACGCTTTTCTCAAATGATATAATAAGGTATAAATAAATATGGTATAAAATAGTATATAAATAAGGTATAATAAATATTAGCTTCTAACCAAATACAATAAACCGATTCTATATCTGTTGTCAACTGCTTTGAGGAGCAAATAAAAGCGAAGCTTGTCCCCCCCTAAAAGAATAAGTATCTTTTCTTTTACTCCTCTTTAAAATAAATAGGGGGACGCAAGAGCGATTTATATCCTGGTAAGTACACCAAAAATTACATACGTACTCTATATTTTAAACTGATGAAGTTTAATAATCCTACAGCAAGCATCACAATGCCACTGCCAAACGATGACGATGATATGAATGAAAAATTCTTCCCTAATAGACGTGGAAAATCATGAAATGGAACATGATTACCCCCGTTCTCCTATAACACCAAACGAAAACTATAAATCCCTCAAAGGAGTATCAACAGGTTGCAGTGCCATCTATTAAGCTTAACACGTGCATGTTATACAAAGTGCACGATGCATCAGAGACACGTATACTTAGGGCTTACCAACTTCAAATAGGTTAGCAGCACCGAGTAACCTAGAAAACCAGGAAACAAATGAGACACTAGTTGTATATACGTTAAAGCTTAACCTATTTTTGTAGCAGCTATAAGGAATGTTCAAGAATTTAAAAAAGTAATGGACTCTAAAATTTCTAAAGAGAAATACACATCAACTATAACGAGATAAGGACATCTTGTAAAGTTGATGTCAGTGGACATAGGCAGCTACAAACTAATTATAGAATAATTCTTAAAAGAAAATATCAATCACTACATTTATCAACTGAAACATGAAAGAGCATTTAGGGTGGTGCTTAGAGGGATGCACTGCACAGAGGACGTAACAACAATAAAAGAAGAATTAGGCACACTACGGCACACAGTCAGAAATACTGTAAATGTGATGCATCGAGCTATAAAAGAGTTTCTACCACTTGTCTTCAACGACCCAGAAGTTTGGTGCTTATCCGACTGTTCGTTTTTGAGTTATGCTGTTCACAGACACACACACACACACACACACACACACACACACGGACATGTTTCCAAAAATGCTTTTTTTGGATTCAGGAGGTCTCAAAACATGTATTTCCGGTGAAATCTCGGTATCGAATTTTTGGGTGGAATGCAATACTTCCCCTACTTACTATACGTAGTAGAGAAAGTAAAAAATGGCAGATAATCTGATAATACTCGTGGTGAGTGCAGGCATGGTTTGAAGTGCACCTACCCTTATTAGGGTTGAACTATTGTGTTGGTTAGGATAGATTTACATTGTAGCTTTTTTGAGTGTGGGGACAATGGAGGAAAGAAAGATCGCAAAATTCACCTGAAGTGTGACTTTGTGGGAAAGGATTTGTTCAAATAGAGAACTCGAAACTTATTTAGTAAGTGAAAGAAACGGTTACATAACTTCTCTTAGTTCAGTGGCGCTTATTTGAAAAGTATCTGTGTTAATGGGATGACTGTAAGCAAGTATTTGTAATCCTGGATTTTAATACACTATTTCATTATTGCCATTCAACAGTTTTGCCAAATCATTCTCAAAAAACATTCCATTGAAATGCTACAAGTGTGTGGATATACACCATTGAACCATTAAAATATGCAGAACCTTTCTTTCTTATTCATTTTAGAGAGACTTTTTTTGAAGGCCGAGAAATCTCATAACCATTTATATTCAATCAACAGTTCTTCATTACCTAACGTTTTGCAACGTCAAACCAGGAATATTCATTTCTGTTTGGTTAGTACTATAGCTCATATCTTTTTGCTCAATACCTTCTTTGTAGCATTTCAATGCATTAGTTTATTTGATTTTCTTTTACTGAATGTTTGAACGCTAACTCAAATTGTTTCATTAACTCCTATTTATTCTTTTTAAAATTCGGACTTATGCAATGTATTAATGTAGAAATTACATTATCGCCATGGTGAATGTAAATAAATAGTTAATTACATGTTTCTTACACAAATAACTTAACAATAATAGTGAAGGAACTGCTGTTTAAGAGTTTTTTATAATGCCAAGGTTAAATAAAAAAATATACATAATGACTTATTGAGCATATTGGCTGATTAATGAATACATATGAGGCCCAATCAAATATAAACCAGATTTTATTCTCATGCCCTTGGAAGGTGCCAGAGGATGATGATGCTGATGCAGATGATAACGACAGGGTTAGGGTGACAGAAAGCTTTCATGGGAACAAATCAGAATGCATACCGAGCCCCCTTCCGCCTTTCTGTATACTCAAACGCATGTACGTTGTCGGATTTCAAGAAAATTGTTCTATAAACTGTCATTTTATCTCTAGCTATCAGAACTTTAAAGTTATTCCATCCTTAAATCAAGAATCATTTCAGATATGACATTTATAGATGCAACTACTCTTTTTTTTAACAGGAGCAATTGTAAAACGATCGAATCAGCTAGACGGGTCAACATTCTCTTCGTGAAACGCCGAAAGCGAATGCCAGTAGCAAGTCACTATACCTATATATAATACATTTGCACTTAAGGAGAATGGACTACAAGAGAAAATGGAAGTGGAAAAGAAAAAGTTATGTTGTTAAATGTATTTGCATAGCATTAAGGCCACTTCTAAAAACAAACTATGGATGCCTTTAACAATAAATTAAATAGGTATAACTTAATTTTATTGTCCAATAAGACTGTGCTGCTTGTTTTATTTTATTTATTTTCACTTTCTCTACTACTTACCAATAGTAAGTAGAGAATGTATTTGCATTCCATACAAAAATTGATATCAAAATTTACTGGAAATTCATATTTTAGGCCCAATGAATCCAAAAAGGAACCATTTTCAGAAAAGATCCGTACGTGTGTCTGAACAGCATAACACAATAGCGAAATGCCGCATGAATAACAAATTTTGTATTGAAGTTCAACATCTTCGAAGGATGTGACAAGATTTGCAAAGAAATCTCCACACCCCAAATTAACCTCTAGATGGAAAATGTATCGTTATTTTTATTTTCTCAAAAGTAGCTATATGGTTTCGATATGCTTAAGATATTTCCATGACTAACAAAAATGTATATATTGGAATTTCCTGTGAATTGCCCGTGAAGTCCTCTTAATTCTGAATTAAATTTGTATACTTTGTGTAACTGGTAAATCATAAGAGATATACAAACGCTTCTACACACAAAATGTAGTTCTCCTTAAAACACAAATTATGTTAAATACGTTTTCTTGTGGCATTAAGTCTTTCTGAGATATGCGTTATTTGAATTTTGAAATACTTTATTCTCTTTCAATTCCTACTTTGCCATTAATATGTTTCTCGTATGAAAAGAGTAGAACTTCAAAGAGAGCTTATGGCTACCCACTTTTATAAATTTAACACATAAAAAAATAAAAAAGTACAAAAAGAGAAAAAAAATCTGATGTGTTACACTCACATGACTTTCTCTACTCTTGTACAAACTATTTTTACAAACGCTTATTCTCCATCTACTTCATGTTAATCGAGATAAACATTTGCAGACTCTATCTTATTGCTAATTTTCTGTAGATGTAAGGGGAATATATATTTACAAGGGCAATATAGAAATACAGTAGCCTTTAAGCACATACATATCTCTTAATAGCTGGTTGCTAGGTGCAGCACCATTCCCTTTGCCGCAGATTAATACTCTTTGGATATCCAAGACAAAAAATGAATAACGAATTCCCATTTGAGAAAATAAGTATGAAAAATCTGATGTGTTACACTCACATGACTTTCTCTACTCTTGTACAAACTATTTTTACAAAACGCTTATTCTCCATCTACGTCATGTTAATCGAGATAAACATTTGCAGACTCTATCTTATTGCTAATTCTCTTATACATGTAAGGGGAATATATATATTTACAAGGGCAATATAGAAATACAGTAACCTTTAAGCACATACATCTCTCTTAATAGCTGGTTGCTAGGTGCAGCACTATTCCCTTTGCCACAGATTAATACTCTTTGCATATCCAAGGCAAAAAAATGAATAACGAATTCCCATTTCAGAAAATAATTTGAAAAATTTAAGGGAATAACAAGCAATATCTCGAAAATGGTTCACTAAACAAAAAAAATGTATATGACATAAATTGTGTATTTTAACGCGATCTACATTTTTTGTGTAGTAAAATTTTGTCTATCTCTTATGGTTTACCAGTTATGCAAAAGTCGTTCACAATGAAGAATACTTTTGGAGACATTCCCAGAAAATTCAAGATATACATTTTATTTGTCATAAAAATATCTTAAACCTATGATATTTTAATCGAAATCGTTAGAGCCATTTTTGAGAAAATTAAAATTTTTGAAAAATGTTCCATGTAAAGGGTAATCTGGGGCGGGGGGATTTTCTTGAAAAGTTTCATATCGGATCTCTGGAAGATGCTGAACCTAAATACCAAGTTTGGTGTTTATCCGACTGTTCGTTTCTGAGTTATGCTGTTCACAGACACAGACACACACACACACACACACACACACACACACACACACACACGGACATGTTTCCAAAAATGCTTTTTTTTTATTCAGGGGGTCTCAAAACATGTATTTCCGGTGAAATCTCGGTATCGAATTTTTGGGTGGAATACAATACTTCCCCTACTTACTATACGTAGTAAAGCAAAACTCTGATGTGTTACACTCACATGACTTTCTCTACTCTTGTACAAACTATTTTTACAAACGCTTATTCTCCATCTATTTCATATTAATCGAGATAAACATTTGCAGAAACGATCTTTTTACATGCAAAGAGATATACATTTTACACATAGCGACCGGTTCTAAAAATATTTAACCATCGCTTAAGGCCTAATATGTTCCCCTTGTTTTGTATTTGCAAGGGCAATATAAGTACATACATATCTCTTCATAGCTGGTTGCTATGTGCAGCACCATTCTGTTTACCACAAATTAATACTCTTTGTATATCTAAGACAAAAAAATGAATAACGAATTGCCGTTTAGAAAATAAGTATTGAAAAATTTAAGGGAATAACAAGTAATATCTCGAAAATGGTTCACTCAACAAAAAAAATGTATATGACATAAATTGTGTATTTTAATGCGATCTACATTTGTTGTGCAGTAAAATTTTGTCTATCTCTTATGGTTTACCAGTTATGCAAAAGTCGTTCACAATGAAGAATACTTTTGGAGACATTCCCATGAAATTCAAGATATACATTTTATTTGTCATAAAAATATCTTAAACATATGATATTTTAATCAAAATCGTTATAGCCATTTTTGAGAAAATTAAAATTTTCGAAAAATCTTCCATGTAAAGGGTACTCTGGGGTGGGGGGATTTTCTTGAAAACCTTCGTGTCGCATCCTTGGAAGATACTGAACCTAAATACCAAGTTTGGTGTTTATCCGACAGTTCGTTTCTGAGTTATGCTGTTCACAGACACACACACAGACACACACACGGACATGTTTCCAAAAATGCTTTTTTTGGATTCAGGGGGTCTCAAAACATGTATTTCCGGTGAAATCTCGGTATCGAAATGTTGGGTGGAATACAATACTTTCCCTACTTACTATACGTAGTAGAGAAAGTAAAAATGGAACCGGGGTGTATAAAACAGTAAAGAACACTTAGCTTTATAATTCTGTGCAATAAGCACACAATATTATCATTGCAATGTTTATACTAAGTAGCAGCGTGGTTTCACATACACCAATATACGCGAGTTTCAGGTTAACTGAAATACGACGATATGACAGATATAGGTAATATTTGTTCCATTGCTTACTAACAGTTTCTAACGATAATGTGTTTAAGATGATGCAACATCAGGATGCATTGTGAATTAGCGTATCACTAGCAGTTTATGCAGGTCCGATTTTTGACCAAAAACTTAAAAGGACGCTCTAACGAATCCATAACCTTATAGGTGTTTCTGGCAACTCTAGTTAACCTAATTACGCGTTTATACACCAAAACATTTATCGAACTAACAGAGCGCTCCTGCAAACCACCCCGTTTGGAAGAAAACTGTTCATTTCTTCCTGACAATATTAATAATATCGAGCGGAATGGCTCAGGCGATAAAGCCTGTGGCCTGCATTCGGAAGGTCCTGGGTTCAAATCCCGTGGGCCGAACAATCTGTCCGAGGTTTTTTTGTGGTTTTCCTCAGTCGCCAAGGTAAAAACCGAATTGGATATTTAATGCCACGACCCAAAATTCCACCTTAAGTCTAAAACAATAGTAAAATGAAAATGACGCTATGCCATCTATCTACAGACAATGTAAGCAGTTAGACTGGACGGCACCCTAATGTCATCTGCACGGCATGAAGCAGGGGTTGCAGGGATGGGACCTTGAAGGCTAACTGTCCGCCTTTTTGTGTGGGGGGCGGCTGTTGGACTGGACGGCACCCTAATGCCATCTGCACAGCATGAAGCAGGGGTTACAGGGATGAGACCTAGAAGGCTAACTGTTCATCACATATCGTTCTAAGAGATATCCACCAACAGATCCGTCGCGATATGACCTAGGAGTTAAAGCGACGTAAAATAAAATAGAATAAAAAATTTTAATAATACATGATACATAGAATCCAAATCAGTTATAAATAACTTGAAGCCAGAGATGATAGAACTAATAAAAAAACCGCTGCATCGACAGATCTTCATCAAACGTGTTTTTATAGCACTTCCTGTAATTGCAGCGATCGAGTTTTCTGTGTATTCAGACGGGCAAATGGGACAAAGCGACGCTAATAGATCGCTTTGTCCCATTTGCTTGGAACAAAGCGACTATGCTTTTTCAGCAAAGAACGCACGTAGTATATACAGTCTGTACATAAATTTGTTTTGACAGCTCATCATTCGCACGTAAGAGTCTTAGGTATCAACCACTCAGAACCACGAATCGCCAGAAAAATCACTGCTTTTAACAATTGCTCCCACAGAAGAGCTAATTTTATGAAAGTATCAATCTCCTTTCTTAAACTGCAATCCGTTTGGAGAATCTCTTTCGCAGTAATCTTAGTTGGATATAGCAGGTTAGGACAAACACTGCAAAACTTTTGTATTTTCTTAATTGTAAGGTTTTAGGTTTTAACTATTTTGAGGTTAGACGTGTTCTAATTTCCATCTTCCCGCCTGATAGCATTAAGCATATAAATTGTTCTTTTTTACACAACAGGACTTCTCTGTGAAATTCTAAATCCTCTCTCTCTTACACACACACACGCACAACTGATGTGTTACATTCATATGATGTTATTTAACCATTACCCTTTATCTTAAACCTCTTCTACAACTATTTTCACTAAGGCATATTTTTCTATAGTTCATGTTGATCGAGATAGTTAGCAGAAATTATTTCATGATACATTTCGTTGTAGGTACAAGAAGTGTACGGGAGGCTGAATCCATAGTGAAATTTTTAAAAAGTGTCACAATTCATTGGCGTTGACATGTCATATTCCTTAAATGATATAAAGAGAAATAAACAAATGGTGACTTAGAGCTCCAAAAGCATAAAGACAGAAAATTCAAACGAAACGTAACGATATCTGGGAAACCACCACAAATATTATTTGACATAAATTGCTGCTTTGACGAGATCTAAATTTTTCATGTACTAAGCTTTTGTCTTTCTTATGTCTTACCAGTTATGCAAAATTATACAAAATTCTCTCAGAATGAAGAGAAATTCACAGGGTCGCAGAAAATTCAACATGTCCATTTTATTAGTCATGGAAATATTTTGTATATGCTATTTTAACCAAAATCGTTAAGAGACATTTCTGAGAAAAATTTCTGATGTGTTATATTCGCATGACTTTCTCTACCCTCTATCGTTTATTAGTGGGTATATAAATTATTCTTACAAAAATTTATTTTTCTGTCTACTTCAGTTTAACCTAGATAGAGATTTGCAGAAATAACAAAATTACACATTTCGTACGATACAAAGAGAACAGTGATATATTTACCCTACCTTTATTCTGTTGATGTAACTAGGCACTGTTCTATTTAAAAAATTGTATGTTTGCTCAAAAAATACACTTTCTCAGTATTATTAAAATCTGTTTATAGGCTAAATGTACGAGCCCCTGACTACCAATCAATGCTGTGTAAACTGCAAACCAATAGCAATTTTCATTTCCGAAATATTTGCGGTGTAAGTTTCAGGTGATGCACCCTGTGTATGTTCCATATACATATCTTTAATACATGGTATTTTAATCAAAATCGTAGGAGCCATTTTTTAGAAAATAAACAAATTCAAAAAATGTTCCATGTAAAGGGAGTTTGGGATGAAGGGATTTTCTTGAAAATCTTCGTGTATCGTCTTTGGAAGATGCTGAACCGAAATACCAAGTTTGGTATTTATCTGACATTTCGTTTTTGAGTTATGCTGTTCACAGAAATACACACGCACACGTACAGACAGATACACACACACGGGCACTTTTCTAAAAATGCTTTTTTTTTTTTTTTTTTTGATTCAGGTGTTCCGGGGAAATCTCAGTATCGAATTTTTGGGTGGTACGAGTAACAAAGAAAAACTGTTCATGTAATCGGTGGTTTCGTGTGGGGATTTCCTTGATAATTCTTGTATTGAACCTTTGAATAAAGTTTGGTATTTGTCCGACGTTTCATTTTTCAGTTATTTTGTTCAGCACACACATTGTCGTTTTCCTAAAAATGCGTTTTGAGGACCTCAAAATTCGCGTTTTCACTGAAATTCAAATGTTTGGATGGTACACACTACTTCCTCTACCTACTATAATTAGGTAGTAGAGAAAGTAACATTCGTCATTTAAAAGTATCTATATTATAACCGAGCGAGATGGATCCGCGTAATGAGTGGTGCTCGCAATCGGGAGGTCCCGGGTTCGATTACCGTGATCGCCCACTCTGACCTTGGGTTTTTCGTGGTTTTTCCCTGGTCGACAGGCGAAAGCTAGAGTGGTTACCATCTACCATGTTTTCCTTACCATAAATTTCCTTTCATTCCGTCCCCTCACCATCTTATAGGTGTGCTTCTAGGTTTCGTGGCGTGTGGCGGTACCGGACAGATGGCGCGTATTCTTGCTCAAAGGAAAGAGTACTCCCTGTGGACACAGGGAAGGCTGCTTGATCGAGGGGTCGTTCATCGCCCTCTCTAGGCAGTTCCAACAGTAGGATGGGTCTCCCAGCCTGGAACTGTGTCCTATGGCCTGTCTGCCTGCGACATGTAGCCTCCTGGGATTCTTTCACTTCAAACCTTCCTTCTGGAGAATGGTATCCACAATAGATCTATGTAGGTCGTAGTGCGCCAGGTGTCCCCCTCCGTTGTATAACCTATACCTATCTATGTTAGTGTTGTATGCGATAATAACACTGGTCGTCTCACATCAGTTGTTAAGTTTCTTTCTTGGAATAGTGTTAATTACACTACTCGTGATTTTGAATTTCTTGATAAATACCCCAGCAACTAGCTCGGTCCTAAATGCATCGGTATTCCAAAAGTATTCGTTACGTCACTTAGGCTAAATGTAACTATTACCTCCCGATGACTGTATAAACTACGTGGAACTTGGTGACAAACCTGGAAATGGGCGGCGGCACCATTATGAGTTGTCCAGGGCTCCAGACTTTATGTGAAAGGCCTAATGCAAAACAAAAGCGAAAAGGAACATACCTGTATTGAGAAAGAGATGTTGATATTGTTGCAGTGAGCGAGCTAAGCAAATGAACCAACATTGAATTTTACAACGATGATATATGGAAGTACGACAGGAGCATATGGGATCACTTTAAACTCTCAGACAGTGACGCAGCATTTTCACCCCAACAATAATGTTTAATGATTCATGGAACATTTGGAAATCCTTCACCACACAAAAACTGAAGATGTGCAACCAAAGCGAATGTCCTAGCTGAGGGTCTCATTATTACCGAGACCAATGACTTCGAAGAATCATTATTGCTTGCTCCCGGTGGTTAAGTTCATAGTAGAGCAATAGGAAGTTCGATTCCCTCAGTTTTCGTAGTAAAGTGTGAATGTACTTACATTTGCGTGAGCTCGTGTTCGACATGACACATTTCCAAAGAATGAAACATTGACCGTTTATGACTTTTCACTTCGTCCCTAACCAAAAGATAATTGTTTCCCCTTGAAAACCCTCTCGTAGTGCAGTCATTTCCTAAGAACACTTTCTAGTTGCGTTTGCTGCTGTGTGTATGCGGTACAGTATTCTGCGATATAAGGGTGATATCAAGGTTGGAGTCACCCACTGTATTTAAAATACATATATTTTCAAAGAGCAGTTCTATGGGATAAGGAAATGTTCGGGAATGGGAATACTTGTTGGCAACGGCTCAATTATACAATGCTATTTGCGGAAAACCAAGGAACCATTGCACAGGAAATGGAAAATATGGAGTATATGGTGGGAAAATTATTAGAAGAATATGAAAAATCTGATGTGTTACACTCACATGACTTTCCCTACTCTTGTACAAACTATTTTTACAAACGCTTATTCTCCATCTACTTCATGTTAATCGAGATAAACATTTGCAGACTCTATCTTATTGCTAATTTTCTTGTAGACGTAAGGGGAAAATATATTTACAAGGGCAATATAGAAAAACAGTAGCCTTTAAGCACATACATATCTCTTAATAGCTGGTTGCAAGGTGCAGCACCATTCCCTTTGCCACAGATTATAACTCTTTGCATATCCAAGACAAAAAAATGAATAAGGAATTCCCATTTTAGAAAATAAGTATTGACAAATTTAAGGGAATAACAAGCAATATCTCGAAAATGGTTCACTCAACAACAAAAATGTATATAACATAAATTGTGTATTTTAATGCGATCTACATTTTTTGTGCAGTAAAATTTTATCTATCTCTTATGGTTTACCAGTTATGCAAAAGTCGTTCGCAATGGAGAATACTTTTGGAGACATTCCCAGAAAATTCAAGATATACATTTTATTTGTCATAAAAATATCTCAAACCTATGATATTTTAATCAAAATCGTTAGAGCCATTTTTGAGAAAATTAAACTTTTCGAAAAATCTTCCATGTAAAGGGTAATCTGGGGTGGAGGGATTTTCTTGAAAACCTTCGTGTCGCATCTGTGGAAGATACTGAACCTAAATACCAAGTTTGGTGTTTATCCGACTGTTCGTTTCTGAGTTATGCTATTCACAGACAGACAGACAGACAGACACACACACACAGACAGACACACAGATACACAGACAGACACACAGACGGACATGTTTCCAAAAATGCTTTTTTTGGATTCAGGGTGTCTCAAAACATGCATTTCCGGTGAAATCTCGGTATCGAATTTTTGGGTGGAATACAATACTTCCCCTACTTACTGTACGTAGTAGAGAAAGTAAAAATGGGACCTAAAAGTAAATTAGATAAACCATTTTATATGGGATCTGGAAGAGAGACTGAAGATTTCGTTTTGAAAGATCTAAAAGGTTCTGAAGAATTTGAGTACTTGTGAGTTAGTATCGATAGAGAAAATAAACAGGAGAGTGACGTATAGAAGAGAATTAACAAAGGTAGAGCAATAAACCACGTTTAATAGTTTTTATGGGACATAAATATAACAAAAGAAACTAAATTGCAACGTCACAAAGCAATAGAGAGAAGTACCATCACAT
This sequence comes from Deroplatys truncata, assembly GCA_030765065.1. Lineage (NCBI taxonomy): Eukaryota > Metazoa > Arthropoda > Insecta > Mantodea > Mantidae > Deroplatys > Deroplatys truncata. Next base: position 117,257,486 of record CM060980.1, read on the forward strand.
ATAGGACTGTAATTAATGAAGAAATGAAAGTTAAGAATTCTGTGGTAAAATACTTAATATATAAACAGCTAAACTGGTATGGCCTCATCAAGAGAATGTCAGAGGAAAGAATACCCAGAAAAGTTTGGGAATGGTGTCCACCTGGGAGAAGAGGAAGGGGTAGACCCAGAAGTACTTGGATGCAGGTAATAAAGACGGAAAAGAAAGCAAAAGGATTGGAGGGGGAGGAGGAGAAATGCAATGCCAGGGATGAGTGGCGCAAAAAATAAATAAATTAATAAATAAAACTTTGAACAAAATATGTGTAAACATGGTTTGTTCCTTTGGCTTGCGGTATAGACCGCGTCGTTACTTTCGAAGTACACTCTGCCGACGTTTCGCTGCAACCTATAGCTTCTTCCCTGGGCTACTGACTCTATACCGGAAGCTAAAGGAACATACTGTGGACAGCGGTCGCAGAAGCTTGCATACATGCGTAAACATAAATAAATGAGTGGTATATAACAGAATCAAGGAAAAGTTTGAAAATACGAGACGAAGTGGAGTTATACACTTAGCACAACTTTACTGCATACTCTTTTTGGACGATCGATGATAACAATCTTAATTGTCTGGTTCAAATTTCAAAATATCCGGCCAGTGCCAACCACAAAAATTCTGCATATGAATGCCTATTCCATAGCAATTTTATTTTCAAATAAAACGCCAGACTGATTGAAGTTGAGTCACGAATGTTCATTGCAATCGACTATTTTCGCCTGGTGTTAAGAAAACATTAAGAAGTTGCTATCATGGCAGGAAACTCTGAGGGAAATTCAAGAGGCATGGCAAATACAACGTGCTTCTTTGTTACCTCATAAAACCAAATACAGCATATGTAATATTCAAAAAGTGATGCATGAAAAGAATGAGTCCATTCGGCATTCGGTTTCGCCTGGTATGTGATGTAAAAGTCAACATGATGCGTGAATGACTTGCATACTATAAAAATATAAGTAAAGCAGAGGAAAGATTGAAATGGCAAAAATGTAACTAAAAGTCTGATGTGCTACATTCACATAACTTTCTCTACTCTTTATCGTTTATTAGTGGGTATACAAAACATTCTTATTAAAGTTTAATTTTCTATCTACTTCATTTTAATCGAGATAAACCATTGTAGAAATAACTACAATACACATTTCGTTAGGTACAAGGAGAATAGCGACAGTCAAATGTTTAAGAACTGGACGCTATGTGCTGCCCTTAAAATTCCATACTGTTTCCATGCAATCCCGAGAAACAACTGAAATTTTTTATTGTTATTGTATAAATTAATTATACTTTTAATAGGTCTTAGCCTGGCCTAGGCAAGTGCGGGAGAACCGTGTTCAAATCCCGGCTGTGGCGTTGAATTTTTCAGTTGACTCTACAATAAAAATAACTTAAAATTGACGGGACTTAAAAAGAATGACGAAGTATTGAACAAATCGAAGCTTAATAACGGATACTTAAATAACGGATACTGAACTTAAATACCAAGTTTGGTACTTGTACGACGTCTCGTTTTTGAGTTACGCTGTTCACAGATACACATAGACACATACACACACACACTAACGGATATTTTCCTAAAAATGCTTTTTATGTATTCAGGAGGGCCTCAAAACATGTATTACCAGTAAACTCTCGGTATCCAATTTTTGGGTGGAATGCAATACCTTCTCTACCTACTATGTACGTGGTAGAGAAAGTAAAAATCTGATGTGACACACTCAAATAACTTTCTCTACCCTCTATCGTTTATTAGTATGTATACAAACTAAACTTACTAAAGCTTATTTTTACAACTACTTTATTTTAATCCAAATAAACCTTTGCAGAAATAGCTACATCACACATTTCGTTATAGATACAAAGGGAACTTAGTCAAATGTTTTAAGAACTGGACACTATAGGCTGACCTTAAAATTCCATACTGTTTCCATGCAGTCGCGAGAAACAGCTGAATGTTGACAGGACTTCAAAAGAATGGCCTTGTAATGAACAATTCTAGCCATTAACAACGGTTATCTCAAAAGTGGCTTATGCCACAGAAGAAATTATTTTACATAAATTGTGTGTTTTAAAGAGATCTAAAGTTTTGTGTAATACGTTTTCGTCTATCGCTTGACGTTTATTAGTTATACAAGATTATACAAAACTCTTTCCGAATGAAGAGGACTTCGTAGGCTATTGCCAAAAAATTCAAATTATACATTTCATTTGTCATGTAAATATTTTGAATACATGGTGTTTTAATCAAAATCGTTAGAGCCATTTTTATAAAATAAAAGATTTCGAAAAAAATCTTACATGTAAAGGATAGTTTGAGGTCAGGGGAGTTTTTGAAAATCTTCGAATCGCATCTTTGGAAGGTACTGAACATAAATACCAGGCTTGGTATTCACTTTTCGTTTTTGAGATATACTGTTCACAGAGACACACAGACAGACAGACAGACAGACACACACGGACCTTTTTATAATTCTTTTTTAATTCAGAGAGCCTGAAAACACGTATTTCCAGTGAAATCTCGGTATCAAATTTTTTGGTGGAATGCTATAGTTTCTCTACCCACTATGCACGTGGTAGAGAAAGTAAAAATGTGACTATATTAGATGTCTATAATAATAAAAGCATTAAAAGCTTGTGTTGTGAAATGAGTAGCGCCTATAGACTGAAAAACAGCAAAGAGGTGGGTAGATTAGTTTGGCTTAACGAAGGAGGGAAAACAGATTTGATATATGGTAAGTCATGGAAAAACACGATCGCCTGCCCTACCACCACCCCAAAAAGAAACATAACGCACGACTATATATGGATTCAAGTTTTATACAAAACACATTTGAAATATTTATTTGAAGGGTTTCGTTAATCCATTTCGAGAAAACGCTGTATGGTTTACATGTTATGGATTTAAGAATTCCTTATAATTTATATTAGCTGTGAGACAAGTCTTAAAATAAGAAAGTGAATAAATTCATCTTCTTCTTATTCTTCTTCTTCAAGCATTAAAATAAACGCGTTCCAGCCTTTATAATAAAATATTAAAATGTCCACAACTCTCCCAAATATATTTACTGATTATGCTACTAGGTAACATTATACGAGGGGTTCATTCCTAGAAATTCAGCAAGCGTACTGTAACGCTACGTTAAATTCTGCATTAGTTATCACTACCGTTTTGGCTGGACAGCATTTTTTAAGAAACGCCCATCAATCAAAGCTTCCTAGAGCAATTTTCAATCCAGGAGAGAATGATCTGCATAGCTTCAGCAACCACAAATTAGGTAGTTGATATTATTAGACTGACAAATAGCATTTGAACCATGTGACTCGTGCAGTGAAATGAAATGCGAGATAGCCATATGCTAGGAACTCAAAAATAATAACTACTTTTTTTCTATTTCCATTTTAAGGAAGTGACCCGAACTTTTTTATTATTTTTTTTTTATTTTGCACACTGCACTCCTTTAACTTCCATGGTCACATCGGGAGCTATTTACTTGAGAAACAACTAATGGTGTTTTACTTGTTGAGCTGTAGGTTTTGTTAAGTTTGGTTTTAATACTTTTTATCACTAAGCACACTCACTTTCACTCCCACATTCATACTTCCACACTCTGTGAAGGATAGGGAATAACTCTGTTTAAAGAAAAATAGCCCGCTCCATCCGCCGAGAATCGAACCCGGGACCTCTGTTTTGAGAAGCCAGAACTGACCACTCGAACTGCATATATTGCTACAGTTTTGAGTATGCTCATTAAGAGCTTTTCAGAAAGTATCCATACTTATACTTCTGTACAACTTACCTACAGTTTCCACATCAAGAAGAAAGAAAGAAAGGAAGAAAGAAAATAACAAAGAAAGAAAGACCGCCTATCTAATGCTAAAATGCTCCTTTTGTTTACATCCATAGACACATGTTTACTGATACAGAAAAACCTTATTCTAGTGATTAGATCTAACAACAAATGTAAAGAATTCTAACATCCAATGCTGATAAAAGATTAAATGCATGTGATTTTAATTATGGTTGAGTATGGATACAGGCAGTAATCTCATCCAGAGGCGGCGAATTCATTTAATTGCTCCATCTTGAAGCTAAAGAACGTAATAAGATTAGGATGGCCGAAAAATGCAGCCAATGAGAATACTGCTTTGAATATTCTTCTGTGTATAAGAAAATCTAAAAGATTCTACTACAAATTTGGTGTTAGACTCAAATATATAGTAAAACTTCATGATGAAAGTCTTTAAGTGGCATGCGACATCCTAATGAAATTTGGTTATTGCGGAATAATTCCGATGGAAGAAAAGTTTTGTAGATTCGTGATGAACCGCATCAACAACAATGAAGCTTTTCTTAGCTTGTATTCTCAGCTGAAGCTGCACTCCGCCTCAATGGATTTTTCAACAGATACAACTGCCGATACTGGTCCGACGTAAATCAATTTGAATAGAAGAAAGCCAAATGCAGCATCCAAAAAAGCTTATCATTTAGTCCGGTACTTTTGGAGATTATATCATTCGTACTTTTTCTTTAGGAAAACGCTAATTACTTCGAAATCTCGATGTACCGGCTATTATGAATATGTGTCCAAATCCAGTCTACCATGGTCTACGCAGGGATGAAATCTTTTCCCAAAAAGTGAGACGGTAATTTGTATCACAAATTACGTTAATATAAATAATTATTTTAATATGAATATGTATTTTTATGTAACATTGATTTCAGAGGTTTAATAATTGTAATTATTATTGGTAAATAATAATATACGGCTCTACTGAAACTGTTAACAATAACACAATACTTTAGCAAGGGGGTGAGTTGTTTATCGTTACCGGGAACCAGGAAGTTACGTAATGTTTCGCGCCTTTTCGGTAAAAAAGCTTCTAGAACATTCTATAAAAGTAATATGTATTAGTGGTTTTCATTGGATAATAAAATAGACGCTAATGTTGGCGCGTTTTATTAGCCAATAGCAGTTCATTTATAATCTTTAGGTGTATCTTAAGGCAAGCCTATAAATAAGCCGGGTTGAGGGAGCGGCCCCCAGTGTGCAACAAGATTCTCGACACATTACACATCGTCCCCAGTTCGGCAAGATTCTCAAAACATTATACATCGCCCGCAGTTATACAAAATTCTCCGTACACTCCACGTTGATTCAGCAGTTCAACAAGATGTCGCCAATCAGTCCTTCATTTTCGTCATAAGTTACGCGCAGCAGAAGTACGAGAAATCTTATAAAATATTCTACAGTTAAATATATAAAGTTGAAGTACGTGATTTAAAAGTGAGAGGTTATGACAAACAGTTTCAGTATGGCAAGTATTCAAATTAATTTGTGAAAGTGTTCGTGAACGTGTTCTGCAATAAAGATTATAAAACACATTTCTTCACTAGTAATTTTTGGATAAAAGATTCCTTTTCCGCTTCACACCCTTCAAGAGAAACATGTTCGACCCTAAATAGCTAGCCGGTGGACATTTAAAACTGATACCAATTGCTACGTCAGAGGAATCTACAAACAAATGAACCAACCAACGTATGACGTCACACAAGATGGCTTCGCTTGAAGAAAACACATATTTGCTCTCGTAAATTGGCTTCCACAACGTGGTGCTACAAATACATAAATACAACACTATACCACTCTCAAATTGGCGCCCAACGTGGGGCGAAGTGACTAGGAAAGGAAGCCGAAGTGACCAGGAAAGGATCAGCATAATCAGGACGTGGAACGAAAGCAGCAGTAAAATGATCTACAAGACGCAGATTCCAGAAACGAGGAGCGACAAATGACGCGGATAAGTGGACGCAAAAACATCGAGACAACGTAGATTCATCATAAAACAACGCAGAAGCGACATACAAATCTAGGAGAAAGGGGCAGAACGCTGGACATCAAAGATACATCAGCGGACAGCATTATTAAGGTTAGAGTATCCTAATTTTTTAAGTGTAAATAACTTTCAATGTTAATGAGGAGCGGTAGGATAATAAAAACAATGGCTACCAATAATACAGAAGAAATAATTATGGAGGGAGATAGTGTAACAGTTAGCTGTGATCCAATACAAAGTACAGGAAATAGCCCAGATTTTTTGGGGTTTGAAGATGAAAATGTTAGTGCAGAAAGTGAGAATAGAATAGCAGGAAATGTTAATTTTATAGTTAGTATGATGGAAATGCTGAGAAATATGAATGAGAATATGAATAAATTAAGGGGAGATATGCAAAAGAGTAATAGGGAATTGAGGGAAGATATTGATAAAAGCTTTGAACAAAACAGGAAATCAATTGAAAGTATTGGTAGGAGGAATGAGAAAGTAGAGCAAACAGTAGATCAAAGCAATGAAGAAATTGAAAAGAAAGTTATGAAGTTAGATAGTAGTAGGCCAGAGATGAAAGATGAAAATGAGGAAGTAATAGTAAGTAAGATAGGAGAAATTTCAAATAAAATGCTAGAAATGAGCATGGAAATAGGTAACAAAGAAAGTGAGGTTAATGTAGAATGTATAGAGTTAGGAAGTCAAGTGAGTAATATTTCAAGTGAGCTAAGAGAGATAAAAGAGGTTAGGAATGTAGATGTAAATCAGGCGCAAGTCAATTTCAGAGCGGAGATATCAGAAATGCAAAGAAATAAATTGTACCAATATGTTCAAAATGAAAACTCCAGTCCAGTACAGTTTAGTACAGATTTATCAGAGTACGTTCAAATTAAAGAGATAGTTGAAGAGTTGAAAATGAAAGTTGTTAAAAGATGTATTGTTCAAGAAGCTGTAGATTGTTTTCAAATGTTATCATGTGAGGAAATTTCAAATGAATACAAGAGGTTATTCATGAACGACAATTTGAAGGTTAGGTTACGGCTACGAGTAATGTTTAGCCACACACAATTTGATCCAGGAGGGTAAATAGCAATGTGATGTAAAGTAAATGCTGGATAGTTAAAGACGACTTGCAGAGAAATGTATTGGAACGTAAGAGGGTTAATTATTTATGTGTTATTTGAAAAGAGAAATAAATTATAAAAAAAAAAAGGAAAGAAATGTTTAAAAAAAAAAAAATAAATAAATAAGTAAAATTTTTAGTATCTGTAACAATATTTGAAAATTAAGAATGCAATGATTGAAACTTAATATGATATGAAAGTAAAAGTACGTAAATACCATTCCAAGATTTGAAAATTAAGAATGCAAAGATTGAAACTTAATATGATATTAAAGTAAAAGTACATAAACACAATTCCAAGATTTAAAAATTGAGAATGCAAAGATTAAACTTCATATGATATTAAATCAAAAGTACGTAAATACAATTCAAAGAGTATTGTTAAAATAAAATTCAGAATAACAAAAATTGGTAAAAATAATTAAAAATAATTGAAACAAATACTTATGTAGCAAACATAAAAGGTGAAACATTGTCTAGATTTAAGAGATGTAAATAGATGTAGAGGGTGAATATTTTGGTAAATCTGTGTAACAATTACAAAAATCTTAAATGTATAAATTTTTGTCAACAGCTTAGGGTAAACAATTTTGAAACGGTGATTAAATAGTTTAGGGTATAGTATTTGCTATAAAAAAAAAAAAATTGTGATATCAGACTAATATCTAAATTAATTAAAACAGAGCCAGTAAGTAGTGGCGAGATAAAACATATGTCGTGTGTTAAATGCGTGTGAAGTGTTAAGTGAAAGTGATAGCGTGTGTTCCAAGATTTAGGAGACTAAAAACACAAATTATAAAATTCTAAACAAGTTATAAATATTTATAATTATGTTTCTAGTGGGGCATATGAGACGGTAATTTGTATCACAAATTACGTTAATATAAATAATTATTTTAATATGAATATGTATTTTTATGTAACATTGATTTCAGAGGTTTAATAATTGTAATTATTATTGGTAAATAATAATATACGGCTCTACTGAAACTGTTAACAATAACACAATACTTTAGCAAGGGGGTGAGTTGTTTATCGTTACCGGGAACCAGGAAGTTACGTAATGTTTCGCGCCTTTTCGGTAAAAAAGCTTCTAGAACATTCTATAAAAGTAATATGTATTAGTGGTTTTCATTGGATAATAAAATAGACGCTAATGTTGGCGCGTTTTATTAGCCAATAGCAGTTCATTTATAATCTTTAGGTGTATCTTAAGGCAAGCCTATAAATAAGCCGGGTTGAGGGAGCGGCCCCCAGTGTGCAACAAGATTCTCGACACATTACACATCGTCCCCAGTTCGGCAAGATTCTCAAAACATTATACATCGCCCGCAGTTATACAAAATTCTCCGTACACTCCACGTTGATTCAGCAGTTCAACAAGATGTCGCCAATCAGTCCTTCATTTTCGTCATAAGTTACGCGCAGCAGAAGTACGAGAAATCTTATAAAATATTCTACAGTTAAATATATAAAGTTGAAGTACGTGATTTAAAAGTGAGAGGTTATGACAAACAGTTTCAGTATGGCAAGTATTCAAATTAATTTGTGAAAGTGTTCGTGAACATGTTCTGCAATAAAGATTATAAAACACATTTCTTCACTAGTAATTTTTGGATAAAAGATTCCTTTTCCGCTTCACACCCTTCAAGAGAAACATGTTCGACCCTAAATAGCTAGCCGGTGGACATTTAAAACTGATACCAATTGCTACGTCAGAGGAATCTACAAACAAATGAACCAACCAACGTATGACGTCACACAAGATGGCTTCGCTTGAAGAAAACACATATTTGCTCTCGTAAATTGGCTTCCACAACGTGGTGCTACAAATACATAAATACAACACTATACCACTCTCAAAAGATGTAGTTCCAGCTCATTATGGACAGAATATGCTTTCGCCAATGGAGAGTTCTAGTATTTTTTCACAACAATGGATTGGTAGAAAAGGTCACATAAAGGGCCGACAAGATTAAACTTGACTTTTTTTGAAGGAGGTATTATGAAGGCGGTAGTAGGTATATCGAAAAACATCCGACGAACTATAAAATCTGGAGTATTGAATCATGAAGTGGCTCAAAATATACCTGGTTAAATAATTCCTTAAATGGAATCAGCTGCTATATTTTCAAGCAACTGAGAGTTATCAACCCGAACACTAAACTTAGGATAAGTCCGGGGGAGATGGCCATGTTTCGTACTCAAAGAGCATGTTTAGTGATTTAATAAAGTAACAATAATTCTGCAATACATGTGTTACACTTTTGTTTATCAGTTAGTAGTCGAGCTCATGTAAGTACTTGTAATGGTCCCTGCAGAAAAAGGTTTGGAGAAAGCTATAAAATAAACATGATTTTAATTTTTGTTTGTTATAGTGTTTTAGGGCAAGTTCTTCGTCAACATTGTATGCTAGAATGTGAATATCATCACTTGTTAAAGGAAAACCATGCCTGTGCATTTTTTCAATATATCATACCAGCTTCTCTTCATTCTCGCTGTCCATACAACCACTTAGTCCCATTGGTCCTTTTGAGATATTGCGAGTTTTCATTCTTCGTCCATGAGTCTTTCTTGGTATACTGAATGTTATAGACAAATCTTTCGAAATATCGCGAACACTACCTTACTTTCCTTTGTATTTTGTGGCATCTGCAAAGCATACGAAAGACGTGCAAATATAAAAAGCATTTAAATTATCTACTTCACTACAACCTTGTTATATACAGAGTGATAAATATTAGGGGAAGGTCACTTTGGCGTGACAATAGTTTGCGCAGAAATGTGAGGCAGTATTTTTAACACTTAAATGATTTCAGTGTAATTATATAATATAAAATAACAGCCCGCCTTAAAGTAATATGTGTATAAATAATATATAAAAAGTGTATATTACCGTCATTGTATATGTTTATATTATTGTATACATGTGTAATAATGCTATGTAAATGTATTACGTAATTTAGTAATGTAGGAGCTGTGAGAATAAGTTAAAAGTTGCTAACAATGAGGTAGCCTTGAAGCAATAATGAATTAGAAGGTTTAATAATGCTACTAGTAATTCTTGGAGCAACAATAATGTAATTTTTGAGACAGTTTATAAAATAGCAATCAACAACCAGAAAAAAGCTTAAATTAAACAAAAGTATTCTATTGGAGTAAGATTGGCCAATCAGAAACTGAAATAGAGCAAACTGTACAAATTCAGAAGTCAGTTATTAGTAGACAGCGTTCCTAACTGGATGCGAGACGCGTCCTCGAGAAGTTTAATACGTATTCAGTGTGAGACAAAAATAGTTTACGTGTTAAAAGTGCAAGTATTTAATAAATAATCTCACAGCTCTCTCTATATCATTGAAGTGTTATTTAATAGTGTGAAGGATTAATAAAAGGAGTGAAGTAAAAAATTATAATCTGTGTAAGCCTACATTCTTCAGCCGCACCACTCCCTGCGAAGAGAAACATGTTTCTACAAAATACTGACTCAGCCGAGGCAAACATAAATATATATATAATACTTAAAGAAACATTAAAATATAAAGTTGAAAGTAAACTTGGGGCGAACGCTACCGGAAACTTTGTACCATGTGCGGTTGCAACTACTTCAAGTGTTCGGCTCCCCAACAGTGGAACTACAATACAATCTACTTCAGATTGGTATCCATACGTGAAGCATACAACTTCTTCAAATGTCAAGTGTGGGTACTTTTTGAAAACACTTAATATGCATTATTCGAAGAACCAAAGATATCCTGAGTATTCCATTTAAAATAAGAACTGAAAATAGAACAAATGAATTATACATTTTTGAGCTCGAAATTTGGCATTTTAACTAACCTAAATCCATATGAGTATTGTGTAAAACATAGTATTAGTAAAAATAATTACTTTCTCCACCACCTACCTATAATAGGAAGAGAAAGTAATATAATGCACTCAAAAATTCGATCCGTGTGTATGTGTGTGTGTATGTGTGTGTGTGTGTGTGTGTGTGTGTGTGTGTGTGTGTGTAAAACATAACTCGAAAGAAAGAAAAGTCTAATAAGTATCCAAAATGTTTCGTTATTTTGGTCTTCTTAAAGATAGCTTTAACGATTTTGATTAAAATGCCACAGGTTGCACATCTTTAATTTTCTTGAATAACATGTGGTCCCATCCAGTCTCTATGGAAGTTGTATAGTTAGTAATACTGGTAATAAGGGATAGATAAAAACTTCTAGTATGAATGAATATTTATTTCCGCCTTTCTTTGAAACAATCTTACAAATGAAACTTACAACTTAAAACCTTTTTAAAAAATCTAGTTTGTCTATAAACTAGCTTTCCCATACTTTAACCCCTAGGTCGTATGTATGGGATAAAGCGATCGTACCATCTCTTCATTTTCCAGGCTGAAACCATTCGTTGCTCCTTTCTTAGGCTCCTTGTCCACTTAACTCTTACATTTCCTAAAAATGTCCCCACCATTTTAATCGTTTCTGCTTTTGGACTTGTCAACATTTTGATTGCTACTATTTCTTTGTTCAGCTTATCCCATTTCTTATCCCAAATATCATCCCTCCATCTTTTAAACTTTTCACATTCTATTAACCAATGGAAAATACTACCCAATTTGTCACACGTAATACATCTCCCCGAGCAATTATTTCCTATCCTTTTTAGAAATATTACTCCTGTGCACATCCAAGCATGACCTATTATTTCAAATTGATTGCATATGTATACGTACCCTAGCCAATTTCTTCCACCCTCATTCTCACTTCTTTCCAAAAGTCACTGTTATTGTTTTTATCTAATAGCCAAGTATTCCTCATGCCAATTTTTTCTAATACATTTCCCATCTCCCCAAACCAACTTTCTCTTCCTAAAACATCTTTCTGGAACTGTATGCATTCTTTTATTATATTACTATCATCTAGATTTAAACATCTGTATCAATATTTCCAAATTCTCTCCACTATTATACCCTTTTTCCCTACCCTTGCTAGCTCTGCCAGTGCCACGTCTCTTGGTGAGCTACTGAGAAGAACCAGAAATTCTCTACAAAACATTCTATGGACAGATCAATCTTCTTTCATGTCCTTTCAGCTGTGCATATTTAAATTGGGTCTCCTACTTCCTGTTGCTTGAGAATCTGATCCCCATGTAATCAAATTCTTTTACTACCTCTATTGGCTCTCCATTTATAAACCATCTTTCATCCCTTTTTAATTTTGAACCTTTTTTGACTACTATTATCTTTAATTTGTTTGTATTCACCATTAAATCCCATTCTTTACAGATTTAAATTTCATTGATAGTATGCTTTAACCCTATCTGTTACTGCCCCTGCTACGAGATCATCAGCAAACAACAGTCCTGGTATCTTTTTCTTCCCTGTGACTGAACAATGTTTAAACTTCTAGTAGTAAGACTAGTAACAGGGGATAGATAAAAGCTTCCCAGATTAAAAATATAGATCTCGTTGAAACATACGCAAAATTTATATCTTGTTTTCTGTAGCACTAACCATTTCCAGCACAATCCTTGCTGTTGGTTTAGGTGTTCTAATACTTTGAGATTCTTTGAAGAACCAAGGCATCATTATTTTATTTGTCGTGATACACAAAGAATATGGAATTCCAACTCTGCATATAGAGAACACTTTTAAACATTGGACTATCGCTTCAACCTTCTGTATACCTATTTTACCTACAACAAAACGTGTAATGAAAACAATTCTGCAAAAATTTATCTCGATTAGCACGAAGTTGTTGTAGTAAAAATAAACAGATATAAAACAAGTGACAGTGGGTAGAGAAAATCATGTGAACGTAACACGTCAGGTACTTTTAAATGGAATTTATCAACAATCAAATATGTAATTTTTTGTTGTAAAATCAGAGTGATTTCTTGAAAAGGGTTATTGATAAATTACCATTCTAAATTAAATATCTTCAAGAAATACTCGGTATCACAAACAAATTATTTTTAGAATTGCACGTTTATTTTAACTTTATTATATATCACTTTATGCTTTTTCTTAATTTTTTAAGTATAACTTCTTTTAAAACGGGTATGTCATGCAGGACATGAATGTATCAAGTATGTGAAATGTATTCAAATGAGTCCGGTGTCCGTAGGTTTCCGAGTTATCAGGCATTCGTGTTCTAAGAACAAGGAAAACCCCGTCTAAGGACAAGGAAAACCCCGAGTAAACACCTTACTCAGGTAACACTGCTGAGATTTGAACTCTGTATATCTTGAACGGGAGGCAGACAGGTACCTTTACACCACGAAGATGTGTATTAACTACTTATATATGTAAGAATTAAATTTACACTGAATTAATTATGGCAATATATTTAAACATTAGTTTCTCATATCAAACAATTGTTTTAATAGGTCATCTTACAGAAATGGACTCAGAATTTTCGAGCAGTAACTTTCCTTTTGGTATTTGTGCCGCAAATAAACTGGAAACATAAATATCTAACACTAGCCGCCCTGGAATCGAACCAACGAACGTCTGCTTATCATCACGAGCTACCGAGGTATGTCAATGCGTAACCAGCCCACCCACTGCATGACTTGCACCATCTACAGCAGTTGCACCTGTTGTCCATAGATGGCACCTTAGCGGTCAGCTAGTGAAAATAACCAGGACATTATAGCATCATTGTAAAATACATGTAAGCGTTCGATTCCCGCCTGGGTGGTGTGTGCCCTTTTCTTTATACTCACTTATAAATGCTGGATAGCTTTACGTATAACAGGTTAGGTCGATCCGTACTCGAATTCCTACGATGTTAAGAAGACTGCCTATGGTGAACAAAAGACAGATTGACGTATTGACTTTGAATATCATATCTGTTGAGTTAAATTCTAGAAGTATGTATAAAGTCCAATATTTTCTCGACATACTGCAGGCGTGTGGGGAACAGGTAATCACAGAAATTAGGTAGTGGGCCTATACTTGCTATTCTGCAATAAATTATTAATACAGGGCTCAACTTTAATCTAAGGTGTCACATGAAAACATACATCAACATTTGTTATTACTAACAACAACCACATTGGTTCTCTTTATTATATAAGTGAAAAATTCAGATTCGCATTTCTGTACGTTTCTCGAGCCGAGTTTTTCTTTATCAGTGCTTTGTTAGTTATTGCCTCGTCCAAACATTTCTACTTCCCAATAAGATTACAATATCGCTGGAGTTATGCAATGAATTTTTTGCTTCATTTCCCTTCGAAAAACTATTTGAAACATTCTGCCGTTGAATAAATGTACAGGTAGAATTTGAACGCTTTAAATGGACTACTTCACCCGTGTATCAAATTGCCAACACGAGATAAAAAAAAATCTGATGTGTTACACTCACATGACTTTCTCTACTCTTGTACAAACTATTTTTACAAACGCTTATTCTCCATTTACCTCATGTTAATCGAGATAAACATTTGCAGACTCTATCTTATTGCTAATTTTCTTGTAGATGTAAGGGGAAAATATATTTACAAGGGCAATATAGAAATACATAGCCTTTAAGCATATACATATCTCTTAATAGCTGGTTGCTAGGTGCAGCACTATTCCCTTTGCCACAGATTAATACTCTTTGCATATCCAAGACAAAAAATATGAATAACGAATTCCCATTTGAGAAAACGTAGTAGTATTGAAAAATTTAAGGGAATAACAAGCAATATCTCGAAAATGGTTCACTCAACAACAAAAATGTATATGACATAAATTGTGTATTTTAACGCGATCTACATTTTTTGTGTAGTAACATTTTCTCTATCTCTTATGGTTTACCGGTTATGCAAAAGTCGTTCACAACGAAGAACACTTTTGGAGACATTCCCAGAAAATTCAAGATATACTTTTATTTGTCATGAAATATCTTAAACATATGATATTTTAATCAAAATCGTTAGAGCCATTTTTGAGAAAATTAAAATTTTCGAAAAATGTTCCATGTCAAGGGTACTCTGGGGTGGGGGATTTTGTTGAAAACCTTCGTGTCGCATCTCTGGAAGATACTGAACCTAAATACCAAGTTTGGCGTTTATCCGACTGTTCGTTTCTGAGTTATACTGTTCACAGACAGACAGACACAAAGACAGACACACACACGGATATGTTTCCAAAAATGCTTTTTTTTGGATTCAGGGGGTCTCAAAACATGTATTTCCGGTGAAATCTCGGTATCGAATTTTTGGGTGGAATACACTTCCCCTACTTACTATACGTAGTAGAGAAAGTAATTGGTACTCTAAATTTGGACCAATCACAGCCGCCTTTCTTCCCTTTTCTTCTGTTTATTTTATTGTTTTCATTTCATTACCTATTCATTTTATTAATTCTCTGCCCTTACCTATTGGAATGGAGAAAGTATTGCACTCATAGAAGAATGCAATATAGACATTTTATCAGAAATACACGCTTGAGGTCCCCATAATCGAAAGAAATAAGAAACTGGTCCTAGTGTCTGTATCTGTGTGTGCTTGTGAACAACACAACTCAAAAACCAAAAGTCAGATAAATTTCATCCTTGGTATTTATATTTAGAATCTTCCAAGGATGGATACGAAGAGTTACAAGAAAGTCCCTCCCTCCCAAACTACCCTTTACTTGCAAAATGTTTGGTTATTTTGGTTTTCTCAAAATGGTATCAACAATTTTGATTAAAATAATCACATGTTTATGATAATAATTGAGTAATGAAATATATATCTTGATTTTCCTGTGAATAGGCTATGAATTTCCTTCATTTTGGTAGACTATTGTATAATTTTGATTAACCAAGAAGTTACTAACGATAGACAAAAATTAAGTGTAGGAAAAATGTAGAGCTTAATAAAATATAGAATTTTTTTAAACATAAAAACATCTGTGGCATAAATCATTTCCGAAATATTCTCTGTTTTCAGTTAACTTTGTGATGTGTTGCTTTAACTTCAAACAACGATGTTTGTTTGTTACTTTCTATATTACAGCAACATGTTCTTTTATTTTCTATATCGTTTATCTTTATTAAATAATAGAAATACCGTACTCCACCCAAAAACTCGATATCAAGTTTTCATCGGAAATCCCCCAAAATACATTTATAGAAATAGGAGTGTGTGTGTGTGTGTGAGGGCGTGTGTGCGTGCGCGCGTCCTTATCTGTTACAGCATACTTCTAAAACCAAATGTTGGATAAATAGTAAACTTGGTATTCAAGTTTAGAATCTTTCAAGGTTGCTGCATGAATATTTTCAAGAAAATCCCCTCTCTATAATCTCTTTAAATGAGAAAAATCTGATGTGTTACACTCACATGACTTTCTCTACTCTTGTACAAACTATTTTTACAAACGCTTATTCTCCATATGCTTCATGTTAATCGAGATGTTAATCTTATTGCTAATTTTCTTGTAGGTGGAAGGTGAGTATAGTAGGCTTTAAGCGATAGTCAAATATTTTAAGAGCTGGTTACTATGTGGAGCATTCCATTCTCTTTGCATTACCAGGACATAAAAAAATGAATAACGAATTCCCATTTGAGAAAAAGTATAAGTATTGGAAAATTTAAGGGAATAACAAGCAACATCTCGAAAATGGTTCACTCAAAAAAAAAATGGATATGACATAAATTGTGTATTTTAACCGATCTACATTTTTTGTGTAGTAAAATTTCGTCTATCTCTTATAATTTACCAGTTATGCAAAAGTCGTTCACAATGAAGGATACTTTTGGAGATATTCCCAGAAAATTCGAGATATACATTTCATTTGCCATAAAAATATCTTAAACATATGATGTTTTAATCAAAATCGTTAGAGCCATTTTTGAAAAAATTAAAATTTTCGAAAAACGTTCCATGTAAAGGGTAATTTGGGGTAGGGGATTTTCTTGAAAACCTTCGTGTCGCATCTCTGGAAGATACTGAACCTAAATTCCAAGTTTGGTGTTTATCCGACTGTTCGTTTCTGAGTTATGTGTTCACAGACATACACACGGACATGTTTCCAAAAATGCTTCTTTTTGGATTCAGGGGTTCTCAAAACATATATTTCCGGTGAAATCTCGGTATCGAATTTTCGGTGGAGTACAATACTTCCCCTACTTACTATACGTAAGAGAGAAAGTAAAAACTGGTTAAAATATCATATGTTTAAGATCTTTGCATGGCAAACAAAATTTATATTTTCAAATTTCTGCGAATAGCCTGTAATGTCCTCTTCATTTTGAATGAATTTTGTGTACTTTTGTATAACTAGTAAACCATAAAAATAACAAAAACTTAGATCACGAAAGATGTAATTCTCGTTAAAGTACGACAATTTATGTCAAATAATATTGTGACATAAAGCATTTCCGAGATATTTGGTGTTATTGGTTTGAATTTTTACTTTATACCTTTGAAGTGCTATGTCATCATTCGTTTGTTTCTAGTGGTCATGTAAAGACTAGAATTTCAAAGCCAGCACATGGATACCCGTTTTTTTTTAAATCTGTGCATTGCTCTTGTATCCCTTTGTACCTGCAACGAAATATGTAATAAAATCATTTCTGCAAAGTTTATTTCAATTAACTTCAAGAAGAGAGAAAAAAATGCAAGGATATTTTGTAGAAGATATATAAAATAAGCGATAATGATTAGAGAAAGCCTTTGAATGTAACACATCATTTTTTCTTTCTCTCTCTCTTTCTTTCTTCCTTTCTTTATTTTTTCGTTTCTTCCTTCCTTCGTAAGAGCGTTACTAAGACTCCTGAATTTATTCTTCTGTTTCTGATCACCTGTGTTGCACTAGTGCAATTTTAATGTGTAGATATGGAATTAGAAAATATATGTAGTGATCTAAATAATGAAAGAAATAATCTTGAAATATGGAGTCCTGCGGAAATTATTTAAAGAATAAAAACCTAATGCAACTCACAATTTAAAATTCTCAAGGCTGGTATTTTATTACATTTACTACGTGCTTTACGCGCTTAGTATAATGCATTAGTAAACACTGTGCCCAAAAGATAAAATCAGCCTTGAGTATTCAAAAGAAGCACTGTCGGACTCATTCCTACAACTTTTGCTGGATCAGAAAGAACGTTTTCTAAGATTTTCTCTGGATAGAAAAGGGATTCGAATTTATATATAAGATATTTAGTATAGATATAAGGACATGGAAAATTTAACCTAATGCTAATATTTTATATTATTTAACCGCGTTAACACTTTCTACAGAGCTTTCTTTTTGATGTGTGGACGTATTACGGGGAATTGCTTTCCCTGCACTGCACTGTTTATAACTGGTTCTACTCCTCAACCATTTTCATTCCTCTCCGTGAGCCGGCTATCAGTTGACGCGAAATCTTTGTGCGGAGGTTGATGCGTTGCGAGACGTAATAGTGTTATGGTTAGTGCTGTTAAAATGCTAAAGTCAATTCATATACTTTAGGGCGCAGAATCTTAATGTATTCCATGTGACACAAACTCTTGTAGAGAAGTGAGATGGAGATTTATAGAAGTATTTCCTACTATTCGTGCGCCTCACAGAGAAATCTTTCGTGATCCTGTGAACAGATTTAAGAAAACGGGATCTACTTTGATTAAAAAAAAAACCGAAAGTATATCGCCATGTTCTTACACAGAAAAATCCTATGACATCATAAGTTAGAACGAAATCCAAAGGAATCTCTGAGAAAATCTGTACGGGAATCAGTAACTTCGCAAACCTCGGCTTGGAATGCCACTAAACTTTTAAAATTATAACCTATCAAATAACTTAGTTCAGGAATCGCAACCAGGCGATAATGTGAGTAGAGTTACTTTCTGCAATTGGGTGCTGGAAAATGTTAATTATCCTTATAAGAGGCTATGAATATCCGACTCCGCCGGCAAACAGCGTGCTTCCCAGTGCCAAGGAAATTCCCGTTAGGTCGGCCATTCGTCCACTAAAAGCTTTGTATAACACATTTTCATGAGCATTCTCTTAGGTTGTATTATTTATATGGAATGTATTTCATACAGAATGACCTCAATTAACTTAAAAACTAGATATTGGAATAATGATACACTTATTATGGCCTTAAACTACAGCATAAATTGAAGGAATTTTCACCGTAGCAGTGCCCCTTGTTTTACTTGTTCAACAATGAATCCTTATGTCTAAGAACTACTAGCGACCTTGGTAATAAAAGTCACATTAGGAAATTACCATGCCCTACTTTTCCTGCAGAGAGAATTTATACAGAGCAGTAGGTTTCACTCTACCGTGCTGCGTTTTCCTTGAGGAGACTCTGTGCCCTCGAGGACCAATATATTGCGAAACATGTTTCCTACTTGCCATAGTAAATGGGAATCTTCGAAGTTGCTGGAACGACAAGCAAGGTTACGAAGAAGATTTATTTGCAATCTCTTCTAGGGAACAACAATTATTCCAAACACTAATTGCAAACAATAGCTGAAAGGCAACAGAGGCCTTGACAGCACGCTGAGCGGAAGTGATAGCCAGGACCTACACAAGCATGCAAAACACAGCATAGTACGAAGACCGAGTGCAAGGATGTAGGCAAAAGGTGTTGGGCATTCACTCACAGTCAAATTGTTAGCACAAAAATTTCTTCGGATACCCAAGAGATATAAATTACCAAACGGAAATGAAAGAGAAGGAAAAATTTCATGTGTCACATTAACAAGACTTTTGGCTTATCACTTGTACAAAAGCCGCTCAGAATGAAGAGAATTCACGATCTATTCGCAGAAAGTTCAAGGTATACATTTTATTTGTCATGAAATATTTATGTATAAGTCCGCTAAAGCTTTTGCATACGTGGTGCATACAATAGTTCTTAGTAAAAACTCTCTACATTTAACAGGATGATTTATGAAGAACTGACATATTTCTTTCTTTAATTATTCTGTTCGAAATTCACTCAATGCCCCTATTTTAGCACCAAATTAAGCAGAATGTTCTGGAGTTTCGATTGCCTGTCACTAGATGCGCAGATGTTCACGTTTTATTCGTAATTATTAGTTTTATTGTCGGCAACTGTTTTTGAGATTTTGTTCTAGTACACGTGAAAATGGAGTACACATTAAATGAACGACTCTTCCTTGTAAAGCGATACTGGATTACGAATTCAATTACAGCTACTCAAAGGACATACCACAGAGAATTTGGTGTTCGGGATCCTCCCCAAAGAAACACAATACCGGGACTGGTAAACAAATTGGAAACAACTGGATCTCTGGTGAGTGAAAAAGGCAAAACTCGTTCATCTAGGCTTCCCACGGTTGTTGACGTAACGGCACGACTGGATCAGTCACCCAAAAAATCATTAAGACGTTTGTCACAGGAGACTGGGTAGACTGAATTATTGTCGTTGGTTTCAGGCGTTCATTGTGCAAAATCCTGTCATATTGTCCCTCACATGGTTCACAGATGAAGCATCGTTCCATTTATCCGACTATGTGAACTCAAATAACTCCCGCTATTGGGCCAGCGAAAATCTACATGTTATTCATGAAGCACCTATGTACCCGGTTATCATCTAGGCTTCCCACGGTTGTTGACGTAACGGCACGACTGGATCAGTCACACAAAAAATCATTAAGACGTTTGTCGCAGGAGACTGGGTAGACTGAATTATTGTCGTTGGTTTCAGGCGTTCATTGTGCAAAATCCTGTCATATTGTCCCTCACATGGTTCACAGATGAAGCATGGTTCCATTTATCCGACTATGTGAACTCAAATAACTCCCGCTATTGGGCCAGCGAAAATCTACATGTTATTCATGAAGCACCTATGTACCCGGTTAAAATCGGAGTTTGGTGCGCAATATCCGCACAGAGAATGGTGAGACCATTTTTTTTTTCAAAACAATGTGAACACTGCAGAGTACCGACGGATTTCCATGGAGTTTGCTGAGTAACTAGACGATGTAGAGCTGAGTCAAGGATATTTTCAGCAGGACGGCGCTACATGCCATGCATTAAATGAATTCATAGCACTAATTGCAAGTTTCTTTGACGACCGGATAATTTCCAAGAACCTGTGGCCACCGAGATCTCCGGATTTGAAGTCGCCGGACTTCTTTCTATGGGGTTACTTAATGCCACACGTCCCCAGACATTGGACGATTTGAAGCACAACATTACACAGAAGATTCAAGCTACTGACAACAGAGCCCTCCAACGAGTGGCCAGTAACATGGAATGACATGTTGAGTTATGGCTTATGCAGGATGGAGGACATTTTCAACATTTGCTATAGAGGTAAATAATCTCCCAAAATTCCTCTGCATTTCAGGTATAATAAGTTGTCGCTAGCATAACTCGTTTTGTAACAATTAAAGAAATAAATGTGCCAGTTCTTCGTAAATCACCCTGTATTAAATAACATACATAAATGTAAATATAAGTACTATATAAATATAAAACGTATAGTCAGTCTTCTGTTGACATATTCTCACAGCCGCCTGAATCATACACTATGAACTGCAACAACGCCCCCTAAACCGGTGCAAAAGTTTACGATTAACATAGAAACCGATGTTGGCTTATATTTCTGCCGCTATCATGGAAAGGCGTGGATGAAACCATACAACATTTTTAAAACTATTTTTAAAGGTTTTACTTACTAACTTTGCCAAAGGAGATGCTGAAACTGGCCACTTTCGTTGTCCATACCTTTTTGGTATCTCTTTAAGAAACTATCCATCACTCGCCGTAATTCACGTTGAGAAATTTCCTGGCGGATGTTTTGTTTTAATTCTTCCAGGGCGTGTGAGTTTGTCTTGTACACTTTATGTTTTAAGTTACCCGGAGGGGTATTTTATGAACAGTAATACCGGCTGCGCGGTGTTTTTCCACTGGGCGTGTGGAAATATGATAAAAACATGATAACGCACTGCTGCTATAAATAAAGTCACGCTGTTGTGCAGTGTGAAGTGCAGTTTTGAGTTGACGGTGATGTGATGTAGTTCAGTTATTATTTTGTCCTGTACTTAGTCACAAACTATATTATGGCTCGGTATATGTTTTCTACTGCACAGCGTATATTTATTTATGATTCATATGTGTTAACTCGATCAGCTCGCCAAGTGAAGGTACGATTTGCAGAAAGATTTCCAGGTGTAAAAGTTCCACGCCGTACAACAATCCATAAACTTTACATAAATTTCAGGCCACAGGAAGTGTTCGGGCTAAGAAATCTAAAAGACGGAGTTCGGTTCTTAGACGACATCGGTCATCGTTTGGAAAATTCCCCCAAAAAATTCCATGATGGATAGTTTCCTAAAGAGATGCCAAAAATGTATGGACAACGACGGTGGCCAGTTTCAGCATTTCCTTTCATAAAATTGGCAAGTAAAGCCGTTAAAAGTACTTTTAAAAATGTTGTATGCTTTTATCCGCGCCTTTCTGTGATAGCAGCAGACGGCAACGAGCGCCGAGGACGCGCACAGGAAAAACACCGCGCAGCGGTTCGGAGTCTTTTGGCTCACTCTCTATATTGGGCATAAAAGACTGGAAATTTTGCTCAGAGGTCTCTTTATCAGGCTTGAGATTCTTTTACGTGCCGTAAATCTAGGACGCGGGGCCACCAGCTTTACTTCCCTTCCGAAGGAAGCCATGCTAAGGATTTTCTCGCCCGAAAAATTCCATCGTCCTCCGCCGCGTCTGAACCCGCGCCCTCGGAAGTCAGTTTATGTGGAATCCATCGACAACAAAGTTTTCTCACGTCTGTTGATGTAAAATGTTTTGGATTTGACTCATACCAATGTCCAATCTCTCCCGAATAAATTCACAAGATGTCCGTCGATTTTCTTCAAGCATTACTCGAACAGTGGCAATATTTTTATCAGTAACAACAGTTCTTAGGCGTCCTTCACGAAATTCATCACTAAGAAAAAAAACGATATTTTTTGGATTCTCTGTACCAATTATGGATTGTTGCCTTAGATGGGGCTTCTTCGCCAAATGCATTTCTAAGCCGATCTTCACATTGTTTAGGTGTTAATGACGCTTTAAGATCGCAAAAAATCATAGCCGGAAATGTTCTATAGCCAAATTTATTTTGGGTGAACCAAACTCTTTAAATAATGATAATTAACAAACTATTAGAGCAATTCGAACAAACTACCGGCAATCAAGTCGCAAAACATTAGAAAGTATCTGTCAAATATAAAGAAATTTAATTTGTTTTTAGAAACATGGTATTCTAAAGGATTTCAGCATTGTCCTCGTGTTACATTTATTTATTTAATATGATTTAGAGAGCGTTTACTAAAAACTATTATATTGACGTACTTAATTCTTCCACTAAAGCCTTCCTTTGTGTACTTGACACATAAATAGCTATACACATGTGAAATTTTAATTAAAATATCTAGAGCCACTTTAAGAAAAGAAAAGATAACAAAATGTTTTACACGTAAAGGGTAGTTTGGAGGGGAAATTTTTCTTGAAAATCTTCGTGTTGCATCCTTGGAAGATACTGAACCTAATACCATGTTCGGTACTTAATCGACTTTCGTTTTTGAGTTCGTTTTTGAGCATAACTAAAGAACGAACCTTTTGTAAAAAGGTAACATTTTCTAAAAATAATTATTTTATTTGGAGCACTCAAAACATGCACTTCCCGGTGAAATCTCGATATCGAATTTTTGGGTGGAATACGATGCTTCCTGACTTACGTACTGTAGGTAAGCAGTAGAGAAAGTATTAACAATTTCGGCTGTAAGATGAAATACAACAATGAAGGGTAGAAATACTTTGTGGTTCTTGGAAAGCATGAAATGTTATTTTTTTCTGACTTGATATGGAAATTAACCCAGCTTTGAACCAAAATGACGCACGATTACAACTACCTGGTATTTAGTCAGCCTTAAACTAAGCTAGGGTCTTGCGACGTGGCACTGTGGGCTAGAGCGTGCCCGGGTTTGATCCCACCCATGGGGCTGCAGATCCGGATATAGGACCGGTGCCCACTCAGCATCGTGAGGAAAGTGAGGAGCTGTGATAGGCAGCGGTACTGGCCTCGTGAGCCAATTTTCCGGCTGGGTGATGCGTGATGCTGGCCACATCACCTTCCTGTATGGGTTGGATAATCGCCCACCTATGCGTGCGTTCGTGGGCGTAAGGCTGGCAGTCGGGTTGGCAGGTCTAGGTCCTTCATGGGCTGTAGCGCCACAGGATTATTATTAAACTAAGCTATGGCATCACTGGCTTGACAGAAAGAAGTAAGCTGTTGTAAAGTTCCTCAAGGACACAATAAAGAATGGGTCAAGTTATATGTATATTAATACCGCTCGAACGCTTGCTAATTTCCATAATAGGTGTTCAATCCCAAGTCTGAATATACGAAAATTTCTTTACGGAAAAGCATAGAAATATTGCGGCTATCGTCAGTCATCTGTTAATAATTACACCCGATAAAACAAGCGCGTAGCGTGATCAACAACCATAACGAGGGGTTCAAACGTGTTGTAACACGTGTAATCTTAATATAGAAGTGGCCCTGGAGGTGTCAGTCACGCCCTGTTTTGTGTAAAACGCAAATGCATCTGGTTTCTAACGATGTGGTAGGTCAGGAGGGAAAACCGCGCAAAATTACCGACGTGGGCAAGATTGTTTTCGTTTAGTGAAAACAAATGACGCGCAAGTAGGCGACAGGTGTCAATGACCCCAGATTTGCTGTCGTCCTTCTTCTGGATGAAAATTAATAGCTGAAAAGAAAACAATGAGACGACAGTAAATAGAAAAATAACTCTGCAGCTCTTCTTTTCCTTTTTGTTCAGGAAACACAACAGAGAACGAACTGGAAGACCTTCGGACTCTTCAAATGCTTCAAGGAGGTGACGTCAGTGATGAGCTAATTGAGATTACACGAACCTGTTAGCCTAAGATGTGCGCTCTATTACTTAACAATTACTTTTATGTAGCAGTGGCTCTCAAACAGCTGTTCTTAGAGCGCCCTTAAAAAGAGGAAGTAGATAGCGTGGTTCTCTCTACTTTTATTCAAGCTATTGTTTTCCAAGCAATATTCAACAGCAATAGCTCAAAATTAGGGTTCTTTCAATTATTAAGACCTCTGCCAATTACTAATAAAGAAAAGCTAAATGTTCTAACAATAATGCTTTACACAGTTTATAGCTTAGAAATGCTTTCAGTCGGGTGATGCATGTTGATAAACCTTTAGCAAACCCCAAGAGGCTAGGGGATCAGTATACTATTTATAAAAGAAGCTGTTAGTATTAACTTACAAGAAACAATAGTACATTACAGTAGTGTGGTAACAATCTTTTCTATTTCTGAGATTCTGCTGTACACTTAACACGTGTGTATTGGTATTATTTTATGGACATAGATCATAATTATGTTAACTGTAACGTTATCTATTTAGTTGCTCATTTGCGGCTGGTTGAACTACCAAAATGGCTGTCCAGTACCAACCTTAAAAGTACTGCATATGAATGAATTACTGCTCCATGATCAATTTTCTTTTCGTATAAAGTTATCCAACTCAGTCGATTGGTTTCGTCTGGAATTACGAAAACTAAGAAGTTGCTGTCATGGCAGAGAACGTTAAGTGGGAAATTGAAGAGATATGGCAAGTAAATGTGCGTCTTTAGATCCCAATAAATCCAAATTAAGATATGTAAGAGTGCAGGTATGTTATATGCTTCAAGTCAAGCAAATGTTTGTCTGCATTCCTTGTTAGATGAAGTTTAAGAAGAAGAAGTTTTGTCTGATATGCTAAAGTGAAATCAACATGATGCGCGAATTAAAGGTAATGGTAAAGGTACTGACGAACGGAGGGGCCCGTGAAACCGAGGCAGAGCACTGCTAGCAGGTCTGGGCCCTCGTACTTCTACCGTGACCTCCGGGAGGGAGGGAGGGAGGGAGGGAGAGATGAAGGGAGAGACCTAAAGGGCGATCAGATCCGATTGACGACGAAAGCAAGAAGGAAGGGTTCCCTAATGTTTCCAAATTTAACCCTCCAACGCCGCCCGAGCCCCTTGGGGGTCCCTGAAGGAGCGCCTGCCCGAAAGCACCCAGAGGCGGTTATCCAACCGAGGAGTCCTGGACGACGCCAGAAAGAAACTTCCGCGGAACGCATAAGTACCGTCCAGCCGCAACCCGTCGAACACCATCGCCCGGTCCTACAACCCTGAAACATGACAAGGAAGATGACGGGTATAGGAAATAGGAGTTGGAGACTCGTGGTAGAAAATGAACCACCAAAGCATTCGCCTGCCGGGAAACCACAAAAAATCCATGGGTCAGAGTTGGGCTGTCGCCGGAGAACGAACTCGAGACCTCCCAATGTAAGTCGTACACATTACCCGGCGCCACTTTGCTCGGTATGCCCGAATAAAATATATATTCAAAAATAAAATTAAAACTAAAATACAGAGGAATGACTGAAATTGTAAACATTTAACTGAACATCTGATTATATTTCATATCTAATATAATAATAAACATTCAGTGCTTATGGCTGTGATATTAGTAGTGCCTATATGTTGTAACAGCAGCAAAGAGGTGGGTGGTTAAATTGGGTGAAATGGTTCCGAGAAAACCGACTTCCCATGTCAAGATGAAAGTCTGAGAAAAAAACATGATCGCCCAAAAAGAATTTACCAATTTTTTCCAAACTACACTGGAATCAAGGGAACCGATTACATAAAACTGGGCTGTGTTACGAAAATTTGATTGTGTTGATTCTTAAAGGCTAACAACACCTTAAAATCCATACCAATATCACAGCATCACTCCTAACTATGGATCTGGGATGCCCTAAATCCCAGAATGCTGAATGTTATACTAAAATTTAAAGTCAGTTTTCCCAATTTAACATTTTCAAAACTTGCAACATGCTCACGGCCAAAATCATTCAAAATATAAAGTTCCTGTTTTTCTAGCCATTAAAATCAACATTTCCATTCAATATAAAATGTATTACAGTTAAAATATTTTGGCTTTACGGAAATACAAATTAGCAAACAAGCAACGATAAATGTTTGGCATTAAGGAAAACTTTAAAGAAAAAATCCAAAATACACATCACTAATCAAATTATATATTAGATAGAAAAGAATACCAACAAATCCAATGGCAACAATAAATGGTTAAATGTTATTTCTGATTTTGTAAAGGTTTATGACAAGTAAGCCAATATTTTACAAATTCGAAACTTTTAACATAAAAAGTGCCGGGTGCTTTTAAAACCTGTTAAAACTGAAATCCACAATTGAAAATTTCTAAAAATGCCGGTAGTGGTACACTCACACGACTTTCTCTATCCATTAAAATATATATAAAATATATTATATATAAAGTATCCGTGCGTAAATTTATTCATTATACACATTACATTTTTCTTCACCAAACTTTTTTTAACTAGAAACGATTTCAAATTAAGCTATTGGTGCTTAGTAACATATAATATTCGGAAACAACATTCAAATGTTTGTATTAGAAGCATGACGAAATAAATTCAGAAGCCGTAGTAACGAGTCTTTCTGTCTGCTGTGCGAGGGGTTCCGGGTTCGATTCCCAGCTGGGGGTGGGAATTTTTCTCTAGCCAAGATTATTCCCTACCCTCCCCAGATTGGAAGTATGAATGAGAGTGTGAATGTGTGTGTGTGATCTAATGATAAAAACCTAAAGTGCAAGAAACCCAACGGATACGAGTTAACACCCTTGCCTTAGGCAATAGGTTCCAAAGCAAAAGGCCGCCGATGAGACCAATATAGTTAAACGCAGGTTATAAATGGAACTTAAAAAAAAAAAGAAGCGGCTAAAGCTAACCCCCTAAAAATACAAACATTGTGTATTTCAATGAGCTGTACATATTTCTTGTAGTAAGTTTTCTTTATATCTTATTTTTTCCCAGTTAAACAAAATTATTCAAAATGTGATTAGAACGGACTTCACAATTATTTACAAAAATTGAAACTACAAGTTTTATAGTTCACATCAGTAATCTCAAACAAATTATTTTTAATCAAAACCGCTAGAGCCGTTTTTGAGAAAATAATAATTAAAAAAAGCAAATTTTGACCTTGTGTAGGCTAGGTTGAAGTGGGAGAGTTTCCTGAAAATATTCATGTTACATTCTTGTAAGATGTTGAAATTAAATACGAAGATTAATATATATCCAAATTTTTGTTTTCACTTTCTTTAAGTCGCACGAGTAAAAAAAAAAAAAAGCATTTTTAGTAAAAGGCCCGTGTGTGTGTGTGTGTGTGTGTGTGTGTGTGTGTGTGTGTGTGTGTGTGTGTGTGTGTGTGTGTGTGTGAGTGTGTGTGTGTGAGGCGGGGGTTCCTCTCGACGGAAGGCGATGAATTTCTTCAGGGATAAAAATCCTTAGCATGGCTTCTTTCGGAAGGGAAGTAAAGCCGGTGATCCCGTGTCGTGGATTTACGGCATGTAAAAGAACCTCAAACCTGAGTAAAATTTCGGATCTTTAACGCCCAATATAGAATGGGACGCTAAGAAACATAGCCATTAAAGAACGTCCATAAATACCCAATTTAAAATTTTATGTGTGTGTGTGTGTGTGTGTGTGTGTGTGTGTGTGTGTGTGTGTGTGTGTGTGTGTGTGTGTGTGTGTGTGTGTGTGTTAGACTGTGAACAGCATAACTCAAAAACTAAAATTCGGCTAAGTATCAAACTTGGTATTTAGGTTCAATACCTTCCAAAGATGCGACACGAAGATTTTTAAGAAAATCCCACAACCCCAGCTACCATGATATGAAAACTTTTTCGAACTTTTTTATTTCCTAAAAGGGGCTCTTACAATTTTGATTAAAATGCCGCATATTAAAGATATTTACATTACAAGTATATATATTGAATTTTCTCGGAAAAGCATGTGAAGTTCTCTTCATTCTGAAGAAAATTTGTGTAATTATGTAGAAATGATAAACATTAAGCGATAAACGAAAACGCACTACACAAAAATATTTAGATCTCCTTACAATACAAATTATTTCTAATAATTTTTTGTGGTATCAGCCATTTCAGAGATAACCGAGTTGAATTATTTAATTTTCAGTGATTCTCTCTTTAGTCCTGTCGACATTCATTTGTTTCTCGCGGTTGCATGAAAGAGTATGGAAGTCTAAGGCCAGCATAGAACGTCCAATTCTTAAACATTTTACTGTCACTGTTCCCTTGCATTTATAAAGAAATTTGTAATGTAGCTGTTTCTGCAAAGCCTTGTCTCCATAGAAAAAAAGTCTGATGTGTTACACTCACATGACTTTCTCTACTCTTGTACAAACTATTTTTACAAACGCTTATTCTCCATATGCTTCATGTTAATCGAGATGTTAATCCTATTGCTAATTTTCTTGTAGATGCAAGGGGAATATGGTAGGTTTTAAGCGATAGTCAAATCTTTTAAGCGCTCTTTGCATGTCCAGGACATAAAAAATTCTGATGTGTTACACTCACATGACTTTTTCTACTCTTATACAAACTATTTTTCAAACGCTTATTCCCCATATGCTTCATGTTAATCGAGATATCGAGATGTTAATCTTATTGCTAATTTTCTTGTAGATGCAAGGGGAATTGGTAGGCTTTAAGCTATTGTCAAATAGTTCAAGAGTTGGTTGCTATGTTGAGGTAGTATTTTATATCACAACACTGTGAATGCCAGAGTGATTGTAGTGTAAATTAGCATTATTGTATGACAATGATTTGAGATGTTTGTTAATTATAAGCATTGTTAGGAAATAAGTTTACACGGCCTCAATGAAACTGACAATAGGAGCGGGTAACAATGAAGCGAGTTGTTTATCAATTATAAGAGACAAACAAATGACGTCAGAGTAGTGCGCTTTTCTTTAGAAATGGACGGAATATCTTCCCTAGAGCATATGTGTTCGTAATTTTGATTGGATATAAAAATAGACGCTAATGTTGGCGGGTTTTACTAACCAATAGCAGCTCAATTATAATCTTTAGGCATTTCGGGGTGAGGGAGTATAAATTCCGAGCCAGAGACGGGTAACGCACAGTTCTACAGAATAATTCACAAGGCAAACGTCGCGCAGTTCAACAGATTCATTCACGGGTTACACGTCGCGCCGTTCTATAGAATCTCTCGCGTCGTAAACTTAGTTAAAAGATGTGAAATACGCGAATTAATAATGTGCGGCAAATAAGTGATAATAGTTACATTTGAAAATACAACAGTTTCAGTCGGGTGTGTATCAAGAGTAATTATGTGAAATGAATAAAGTGTGACGGCAATAAAAGTGTAAAAACATATTCTTTTATCAGTGTTATATTTTAGTAACAACTCCTTTCCGTTTACACACCCTGTTGAAGAGATTTGCTCGACTGAGTAATAATAGCTAGCCGGAGGACAAATAACCCAAAATTCGAAAATACTAAAACAATAACAGGCGCTCAGCAAATAACACGAAGTTACCGCGACAATGTGGAGTATTCCATTCTGTTTGCATTACCAGGACAAAAAAAAATCTGATGTGTTACACTTACATGACTTTCTCCACTCTTGTACAAACTATTTTTACAACTCTTATTCTCCATCTATTTCATATTAATCGAGATAAACATTTGCAGAAACGATCTTTTGAAATGCAAAGAGAATTACATTTTACACATAGCGACCAGTTCTAAAAATATTTGACTCGCTTAAGGCGTACTATGTTCCCCTTGTTTTGTAATTGTAAGGGTAATATAGAAATACAATAGCCTTTAAGCATCGACATATTTCTTAATAGCTGGTAGCTAGGTGCAGCACCATTCTGTTTGACACAGATTAATACTCTTTGCATATCCAAGAGAAAACAATGAATAACGAATTCCCATTTGAGAAAATAAGTATTGAAAAATTTTAGGGGAATAACAAAGAATATCTCAAAAATGGTTCACTCCACAAAACAAATGTATATGACATAATTGTGTATTTTAACACGATCTACATTTTTTGTGTAGCAAAACTTTGTCTATCTCTTATGGTTTACCAGTTATGCAAAAGACGTTCACAATGAAGAATACTTTTGGAGAAATTCCCAGAAAATTCAAGATATACATTTTATTTGTCATGAAAGTATCTTAAACATATGATACTTTAATCAAAATCGTTAGAGCCATTTTTGAGAAAATTAAGATTTTCGAAAAATGTTCCATGTAAAGGGTAATCTGGGGTGGGAGATTTTCTTGAAAAACTTCGTGTCGCATCTCTGGAAGATACTGAACCTAAATACCAAGTTTGGTGTTTATCCGACTGTTCGTTTCTGAGTTATGCTGTTCACACACACAGACACACACACACGGACATGTTTCCAAAAATGCTTTCTTTGGATTCAGGGGGTCTCAAAACATATATTTCCGGTGAAATCTCGGTATCGAATTTTTGGGTGGAATACAATACTTCCCCTACTTACTATACGTAGTAGAGAAAGCAAAAATGAATAACGAATTTGAGAAAAAGTATAACTATTGGAAAATTTAAGGGAATAACAAGCAATATCTCGAAAATGGTTCACTCGACAATAAAAATATATGACATAAATTGTGTGTTTTAACGCGATCTACATTTTTGTATAGTAAAATTTTGTCTATCTCTTATGGTTTACCAGTTATGCAAAAGTCGTTCACAACGAAGAATACTTTTGGAGACATTCCCAGAAAATTTAAGATATACATTTTATTTGTCATAAAAGTATCTTAAATACATGATATTTTAATCAAAATCGTAGGAGCCATTTTTGAGAAAATTAAAATCTTTGAAAAATGTTCCATGTAATGGGTAATCTGGGGTGGGGAATTTTCTTGAAAACCTTCGTGTCGCATCTCTATAAGATACTGAACCTAAATACAAGTTTAGTGCTTATCCGACCGTTCGTTTCTGAGTTATGCTGTTCACAGACTGACAGACAGACACATAAACAGACACACAGACAGACCACACACGGACATCTTTCCAAAAATTCTTTGTTTGGATTCAGGAGGTCTCAAAACATATATTTCCGTTGAAATCTCGGTATCGAATTTTTGGGTGCAATACAATACTTCCCCTACTTACTATACGTATTAGAGAAAGTAAAAAAAATCTGATGTGCTACACTCACATGGCTTTCTCTACTCTTGTACAAACTATTTTTACAAACGCTTATTTTCCATCTACTTCATGTTAGTCGAGATAAACATTTGCAGACTCTATCTTATTGCTAATTTTCTTGTAGATGTAAGGGGAATATATATTTACAAGGGCAATATAGAAATACAGTAGCCTTTAAGCATAGACATTACTCTTAATAGCTGGTTGCTATGTGCAGCTCCATTCTCTTTGCCACAGATTAATACTCTTTTCATATCCAAGACAAAAAAATCTGATGTGTTACACTCACATGACTTTCTCTACTCTAGTACAAACTATTTTTACAAACGCCTATTCTCCATATGCTTTATGTTAATCGAGATATCGAGATGTCAATCTTATTGCTAATTTTCTTGTAGATGCAAGGGGAATGTGGTAGCTTTTAAGCGATGGTCAAATATTTTAACGCTGGTTGCTATGCGGCGCATTCCATTCTCTTTGCAAGTCCAGGACATAAAAAAATGAATAACGAATTTGAGAAAAAGTGTAAGTATTGGAAAATTTAAGGGAATAACAAGCAGTATCTCGAAAACGGTTCACTCAACAAAAGAAATGTATATGACATAAGTTGTGTATTTTAACGAGATCTACATTTTTTGTGTAGTAAAATTTTGTCTATCTCTTATGGTTTACCAGTTATGCAAAAGTCGTTCACAATGAAGAATACTTTTGGAGACATTCCCAGAAAATTCGAGATATACATTTCATTTCTCATGACATTATCTTAAACATATGATATTTTAATCAAAATCGTTAGAGCCATTTTTGAGAAAATTAAAATTTTCGAGAAATGTTCCATGTAAAGGGTAGTCTGGGGTGGGGGGATTTTCTTGAAAACCTTCGTGTCGCATCTCTGGAAGATACTGAACCTAAATACCAAGTTTGGTGTTTATCCGACTGTTCGTTTTTGAGTTATGCTGTTCACAGACACACACACAGACACACACACACACACACAGACACACACACGGACATGTTTCCAAAAATGCTTTTTTTGGATTCAGGAGGTCTCAAAACATGTATTTCCGGTGAAATCTCGGTATCGAATTTTTGGGTGGAATGCAATACTTCCCCTACTTACTATACGTAGTAGAGAAAGTAAAAATGAATAACGAAATCCCATTTGAGAAAATAAGTGTTGAAAAATTTAAGGGAATAACATGCAATATCTCGAAAATGGTTCACTCAACAAAAAAATGTATGTAACATAAATTGTGTATTTTAACGCGATCTACATTTTTATGTAGTAAAATTTTGTGTATCTCTTATGGTTTACCAGTTAGGCAAAAGTCGTTCATAATGAAGAATACTTTTGAAGCATTCCCAGAAAATTCAAGACATACATTTTATTTATCATGAAAATATCTTAAATATATGATACTTAACCAAAATCGTTGAGCCGTTTTTGAGAAAATTCAAATTTTCGAAAAATGTTCCATGTAAAGGGTAACAAAAGGGTAATCTGGTGTGGGGGGATTTTCTTGAAAACCTTAGTGTCGCATCTCTGGAAGATACTGTACCTAAATGCCAAGTTCGGTGTTTATCCGACTGTTCGTTTCTGAGTTATGCTGTTCACAGACACACACACACGAACATGTTTCCAAAAATGCTTTTTTTGGATTCAGGGGGACTCAAAACATATATTTCCGGTGAAACCTCGGTATCGAATTTTGTGGTGGAATACAATACTTCCCCTACTTTACTATACGTAGTAGAGAAAGTAATAATCTTTCGTAACAATAGTTTTTATACCCATTAATAAATTATAGAGGGTAGAGAAGGTCATGTGAATGTAACACATCTAAAAATTTGTAGTTATGCTATTCACAGATGCTCTCAAACGGACATTATAGTACCTATATTTGGGGTTGAGGGACCTCAAAACTAGTATTTCTGGTGAACGATTTACATTTAGATGCAATACAATACTTTCTCTAAGTATCATAGAAGGGTTATACAGAAAGTATAAATCTAATGTGGTACATTCACATGGCTTTCTCTACCCTCTATCGTTTATTGGGTGTACAAACTAGTGTTATTAAAGCTTATTTTTATATCTACTTCATTTTAATCCAACTTAACTTTTGCAGAAATAGTTACCTATATTACACACTTCGTTATAGATTCAAAAAAGCGATAGTTAAATGTATAAGAACTTAATGCTATGCGCTGGCCTTTTGTTTTAGGTTTTTTTTCCCCTATAGATGGTGCTGTTTATGGGACGAAAGTCAAAGCGATCATTCTGTTCCATGCTCTCTGACTAATTAATTATTTTATTGTGGTGCTCGACATAAGAGCTTTTTAAGTGTTACTGCTAATTCTTTTTCTGGTGTTAGTGCTACCTGGAGGAAGCAGAGAGGGAGAGATTAGTATTTTTTTTATTATTGTCACTCTGTGCAACAGTCCATATATTGCTAGAGCAGTAAGTAGACAATGAATGGACATAAATAAAATTATTGAGAACTCCCCTTTTTTTTAATTCCGGAATAGGAAGGGATGGATATGGCAACTTGGAATACCAATAAATGACAACAATACTTTACAGTACTTCGTGTCTTTTGTGTGAGTCTATGTTTTTTTTTTTTTTTTATCACATGCCCTTCTAAGTTTAGTACCTAGAATCGCGGGAGATCCAAGGACAGAGATGTCCGCTTGTCCAATTCCCAGCGTTCTTTCGGGATAAAGATGTGGAAGGCCTGAAGATTCGCCGCGTCTCCAACTTGCATTATCCAAAAATAAATGGCAAAGGTTATCCAAGCAAATGTACCCATCAACTTCTTATCATCTTGATGGAATTCGAGGGTCAGATAGTCTTCCAGTGGAGACACTTGTACGCCATTACAAATCAAACAGATTCTCCCATATACCCTGTTCCAAATAGAGCGCACGACGGCGCAGGCTACTAGTTTGGGATACAAGATTTACACCGCAGGACATCTATTGCAGAGATTTGAAGTGGCTTTGTCAGCTGTCGGAACAACCTCATTGACAGCCGAGTATACTGCAGCTTTGCAATCAGTGGGGATCTTCGGATTCGTAAATTTGTTCCAAATGGTGCTCCATCGTCTCAGCGAGTAGTTCCGTTGAATCCGGGGTAGAACACTGGTGGTAGTCATGAGATATTTTTAAAAGAAAGCAGACCGTTTAAAAGCTAACCTTTACTTATTCTTTGTGGGCAGATTCGCAACGGTCTCCCACCACCTCGAAATTCTGGTAGTCGCTTACTGGAAGACGAAGTTGTTCTGCCCAAAGAGATTTCCGTAGTGGAAGACCCACACCGTCTAGTATACGTAGTATAGTTTTCGCATGAACTGCTATCAGCCCAAAACCACCTTTATTAACTGGAAGCCGTAGCTGTCCCCTAGAGTCCCGCTAAGCAGATCCGAACCACAGAAAATAACCAATACGACATTCAAGGTGTCCATGTCAGCATTATTTGCCACGAATTCCGTCACATCATCCGCATATGCTGTAAGTTGGAATCGCTGACCATGCAGGGATGATTGTAGTTGTCGCAAAAGATGATCCAGGCTCAAAGCAAATGAACCCATAGGCAGGGGGCGACCCTGTCGGACTGACCTCTATATTCTAATATCGGAGAAGGATATCCGTTGCAGAATATTCTGGATGTCGCCTAGTATAAAGCCTTTTTAAATAAGGAAAGAAATCTCCCTGAGAACTCCAAATACCGCATAGGCGACCAAAGGTAAGAATGGCTAACATTGCGAAAGCCTTTTCAAATCCAAGGTTAACGAGTCACTGGAATCTTCGATGTTTCAACGTGACAAAGAATATCCCTCAATAAGCCAACATTCTGTATGATCTTCCTGCCACCCGGTAGTGCAATCTGAATGTTGCAGAAAATTGTCCCATAAACCAAATGTAGCCTTGTAGTCGCAATTGAGCACAGTAATCTGCCTAAACTCGGCAACGGTTCTAGCGCGTCGGTGCTTTGGGAGCAGAACAAACTTCTCTGGAATCACAGGGGTACGTTGAACTTCTTCAAACACCGCTGTCAGTTATGCAGTAATGACGTTCCAAACGTGGAATGGAAAGCATACGGAATACCATCCGGCCCAGGCCCGGCTCTTTAGACCTGCAGCTAATTCCTCGGCGGTAATAGCTCACAAAAGCGAGGAGCCAATCTGAGATGGTACTTGATATTGCAGCGGGTACAAGGTTGCACCGGTATCCGCATATTTGGAAAATGAATCGCCGAAATATGTATGAAAATAGCTAATGATAGCAGGTGATCCGGAAATTGTCCGCTCATCCTGACAAAGTTCTTGTATATAACGCTGATTACATTGCTTGCGATTTCCGGGGCAAGATGGAAGAAAGAAAAGGTTTCTTCCGCAGCCATGTGCGGACAATGGGAGACATTGCAAAGTCGAAGTAATTTCAATTTCTTTAGCGATATTCGTTCTTGACAGCATGCAGACGTTTGGACACATCTCGCTGAATTGCAATTCAGCGAGATCCTGTAAAACAGCATAATAGAAATCCAGTAGCTCTCGCCGTTCTCTGGCTCGTTGGAAAATTGCCCGTTTAAAAAAGAAAATAATTATAAAGCCACCGGGAGAGTTTGATGTGGGAGTGATGAAGGAAGGGTACAGCTTCCCCCGCAGTACGCGGAACTCTCGTCGACAATCTTTCTCCGCGAAATGGACACAGGAATCCTCCAGTAACCTCCCCCAGGAGAGGGAACATGTGCAACTCGAGTGATCCGACAGGCGACTGCATGGTGATCACTGAACGCAAGAGGTTGAACACTATGGACAGTAGGAACAAAATTGTGAGAAAAATAAAATTTCTTAATTCTAGAAGCCGACAATCCACAGACAAAAGTAAAATTCACGCGAAAACCATATTTTGATTCTCAGGCATCCAGAAGGTCAAATTGCATTGCGATCAGCTTGAATATAGGACTAAGTTTGGGCATCCCAGGTTGATCTTTGGCAGCAACAGTGCAGTTAAAATGCCCACCAATGAGATATTTAGAACTCTTAGAAAGGGCAGTGAGAAGAGCTGTTTTGAAGAAGTATTGCTGTTCACGACGACGTTGAGAGCTGGAAGGTGCATGTAGGTTGACTACCAATATATCGGTGTACAGGGCGGAGATGGGGCGTCCAGAGTGATGGAGGTCGATATTAGTAATGCGCATCCCTTTTCTGAAAATCAATGCCGTTCCTTGGCCATCCGGACCAAGATTTACATAGTACTCATAATTACACAGAAAATCAAAATTGAGCACATTTACTCCCTGTAAAAATCTAACATCAACATCATGTAGTTGTAGAAATGCCCCAAGAAAGCGCTGATTCGCCGGATTTCGAATGTCATTAAGATTAATAGATACAAAGTCGTGAAGAAGTGACATATAAGAAAACCATGAGTGAGAGAGGAGAGAGAGATAGAGAGAGAGAGAAAGAGAGAATCCTCCTGAATAAGAAGCACAGACAAGGGGACAAAACAGCACTAAGAGACCGGACACCAACATAATAGAAAGGTTTAAACTGATCTGACACTCTTCTCGCCGGTTTGTCCCGCTGTACTGTTAGTAAGAGATACAGGCGCTCTTTGTGTTTTTGCAAAGATTTGTCTTTATGCTTATCAGACTTCTCATAATCACCATCCGGAGTCATTGTGGACAGATAGACAAATCGGAAGAATCCATTCTGTTAGCTGCCAACGGCAAGGAGCGGTCCACATCCTCCGACCAAGGCTGAGGAACAGTGTCACCTTCGTGTCGTGGAGGTTCCATTTTACGAAGCCGTGGATCTCGTGACTGCGTCTCTTTCTCTGGTAACAACTGTTGATTTAGCCTCAACTCCTGGAGCTACCGCCTCACCTTTCATCTTCTTGGAGTCGAGTTTGCCTTCTGAACGACTGCGCTGCAAGGTGTCCGTGGTGGCCCTATCGGACGAGATTGATTTACTGCCTCGTCGTCAATACTGACAGTCACTGAAGTTGCCGATGTTGGTACTGCGACATCCGTAACAGGAGAGGGAACAGTAGCTACTGCTATCACCTCCGGTGACACGCCATCCGCTGTAGGTACTACATCACTTGGAACACCGTCTGTTTCGGACATTGGTTTAAACAAGTCATTCATAAGGTGTTGCCGTAGTCGTGACTGAGAAGGAACAGTTGCCCGTAACCAGCGTTGAGGACATCTGCTTTCAGATGTGTGTTATCTTCGCAAATGAAACGAACATGTTCTTGTACACTGTTGATGTGTGCCTCAAAACGTGCAATCTTTAACGTTAAAGGTATCGGCTTGGTAAGCTGAATATGTAGCAAACGTATACCACGTAAACGACCAGACCAGCCGTCAGTAGCGATGTGCAGTATTTTGCTGTAATGTTGAAGCTCGAAGCAACCCTGATTTCTGGTGGCTCATTGTAAAGGCGAACCAAATATTCTCTATCCGCCGCCGTAATTTGTCCATCCGTCACTTCACCGGGCATTGGACCAAACTGGAAAGCCTCCACGTGTTTACGTAGTATCTATTCATAAACACTGCACTATTGAAACTTCATATAAACAGCGTTTCTCTTCCCACCAACTGAATTGTATGTACCTGCTCTGGAGTGAGTTCCAATGTGTTGTGCTTCCATTTGTGTATTTCAAAAGCTGTGGGTCGTTACATACTCTTATTAAACATAACGTTTATAGTATTTTTACGTACTGCATTCTGTTGCTCCGTTGTTGCTCACTGCTGGCATCCAATACACAGCGAATACAAAAACAAGAGGCGCGGTAACACACCAAGTGCTCTCCAACCCACGCGATGTGCACCGGCCAAGAGCCAGGCCGCGATTCACCTTAAAATTCCATACTGTTTCAATGAAATCGCGAGAAACAACTGAATGTTGACAGGACTTTAAAAGAATGGCTAAGTTCTGAACCATTCGAAACATTAATAACGGATATCTCGGAAATGGCTGGTGTCACAAAAAAAGTCATTTGAAATAAATTATGTGTTTTAAACAGATCTATATTTCTTGTGTAGTACGTTTTCGTTTATGCGTTAACATTTACCAGTCATACAAGGTTATACAGATTTCCTTCCGAATGAAGAGGATTTCAAAGGCTATTCTCAGAAAATTCAAGGTATACTCTTTATTTGCCATGTAAATATCTTTAATATATGGTATTTTAATCAAAATCGTTAGAGAAAGGTTTTAGAAAATAAGTTTCGAAAAATGTTCTATGTAAAGGGTAGTTTGGGGTAGGATTTTGTTGAAAATCTTCGTGTCGCACCTTTGGAAGGTACTGAACTTATATACCAAGTTTGGTGTTGAGCCGACTTTTCGTTTTGAGTTATGCTGTTCACACACACACACACACACACACACACACACACA
This sequence comes from Deroplatys truncata, assembly GCA_030765065.1. Classification (NCBI taxonomy): domain Eukaryota; kingdom Metazoa; phylum Arthropoda; class Insecta; order Mantodea; family Mantidae; genus Deroplatys; species Deroplatys truncata. The sequence continues at coordinate 117,296,960 of CM060980.1, forward strand.
CACACACACACACACACACACACATACCTTTTTCTAAAAATGCTGTTTTTTCTTTCTTTTTTATTCAGGAGCTTCAAAGAACGTATTTCCGGTGAAATTTCGGTATCGATTTTTTTAGTGGAATGCAACACCTGCTCTACATACTAGGTACGTAGTAGAGAAAGTAAAAATGCGCATCCTACAGAAGAAGAAGAACCCTTCTTAGATCAAATTTTTGTTTTTCCTGCGGTAAGGTTAAGGTTTTATCTATCTTCTGTGTTTCCCAGCTATATAAACCTCAATAAGGGTGCAGATGACAACCTGTCATGTACACTGCATTCAAGAAATGCATTTTATTCATCGTGTAAATACATCAAGTTTATATTTTAATCAAAATCTTTAGTTAGTTTTGAACAAAATAGAAAGGAACAAAAAGTTACGTTTACTAAAGAATTAAGAAATTCAAAAGTACTTTTAACCAAACATTAACTTTATCGAAAAGTTAAACTTAAGCGTGAAAAGCGAAAACCACATTCGATCCAAAAATTCCATGTCAAGGTTTCACTGAAAATACGAGTTTTGGGGTCCCTTAAATTCAAACATAGCATTTTTAGAAAAAAAAATCCTCACGTGGTCGCTTATGTGTATTTGGGTGCACTGTGCATGCGAGAGAGAATAGCATAACTCAGAAACAGAAGGCATCTACGTACCAGATCTTTCAGAAATACCTCCTTCCCAAATAATCTCCTATATGGAAAAGTATTCCTTTTTTAGTGTTTTTAAAAACTGCTCTAACGATTTTGATTAAACGATTTTTGAGAAACTGGTCAAACAATAAAATGTGTATCTTAAATGTTCTCTAAATACCTTGTGAAGTCCTCTTTATTCTCACTAGGATTTATACAACTGTGAAAATTTAACAGAGAGACGAAACGTTACACAAAAGAAGGGAAAAATGGATCTCGTTAAGCTGCAAGTTTATGTTGAATGTAATATTTTTAACAGTAACAATTTCGAAATACTAATGTAGGTCTTTGAATTTTGCGCTTTTTTAGACAGCACATTTTAAAAGTTAATTGGCTGTTCTTTTGCTTTTTATAAGTTTTGACAAAGAGCATGTAATATCCAGGATAGCAAATATATCGACCTTTGTTTTTAAACAGTTGTCTATATTCTCATACTCTGTATTTCCTGTGTGCGTATAACAAAATGTATACTGAAACAATTTTTGGAAATATTTATTACTATATAAAAGAAAATGAATAAAAACAGCTTTTTTGAATAACTGGTAGAATGACTATGAAGTGGGTAGATAGAGTCAAATCATATACCACGTATCAGTTTTCAATTGTGTTTATTTACTCATTTCATTTTTATCTGTATGAAAATGGGCATGTTACATCATTGCGATGCTGACAGAGCAATACAATCCTAAATAAAAGAAAGAAAGAAGAGAAAAGAAAAAATACGAGTAGGAATGCCTAGAAACAACTGAACGTTAAAGTTGTCCAACATCCTTAATTCAGTTCAGCGTTTTGAGGATGGAAGGATAAATGGAGCAAGAAATAAACAGAGAAGATGAAAAAGTGTAATGAAAACAAACAAAACAGTCATTGCTTAGTTTCTGACCTAAATTAGCATGCTGATCCGCCTGACATTGAAGCAATGAAGTGTTTTTACTTCATTGGGTATGTAATCTACTTTCAACACAATCTTTCAAAATTTATACTACCGATGCTCGAATGCCATCATTTTTTCGAACTTATCTTTAACTTCTGCGGTTGGGGGCTTTGGCTTTGGAAACAGTTTCAGGTGTTGTTAACTCATGCACATTAAGTGAAACCTTGGGTTTGTTTCTGTTTAAACTTTGAAGCACACACATTCACTTCTTCATTCACACTTTCCTAATTCTTGGGAGGAAAGGAAATGATAAAAAAATTCCCTTACAGATATCTGATTTTATAAGCCAAAACACTGGCCAATTAGACTATAGAAGTGTAATTTTATCTAAGCATTTATCGTAATTATCATGAAGTAGCTGTAAATGCATCGCTTTATATGAGTACTTTCAGAATACCTATGAAATGATAATAGATAGACTTGTATTGTGATACGATAGGTCATAGAATGATAATTAGACGAATGTAATAAACGCATAGCTGAGCTTGTAGACGAGGGACGCTAAAGTTATGCCATATTCATCTCTAAGACCTTGGGAAAAGCTTAAATGTAAATTGTAACCTATTCATTCTGCTGTCTAAGGTTGAACGAACCAGTGTTCGATTCCAGCACCCCTGAATCACCAAATTAATCTTGGGAAATAATCTCTTCAGAATTTTTTCTATGGTGCTCATAACATTAAGCCCGATGCTTAAGTGTGCCAGGAAGTGTCGTTTAGGATTTAACTCACATTCTCTGAGCCAAATAAACATATACTTCTGAATATAACTCATAGATCAGAGTAAAAATTTACACAGTTCACAAATAGTGACCTTATAAAGTTCATTGTCCACATATGCGTTAGCCCGAGAAGAATATTAGCTTCTAAAAATATTGGGGGAAAAATGGAAAAAATACATCCCTTTCTCACAAAATACTTCAAACACAGTTGAGAGCGACATTCCTATTGGTACCTCTGAACTAGAGGAATTGAACAACAATCAATGTTCCAATGTTTACGTTTTCGTTTCATGAAAATCCCTTGAAAGTTTCTCTTATAAATTTAAGACAAAATGCTCAATATTTTAATAACCATTGCATCCAGTGCATTTAGGGGATTGTGTACACACATAATAAAAGTAGCTTCACTTTTGGAGGAATCTTCGATTTCGGAGGAATAATTGATGCTAAAATATACAGGGTGCAACATTTAAGTTGAGACTGTAAGATATCTCAAAACTAAGCATTGAAGAAAGAAATGTCTTGAATAAAAGTTGCTTGATATTATGGGGTAAAGTAAATGCCATTAGTCGTGTTTTATTTGGAGGACGTTGTGATGGTCATTTTATGGTCAATTTAAATTGACTCATAATTTTAGGTTCCCATTGAAAACAATTTAATAATACAAATAAGTATGGAAGTTTCAGCTTCGTAGGTGTTATAGATTTTAAGGAACAGACACATGTACAAAAATGTAATTCTGAGATAATCTCAAATAAACTTTTGCTAGAGAGTATAATCCGCCTTAATTATTTCTGAGAGTATTCATTAGCTGCATCCTTTGCTGTCTTCTGGTTGGCTAGTCTATTGCCTATCGGTTTGAGATCAAAGAGTGTATTAACGTTTACCTCCAGATCATCTGTATACGGCCTGTTCAGTGAAGTTTTAGCTAGTGGGGTGAGATGGCTTATCTCTCAGGTAAAGCTTTAGCTGGTGGGAAGGGTATACAGTATGTTGAATTCCTGCCGCGCGTGACACGCACAGTGGAAAACAGCTAAGAGTATTTCATTATCGCGCGTATTTATTACTCGCTTGCCCCATACCATGTAAACATTACCTCCTTCCAGTAGCTAAACCCCTACCTGCTTGGAAGGATTCCCCCATCCACTAGCTAAAATGTCGATGAACAAACACTAACACATTAAATACTAAAAATTTGAATAAAAGATCTGCCGCAGACTAACCTTTAAACATATTTAAATTCAATTTAAAGGATTGCACATCTAAATGCTATTTTCTCAAGTTTTCGTTTACTTTGGCTGAAAATTTAATGTGAAGTTGTCTTACGTAAACACTGAGGGACTTCAAGTATGTTTCTGTATATTTTTCAGTTTTCAATTTAATTAGGTTTAAAAAACTAGTTTTACTGTCCTATGTCAAATGTTGCACACGATGAAAACTTAAAAATAATCTATATTGTAAATAACCACGTGATTTAACTGTTCATAGTTGATATAATTATCAGTTATGAATTATTATCTCTTCGTCGTATAATTTTATATTATATTTAATTCAAGAGAAAATAGTTTTTAAGAATTTATTATTATAAACAGCTATTTTTACACCTCCTTTTTGCTTTAAAATAATTAACTCAAATACTCTTAACAGCGAAAACAATTATATGACAATTTTAATTATTTCAGAATGTTCATGAAACATTTCAGAAGATATGGATGAAAACTCCTTCGTATGGGGCATTTTTAAGGACCAAAAGCCCTGGAAACAGATACCAAAATCTCAAAACTTAAAAAGGTAAGAATTTTAATATGAGATTGAAAGCTTATTGCAAACAAGAATAAAGATCCACAATTCAAAACTGAAAATAAAATTTTAAATTATGGATTTGAGTATTTTGGACGCGCAATCCAAGTCCATTTTCCAGAGATTTTCAATCGTGCATTCCCTTAAAGGCCTTTCTAGAAGGCCAATTCCTTCAAGCGCCCTATTAGTATGCCGGGTGGAAGGGAAGTCATTACATTAATTTAAAACAGTTACAGATCTCATTATTTGGAACATATTTTGTGTCTTTCAGTTTTTCTGTGACCATTTTCTGCAGAGATATTTTAGGTTTTTTGAGAACATAACACGTACACGCCGGCAATTGCAGCGGAAGCCAACCGGTAGCTGGGAGCGGAGGTGACACCCTCTCTTTCAAAACCAGAAGTAGGTCAGTGCGTAAACACTTGTAGTTGTCATTTCGCCAAAACATACCACCCTTTCGTAGTATTTGTTTGGATTAACGGTCGTGTGGAAAACAAAACCGTTAGTCCTCCCCTCCCAGTCAGATATGCTGTTTTGTTTACGCTTGGAACCGGTTCTCACGCTGACCTACCATGACCTAGAAACGTTGCCTATGTCTACAACCACATTACGTCTGCAAAACGTGTTTGGAAAATGGTTAATTATTTCAAAATCCTGTATGATGCCACTTAGTTGCCAGCGAAACTAGATTAGAAACAGGTTACTCTACTCATCTTAGAAGTAACAAACTATTTTCTTCATACTTTCTCGTGGAATAAACCATCTAATTTGGAAAAAGAACTATTTTTTTTCGAAAACGGCTGACACAGAACAAAATGCTATTATACTTTTTTATTTGTAATATTTCTATGAAGTACATATTAGAAGTAATGTAATAGTTTTCCTTCCACTCTGTATTTGCTCTACATAAGGAAGAAGCAAACTTTATTTTAATGTCACACGTGGTCATTTTATACTCGTTGGTTCCCCTAAACGTAACGTCCAAGAATAACACAAAAATATTCAGATAATATCTAGAAAGATTCCAAAGGGAGGACCGAGAATCGAATCCTTGAATCCTGTATCACGAACGAACTGAGCTGATAACAGATACTGCATTATGGTACTAATTTATCAAACAAAATAATAAGTTCATTAAAGAAAAGAGATTATGCTGAGTGCTATAACCGATTATGCGGTTTCAATACCTCGACTCCAAACACCAGATGGGTATTCCTATACCGAAAATCATTTTTAAGGAATATTAGTGGAAACATAGCTGAGCGTCCTCATTAAGTAAGGGAATAAAGAAATGCTTCGTAGGTAGTGTGAAATTTGCCTAGTCAATGTTTACATTTCCATGACCTTCGTGATTGCTCGTTGTGTTATTCCACGGCAGAGAAAGAGAGAAAGGAATTTAAATGGATTCGCAGAATGAATCTTCCTACGTTGGTCAAACGTAATGCGGAATGGCGAGTTCTCCTTTTGACTGCTGATAGAATCGTATGTAGGTAATGTTCATATTTTATAGGAATGGTTTCAAAGCCTTGGCAATGCATTCCTAACAGCTCCGAAAATAGGATGTTCATTTGGGTGTGGGGAGATTTTCTAGTAAACCTCCTTGTCACATCCTTGGAAGACGCTGAGCTTAAATATCAAGTTTGGTATACATCCCACATTTATTTTTTGCTGTACACACACACATACACACAAGTGCTTGCTCCGATACCTAATTCCATCTTCCCCGTAAAGATGAAGCTTGGGGGAGGGGATTTGGACTTTAAGGCCTTTAGTAAAACAGATCATGGCAAAGATCAGAGATAAAGTTTAATAAAAAAAATCAATAAAGCAAAATCATGACAAAGGCCAGAGATATAGAGCAATATAAAAAGCTGAGCAAAAGTCAGAAATAAAGGTAAACATACAAAACCGAGAAGTACAAAAAACCAGTGTACAATGTGGCTAAATCCTCATAGGAAGAAATAGCTGGGATAAAAACTGCAAAACCTTGTCAATCGCTTATTGATCTCCGGTAAGACCTCTGCAAGGCCGGCAGTTGCAGAGTGGCCCAAAGAGGTGCTAGAGCAATACACTCTAGCAGCACATGACGGACTGACAGATTCTCACTACACAACGGACAAAGAGGAGCAGAGTCCCCATTAAAAAGGTATTGGGGCGTAAAATTTACAGCGACCCATACGCAGTCGAACCAAAATCACCTCCTCACGACGAGATGAACGAGAGGAACTTACCCAGTTTATCGGAATGTGCTTCACTACTCTAAGCTTATTTCCACGGAGAGCCAATCACTCCTCGCGCCAGCGCGATAGCACCACTCTCCACACACCAATCCTTAAGTCCTCCGGTGTAACACAAGAGATTGCAACAGTGGCATCAATTGTCGCCGCCTTAGCTGCCAAATCCGCCAGTTCATTCCCCGGCAAGCCAACTGACCAGGTACCCAAGCACACTCCACATTAACGCCAGAAGTATATAAAACATAGAGGGCATCCCGGATTCGCTAAACAGTAGGGTGGCAGGTGTACAGCTCAAGAAGTCTCTGAAATGCACTGAGCGAATCACTCAAAATGAGACAGTCTCCTAATTTTCGACGGCGCACATGCAGAATGGCTCGGTATATGGCATACAACTCTGCACTATAGATGAAGTGCTAACAGGAAAACTGAATTTACGACGTTTGGCTCCATGAACATATGTAATTCCAGTACCGTTGGAGCATTTAGATCCGTCGGTGTAGATAAAAATTCGGTCATGGTAACAAAAAGCCTAAAAAAAATAAGTGCGGATACTAAACCTAGGCATCGTAGACTTCCGGTATACCTCATCCCAAGATCGTCGTTGAGATGTGACACATAACCAAGAGGGGTACACTCTCTCGCTCTTAGGAAACATGTTAGGCATTTCAAGATCGTGCTTTTTAAGCTTCCTCAACTAGTTTCACGAGGAAGGAGCGGCTCCGGATTAGATGAATCTGAGTCCTTTTTGCGTCTACTGCAGCAACAGCAGCCATGAATCTGCGGTCGCGCGTAAGGTCTCGCCCCGCAGGCATAAAGCATGTGAGGTGGGTTATTGTAGTTGGAGGACACACGAAGGCAGGTGAGTGGAGATTGCGCAGTCATACTGATCTGAGTCACGTGACCTGTCAGCGCATAGCGAGCAAGAATGAAAGAAAGAGACAGTGTGCTATCTCTCTCTCTATCTCTCTCTTTGCGCAGTGGTTTTCACCCACACCCGCCTTCGTGTGCGCTTCCGACTCTAGGGCTAGAAAAAGGCGAGAGTGAGTTTAAGCGGATCGGCATCTCGGAATTAAACATGGCCTCAAAGAAGCAATTGCCCTATGTGCCCGATGTGACGACCATCGCGCCAATCTTATTGCTCCACAAAAAAGAAATTACGGCGAGCCATGCAGATGTGTGGAGGTTTGCATACACGATGCCGCGGAGAAATATTGACCCCTTGGACGTTATCATTAGAAGGTCCCAAAAGCACAGACCCATGCTGTAGCAAACACCACCTACTTCTACAACTAACAACCTGTTGAGTAAACACGTGCAAGAGAAATTTCAAGATGAAGTCACTTTTTCCAAAGAACAGCCGCTAAAAGAGAGTCACAGTGGCACACAATCTTGTCTGGCAATTCAACAGATGCGTAACTGTTATAACTGTCTATGTAGAAAAACAAAAGTGTACACCGGTAAAATAAAATGTGCTTTTTATGGCTTTATTTTACAACGGATGCTACTTTCCGGATGACCTTCATCCTTACCATAAATCGCCTGCCCGTTTAAAGTTAGGTATGTTTATTTTAATAGGATTTTTATGTGCTGCAAAGAATGAACACAACATTTGCTATGAATCTGGAAAGCATTTTACGATTTTTCTAAATAGTGTTGCAGCTTAGTGATCAGCAAACTAATCTCAAATTATTTATTATTTTATCTATAGCTTACCTGCGCTAGGTAGAAGAAATGTATTCCACCCAAAAAGTTTCGTATAGAGACTATCATAAATGCACATTTTGAGGTCCCTACCCCATCCCCAAAGCATTGTTAGTGCCGATACGTATGAGTATCTGTGAACAGCTGGGCTCAGAAACTAAAAGTCAAATGAATTATACATTTCATATTTAAGTCCAACAACTTAATAGATGCAATAAGACTTTTATGAAATACCCCATCCCAAACTATGCTCTATATGTAAAAAGATTCCGTTACTTTTTATTTTTCCAACTGATTAAAATTCATGTGATATTCACATGAACAATAAAGATATGAAATATCAAGGCCAGCATTTATAACACTTCTTCCATGGACCTACTTTTAAACGTATGCTTGTCATCCTATCCTTCAGCATAATACTCTGTAACTACAACAAAATTAATACTGAAACCACTTAGTGCAAAATGTATAATTTTTAACAGAAAGTAGAATAAGGTTTTTTATGAATATCCGGTAGAATAATCATAAAAAAAATCTGATGTGTTACACTCACCTGACTTTCCCTACTCTTGTACAAACTATTTTTACAAACGCTTATTCTCCATCTACTTCATGTTAATCGAGATAAACATTTGCAGACTGTATCTTATTGCTGATTTTCTTGTAGATGTAAGGGGAAAATATATTTACAAGGGCAATATAGAAAAACAGTAGCCTTTAAGCACATACATATCTCTTAATACCTGGTTGCTAGGTGCAGCACCATTCCCTTTGCCACAGATTATAACTCTTTGCATATCCAAGACAAAAAAATGAATAACGAATTCCCATTTTAGAAAAAAAGTATTGAAAAATTTAAGGGAATAACCAGCAATATCTCGAAAATGGTTCACTCAACAACAAAAATGTATATGACATAAATTGTGTATTTTAACGCGATCTACATTTTTTGTGTAGTAAAATTTTGTCTATCTCTTATGGTTTACTAGTTATGCAAAAGTCGTTCACAATGGAGAATACTTTTGGAGACATTCCCAGAAAATTCAAGATATACATTTTATTTGTCATAAAAATATCTTAAACATATGATATTTTAATCAAAATCATTAGAGCCATTTTTGAGAAAATTAAATTTTTCGAAAAATGTTCCATGTAAAGGGTATTCTGTGGTGGGGGATTTTCCTGAAAACCTTCGTGTCGCATCTCTGGAAGATACTGAACCTAAATACCGAGTTTGGTGTTTATCCGACTGTTCGTTTCTGAGTTACGCTGTTCACAGACAGACACACAGACACACACACGGACATGTTTCCAAAAATGCTTTTTTTGGATTCAGGGGATCTCAAAACATGTATTTCCGGTGCAATCTCGGGATCGAATTTTTGGGTGGAATACAATACTTCCCCTACTTACTATACGTAGTAGAGAAAGTAAAAATTTATAGGGAGCAAATAGACTCTTATGATTATAGGATATCACATTTATTTTATTTAACCTTTGTCTTAATATTTAGCTTCAGAAATAGCTAATGGGTTACAAAAATACTCCCCGGTTTATGCGCGAAACATTAGTGTATAGCCTTGCTGTTCCCGCACGTGTGTGCAAATTGCTGATACGTCTGCTTCGGACCAGTCTCAGCATGACCAACTGAAGTTTTACTGCATAAAAACCGAAACTTTCTGGTCCTCCTAGTAATAGTGCTACATGCAAGAACATTTCACACTAAAGGGTCCGCAGCAAACCGGGAACGGAGGAGCGCGGACTTTCAAAAGTTGTCGAAGAAGTGCAGTTAGTGTCAAAAGGTACAATAACAGGGCTTTCCAAAATATATACGCCGAGTTTTAGTTTATTTGAAGCAAATTGTGGCCGTTTAGTGATACCTTTACATTTCCCCAATACGGCAAATCTGACCCGCATCACATTGAACTTCTTCATTAGTGTCAAAATCAGTAAGAGAATGCCGAGTTCGTCAGCAAGTGGAACAATCTGTGTACGGAAATTAGCGACAAAGATTAGCCATTCTACTTCTTTAGGTTGTGCATGCGTTAAGACTCAAGTTTTTACCCTACTTAGAACTTGAAGAATTTTGCGTAGGGGACCTGCACCTATAAACAAGCAGCTGTGCACTATTACAGAATGTGCCCTGTTGAGGTGACCGGGTTTCAAGAGCATCTTATCTCTTCCGCTTCTTGATTCATATATCACACGTTAAGCATGCAACACTTCTTCACGGCTGAACGGCTGGGTTGACGCCCTGGATGATGAACCTCGCACTGCAATGAAGCGTGTAATTTCCAGGAATGAGGACTTGACTTGGTCTCACAAAAACCGCTCTGGCCCAAACAATTCCTCCTTTTTCTTCCTATCGATGATATACAAATAAGCGGTACAGGTAAAAAAACGTGCCAATACGGAGTACAGTTAGCCACGATCTTTGCAACAGCTGATCGGCTGATTCATCTCTGCCAAATGTGGGCATTCGCGAATATGAAGCATACTGGGTGCCCTCAATGTTTCGGATGCCACTAGGGTCTAAGAAGAACGGCCGTGTCTTCAAATTCCGTTATTACTTTACAAGTTCCCACGTTGCAATGTTGTCGTGTGTAAAACCACGGTAGTAGCCCTGTGCTCTTATTTCAGTGTCAAGCAAAAGTTATGCTGCAGCTGTGTTCTATATTTGCCATTAGAATACGGAACTAAAGTAGCATATATAGTAAAATTGAGTCATAGAAGCGTAAATAAATATAGGACAGCAAATGTGGATCAAATAGTTTTTCCCGTGTATCTCAAAACATTCCCTTCTTTAGTGTATTTCAATAGCGCTTTCATCGATTGGGAAACAGGAATTTATGTTTGAAAGTAGGTGTATGTGGGAATGTTTCCTTAGCTTTTAACAACGTTCCGTGGCTATACTTTTGTTAGTCTAGATGTGGTTAGGGCATAATTAATCCTTAAATACGTTACTTTGTTTTGTCTTTGAATTAAGTTATTTATTTTCGAATGTTAGGGAATGTATAACCAAATACAATAGAGAGACAGAAGAGAGAAATTCATCATGATCTGGGGAGGGGATATCAACTTTAGATACGGTTTGAGTTTGAAAGATTATAAATAAATCACATACCAACTTCTACATCCAAAGTCTGGATTCGATTCCTGATTAAAGGGGGAATTTTTCTTTAACTAGGAGTATTCCCTATCCTTCATACGGCCTGGAAATATAATATGAACGTATGTAGGATTCAGCGTTTAAAAGTTGAACTAATAAAATCCATAATTTACACCAAAAGTTAAAGGAATGCAAATCATAATTACAAAATTTGCAGTCATTCACCAATACCCCACTTCCGTGGTGTGGGGTAGCGTGTATGCCTGACATTTAAAGGTCCCAAGTTCGAATCTCGCGAAACTGGTTATGATTTTTGTTTTCATTTTTCCATTGTCCTCAGAAGACGAATGTCGGGTAAATCTAACCTCTATGGGCTCTGGGGTCATTTGAGCACCATTTCAACTATTTCACTCACCATCCGATATCCATTCACTAAAGGTCATTAAACTTTCTCTCTCTCTCTCTCAAATAAATAAATTGAATTAAATGCTGTCGATAATACTTCGGTGGTGGTGGTGGTGGTGGTGGCGGTGGCGGTGGTGGTAGTGGAGACTTCGGCAGTGACTGTGGGCTGTAGTAGTAGTATTAGTAGTAAACAGCTTTTGAGATTTATTACATTTTGCACCACATCTTTTTCTGTTGTCTTGCATACAAAGATATATTTATTAAAATTTAGTATAGTCAAAATTAATGGAAAATCACATAAAACACACAAAATCTATTATAAACAAAAAAGAACAAGTCATTTATAAAGCTCAACATCAACTTGGTTGTGAAGCAGATGACAGTTATTACTTATTTTATTTATGTTTTCTATTTATATACCGCCGATTAAAACATATAGTGATACAGATGGCTTTGACTTTGAAAACAATTCATTTGTGATTTTTTTAAAGGTTGAATACTTACACATTCATACTTTCAGACTCAAGGGAGGACAGGGAATACTTCTATTTAATGGGAACTTCTCCCTCCAGCTGGGAATGTTTAACAAAGTATCATGGTGTGATTGCAAAATTTAAGAATTTCCATCTATGTTTTTATTTGGTATTCGGTCTTTGTAGACTCACTGTTCTGAACTGAACTTAGGTGTTAAACCATGCACTTGAATAAAAACGGGGAAAATGTTAGCTAATATACTGAAACCTATTCTACCAGTTTACAATCTTGTTACTTCTTGTATTACTGATCCAAATGATCTCAGAAAACAATACTTTTTAGAAAAGGGGTTTACATTTCAAAAAGTCCCCCATCTAAATAACTATATAACTAAATTTAAATGGTTTAATTTAAAAAAATCCACTTAGATATTCAAATGAAGGTTTAAACCAGTGATATTTGCATTTAAGGCTTCCTCTCTTCATTCCCAGCCACCCCTACTCTGAATTTTCAAATGTCACCTGTTTTTATCATTATTAAAATTATAGGGGTATCGTCTATTTATTAATTTCGTGCTTTTGATTTCTTATTTCTATCCATGCATGTCTACTATCTGGAATTATAAAGAATAAAGAACATAACAATTGATGGTAGGAGGAGAACACAATTACTGTATTTTTTAATTTCCAATATTTAATTCCTCAAATTTCAAAACGCGTTACGTTGTTGGAATTCAGCGAATTTCCTAACCGCCCTTGAACTTTTTTTGTGCTCATTGACTAATATGTTTTATGATTGGTTTTCTGTTTTTCAATTGTGCTCGTTTATCTTTCTTGAAAGCTGCTTACACGCGTTTTCAAATCATTTCGTACCCAGATATATACTATTAAACGCTTAATAGTTCTCTCTCCCTCTCTCTAGTATAAACCAAGCAACTCAATTTTGGTTTATTGAGTTTTAGGGAAATGTGTACGAGGTGATATGAGAGTTTCCAAAAATGATCAATATATGGTATAACCTAAGATGTATCCAACAAGCTAAGCTTACCCGTATGTAAGGTTGCATCTTATTCTATCCATTCTAACAAGGAAAACACCTTATTGTACGTTTTCATCTAGTATTCTGCCGTAAACGAACAGGTATGGTACGTTTACAACTTGTCATACGTCACATCCTTTATAAGGAGTGTGTCATTCACAATCACGACTTTAAAATCAACGAAAGACATAAAAACATGACGTGGACATAAGATTAAATAGCCATTCACAATAAAGTTACCCTAAATGGAAACTGCTTACGAACGTTTTACTTGCGTCATATGCTATGATTTAGCACACAAACAATGATGTGACTGGGAGAATATCAGCAAATCGTTTATAAGGATAACAACGGAAATCCACTCACAGTTGACAAACGTTTTGTTGTCTTAATCAGTTTTCGAATCGAGGGCATCATATCAAATGGGCGCATTAACATGTTGCAGCTAATATTCCCGAAACGAGTCTAAAGGCTTTGAAATTTTACCTGCCCTTTATCTTAACCACCTTAATTCTGTACGGATTTAAATCAAATTTGAAATGTGGCAAACTTTTGTTCAAACTCTTGTGTATAAAATGCCAATTCCGTATGTGATGTGGGTCGCCTAAAAATTGAAAAGCTCTCCATTTAGATTATGCTTAATTTTGTACCGATTTCAACCAAATTTAAAATTTGTCGGCACGTTTTCTTCAAACTCCTATTATACCGGTTGAATCACCTAAAACTTGCACCACAAACATTTCGTAAATGGAAAGTAGATACTATTGATGTACGGTTTTCACAGAATTGAAGGGCAGTCAGGAGCTCCTATTTTGCAGCCTATACACAGGTTTTGATAATGCTTAGAAACTGTATTTTGCGAACAAACCTATAATTTTTAAACGTAACAATGCCTATTGGCTATAAAAAATGAAAAATAGAGTAATTTAGAATGCCAATGATGTTTGTCGTAGGTTTCTAGTACAAGTAGTTTACGAGAAATCGTATTTGAAAAGTTTCCACACCGACAGTTGTTTCTTCCATTCAACTGATTAGTTGCTAGATACGATGTTGTTATGTTTGTTTACATTGTGTTTTTTGTTCATTAATTACATTGCGACTTTTTAATCAGTTATAGTTTAACCAGTAGGTCGTGAGTAGAAGATGGGGTTTATCAATGCAGAAAAAGCCGACATGCTCACGGAGTATGGTGAATGTAGGAAGAATGCAGCTCATTTTGTACGCGGAAACATACGAGGGCAGTCCCAGAAGTACCCGACCTGACGTGTATATAGCGGTTGTTGTTTCAAACAAATGACTATGGTAGAAAGTATCACCCTTATTAAGCTTAAGTTTGACGATGCTACGTTTAGTAATTGTTTGGCAGTCATTAATAGTGCACTCTCCCAGCGAATTTGCAAACATGGATAAAACCTGTCATCGTTATGTGATACAGTGCTTTCGTTTGAAAGGTCTTAGTCCAACTAATATTAAAGCTGAGTTACATTCTACTCTGGGGGAGTCTGCTCCTCCGTTTACAACAGTAAAATATTGGGTGGCAGAGTTTAAGTGAGGCCGTACGAACTACCAAGACGAACATTGCAGTGATCGACCAAATGAAGTGATCACGCCAGAAATTGTGAAGAAAATCCACAAAATGGTATTGGATGACCGTCAACTGAAAGTGCGCGAGCTAGCAGACATCGTAGGCATTTCAAAAAGTGCTGCACATCGCACACTAACTGAAAATTTACACATGAGAAAGCTGTGAGCAAGATGGATGCCGCGTTTACTCACAATGGAACGAAAGCAGCGTCGTGAGGATGTTTCAGTGTCCAGTGTTTGGCAATGTTTCGCTGCAATAAAGTCGAGTTTTTGCGTCGATTCATAACCATGGATGAAACATGGGTCCATCACTTCACACCTGAACGAAGGAACAATCAAAACAGTGGATTGAAAGGGGAGAATCGGCTCCAAAGAAGGCGAAGACAGTTCCATCTGCAGGCAAGGTCATGGCGTCAGTTTTTTGGGATGCGCGTGGGATAATTTTCATTGATTATCTTCAAAAAGGAAAAGCAATCAATGACGAGTATTATGGACACTTATTGCAGTGTTTGAATTATGAAATCACTCAAATACAGCCGCATTTAGCGAAAAAGAAAGTTCTGTTTCATCAAGACAATGCACCAGTTCACATCCATTATCGTCATGGCCAAAATCAACGAGTTAACGTTCGAATTACTTCCTCATGCATCCTATTCGCCAGGCTTAGCCCCCTCTGATTATTTTCTGTATCCAAAGTTGAAGAAATGCCTTGGTCGAAAAAGATTTGCATCAAAAGATGTGAAGTTTGCATTTGATGGCTATTTTGCAGAACTCGGCGGTTCTCATTGTAAACAGGATATCGAAGCTATTGAACATCGCTGGGAAAAGTGTATCGAGCTGAGAGGAGACTATGTAGAGAAATAAAGATGCTTTTTCCCAAAATTTTTGTGTTTTCTTTGTTAGGTCGGGTGCTTCTGGGACAGCCCTCGTATCACAATAGACGTCGACCACCTATGCAATTATTTATCAACCTCTTCGACCATTCACTTGGAAGTGGTAGCGTAACACCTAGAAAACGTAACAAACAAGTGACTAGAGAAGAGAAAAATTAATGTTTTGGCTGCTGTTGCAGCAGTTCCGCAAATTAGTTCCCCTGTAACCCCACGAGGAAGTGTCGCGAGTCGAGCAAGTGTACTCTGTCTCCATTGACATAGGATCTATCACTATCACATCTTTCTCCATCAAGAGCTGCGTGGAAACAACTTTGAGAATCGTGTAAACTTTTGTGCACGGGCATTAAGACATGATACTCCAGATTTATCATGCATCTTGTTTAATGATGATGCAACATTTACTAATCAAAAGTAAACAGCAGAAACATGCACTATCTGTTGACAATCACCGTTGGCTTCGTCAGGTGGAAGTCAGCGTCCATGGAGTTTAAACGTGTAGTGTGGGATAGTGAAACACCAGCTCATAGGCCTTTTTTCGTACAAGAAACACTGGACTTGCACAAGTATCGCGCCTAATAGACCGCCTTCCATAAATGCTAGAAGGAACCTGTGGTACCAACACGATGGCTGTCCAGCCCACAGTGCACGAATTACTACAGCTTGTCTTCACGGATTGTTTCCAAATCGCTGGAATGTACTAAGGAGACCTGTACCTTGGCCAGCCCGTTCACCGGATTTGAATCCTTTAGACTTTTTCGGTAGGGAAAACTGAAAGACACGGTCTACAATGACATACCAACTACACGAGATGAAACGGCGTATGACTGCTACCTGCGCTGAAATTTCCGCTGAAATGCTGCAACGTATACAGTAGTCTTTCCATAGCAGACTGGAAGCGTGTATTGAAGCCGGCGGTGGTCATTTTGAACACAACCTTTGAAGGTCAATTTTCTCTTTACTTGCCAGAATTCACAGAAGTAATGTATTGACGCTTGTTTTTCTTTAGTTTGTGCTACCATAGGTATACCACAAGTGTCGGTGTGTAAAATTTTCAAAATAAGATGTCTCATAAACTAGTTGCAGTAGAATCCTGCAGCAAACACCGTTGACATTCTAATTTACTCTACGTTTATTTTGTTGATGTCAGTAGGCATTGTTCCATTTAAAAACGTGTATGTTTGCTAAAAAATACACTTTCTAAGCATTATTAAAATCTGGTATAGACTGACTAACAATCAATTCTGTGAAAACCGCACATATTCCGAAATATTTGCGGTGCAAGTTTTAGGTGACTCACCCCGTATAAGATCCCCACTCCATACTTGGAGCAGTACGCAAGTTGTTTATGCGGGCAAAGCGACGCTAATAGGTGCTCCGCAGTAGCCAACGCACTTAAACATGAGTATAACTTCATAAATATTCGTGTTATCGAAATTTTGTAAACAAAAACTGTTTAGAAATATCCGCACAACATTCTTTAAAGCTCTACGCTAAGAGCGATATTTGGATTGTTTGATTTTGTGTCTGCAGGAACGACATCCCCCGCCCTTGGGAAAAGTAATTATGATGGCGTATAGCCTATTTTCTGTGTGAGATATAAGATATAGACATACAGGCGATTCAACGCGGAGGACATCTCGTGCGCTGCGACCTGCACAGATGTATTGCACTACCACCCCCAGGAGGAAGAGATGAGGTTAATGAATCAAAGGCAAACAGATCACAGGGACGCGCGGAAGTCCCAAACAATTCCAAACTCGAAGACCCGCCCCAATGCCGGAGCCACTGAGAGAGGGCGACGATGACCCCTAATCAAGCAGCCCTCTGGTGTCCTCGGGGAATACGCTTTCCATTGAGCACGCTCCGCAGCATCTGCCCGGCACCACTATACGCCACGAAACCTAGAAGCACACCTAAAAGGTGAGAAGGGAAATTATGGAAAGGAGATCGCGGTAGCGAAGAAACCAGCATTCGCTTGCCGATCCCGTGGAAACCACGAAAAACCCATGAGTCATAGTGGGCGGTCACGGGAACAGAACCCAGGACCTCTCGAATGCGAGTCGCACACGTTACCGCGGCGCTACTTCGCTCGGTGAAATCTAAGACGTGTTATGTACCAAGTTCATATCTATTTGGTCATTCTTGCATGAAAAGCTAGCTAGCGCTCGTAAGCGTACTCGCCGCGCACTCACGCACACACATACACCCGGACGTATGCATACACAAACAAATTTTTAAAAATTATGTTTACCCTGAACATAAGCCATTAGGTATACATATTAGTATCTATTATTCCTCCAAAGCACAAATTCACAAGAAAGTTTTCCGTTACCGGTTTTGTCCTGTACTTAATGATAAAGTACTCGATAATAAACTTATTTTTCGCCGGGAGCCTTTAGTGATCACTTTCTAGGCGTTCCCAATTTTACAGAGACAAATATATGGAGCGATGAATCCAAAGCCCCCTCTGGTACGGCCTCTTAACTTGGTTGTACACCGAGAGGGAAGAGGATGACACGTTCTTTGATAACCTATTAACGCTGCTAATCGAATAAAACACTATAAACTATAAAATAATTTAATACTGCAGAAAACTCTCATTAGATCTTATGAAAGAGCATTCCCTTATATGCCAGGTATTTTTAATTGACCGCTCCACTTTAATATGGCTTCAATTTCAATTAATCGCGACGTCTGTCAGTGACAAATTGTCGAAACAAGATCATCGCATCTTGTGCTCACTGCTTGTGAAATTAAAACCCTATGGAGTGATGCATGTAATTTTCAACTGTTCATAGTTGAAACACAAGCTAAAGTGAAGGAAAGTTTATCTACGAATAAATTTCGATTCGTAAGAACATCAAATTTAACAACAATAATAATCATATTGTTAAACTGTTTATAAACATGTATTCACGAAATATTCACAATGCTATTATTTTACAGATACAGAAAATAATAAGTATATACTCAGGCATATATTTGGAACCATAATTAATAAAAATATTAAACAAAAGACATGAGCAGAAAGTCGCTTCAGGTTTTATAGAATGATGGCAGTAAACCAGTTGTGAAGTAGACATCAGGTACAGAACAGAACTGCAGCTGAAAGGATGTAAGATTTGCTTATAGGAGGGGGACATCTCGCCACTGCGACCAGCTTGATCTATTGTGACTACACCTTCCCGGGAGGGAGGTATGAGATGAAGAAGCCATAAAAGCTCTCAGGTCCACAGGTAGACAAGCCCAGAGACGCGCAGAAGTCCCTAATATTTCCAGTCTAAACACCCGCTCACAGTAGAGGCGAATAATCCCGAGAGAGGGCGACGAAGCGACTCAAACGGGCGGTACAACTCACCCTGACGTTCAAGCATCTGCGCCATCTGCCCGACACCGCCAGCACCACATGACTCGAAAACACATCTGAAACGTGAAAGGGAGAGATGAAATGGGAGGAAATGGAAGAAAGGAGAAATCGTGGTAGAATACACCACCCCAGCATTCGCCTAGGCGGCCAGGGGAAAAGCACGAAAAACCCCATGGTCAGAGTGGACGGTTGCCGGGAATCGAACTTGGGACATCCCAAATGCGGGCCACAGAGGTTGCCGCCTGAGCCATCGCGCTCGGTAAGTTGCAGCAAACTAATTTCCTGAGAACTCAGGTTCCAGATTAAAAGGTAAAACATGAAACACGATATACACGGAAGTAAAAATTCTACTTTCTTTATATTTCACCAACGTAATGTTTTAATACTTGATCCTGTGCAAATGGAACGCAAATCAGCATTCATACAATGATTTCATTTTCACAACCATCCCTTCATTACTCACATAAGGAAACAATACAATTACTGTGAGAGTAGATTAATTGACTTGATCTTGGACTTCAATAAAAGTTTACAAACACCCTAAAAAGACCTACTAGAGAACATTTTAAAACTATTGTTTTCTAAATTTTTAAAAAGAATAGTTAAATCAGTTTTAGGAAAGAAATCTACATAAATGTTTAAGAAATATACAAAAAAAATATCCTCTTGTATAAGTTCCATTGTAGATTAGTAGATTATTAGTACGTGATAATTTATTCTAAATTTCATGCAATTATATCCTGTATGTTTTGAGTTATTTTTCACTGAAAGCTGAAAGGCATTTCTTTTTAAGGAAACGCAAAAAGAAGTTTAATTTACTGACTCTAATAGTATAACATAATAATAGATGGCTACCAATAAGCTGTTTGGCGTCATATTACTATGTGGTTTTTAAACATTAACTGTATTTTGGTTACGGATTTTGGGTTTAAAACTAAAAATACATTTTTGCTCTATATTTTTAATATTTTCACAGGTTTCCCAAGGCGATATCAATGTCCCTGGTTAAAAAAATTAGAACATAACATGGAAGAAAGAATGTCACAAAAAAGGCTCCCAGTAAAAACTAAAAAGAAGAAAACTAATCATGGAAATGCAGAGGAAAATATGAAAACCTTCTTAATTATCAGTAATTACATACATATTAATTGTACAAAAATGTACCTATAAATAGTGAAATTCTGAGTCCTTTCTGTATTTGGAGGAATCGTTCAGTAGATGAAAGCTAAATTCTGTAATGCTGCAACGGATTAAACTGCTATAGTAGACCTCAGGAATTTTAGGTAATTATAAACAGGTCCAGCCTTTAAATGAATGAGTTTCAGAAATATAGCATGCTAAGTTGTGCCTATACCATAAAATAGCAGGTTATGTAATCAATGGACAATCTTTCTTTGAGTCGTTCTTTCTTTATAGTCTCATGTATAAAAATGTTTAATACTTTCTCTTAAAAGAGAAGCACACACCCCGTCACGCCGAACCCCACCTAAAACCTTACACTTATTCAACTAAAGATAACGTGATATTATCTTATATAACTCATGCTTCCTTAGCTTATCATGAATAGAATTCCATTAACAGCACTAATGCTATTAGTATTATTCGCTTTAATATACCTAAATATCTCATTTCATAGTCGAGAACAGATTTTCCCTTCATTTTAGTTTGTTTGGTGAACGGCGAGGTGGAGATGCGATAATTTTGTATAAAATTGACAGTCAAGTTGTCAGAATGTTTCGAGAAGACTACATCGACAAAGAACCATAAAATTGGAGCGACTCTTACTTTGAATTCATCATACTCCTTCCGGACAACCCATTAGGGTTTCTTATGGTTTTCCCATCCCGTATAGATGAATGCCTGGTTGGTACAGAATTTTCACGGCTCCCAAAATTGCATGTAAAAAGCAATAAATATGAATGCTAACTATGCACAAGGAAACTTTAAGGCTGAAACAGAAATATGGCACTAAAGGCAATTCTAACGTTATCTATCTGCAATGAGAGAAATATTCCCAGTATTTTTCAATAAATATGAAGACATTGTGATATAAAACTGGAAGTTAAAACGACAGTAAACAAACGTAAACAAGAAGAAAGGAAAAACAAAATAAAGAACGAAAGAAAATAAAAGGCCTGAAATTAAATGTTACAGGTGAATATAATAGTTACTTACTCCATTTGCTACTGATAAAAGCTACTGCATTTACTCCATTTAATGCAAAATATCTGGTAAGGTTTAAAGCTTGGATATGATGGAGTATTCCGTTAATATGACAGTTTCTTTCCTTTATTCTTTCTTTCTTTATTTTTTTCCAGAAAATCAATAGTCTTCAGTTTCAAACAATTGAGATCGCCTGTTGCTTTATAATTAGCGTACCTATTAACAAAGGTTCGTAACTGGCAAACAAAATAAAATGTAGGAAAGATTATTTCTTTGTAAGAATTCAGTTAGGTGAACACGTACATGGCAATGAATTATTATTATCTGTGTAACTTAAAATCTGAATATATGTAACGTTCCAATTAGAGATTTAGGATGAAAGGGGCATATGCTTCCATATCAATAAATGATTTATGATTATTTTTACTTTTCTCTGCTACTTATGCATAGGAAGTATTGCATTCAATCAAAAAATTCTATATCGAGATTTCTCCGCATATACACGTATTGAGGACCCCTGAATACAATAAAAATATTTTTAGAAAAGGTCCCTGTGCGTGAAAGAGAGAGAGAGAGAGAGAGAACGAAAAGTTGGCTAAATACCAAACTTAGTGTTTAAGTTCAGCATCTTCCAAGGAAACAGCACGAAGATTTTCAAGAACAATATCTCCACTCCAAAATACCCTTTCTATGGAGCATTGTTCGTTATTCTTTATTTTCTCAAAACTGTCTTAAATTTTTGATTAAACACCATATCTTTAAGAGATTAGCTTATGAAGTCCTCTTTATTCTGAATGACACTTGTATAGCGGGTAAACCGTAAGAGATGGACAAAATCTTAGCATACGAAAAAACATAGATCTCACTAAAGCATACAATTTATTCAGTTCTTAAAAGCTTTTTGGCTTTAACCCTTTCCGAGATATTCTTTGCATCAATTTGAATTTTCAAATACTTTTACCTTTTTTCAAGTTGTAAGTCGCTATTCGTTTTTTTTTCTCGTTATGCAAAGAGCATGGAATTTCAAAGCCACAGTGATCCGCTTTTTTCAAAAAGCTGACTATCGATTTGGACTACTGTAATTTTATGCCTAAAATGAAATATGTAAATGGGTAATGACAGTTTATCTTGGTTAACAAGAACTAGATAGAAGAATAAGCTTTTGTAAGAGTGGTTTGTGGAAGAGTGCGTAAAGAAAGTCATGTGAATGCAACACGTACGATATTTTTGTTCCTATATATTGTACATTATCATTAATGATGGCAGTATGGCTTATAAGTACAAGAAAAATACGAATAAAAAATCCATCACATTAAAAGTATAAAGGCACACGCACACACACACGCGCTTACTACACTAAGCTCAGCAAAACGTTATGTGTAGGTAATTCTATGTGTATTCATATACTGATTTTGTAACATGAAAACTTAACATCAGGATAGCATGCCTTTGTATGTGTTCAAGTATACACTGCCGTTTGTGAAAATTGCAACAACAAGAAAGAATTTCCCGAATAACTCCAAACGTGGTGGAACTGTAGAAGAGTGTGCAAGGAATAAGTGATTAGGTTTGCAGAGGGATGGGGTACACGTAAACAGATTCCTCTCGTGTCGGTCCGACAAGGTCAGTGTTGCGCCCAGTGTAGTCGGTGCAGAGCTGTCAAACAAGGTGGAAACAATAAATAAGTGCCAGTATGACGTCAAAGGGAGCCATATCGGCATGTGAGCGAGTTCGAACGGGGCAGAATGATCGTTCTCCAGGAAGCGGTTTGTCATACCGTGACATTTCGGCTCGTACAGGGCATGCTGCTACGACAGTGATGGGTGTGTGGAAGTAGTGGATAGATGAAGGACGTGCGCAGCGGGTACTGGACCATGGAACATGACCACAGCACGGGATGACCGTCATCTTGTCCGCATGTCCATAATGGACCGTACAGCTTCATCCACAGTGTTGGCTCGAAGCTGGAGCACTGCAACAGGTGTGAACTTGTCTGCATCAACGGTTCGCCACCGTCTGCTGCAGGTTGGACTGGTTGCATGCATGCCATTACGTCGGCTTCCATTGTCCAGAAACCACAAGCTACTGCGACTGCAATGGGCACGTGAACACTTTCACTGGGGTGCTGAGTGGCAAAATATAGTCTTTTCGGACGTCCCGCTTCAATGTGTTCTACAGTGATGGCCGCATACGTGTCCGGCGATACCATGGTGAGCGCAACTTGGAGGGCTGCAGTGTTGAGTGGCATAGCGGACAAACACCAGATGTGATGGTTTGGGACCCATTGGTTACAACAACCAATCTCGCCTCCTACGAATTGAGGGCACTTTGAACAGCAACCGGTACCTAACGGAGGTTGTAGAGCCTGAGGTACTCCCCCTGCTTCAGGCATCTCCACAAGCCTCATTTCAACAGGACAATGCCCGGCCATATATTGCGAGGAATGTACAAGCCTTCTTCGAAGAACGACGGGTATCATTGCTTCCATTGGCCTGCACGTTCGCCTGACATGTCGCCCACCGAACATGTCTGGGATATGGTTGGTCGGCACCTGGTGCGTCACGGTCCTTCAGTAACCAGTGTCACGGATTTGTGGGCTCGAATACAGACTGCGCGGAGGGAAATCCTTCAGGAGCTTATTACGAGCCTTTTTTATTCAATTCCACGGCGTATAGCATCTCTAATTGCAACGCAAGGAGGCCACACCAAATACTGAATATTAGGGCTCAACGGTCATGTAAAGGTTTGAAAAGTTTATCAATTGTTACAGTCATGTATCTAACCTGTGGTATTAAATTCATTGAATTCATGCGTTGCAATTTTCACAAACGATAGTGTGTGTGTGTACACATACAATCCACAGTCCAACCAGTTTTAACGATTTTATTATTCTTTCTCTTTCTTATTTATGTGTAGGATATTCTTAAAGCGCAGTTATTTGTTTTCCTAAGTTCTGCAATTTTATGTATGTTTTAGTTGATATTTTAATGTAGCCTTCACAGTCAATCATATTTTGTATGCTCAAACACTTAGCCATTCTATCTTTCGAACTTCTCTGTTCTATTCCAATCAATTTAGTGGGTATATGCACACTCTTATTACGATATTTCGCTTCTGAAATTCAGAAAATGTAGAGAATTCTCAAATAAATTAAACATTGCTACTTTCAGTTAATAGCCTTACGAAGTTACCCTTAAAACGCCGTAAATACTAAACTACATAATACATATAAGGTTGAAATAAACTACATTTTATTATCAATTATATCTAAAAAATGTATCCGGGTACTCTTGAATACCTACATCCAGGAGCATTAGAAATAATTCCTCTGCTGCATTGGAATTTTCTAATCCGTTTCTATAACATTTATTCGGAAATACATAAACAGAGTCCGTCGCAAATCTTTTATCCGGTTTGGAGAGATTTCTTTGTTTCTTTTCCGCTCTTAATTTGGCGCTTAATCTATCTTCGGACTGCCCAGTTTTGAAGCAGAAATCTCTGCAACTAAACACTCGCATAATGGATAGCATGTGTGAAAAGAAATAACTATACTTTCTTTGGTTGTAAGTTACCTATCGGAGCAAAGAAATAGGTAAAACTGTCATTAAATGGACTAATATTCTTTCATAGCACGCACTAATTAAACTATCACAATTATATGCATTGTTTAGTAAGAAATTAAAAAAAATTGAACTGAAATACTTTCGTTTTAGCATTCAGTTTGGTGCCATTTAAGAAAAATATGTTTATGCAATGTGGCAGATTGATTTCATGCCACTATTTATAGGCACAGGGGAGGTTACTTCCTCTGTTACCTACATATAGTAAGTAGGGGAAGTATTGCATTCCACCAAAAAATTCCATATCGAGATTTCACCGGGAACAGATTTGAGATCCCCTGAATCCAAGAAAGCACGTTTAGAAAAAGGCCCGTGTTGTGTGTGTGTGTGGGTGTGTGTGTGTGTGTGTGTGTGAACAGCAAACTCAAAAACGAAAAGTCAGATAAATACCAAACTTGGTATTTAGGTTCAGTATCTTTCAAAGATGGACACGAAGATTTTTAAGATCCCAGACTTCCCTTTACATAGAACGTTTTTCGAAAATTTTGATTTTTTCAAAAATGGCTCGAATGATTTTGATTAAAATACACCAGGTGAGTCAGCTGCATCTATTTATTTTTGAATTTATGCAACGTGTTAAGGGACATATGTGACTTACGCCTTTCTTGAATACCTTCTAATGGCTGATTTGCATAACACTTTATAGAGCAGGGATCCATAACTCAGAGCATAAGTGTTTTACAGAACAGAATGCAATCGCTATGTATGTCGATACAAAAAAACATCGCACCCTGACACTGGGAGCTGCAGCAGCACTTTTAGCCAATTTTACAAACTTTTATTCTTTAGCATACATTCATGCACCCCTTTGAAAACGCCCCTGAAGGAACAACCTATCACATGAATCTGTTGACAAAACCATTTGAAAACAAAATGGCAGATCTACGCAGTGCGACCAATTGGATTTAAGCCGTTAGTCAATGTACAGCATTGTCAAAAAAAATGCTAAGTATTAGGTAGATAATTTCTCTTCTGCCACAAACTATGGAATGTTTCAGTTTATACAGTAACTGTAATGACTGATGCAGTTTCTTTATTTGAGTTAAAACTACCAAACCGAGCTCAAAACACTGTATGAAACTGCAAAAAGCGTGTAAAAATTCGAGGTGGGGAGTCTAGTTCTACGATTACTAATCCGTATAGGAACCTAAGCTCATAAGGTAGCATTAGCCGATTGGTATTATAATGGTTGCTTTAACACTGTGCCATTTCAGTTCGGGTTCAAATCCTTCGAGTTAAGTTCAAACTTTTTATTACCTTTTATTTTATCTCTTTGGGCTTATAATTTTATATTATGATACAAATAACATTTTTGATAACATAAGTGTACAAAATAGAATAACTGCCATGTTTTTCACCTAAAGCACAAATCATTTACGGGCACTCATACGTGAAGAATGTAGGCAGATTAAACCGCGCATTTTACAGCATGCAAGAAGGTCTCTCCGGCAACGTACACAAATGTGCATTGGTGAAGGTTGTCGTGATTTTGAACATTTACTTCGTTGATGAAATCCACGCTCTTTAACAATTTATTATTCTGTTTATCCGTGAACTTAGCACATTTGCAACTCCTTTGTTAGTAGAAGTGAAACATAAGGTTTAAACATGAAACAAAAACTGTCAGATTAATATCGTCGATATCCACCCAACAGAACGAAAGCGAACTACGTAACACGGTTTACAACACAGATACGGTACATATTATTAGGGTAAACATGATACACAATTATCTGCTTGTAATTGTTTTGTCTTTGGCTCACAGGAGAGCAAATAATAAAAATAAATAAATTAGTATACTAAAATACAGAAAATAAATACAAGGAGAACGAAAAAAAAAGAATCAAAATAATTTACTGCTTATATTAGATTCGAACCTCACGTTTGCTTCACCATATTCCGGCAGCTAACCCACTCGGCAAAAATCACTCTCTCATGCTATTTGGGAGAACACTCCTCTATGTCCTTGCAAGCATTATATCCATGAAGCGCCGCCTTTTTTCAGCCTTTTGCAGCTCCTTGGTTCTCATTCAGACTTATAATCATTAATGCTAGTTGTGTATAATACCGAATAGAAGAGCAGAACTGCAATAACAGTTTGTTTGCTAAAAGGGTCGATGTTTTCACATTAGACTATAAATTGCGGGTTGCATAGATATGAATACCTAGGGGCGGCTGACTCACCTGGTATATTTAAGATATTTTCATGACAAATAAAATGTATATCTTGAATTTTCTTGGAATGTCCCCAAAAGTCCTCTTTTTCTGAATGGCGTTTTTGCATAACTGATAAACCGTAAGAGATAGACAAAATTTTTCCACACAAAAAATGTAGAGTTCGTTAAAACACACTATTTATGTCATATACCTTTTTTGTGGAGTGAGCCATTTCCGAGATATTCCTTATTATTTGTTTGAATTTCCAATACTTATACTTTGTTCAAATGGAAATTGGTTATTTTGTGTGTGTATGTTGTGTGTGTGTGTGTGTGTGTGTGTGTGTGTGTGTGTGTGTGTGTGTGTGTGTGTGTGTGTGTAATGATGTCCTGGACATGAAAAGAGAATGGAATGCTCCACATAGCAGCCAGCTCCCAAAAGATTTGACTATCGCTTAAAGCCTACTGTATTCCCCTTGTACCTACGACAAAATTACCAATAAGATAATTTCTGCAAATGCTTATCTCGATTAATATAAGTAGGTGGAGAATAAGCGTATGTAAAACTAGTTTGTACAAGAGTAGAGAAAGTCATGTGAGTGCAACACATCAGATTTTTTCTGTAATCTTCCAGAATACTCAGGTAAGAAAATACATCGTAGACACATTTGTGCCAAGAAGAAGAAAAAATAATCCTAATTCCTTAATTTTTTACAGTTATGTGTGTCATTGTTGCATAAATACTCTTCATGGTTGTTCCGATGGCAAAGTCTAATACGAGCAAACTTATGTATCGTGAGAATGGTAAGGAGTTCAGTCGAACCATCCTCTCCTTCTAAAACTTACCTGACAGGAAATGTTGTGTAGTGCATATCATTGCTAACATGATCCACTGAAAGAATTTAGCACCGCGCTATTTCATTGTACAAAAGCATTGAGAGGCAGTGTACCTCTTGATTCGATTTTTGTTCATTGAAACATTTGCAGACATTTGCGCGCGCGCGCGCGCACGCACACGCACACACACACACACACACACACACACACACACACACACACACCGTGAAAGAACAGCTAAAGTCAGGTTCATGATGCACTTCTTTCTTTTTTACTTTCTTTACTACATATAGTAAGTAATGAAAGTATTGTCTTCCACCCAAATATTCAATGTCGAGATTTCACCGAATATATTTGTTTTTGAGACTCTTGAACAAAAAGGAAAGTATTTTTTAAAAAAACAGTTCGCGAGTGTGTATCTGCCAGTCCGTCAGTCTGTGTGTGCGTGTGCGTGTGTCTGCGAACAGTACAACTCAAAAACGAAAGTCGGATAAATACCACACTTGGTATTTAAGTCCAGTATCCTCCAAGGATGCGACACAAAGACTTTCAAGAACCTCAACTACCCTTTACATGGAAGATTTTTCGAGAATTTTGTATTTCTAAAAAGTGGCTGTGACGATATTGATATTAAAATGCCATATATTAAATATGTTTGCATGACAAATAAAATGTATATCTTGAATTTTCTGGGAATAGCCTGTAAAGCTCACTTCATTTAGAAGACATTTTGTATAATCTAGTATAACTCGTAAATGTTAAGCAACAGACGAAAACGTACTAAACAAAAAATGTAGAGCTCTTTAAAACATACAGTTTTTTTTCAAATAAGTTTTGTTGTGGTGTAGGCAGTTTCTGAGATATTCGTTATTAAAGGTTCGAATTGTACATTTCTTGGTCATTCTCTTAAAACCCTTTAACATTCAGTTGTTTCTCGCGATTGCATGGAAAGAGGATGGAATTTTAAGGCCAGCATATAACGTCCAGGTCAAATATTTGACTATCACTGTTTTCTTTGTATCTATAACAAAATGTGTAATGTAGCTATTTCTGCAAATGTAGTAAAATAGAAAATGTAGTAGATAGAAAAATAAGATTGAATAAGAATAATTTGTATGCTCACTAATAAACGATAGAGGTGTAGAGAAGGTCATATGAATGTATCACATCAGAATTTTTTCATTCATTTTCTGGTGCTTTCTTGAGGAACATAATATCCAATGATTTTTGGAGAATCGGGAATACTCAATTCAGAATAAACATCCAAACAGATATATGTAAACTTCCGGTACTCACTTTAGCATTCCTTTCGAAGAAGCGATAAGCTATTAAAAATAAATAAATAAATAAAGTAAAACTATCTCTTCCTGAAAACAAGAACAATAGTAGTACAAGGGGCAAAACCAAGCTATGTATTTAGCAAATGCGTATGCGAAGTAAAATACTTAACTATCTAAAATGGTACTATTATTGTTATTATTATGTTACGTAGATACCCCGACAGCTTTCCGCATTACCTATAGGGAAGCAAAACGAGGTCGCCGCGCGGAGGAGAGCGAAGGTGGTGGGGACGTTTAGGCTGCGAAAAGAAATTGCAAAGAATTAGGATTGTCTTAGGTAGGGAGAAAAAAATGCGGATGTGGCGAATATGAATTTGTTCCACTGCCTCTCCCTCCCTCTCGCAAAAACGGGGTCGTGTCGGGAGGAACAGGTTACGATACGTGAGTATAACCACGACCCTACGCCGCTCTCTGTCAGCGCCCTAGTCCTCTCTCATCGCAATTATTCACAAACAGATGAGCATCGACAAGGAAGACATGATTTGCGGAAATACCGCAACACTGTCCGTCGCGCGGCAATGCAGTCTCTTAAATTAAATATCAAATGGTCTTAATGAGGCTAAACACTTTTTCTTAGGCAAATGAAGTTGTTCTTCCTGGTAGGAATATAAGCTTTTGCACTTCAGATACCTACCATTCTTTTCAGCAACTACCGCAAGGAATTCAATTGGAGCACAAACAAGTACTGACCCTTTAGTCAAAAGCAATCAAGAAATTTTTGTATCATATAAAACCACTCTCGTAAAAAATTGCACCTTTTGATATTTTAAATTTGATACGCTCTTTCTGCATGAGAGCCGTTTTTAAATGGATCTGCGATAGAGACGTGAATTGGCTAGTCCTTCCACGTTTTTCAACATTTGAATTCCCATACGTACATTGAAAATACTCCAGTCACATTAAATAACAATGAAATTCGTTATACTTGTACTTAAATGGACAAATCCAAAATTTATATAAACATTTGTTTTGATTAGAAATTATTAAAAATGTTTACTATAAAAATTAATGTGCAGTACTCACACCATCCCTTATAATTCTACATCCATACGATACTTGAAAGACAATATGGTAGATTAATATTTTCTCCGGTTGCCAGCGTGACACGCGTGAATCCTGAACATAGCACTACCGAAAACTGATACCGAGCGAGATGGCTCTGGCGGCAACGTTTGTGGCTCGCATTCGGGAGGTGCCGGGTTCGACTCCCGGCGACCGCTCACCCTGACCACGGGGTTTTTCGTGATTTTCCCCTGGTAGACTAGGCGAATGCCGGGTTTGTGTATTCTACCACGATTTCTCCTTTACGCCGTTTCCTCTCATTTCATCTCTCCCTTTCACGTTTCAGGCGTATCTTCAGGAACTGTGGTACTGGCGGTGTCGGGCACATGGCGTAGTTGCTTGCGCATTGTAAAGATTTCTCCCCGTGAACACCAGGGTGCGTTGTCTTTGTGGGCTTATCTGCCTGCGGACCTACAACCTCCTACGGCTCATTCACCTCATCCACACCTCCCGGGGGCTGTAGCTACAATAGTACAAGCTGGTCGGAGCGGCAGGTGTCCCCCTCCAACTACCACATCTAAATCCTACCGGGAAATGGTAATTAATAGTTTCTTTCCACACAAGCCCTGTGGAGGACAAGGTTGGAAAGGCAGAATCAGACGACTGAAAAAGTCAATGCCATAACCGGGATTTAAACCACGGATCTTCCGGTTTCCATCGAGTTGCTCTAACTGAGCTACCATGGTAACATGCCGGTAGAATATTAAATTCCCCAGCTCGCATTTCTTTCCGGTAAACCACAAACAGATCTCATATTATTTTGCGATGACATATCTCAAAGGCGACTTACCGGGCTTCTTTGTTTAACCAACTATTACGTCAATGGTAATTAATTGTTTTCCACACAAGTCGTGTGTAGGACAAGGTTAGAAAGGTCTGAAACACTACCGAGAAAAGTTCTGCAGCAATCTCCTCTACTTCACTGGGTTGCATCATCGTTGCATTTCGTTATTAATATTATAAAAATTAAATTAAATTTATTTCCTCCCGCCGAGTGCAGACCAAGGTATACATAAACAGTATATCTGAAACACACATCAAAATGTTAAGGGATGTCTCAAGAAGGAAAGAAACAAAAAAATTGAAAGCAAAGGATAAAGGATAATTAATGTATTGGATCTTCGAAAGATGTTTAAGTTAAGTTTTCATTTTTAGTCTTGCCCATAGGCCACTCGCAAATGCAGTTTCCTATTTGTTTTTAATTCAAGCAAATTAAAAACTGGTGAAACCACGTTGTGGAATATTTCGGTCTAGTTCAGATAAGAGGTCTTTAGAGAATTTCGTTGCGACAAATTTGTGGCTTTAGAAAAACTCCAAAAATCCAATTACCCGTTTTGTAAAGTATATGCATAAATATAGGTAAATAGATAATTCTTCAGCTTTTAACAGGGTTCTTCCACTTATAATATTTAAAGTTAGTAAGTTGACTTCCAATGTTCTTCCTGAGCTGAGCTTTAACCCAAATAAAGAGAATACATTCGTTGAACGATACGTTGTCCTAGCCAGGTTTTGTTTTGCGGACATAACCGAAGATGCCCGAGACGCAATGAGATTAGGGAAGCTGCGTAGGTGGACCCGTACTGGGTTAGTGTATCGCTTCGTGCAAAATGTGGCGGCTTGAAACCGTTCCGCAAGTTCGCCTCGACTCTAGACACACTCCATTGCTCTTGCAGAATGACAAATTGTTTCACGAAGCATTTATTGAGCAACAGTTGCACGTTGTGATTTATAAAACGCTTTTCAACTGTCATTTTTAGCAATATCTGGAACGTTCAGAGAGGTCAGGCAAACAAAATAAACTTCAACACCTATGTTTTGATCTACTAAACCGGAAATGAGTTTGAAACCACATATACGAAGCATTCCTACTCTTTATTTCTTTCTCCTTTTTGATGCATTGTTTTCTTAACGACCTCAATAATGCAGCTTGAAATCACAAGTAAAAATTAAGCAATAAGAATACAATAAAATGTTATTGTGCTGATATATGCATTTATTTACGTATTTATTTAATGAAATACATTCTGTTGTTTTAGTTTTAAAGCATAGAAAACTGCACAAATAGTGAGGCATCCCCTTCGTTAGAGAGTTCACATTAAAAAGAAGAAGAAATTCTGCTGTGCTACATTCACATGACTTTCTCTGCGAACGACAAATTCACATATATCGGTTTGTATTATATTACCTGCGTTTACGTTATATACATATATAATAGTATTCAAACAAAAAGTAATTCTTCTTCTACCCACGTTAAGTTACTAACATGTTTTTTCTTAGGAAATATCTCAAATTTAGTACGATGTGCTTTTACAAAATACGAAACAATATTCAAATGTTTATTCGTGGTAACAAGCTCGCGCGATGGAAAGAAAAGAATGAGGTGGGGGGCAAGAATCGCAAACTTTCAAGCAGGTCCGTTAGATGAAATATTTTAACATGAAATATCTAGAAAACTGCTATCACAACGAAAACGTTTACACAAGTGGTATATTTTAATGAGATCTACATTCTTGTAGTAAGTTTTTGTTTATCTTTAAAGGTTTCCTTGTAATTAAAAATTATACAAAATTCAATCACATAAAGACTTCACAGTCTATTCACAGAACATTAAAGATGTATCCTATTTTATTTCTCAAGTAAATATCTTAAATATGTGGTATTTTAATCAAAATCGTTATTAGAACCATATTTCAGAAAATCAAAATATTTCAAAACATTTTCCATGTTAAGGGTACTTTGGGGTGGAGGATTTTATTGAAAATCACCGTGTTGAACCTTTAGAAGATCCTGAACGTAAATGCTAAGATATTTATCCGAGTTTTCATTTCTTACTTATGCTGTTCATAGACACCCCACAGACAGATAGAGGGAAAATCAAACTGGGAAATCATCAGAGACAAGCAGAAGCATACTATAGGAAAAATGTAGAGATCATTCATATACATAATAAGTATCAATTTTGTCGTAGCGCTAGCCGATTTAGAAATATTCTATATTGCATTGTTCCCGAACGTTGTATGTAACTTAACGGATATAATGTGTATTTGTCCTGGGTGGAGAAAGTCATCTGAGTGTTCGATTACATTTTTTTCGCTTTTATCGCCCAAAGTTTTAACAATTGTGATTTTTTTCATAAACGTTAGTTCTAATATTTTAATTCTGATTAAGTTGTAACTTAAAACTTGCGAAGTAAAATTATACACTGCCGTTTGTGAAAATTGCAACACCAAGAAGGAAACGCGTGAATTCGATGAATTTAATACCACAGGTTAGATACATGACAAGTAACAAATGATAAACTTTTCAAATCTATACATGACCTTTGAGCCCTAATATTCAGTATTTGGTGTGGCCTCCATGCGCTGCAATTAGAGCTGCTATACACCGTGGCATTGAATCAAAACCGTTCTGAATAAGTTCCTGAGGGATTTCCCTCCACGCAGTTTGTATTCGACGCACCAGGTGCCGACCAACCATATCCCAGACATGTTCGATGGGCGACACGTCAGGCGAACGTGCAGTCCAGGGAAGCAATAGTACCCGTCGTTCTTCGAAGATGGCTTGTACATTCCATGCAATATGTGGCCGGGCATTGTCCTGTTGAAATGTGGCTTGTGGAGATGCCTGAAGCAGGGGGAGTATCTCAGGCTCTACAGCCATCGTTAGGTACCGGTTGCTGTTCAAAGTGCCCTCAATTCGTAGGAGGCGAGATCGGTTGTGTAACCAATGGCGCCCCAAACCATCACACCTGACGTTTGTCCGCTATGCCGCTCAACAATGCAGCCCTCCAGGTTGCGCTCACCACGGTACCACCGGACACGTATGCGGCCATCACTGTAGAACACGTTGAAGCGGGACTCGTCCGAAATGACTATATTTTGCCACTCAGCACCCCAGTGAAAGTGTTCACGTGCCCATTGTAGTTTCTGGACACTGGAAGCCGACGTAATGGCATGCATGCAACCAATCCAACCTGCAGCAGACGGTGACGAACCGTTGATGCAGACAAGTTCACACCTGTTGCAGTGCTCCAGCTTCGAGCCAACACTGTGGATGAAGCTGTACGGTCCATTATGGACATGCGGACAAGATGACGGCCATCCCGTGCTGTGGTCATGTTCCATGGTCCAGTACCCGCTGCGCACGACCTTCATCTATCCACTGCTCTTACACATCCATCACTGTCTTAGCAGCATGCCCTGTACGAGCCGAAATGTCACGGTATGACAAACCGCTTCCTGGAGACCGATCATTCTGCCCCGTTCGAACTCGCTCACATGCCGATATGGCTCCCTTTGACGTCGACGAGGCATACTGGCACTTATTTGTTTCCGCCTTGTTTGACAGCTCTGCTCCGATTACACTGGGTGCAACACTGACCTTGTCGGATCGACATGAGAGGGCTCTGCCAACGTGTACCCCATCCCTCTGCAAACCTAATCACTTATTCCTTGCACCCTCTTCTACAGTTCCACCAAGTTTGGAGTTATTCGGGAAATTCTATCTTAGTGTTGCAATTTTCACAAACGGCAGTGTACATGTTCCTTGTTTCAACGCATAAATGGTTAAGGAGACACAAAATTTAATGTAATTGGTTTAAGCAAATGGATATCCATAAAAATATTGCTGAAATATGGGCATGAACAAATTCTCTAATAAGAAATCAATAGCAGTTTTTAATAAAATGTTATATGTTCAGGAGTCTGAAACAATTAAAACATTTTATTTACCACCCATGTTGCAATGTCGCTATTGTCCTGTGTAATAGTTTAAAACTTCAACCTTTCTTGTTTTAGCTTTTAAAAAGCACATTTAATCAAGAATGGAAAGAAAGCTCATTCAAACTCATCTTTCATTTCCCCATCAGGAGTGACATTTTAACACCCACCTTCATCTTGTATAACGAAAGAAAAAGTAAATAGATTCATACTAGAGTACCAAATTTGGTAGCTTTCGAACAAAATCTATGCATTTAAAAATAGAATGAAAAAGTAGACTTATATAATATAAAGAAATGTAAAAGATATGGTGTGTTACTAAAAAGTAGCCACATTTTAATTAGAGTACTGTTTTAATTCATAAAACAGAAGCATGAAAATTTTGAAATATTCTTCCGCTCTACCTATACTGTTTAACTGTGAGGGACAGCTCATGCGGCAACGTCTGTGGCCCGCATTCGGGCGATCGTGGGTTCGATAACCGCGGTCGGGCCTCCTCGCCCATTGGTTTTCATCGGGGTTTCCCCGGGTCTCTAGGTGAATGCTATGAAGGTTCATTACATTCCCCGAATTTCCTGTCCCTCCATTTCACCTCCATTCTCATTTCACTTCATCTTTCATCTGTTTGGCTGTTTCAGGGTTGAGTCGGCGGGAGTTTCGGCGTTGCATGGTAGGGGAAAGGGATGCTCTATGTAATACTTCGTCACCCGGAATGCAAATGGTCTTCGAGTCCCGGGCCCCCCAATAGTATATGCAAGTCTGCAGCGGGTAGGATGCCGGTTGTACGAGCTGCCATCCGGGGAGTTTCAATCTGGAAAAATGTAGGGACCCTGCTCTTCGCCCTGTCGTGCCTCTTGGTGCGGCCTCACTCTGTCTCTTCTCACCTCACCCCTCCCTCCCAGGGGCTTAGGCACAAAATATCTTCATAGGTCGAGGTACTAAGCCCCATTTCGCTACTAGTTCTAGTCCTATAATGTTTATATTTTTCAGGAGCTGGAAATAAACTATTAGCTAGGCTGTATTGAAACCCGGAAAGATGCAAATAAAAATTGAATGAGGAATTTTAATAACTATCATTATTATTTATACTTATAATACAAAAGTAGTATCACTATGAGAAGCTCTGGCAGAACAGATGTCAGAATAGGCTATTTCAGGTCTAATCTATGACACTGATAATGATAGCAATGATGATGATGATGATGCATAGAAAAT
Organism: Deroplatys truncata; assembly: GCA_030765065.1. Classification (NCBI taxonomy): domain Eukaryota; kingdom Metazoa; phylum Arthropoda; class Insecta; order Mantodea; family Mantidae; genus Deroplatys; species Deroplatys truncata. The sequence goes on from CM060980.1 coordinate 117,333,058, forward strand.
CAAATTAAAAACCTAGCAATTAGAATGACAGAAAGCATTAGCATAAATATTCTCATAGCATAGTAACTAAATAATGTATGCATAAAATAACACCGTAGCCGAATATGCAAATTTTCGAAATTGGCTAAGTTACTGAAGTTAACTTGTATAATGGTCCTCCGAAAGCAAAAAATCGCGTTTTTAAAATGTTTGTATGTATATGTTACCTTTTCACTGATGAACGGCTGAGGTGATTACTAATAGAGCTTGATGTGTCTGTTTATACACATTGTAGTAGCTTACACCGTCGAAGGGTGGTGAGTTGAAACAGGGTATTAAGTCAATAACCCTAAATATCCCATCCATTACTGTGAAAGCGTTTAATAGCATATTATAATCATAATTTTGACATAATGAATAATTAAAGAGTTGTGCCAATTGTTCCTCATTTTGGGGGGTACAATTGCAACGAGCGAGATTGCTCAGATATTTAATGTTTATGACTCGCATTCGATACGACGTGTTTTCAAATCGCGTCTACCGTCCAATATGACTGAGGTTGTTTCGTGGTTTCCCTCAGTTGCCAGGCAAATACTAACTTGAATATTAAGTGTCATGACCCAGTTCTAACCATAGAATAAAACATATAGAAAAAAACTGAGGCACGGGAAGACAACTACGCAACTAAGCCATCTGTCCCGCACATATTGACCACGTGAACATGTGCATAGAACAGCAATACCACATCACAAAAGGTTTACCTTCCCATGAAATCAATCGCAAAGGACTATGACACACAGTTACTACGAACCGAGGCGATAGCAGCAAGTTATTCAAAGGCTGTAGAGCCATCATTTGTCGAGCACGTACTGAATCTGTATATCAAAGAATATACAGGTAACCAACCCAGAATCACCTAGATTTTCATGAGATATTAAATAAAATGGGCAAAAACAGTTATTTCATAAACTTCTCTTTTCCGATTACCATGGGAAACACTGTTGTCTCAGACGCTTAAACGGTATAAGATTTTTGACTCCCATACTAGTGGCAATGTGAGAGAGGGAGAGGGAGAAGAAAAGAGGAGGAAGAGGTAGCCAGAGAGCAGGAGAGAAGAGAGGTAGAAGAGATAAGAGGAAGGGAGAAATAGGGAAAGGCCGGAAAGGTGAATACATTTAGAATGGGGAGAAGGAGAGGAATAGAGGATAAGAAAGGAAACAAACACAGAGTAGGAGAGGGGGTGATAATGACTGAGGAGAGAGGGTGGAGAAGAAAGTAAGTGTAGGAGGGAGAGAGGAGACAGAATTAGAGAGAGAAGGAAAGGTTAAGAGGACGCGGAAGGCGAGCATAGCAATAGTGGAAAAACAGAGGGAGAAAAGGTAAGAGAAACAAGAGGGGTCCAGAGAACGGCAAAGGGAGAGGAAGAAAGGAAGAGATGAGAGGAAAAGAGAAGTAGAGGAAAGAGGGTAAATGAATAAGTGCAGTTAGAATGAGGGAGACAGTGAGAGGAAGAAAACACATATAGAGAGTAGAAGAGAGAGAGAGAGAGAGATTGGGGAAGGAAGTAAGGGAAGGAGGAAGTAAACTAGATAAAATTAGAGAAGGAAAGGGAGAGAGAGAGAGAGAAGTCCCGCAGCTAACTCAATAACGCAAGCAGAGCCTCCGATTTTGCTAGAATTTAATAAGACATTGAATTTTGGTGTCCTGCTGAAGACCAGGAGTTAAACAAGGATGAGACAGACATTGATAGGATAAAAAGTGGAAGGTGGGTCCATTTGAAACATCCAGAGCGTGAAACTGACCTCTGTAGGTCTAGCACCTTGCTGAGATGCTTCTACTTGTCACGTTCCAGCTAATGAAACAAACGAGGTCCGGTTAATTTGGAAAGGTACATTTTCTACGGTTTTGTAACACTCGGGGCAATGTCCACAAGTGTTCAAGGATATGGGTTGGAGTAATATTTTCTTCCTTGTTCGGTAGGGGCCAATAACCCTATTACAACTGAAGGAAAAAGACACAATGTCTTGGTGTCCAGAACATTTTTCTCGATTTTATCTTCTGGCTTATTTTAGGTATTCTTATTCTCCAACTTCTGGCATAATTAGTTTGTAGAGTTCTAACATCAGTTAATCATTATTCGCATGTTTTCAGAACAACACCGGCATTTCTACACTTTAGGTAACTTACAAACCGTTTTGTGACACTGGTCCTCTTTATATTGACTCAGCAGCTTTCTTGCCAAAAAAGTTCTACTGAAAAAACGGAAACGCTCTCTAAGCCCAACAGCTATAGAGGGGTACTACAATAGTATATTAGGGTACAATTAAGGTAAGTTTATCATTGGAGAACGAGGAAGAGTTTGAAAATACGAGACAGAGCCGAGTGAAAATAAAATTCTGTGAATATAAAATTAACTGCTAACACCTGTTGAACATGGTTGTTTCAATAGCAAGATCGCCAACATTAACCTAGGTGGCAAATTGAAATTAAGTTTTATTTATGGACGCTCTTTAACTGTTGTGGTTCTTAGCGTCCCATTCTATATTGGGCGTGAAAAACCGATAATTTCGCTCAGAGGCCTCTTTATCAGGCTTGAGGTTCTTTTACGTGCCATAAATCTACGACATGGGACCACCGGCTTTACTTCCCTTCCGAAGGAAGCCATGCTAAATATTTTTACGCCCGAAAAAATCCATCGCCCTCCGCCGGGTTAGAACCCGCGACCTTAGGAACTAGAGACTAGCACGGTACCACTAGTCCACGATCGATTATCCATGCCTGGTTGTTTACCTTAAAAAGATGTAATTACTTGCAACTCAGATTCAGCTGCGGCATGAATTGAATTACATTATTACACATAAAACTTAAAGACCCAGATAAACTTTAAATGGTAAAATTCAACTACCAAATATGATTATATACCAGGTCCGTAACAATAAATATATAAAAGGTTAGATGATTTAATACAGTTAATGTACTAACTAATGTGTAGTAAAACAGGCATAACAAGTAGGTTGGTTAGGTTACCAGCACTGGATGCAGGAAATTCAACTTTCCACCATGGCAGCATGAACGGGAAGTGGATTAAACAACACTGTCGTCGAAAAAGATATTACTGGTTTGAAACATACACAACCGTTTACGATAAGGTATTTGATTACTCGATAGAAAAATTTAAAGGCTTCATTACTCTTTATTTCGATGTACATCTCAGCTTTAGTCCCGATATGACTTTGTTGTTGAAGCGACTATAATATACCTATATTCGTTTTCTTAAGGCGAGCCTCTTTGTATACGGATATACATAACCTGCAATAAAACTCACTGCAACATAGCAATAGCAATAATAACCGAATACTCCTTTAAAAAAAGGATTGCGTCAATGAGATGCACTTTTCAAAAAGAAAAATCTTATTGTTACATTCATATTATGGCTTTCTCTAGCTACTATCGTTTAATTTTACGTCTCTTCAACAAGCTGTTCTTACAAAGCTTTATTTTCCTAGCTGCTTCATGTTAACCGAGTGTGTTTACAGAAATGTTCCATTACACATTTCGTTGCAAGTACAAAGGGGATACAGGGGGCTGAAGCGACAGTGAAACATTTAAAAAGGTGTTGCTGTATGCTGACTTGGAAGTACCATAATTTTTGAATGGCGTTACGAGAAACAAATTAATGGTGCCTTAGCACTTAAAAAGTGTACAAGCATTGAAAATTCAAACCAATAACAACGAATATCTCGGAAATTCTAAATGTCACAAAAATATTTGATAAAATCGCATGCTTTAAGAAATTCTACATTCTTCGCCTGTCTCTTATGGTTTACCAGTAATATAAAATTATACAAACTTCCTTCGAATTAAAGAGGACTTCACTGGCTATTTATAGAAAACCAAGATATACATTTTATAATAATTTAAACATATGCTAATTTAATCAGACAAGTAAAATGTACTTTAATATTTAGGGATTTTCTTGAAAATCTTTGTGTCGTATCTATGGAAGATGCTGAACTTTATACAGCTTAGTGTTTATCCAACTTTTCGTTTTTGATTCATGCTGTTCACAGACAAATGCCAAGCAAGCATACGTGGACTTTTCTCTAAGAATGTCTTTTTATACTCAGCGAGGTCAAAACACGTATTTCGGATGAAATAATCTCGATATCCAATTTCTGGAGTGAATACAACACGTCCTCTACACACTATAGATAGAGAAACAAAAATAAGAAAAACTGCCTGCGATGCGGTAATGCCATAAAATTACAAAATGTGTAAAACAATTTTCAACAATTTCTAACAGAAGAGATTTGACTACTAAACTAATTTGAGGGACATAATGGTCAAAATAAACCAGACTTGACATTATTCTCTAAGAAATTTGAATGCATATCACGGACAGCATATTTAACAACATTATAGTCTTACCTTACTCATGCAATTATTAAACTAAATATTAGGATAGGACTAGAAGCGGAGGGGAACTTAGCAGCTAGACTTACGCAGATCTTTTATGCCTGGCACGACAGGCAGATGGCAGGGTCCTTACATTTACAGATTTAAACTCTCCGGGTGCTGGCTGGTGTCACCGCCGTCCCTCCCCCCTGTGGGCTTACAGATCCCCTGGGGAGACCGGGACCCGGAGTCCGCTCGCAGCGAGACGAAGTTTTCCTTAGAGCATCGTTTTCCCCTGCCAATGCACACTCCGAAACCTCTCGCCGACACTTGCAATCCTGAAAGGGACCAAGTAGATGAAAAGTGAAGTGAAATGAGAATGGAGATGAAATGGAGGGATAGGAAATTCGGGGGATGCAATGATCCTTCCCAGCATTCGCCTGGCGACAAGGGGAAACCCCGAAAAAATCCATGGGTCAGGAAGATCGGCCACGGGAATCGAACCCACAACCTGCCGAATGCGGGCCATAGACATAACTGCTTAAGCCATCCCGCTCGATAAAATAAATATTATTTGTCATAATACCACTCATTACTTACATGGTTGTTCTAGAGTTAATGGTAAAAATAAACACTGGATTTGGCTTCTTTTTCAAATTACTTATGAAATTGCTTAATGGGACTGCCCATTAACTCTGTTAAATAAATGTAACTTAATATTGTTTAATCGTTAGAAACATATCAATGATGATAATAAAAAGTCAGTGCTCGATTCAGATAACTGTGAACCCAATTGTTATTCTTCTCCAGCAGTAGCAAGGACATTTGACTATGCTGAAGTTGACATTGCAAACTGCTGGTACCAACTGATACGTTAATCCAGGTTACTCTTTACCTCCGAAGTAGAATGGTCAGTTGGTACCAGTAGATGTCAATATTAGTGTACTGAAAAAAAAACAACTTTTTACTCCTGAAGAAAGACAATAATTGTCCCGAAATATTAATATAAGCTGTATGACTCCTTTTCTTTTTACTAATTTCCAACATAACTCTCTGGTTTACTGATATCATTCGTTTCTAATATATTCCAGCTTTTGTTTATTAACTGGCACGAGATCGTGTGAATATGGAGGGAATAAATCTATCTTGAGATTCACTGAGTAATTTAAACGATATTAAAACCGTGCAAGATGGCTCCGCGTATGAGGCTCGCATTCGGTAGGCGCAGGTTCGATTCCCGGTGGCCGTCCACTCTGACCATGGGCTTTTCGTGGTTTTCCCTTGTTGACAAAGGCGAATGCTGGAGTGGTGATTTCTACCACGGATTTCCTCTCTCCCCCATTTCCTCTCATTTCATTTCCCTTTCATGTATCAGGTTGCCTTCGGAACTGTGGTTCGGTCGGTGTCGGGCAGATGGCGCAGAGGCTTACTGTTTGGACTTCTTCTCGGCCCTTCTAGAGGGAAGCCTGTCGAGCCTCCACTGCTGGGTGGTGTTTCCCCGGTCCCACTAGCGGGATGTTTCCGAGCGACCCTCTGTGGCCGGGTGGTCAATCCTGGAACTGTTAGGGAACTCTGCGTGTCTGTGTCGACTTGCGACGACCTCGATCTGCAACCCATACCTCTCCTGCAGTTCCCTCACCTCATCCCTTCTTCCTGGGGATGTACATACAAAAGATCCATTGGGGTCGAGGTGCTAGGTGTCCCTTCCGTTAATTAATCCTATCCTATCCCATTATATTAATAGTGCATTGTTAAAAGCTCACTAATACAGAGAGCAGTTGGTGTTGCTAATAATATTAGTTATAGAATAGTCAGTCAGAGACAGTTTAACAAAGTTTATAATCTTTGCTGTCTCATCAAAAGCAAATGGAAACGATAATTAACTCTATTAATACAGATTTTGAACATAACGAAACATCAATAACGACATTTTAAACAATTCACAGTGACATAAAGGTACATGCACTAGTCTAAAACGTATTTTAACTCTTTACAAATATCAGTCTATGCGACAGACTCGTATGGATGAGAACTGAAACCTTTCTGTGCAGAATGGTGAGGCTTGGTTTAGAGTGAATGATATTGACTTTAAACAATTTTCGTGAACATATGCCTTCACCTTCTTTTTTTGCTTCTTCAGTGATTGGCACTTGCTTGCAAGTCAAACATTACCCTTTCTAAGGGTAGCTTGAACGAAGGTGATCCCTAATGCACATTGCGGATGCCTCCTGTCTCCATGAGATACGCAGTTATCACTGACTGTGTCATCAGTGCAGTTATTCTGAGCAAATCCGTCCGGGTTAATCGCAATTGCTTGAACGATTTTTTGTCTCAAGCCACGGAAACGGATGACAAAAATCAATCAGATCATGTATAGTGTCTGAGACGTAAGATCTTCCTTAACATTTGAAACTAATTGGGCGTAAGCAGACATAAGTAAATAGATTGTTTTGAGAAGTGCATTGTGATTACATTAGACCGTAGCACCGTTTCCTGATGGTATAAATGCTTTCATAAAGGCCGTATTACTATAGAAGATAATCATCGCGCCGAAAGATCGAGCAGTCACTTTGGAAGAGGACAGAGGCCAAATTGTGAAGAGATAACTGATTAATGTGCTTTATCCAAAACAAAATTTTGCGTAAGAAATTGCTCCCAAAAATTCGCCAGAACTCCACGACAATACAGGACGTATAACAGCTAGCCGGTGGGACATATATGGACCAATTGCAATTGAAAAATACTCTCACACCTAGTCTATAATCATGGAATGAATCCATCTGATTGTGGCCTTTTCCTAAAACTGGAAAATTCACCTCAGGGCGAGGTGAATTTAGCTCACCCGTTTTTGGGTCACCCTGGGACTGGGACTGGGAAATTAAGCTCTTTAGAGAACTAAACTGCAACATACAGCTACCACAATGATGGAAAATTTATTTTGAACAATCATGATGTAGGTAAATTGAAAGAATAAAATATGTATCAATTAAATAGCTTGGTGCATTCATTATATAGAAAAAACAATTTTTTTTAAACTTTTTTAAGTTAAGACGTGATTCTTATGATTTTGTTGTTATTGATTCCAGATCTGACCTCAATTGTTTTCTATCACTCACGGTTTCGTCACAATGTGACTTCGTTACAAGCCAGAAAATTAGCGGAGTATACTATAGGAATGAAAACTAAATTAATGTTACAATATGTACAACGCTTTTATTCAAGTCTAAACATGAAATATCTTTATTATATGGGCTTATGCGTCCATTTTCTTATATTTTCTTTCCCTCTTCTCCTTAAGGCTTCTGGTATAACATTTTCTTCTGTAAGTCGCTTGCCGAACTTCTCGGTGAAGTGACCAGCAGCAGTCTCCCATCATAGTGACATTCCAGCGGCCCTGATACTTTGATATCTTGATGGAAATATCCATTTGCTTCTCATTCACATCCCGCAAATTTTCTGGGAAAAAAACAAGGCGGCTGTTTAAAAAGTGAATCTTCAGGTTCATCAAACATCCCAACATTTTTTAACTTATCCAGGATGTCGGCTACAATAGAAACATAATGTGGGTCCTTTTTGTTGCCCAAGAACTTGGTAATAACCTGCTTGAATGATACCCAAGCCTCCCTCTCATTAACTGTCATGTTTTATTAAAAGTCTAAGAAACACGCCTTCTTTCGATTTTAATTCTGATAAATGAGGAAAGTTCTCGCAGAGATACTTAAAACATTGTCAATATTTGGGTAAGGCTTTCACGAACTGTTTCATTAAGCCTAATCTGATGGGTAGAGATGGCAGCAGAATATTTTCCCCAACCACGAGGTTCTTTCGCACAATGTTCTCTCCAGGCTTTAACACTTTTCTTGCAAGCCAATTTTTTCTAGACCAATGTTGATCTTATACCCTACTGCCCCATTCACATAAGAAACATGGGCATTTGGTTAAGCTACTTTGCTGGCCAAAAAGTGTGCATAACACTCTGAAATTGCCACATATCTTCCAACCATGAGCGGAATAGTTGAGTTTGTGTAAAACTGTATCAAGGTTTCCATAACTTTCCTTCGTATGTACAGAATGAGCAACAGGTAATATGCATAAGTGTTACCACTGTGTAATAGAACATCCCTTAAACTGGTTTTAAAAGTGTCTATATTAGAGTCTATAACTGTCCATATATACCTACTACAGACCAGTGCAACCATCACCATCATCATTTAAACCGATTTTACCTATTTCAATAATGTACAAAATACCTTAAAATTTGCTACAAATTTAATTTCTATAAATATTTACTTTTGCAATGTAAAAAATGGTGGGTGATACAGTATTTCATTGTCATATTCGGATTCAGCACACTAAAAGCATAAGAATATGGCAAATTCATTAAAAAAGTTTTTTAATCGTTGTCCTGTGTTATTTTTGGCATCGTTCTCGCAGGCTCTCTCAATATTCAAATCACCCCTACGACCAAAACAATAATCAATCAAAATAAACAATATTCTTTATACGAAACTACCCTATCTGTAGATGCAACTGATGTGTGAATTAATGGAAACTAATGGCTTTGCAGAATCCTTAGTATTTAGTGACAAAACTAATTGTGAACAACTTGATGCACTAACAAAACTTTCCGAGTTATTTCTGGTTGGTCTCATTATGCGTGAGTCACTCATGTTTCGAAGTAGTAGCATCGTATATACTAGCTTTACAAGCCGTAAAAAGAGAAATTTAGATTGATATAACCAAGTGCTTTCAAGACTGACGTTGTTAAGTACAACTTGGCAAGTGCAATTGGATGAACTTCCGAAGTTACCTGGTTTTCGCTTTCTTCACGTGCTGTTTCTAGAGGCTATACAACTGCGTCCAGCAGTGGTTAAAAGAACAAAGCTAGCTAAATCATTTTCTTGCAAAGGAGGTGCTGAAACGTTTTTATTCCATTTGAAAGCGACGAATAATTTCAAGCACTAACTCTACTTTCCAGAAATACATGTACAGTAATTGAAGAACTGACTATGTGAGATGATCCTGAACTGAGCTTAAGGAAGATTATGATAAGTCACGTCATATGTGTCTTTCCTCACTGGATACACACGTGGCTAACTTTCTAATATCTCCCGCGGTCCTCATTCCTCGGCTTCATTTCTGAAATCAAGAGAGACTAGGCTGTACTGTGGTTTGTTCCTAGATCAATGTCCATTGGGAGCAGAGACGCACTGACTGCAGGAAGTTCATTGCCTTTGCAGTTGAATGCAACGAACACTTTGATACAAAATATGAATAGTACTGAAAAATGCTCAAGATCTCCCTCATTAAAGGTTGCTGAGAGGATAGGAGTGGTCCTTATATTTTTCCGAATTACAAGTAGATAACGATGAATTTATTACAGTTTCTGACCCGTTACTAGGTTTGTTACGTTAATTGTTTCTAGTTTATAGGATCAATAGGGGAATTCTGAATTAAGTCTTCAGTTCAGCTTAGTCACTTAATCTGCTTTGTAAAAGCAACTAAAGTGGTCCATCATAATCATTCACCACAAATAAGTTTAAGTTCACATACACTGAGCTATTTCATGAAATGCGAATAGAGGCACAAATCTCACAATTTTTCTTGAAGTATTTAAGAATCTTTAATTGCTATAGACTGTTTGTAGAAAGACTAATGTCTGACATATTAAGAGATATCCAGTCATTGACTTTCGGTGGTAACGAATACTACCACAGCCATGGTAACAAATAACAATACAATAGCTTATCAGAATGGCCTCCCTCTAAAGGGTAGAACCCGTCTATGTATCGTAAGTATACTGTTTAAGGAAAGGTGTGAATGTAAATAATCAATCTTAAATACTTTCAATAATACATAGATATTCACCAATCTGATCACTAGTTTCACTACTAAAATGCATACCTTATAAATTACACAATTTGAAATTCTAACAAAGCTCCTTATGAACACTAAATCGCACCCTTAGTTCAGCAATGTGGCACAAACATTCACAACCAAAGACTCAGACATCATATACTGTTCCTGTTTCTGTTCGTGTCTAACTAAAGACAGATATGACTTCTGTTTGACGTCACGCTGCCTCAGCTAGCTGTATTCGGACATTACACTGTCATATTCCGATCTATGCCTCTAATTCAGGGTATCAAATTATTATTGAAGTACGCATGATTCAATAAGCTGCGTGGCAGTAGCATATTTAAAGCCGAGACAGCTGTGAACAACTGGATTTTTCTTTTTAATAAGATTCATGTGCCGCTATTAATAAAAGTAACTTCACGGACTGGAAAAACAGGTAAATGTGGTTGAATGCATGCCACTGTATCCAATGAAGACCGAATAGGTGACCAAATCATTGCTTACTTTCAGATTTAACAGACAACTTATAAACTGCCAGTTGAAGAAAAAATAAACGATCACTTGTTTAATTAAAACCAAAGCAAATAATATTATTAATTAAATATATTAAAATAAGTAAGGAGCAAATCAGTTATAATCAGTTTCGTATTTCAATTCGAAAAAAAAGCTTTTGGAGGTAAAAACCTTTGCTTTGGGTATCTGCGATAAAATGTTCCTAGAAATTATGTATGTTAATCCGAAATTTAGGAACACTATCAAATGAGAAATTAACCTATATTGTCAATATATTAACTTTATGGTACAGCAACATTATAACAAACATAACGCGTGCTCTTTTTAGGAGGGCAGAAGTAATATCCTATAAAAAAGAACTTCAAGTATTCAGTACTAAGCAGTCGATCATATTTAACTCTGATATAAAACTCTATATTAAATCATACTGAAAAATATTGCGCGTAATCCTTTTTTACTTTCTCTACTACGTATAGTAAGTAGGGGAAGTATTGTATTCCATCCAAAAATTCCATATCGAGATTTCACCGGAAATACATGTTTTGAGACCCCCTGAGTCCAAAACAAGCATTTTTGGAAGCATGTCCGTGTGTGTGTCTGTGTGTCTGTGAACAGCATAACTCAAAAACGAACAGTCGGATAAACACCAAACTTGGTATTTAGGTTCAGTATCTTCCAGAGATGCGACACGAAGGTTTTCAAGAAAATCCCCCACCCCAGAGTACCCTTTACATGGAAGATTTTTCGAAAATTTTAATTTTCTCAAAAATGGCTCTAACGATTTTGATTAAAATATCATATGTTTAAGATATTTTTATGACAAATAAAATGTATATCTTGAATTTCCTGGGAATGTCTCCAAAAGAATTCTTCATTGTGAACGACTTTTGCATAACTGGTAAACCATAAGAGATAGACAAAATTTTACAACACAAAAATGTAGATCGCGTTAAAATACACAATTTATGTTATATACATTTCTTTTGTTGAGTGAACCGTTTTCGAGATATTGCTTGTTATTCCCTTAAATTTTCCAATAGTTATACTTTTTCTCAAATTCGTTATTCATTTTTTTTATGTCCTGTACATGCAAAGAGAATGGAATGCGCCACATAGCAACCAGCTCTTAAAAGATTTGACTAACGCTTAAAACCTACTATATTCCCCTTGCATCTACAAGAAAATTACCAATAAGATTGACATCTCGATATCTCGATTAACATGAAACATATGGAGAATAAGCGTTTGTAAAAATAGTTTGTACAAGAGTAGAGAAAGTCATGTGAGTGTAACACATCAGATTTTTTTAAATATGCATGAATCAAGTACTTCAAGATCAAGTCAATCAGAATGTGCAGCAAAATGGTAACATCAATATAAGGCCTGACTAGTTTGTTTGGCAGTCAACAAGTATAAGTTCTGACAGCTGGTATTCGTATGTCAATATTGAGAGCGAATATTTTTCTTCTTGCCAAGGAGTCTTTAGCACTGCAACACGAAAGACACCAATGACAACTAGCTAAAACAAGCAAATGTGTTTCTCTGAGCGGTTTCGCCTATTTTAGTGTTTGATTGCTACAATAAAAGGCTTATTTTTAAAAACAATGTAAGGTTTTATTTTATTATATATAATGAAAATGAAACAATTATTTATGTTTGTAGTCTTATCACTTGAATAACTTACAAATATTTCTTCAAAATCCACCAGATGTATTGCAAATAGATTGATTATCACTATAAGTAAGTTTCGATTTCCACTGAAACTAAAACAAAAAAAAAAACTCATGCCCCAGTTAGAGGTGAGACAGATGAATGTTTTACATTAAGCTAGAACAGAAACATTAAATACTGGAAAGAAGGTCATCTCACCAAAGCTAGTAGAAATTATCTTTCTTGCCCCGAAAATACACTAAAATTGATCACGTTCTGCAACCCGAGACATTATAGTTTCATAGAAGTATGCCATGACTGATTAATTTTGGAAAGCACTTATTTCATCCCTTACACATCTTGAACATGAATCCACCTGAGTGTGACCTCTTCTGAAAGTTGAACAATGCACTTGGGCAACGTTGAATGACCTGAATACAGCTTTGACCCGACGCTGGAGCTCCTAAGGGGGAATCACTTGGCATCCGGAATCTCACTTTATCAGAAGCAATCGTTAAATACCCAAAGGCTACTATTAGTGTATCACGTAGGTGGACTTGAGATATGGGACGTTTGGTAAATACTCTATTACTTGGTGGGGTAGTGGCTCATTCACAACAGTATATAACTCAAATATCAATAAATTGCCTCAGTGGTAGACTTTAAACTAAAAAGCAGTGTTATAAAAACATTCTGATGTGCTGCATTCATGTCACTTTCTCGCCTCACTCTTCTATAAACTATTCTTACAAAAGCTTTTCCTTCTGTCTACTAATTGATAATCTTAATAAACTTTCATTACATATTTACACATTTCGTTCTAGGTTAATCCGATGGTCATGTTTTAAAAAGCAGTTCGCTATGTGATGGCTTTGAAATTCCAATATCTTTAATCACACCAAGAAAAAACGAATAGCGACTTACCACCTGAAAAGATACAAGAATTTGAAAATTCAAACCAATATCAAAGAACATCTCGGGAATGGTTAATGCCACAAAACATTATATTTACATAAATTCCCCTTAGCGAGGTCTACATTTTTAGATAAGATTTTGCCTATTCTCTTACGACTTACCAATTATACAAAAGTTATTAAGAATGAAGAGGACTATACAGACTATTCACAGAAAATTCAGGATACACATTTTATTTGTCTTCTTAAATAAATATTTCAAACAAAAACATTAGAGCATTTTGGAGAAAATAAAAAATTACGACAGTTATTCCATGTAAGGGGTAGTTTGGGGTTTGGGATTTTCTTTAAAATCTTCGTGTTGCATCCTGGAAGATGCTGAACTTAAAACCAAGTTTGATATTTAATCAAGCTTTGGTTTTTTAGTTACCAGAAACAGAGGTGATTACACCATATTTTTCAAAAATAAGAACTCTTAAATAATATCTACTTTAAAATCCTGTAACTAAGTAGCAAAAACAAACCAATAAATTCCAGAAGCAAGCTGTGTTGGGACAGGCACATGCATACTTGGAACAGTTGAATTGGTCCCACTGAGGTGCGGGAAAACATTCCTATTGGCGCATTTAAAATTCTTCTTCCTAATGAATGACATCATAAACCTTGGTGAGGGAAACGAGAGGCTGATTTTTATATACCAGGAGTGTCTCTTATAGCTTGATACACCATATTTTGATCCAAACTTTGTTATCATATAACTTTAGCCCAAATTAGTTTTCTCTTTCCAAATATCAAAATACTTACGAAAATGGTATAGGGTGTTGACCGATTTATATATTTAGAAGAAGGAAAGAAGTACAATTTAAACTTATCTGTTTTTCAAAAAACAATGCTTCTTCCTAATTCAGAATAAAAAATCCTACTGTAAGTTAGGAATATTTAAACTTATTCCTAAAGAAATCATTAAATATACAACTCGCCCAAATAATGCTGCAAACTCCACATACTACAAAACTATTTAATGTTTTCGAAACAGTGTTGCGGACTGCAGAGTATCAATATCTGAGCTACAGATCTATAACTTTATTGCAAAAAAAATCATATATTTGGAATAATGTTGTACCTGCTCTCAAGGTGGCTGATGGAGGAACACTTGCGTCTCCAAGCAAATTTAGAAAATTAAAGGTAAATGGCGAAAGGCGAATGTCATTGTATGGAAAGTGTTTCAGAAAGGTATATGTGCCTACAAATAGGTACCAAGTCGTTGAAGATGAGAAAACTAAACCTCACATGGTAAGTACAAAAATACTGAATCTCCTCTTCTCTGGATTATAAATGTTCCTTATTTCTAACAAACCGAGCTATTATGGAAACAAATGTAACATTTTATTTTAATACATTTACTGTAACTATTGCTAAAGAGCTTCACCAACTAGCCTCAAGTATTCCATTGGAATTAGGGATGGGACCTCGACACGGTCGATACCTCGATACTCTCGATACCCGGTGATATCGAAGTATGTCTAATACTTTGAGATAAACCTTCGATACTTTTGAGTTTTTAAGTTTTGAATTATTGAAAGTTGTTGCGTTTAATTTTATGGTAGATAAGGAATGAAAGGTGTCAGACTTCACATTATTGACTTACATGTGTCCCCCAAAGAGTTGCTGGACTATAGTTATTGATAGAGTTTGACTGCGTTTCCTGTTGGCGAATGAAGATAACATTCCATAGACTCTTGTGTCTAAATGAAAACATGCAAAACAACGGAAGAAGCACTAGGGGTACTCGTGTAACATGCCGCGTTAAGTCGTTCTCTAGTGGTACCAAGCTAGCCTAGAGTTCCCGAAGTCGCGGGCTCAAACCTGGCGGAGGGCGTGGGTTTTTTTTCGGAAAGGTAGTAAAGCCGGTGGTCTCGTGTCGTAGATTTACGGCACGCAAAAGAATCTCAAGCCTGATAAAGAGGTTTCTAAGCAAAATTTCGGTCTTTCACGCCCAATGGGACGCTAAGAACCATAGCAGTTAAAGAACGTCCCTAACTAAAACTCAATTTAATTTACTAGCGATTTATGCAGCGTTAAATGAGCTGTGAATGAAACTAATTTAGCTGACGCCCAAGTCACATTTCTGCAATAACATGGCTTAGTGATTCACTCTCAGCTATATCATTTACCTACTCCGGTGACCAAAATCTATGAATTCAGCACAAACAAATCAGAACCTAAGACGAGATAATAGAACACCTGGATATATTTGTTCTTTCCTTCCATCTTTTTTTTTTTAAAGTTCCCTTGTTTACCCAGTTTATGAATACTGTGTTTTATATTTACTTTACTGCTTATTACCGCAATTACACATACAACACTAACATAAACACCCATAGCCATCGCCATGTCTGGAGTCGAACCCGCGACTCTCAGCTTGGCGGAGTGACAAAGCTATACGCTCTAGCGACCGCGACTACGAGGGCCGGCTATCGGTTAGATTGTGTTTACACAAGTCAAACTCGGGTCACGAGTGTAGCTTACAATTATAGCATACGACTTATTTCCAATAATATAAGTAGAAAAACCTTTAATAGTAAATTATGATAGAAGCGTTTTGAAGTGCGGTTTTATTTTGCGATCCTACGAACAAAATAAAACCACTTTTAACACGTGTGGCGTACACTATTTTTAGACAGCGCTCGAATTTGTAAAATATCAATAAAGTACAGATAATGCGACCGCCATGAGAAATTAATCATGTAAAAAGACACAATGCAAAGAAAATCTAATCAAACCAAGTCGAATTATTAAACATGTGCAAATACGAAGGGTAATTGCTATGTGATTGGACTTGAAACTAAAGTTTGTCACAATGGAGTGGTATAAAGATTTTATTGCACTAGTGCAATAATGCAAAGCTCGTGAGCACTATGTTAAAAGTTCTTCTTTTAGGCCATGCTGTCTGAAAAAGAAAATTTTGAGCACAAAATGTCTTAATACATATAAAAGTCGTGTGTGAGTGTGAGTGTGTGTGTGTGTGTGTGTGAGTGTGTTTTTTGTTTACGTGTGTAGGCTTCTACACCGTTGCACCGATTTCCACCAAACTTGGCACAGATAACCTTTGACACAAGGCAAAAATTACTGTCTAGTTTAGAATTCGAAATTCTGCCCCATTTCACAATTACTTATTTCATTTTATGTAATGCCTTCAAAAGCTCCCAAGACTATCTATATCTTTCTCAACGATAATCGTAATAGGTTGAATATTGCCAACAAGAATAATTGCTTAGGCTTTCACGGCCTCGCAAAATAAAGGGACAGCGAGTTCACATACTATTCGTTGATCTCTTCTCTGACATTGATCATGGAGTAATAACAAGTCAAATAAATAAATTACAACAGCTATGCCACCTGTGGGTATGATTGCGCAAATGTAAAGGGCTACAATCGCTTGGTAAAAAATTAACAACATTTCGAACTTATTATACCGGTCTGCGAAAATAGCAATAGCATCAAAATAGATAAAATACCACTTCTTCATTCTTCTTTATCTTCATATGATTATTTATTGTGTATTGATATAAAATAACATAAAAGCATTCAACATAAATGCATTGAATAAAAAGTCTCTATGGTGCTCAACATTGCTAATATAAGAGTAATAAACAAGTCGAGCGTTCTGCGATCATATTCCGATGTTCGGATATTCATTTATTATAATTAGTTTTTATTACTTTCTCTACTACGTACAGTAAGTAGGGGAAGTATTGTATTCCACCCAAAAATTCGATACCGAGATTTCACCGGAAATACATGTTTTGAGACCCCTGAATCCAAAAAAAAAGCATTTTTGGAAACATGTCCGTATGTGTGTCTGTGTGTCAGTGTGTCTGTGTGTCTGTCTGTGAACAGCATAACTCAGAAACGAATAGTCGGATAAACACCAAGTTTGGTATTTAGGTTCAGTATGTTCCAGAGATGCGACACGAAGGTTTTCAAGAAAATCCCTCCACCCCAAACTACCCTTTACATGGAACATTTTTAGAAAATTTTAATTTTCTCAAAAATGGCTCTAACGATTTTGATTAAAATACCATATGTTTAAGATATTTTTATGACAAATAAAATGTATATCTTGAATTTTCTGGGAATGTCTCCAAAAGTATTCTTCATTGTGAACGACTTTTGCATAACTGGTAAACCATAAGAGATAGACAAAACTTTACTGCACAAAAAAGTAGATCGCGTTAAAATACACAATTTATGTCATATACATTTTTTTGTTGAGTGAACCATTTTTGAGATATTGCTTGTTATTCCCTTAAATTTTTCAATACTTATTTTCTCAAATGGGAATTCGTTATTCATTTTTTGTCTTGGATATGCAAAGAGTATTAATCTGTGGCAAAGGGAATGGTGCTGCACCTAGCAACCAGCTATTAAGAGATATGTATGTGCTTAAAGGCTACTGTATTTCTATATTGTCCTTGTAAATATATATTCCCCTTACATCTACAAGAAAATTAGCAATAAGATAGAGTTTGCAAATGTTTATCTCGATCAACATGAAGTAGATGGAGAATAAACGTTTGTAAAAATAGTTTGTACAAGAGTAGAGAAAGTCATGTGAGTGTAACACATCAGATTTTTTTTATACTGAACCGTATAAAATTTACGGAATGTGTTTTATAAAATCAAATTAACTTATATACAAAATCTATTGATATGGTAAGATGTCATGTGGGAAAATGCTAAAGCAAGCACCTCATTTTTACTTTCTCTTCTACGTACCTATAGTAAGTAGGGGAAGTATTGCATACCACCCAAAAATTCGATACCGAGATTTCACCGGAAATACATGTTTTGAGGCGCTCTGAATCCAAATGAAGCATTTTTGGAAACATGTCCGTGTGTGTGTGTCTGTGAAAAGCATTAACTCAAAAACGAAAAGTCGGATAAATAGCAAACTTGGTATATCTTGGTTTAGTATCTTCCAAAGATGCGACAGGAAGATTTTCAATAAAATCTCCCCAACCTCAACTACTCTTTACATGGAACATTTTTCGAAAATTTCGATTTTCTAAATAATGGATGTAACGATTTTGTTTAAAATACCAGATTTGAAAGATACTCACATGACAAATAAATTGTATATGTTGAATTTTCTGGGAATAACCTAGGAAGTCCTCTTCATTTGGAAGGAATGTCGAATAATCTTGTATAACTTGTAAACGTTAAACGATAGACGAGAACGTACCATACAAAAAATGATCTCTTTAAAACAAACAATTTACTTAAAATAAGTTTTTGTGTTATAAGCCGTTTCTCAAATATCCATTATTAAAGGTTCGAGTTGTTCAATGCGTCATTCTTTCAATCCCATCGATTTTCAGTTGTTTCTCACGATTGCATGGAAACAGTATGGAATTTTAAGGCCAGCATATAGCGTCCAGTTCTTAAACATTTGACTATCGCTGTTCTTTTTGTGTTTATAACGAAATGTGTAATGCAGCTATTTCTGCAGGGGTTTATTTGGATTAAATGTAGTAGATTGAAAAATAAGCTTTAGTAAGAGGAGTTTGTATATCCACTAATAAAGATAAAGGGTAGAGAAAGTAATGTGAATGTATCACATCAGACTTTTTTGTTGTTTTTTTCTTTCAGCCAATAAATGATTTTCTTCTTCTTCTTTTCATTTCTTGTAAGTAGCGGGTTTCTTTCTCTATGGGAAGTTTGTGATAATTTTATAAGCATAAAAACAAAAACCGAGTGACATAAAATGACAGTGGTCATGGATAACAACATCAAACCAGTAGAAATTGTAGTTCTTTTCATTATTCTTCTGTTCGTTGCATATTCATTTTGGCTTTCATTTTATTTTGTCTTTCGTGTGTTTTCTTAGTAGTTTAGTGTATGTTGGTTACTGAGAATAAACAAGATTATATTGATGTTACTTAAACTGCAATTATTTCTTCACAGCCGAGATTTTATCTATAAATAACGACGAGGCATTCCGAGTGTGACAGCGTAGAGCTGCCACTCAGCTGAATTCACGAGATATCATTAGAAACTGTGGTATTTGTGATTCTTCAGCAGTGCTTTTGCATAATATTTTATCGGCATTTTTATTATTTTTATTCCTTATACAGCCCTGACAGTTTTAATTAACTCTTTGCTTAAATACCTTGTGTAATATTTTTTAAATGCCAATAAACGCAAAGCTATTGGGTAATTGCAAACTAAGACTAAATGTTGTACGGATAAACTGTCAAACCACGGACAACGCCGGGTATTTCAGCTAGTAGCTACATAAAAAGCGAAGCAAGGAAATTATTATTATTAGTAGTAGTAGTAGCAGTAGTACTAGTAGTAGTAGTAGTAGTAGTAGTAGTAGTAGTAGTAGTAGTAGTAGTAGTAGTAGTAGTAGTAGCAGCAGCCTTGCCTAGCAATAGGGAACATAAAACCTATGGCATTATCAAGGTAAATAAACTATTGCCAATTGTAGAATGTCAAACAGGAACAATTTCGGAATTAGCATACAAGACAAAATTGGTTACTTGTGCTTATACTTAGAAATCTACTAATAAGAACATTATTCAATGAACAAGCTGTCGCCTTTACAGTTTTTTATAAAGTAAGTATCGAGTATCGGTACTCAAAAATCAGTATCGGTATCTAGTATCCAGAAATAGTGGTATCGTCCCATCGCTAATTGGAATGATTACACGTGTATTGAAAGCAAGATTATTTCTTTAAACTTATGTTGGAAGTTTATCTCATATTGCTACCAAAAAGATTAAAACTATAGTTCTTGTTATTTTGGCCAAAAAGAATTTAATTTGAATATTCATGAAGGAATGAACATGGAAGGAAATCTGTCCAAAAGACCATATTTAAAAATATTCTAAGAAGGATAGCAGTATAAATTACTCCCCTTAAAATCCAGCTAGCACGAGTTTAGAATGCGGTTGGGATTGCATAAAACTGTACTTTATTTTTCAATTTAAATCATAAATGTCTTAAACAGCAGATACAATGTAAAACAGCTGGACAGCTCAAAATTCTATGTTGAGCTTTTGGGGGGGGGTTTCAGGAGAAATAGTTAAAAGAAGACAAAGAGATGACCATGAAGACTCAAAGCTGGCTGAAGTAAGTCAGAACTTACCTCATCCAGGTGTTAAGAATGTTTTCATGAAACGAACATTTACTGAAACAACTCCTACGAAACTGAAATGCTGTTTCCTTATTTTTGAAAGGATAACCTCGAAAGGATAGTTCTTACAAGATAGTTCTTCTTCTTCTTCTGCCTACAAACGAAGGACGAAAGAAGCGACAGCAAGTTTCAACGATAGTAGTGTCGAAAATCTTGGAAAACCTTGATATTTAATGGGAGCTTGTGTGAATGAACTCAGCAGTAGAAATCGAGGTTCTGAGGAATGTTAAATCCAAACAAAACAAAGAAAGTACTAATTACTAAAAACAGTTTGTGGCTAAAAAAAATTCATGAAGGACAATTGGAAGAAAGAAAAAAAAATGTATTGTATTCACATGACTTTGTCTACTCACTCTTCTACAAACCATTCATACAAAAGCGTATTATTCTATCTACTTCTTATTCCATTAAAAACTTTCATCTTTATATATTCCGTTGTACGATACAGTAGGTGAAGCTAGAGATTTTTAAAGAGCGTGTCGCCATTACTGTAATAGCTTTAAAATTCTATGCTCTTTGCATGAGCACGAGAAAAAGAAAAGAAAGAAAACAATAATGACCTCCCACTTGAGAAAAGTATAAGTATTTGAAATTCAAAACAATAACAAGGGATATCTCGGAAATGCTTAACTCAAAAGAAACATCATTAACCTAAATTGTGTGTTTTAACGAAATCTATATATTTACTGTTCAGTAAGATTTTATGTATGTCTTACAGTTTACCAATTATACAAGTCATTCAGAATGAAAAGCACTTCACAAGCTATTCCCCAAAAAATTATATTTTATTTATCACGTAAATATGTTGAACGTATGGTATTTTAATCAAAATCGTTTGAGCCATTTTTGAGAAAATCGAAAATTTAAAAAATCTTTCATCTAAAGGGTAGTTTGGGTTGGGGGAAATTTTCTTGAAATCTTCGAGTAGTCTTCATTAAAATCTTGGAATATGCTGAATTAAATACCAAGTTTGGCATTTATCGGGCATTTGGTTTTCGGGTTGTGCCGTTTTCTAATTATGCTTTTTTGGGGTGTGGTTCAGAGGGCCTCAAGATATGTATTCCCGATGAACTCTCGAAATCGAATTTTTGTGTGGAATACAGTACGTCCTCTACTTACTGTATGTAATAGAGAATACCGACATAATTTTCATGTGTGGCGAAGAGAATGCATTGAACACAGGATTTAACTGCAATAAAATCTAAATAATATATCAACATTACTGTCTGCGCCAAGTTCTAGATTTGTTGTAAGTTATGATAACTAAAACTTAAACATTCATTTACTCGTTCTCATTTTATAGAGATAGCACAGTTAAATGAAATCATACTGTACACATAAAATCACTAACTTAGGCAGTGTCTGTGAACAGCATAACCCAAAAACCAAATATCGGATAAATGCCAAAATTGCCCTTTAGGTTCAGTACCTTCCAAAAATGTAACACGAAGATTTTCAAGAAAATCCTCCCACCCCAAAATACCCTTTACATGGAACAGTTTTTGAAATTTTTTATTTTCTAAAAAATGGCTCTAAAGATTTTTATTAAAATGTCACACGTTAAATATATTTGTATGAAAAATAAAATGTATATCTAACAGTTTCTGGGAATAGCCTGCGAAGTCCTATTCATTCGGGGGATATTTTTTTATAATCTTGTATGACTGTTACATGTTAAGCGCTAGATAAAAACGTACTACACAAAAATGTACACCTCTTTAAAACACACCATTTATTTCAAATAACCTTTTTTGTGGCATAAATCATTTCCGAAATATCCGTTATTAATGGCTCGAATTGCTCAATACATGGTCATTCTTTTAAATCCTATCAACATTCAGTTCTTTCTCGCGATATCATGGAAAGAGTGCGGAATTTTAAGCCAGCGTATAGTGTCCAATTCTTAAACATTTGAATATCGTTATTCTGCACAAGCTTTATTTGGATGAAAACGAAGTAGATAGGACACAAACTTTGGTAAGAATAATTTGTATACCCACAAGTAAGCTAAAGAAGGCAGAAAAAGCCATGTAAATGTAACGCATAATTTTTTTTTGTTTAATTTTATTCTACTGTCTGTTACTCAAAAATATTAGCAAGAAATGGTTTCAAAGAGTTGATATTACAGCTTGTCCGCTGAGAGTGATAAAAAGAAAGTCAATGCACGCTGTGATGTTACAAACATGATGTAAAAACATGTTTGAGCTAATGTGAAACAAAGGAAGTAAATGCTAACACTTTGTCTGCAACATACTTATCTCCTGTAATATTGGCAATCCAGACACGTTATTACACGCAAAATGATGTTTACTCACTCCCGGCTTACTGATTGGGAAACTAAACACACACTAGCACTGAACACCCAAGATCAACACGTCTGATCTCTTTGTCATAGGGTAATTGTGATAGAAATTTCATAATGCATAAATCGTTTAGCCGAAAATCGCTCTTGAAATATAAAATACAATTTTCTGTTTTTACTTAAGGTAATTCAAAATAAAATATTAAGTTAGAAATATTGGGTGGGGCAAATGACCCTCCTAAGTTACGCGTACACATGCGGCCATTTTTGTGACGACATCGCCTGCCAATAAGACCTCTTATAATATTTATGTAGGAAACTAAAATATAGCTGAGGTCGTTAAGGCACGGATTCTTGAAAGGGAGGTGTGCAGTTCAAATCCCACCCAACTCATTCTCCCTGACTGAGTTTTTACGGGTTTTTCTCAGTCCTCATAACTGGTAAATGTCGGCGATGTCTCTAAACGTAGGCCTGGAATGTTTCCCTCCTAGATTTTCTCTCCCAATTATAATTTAACTTCATGCATCAACAGTGCCCTCCGTCTGTAGTGCCATATACAGTAAGGAGATGGAAGTTAAGCACTACTAACATGTGGCGAGAGATAAAATTTCGAATTTATGGCGGATTACTTAAATTCGTTACAGTTTTTCTTGGATTTCCATCTCCTTTTGTGATGGAGCTTGCAACATTGTTCGAGGGTGGATTGAGGATTGCACGCACAATTCCAAATATTATCCCTAATGACGTGGATGATTAATTTACCCAGAAAGTGAGTTTAAACGCAGTGGTTTGAAGACAGCGGCGGCCGAACACAATCTGCGGTATCATATAGCTGCGTCCACCTCGGTGCCGGAGGGTATGTAGCGGCTCTTTGTTTATCTCCAGTGCAACTGAATGGAGACACGTATTTACGTAACCGTGCATGAAGATGGTCCGGCACGTGAGGAGGTTGGGAGGTGAATGACCGACCTGGTGGAGGACGACTACACCCTAAGTAGCTCGCCCCAAATTTCTCCAGTTCCGATCACCACGTGCCACTCAGGGTGAATGTCCCAGTGAGCGTGGAGAGATGCAGTCACGGATTCGAGTCTCGCCGCCGGCCGTTACATTCGGTGACTTGCTGTAACGCGCGCGAGCCAATAACCAGGCGTATCAGAAACCAGAAGCGAGAGACTTGCCGCGAAGGTCTGCAAATACGAAATAATGAGCATATATTTGCTTCTAATCTTAATGATCCCTAACTTCTGGAAGGTAGACGAAGCATTGTATTCCACCCATAAATTCGACATCGAAATTCACAGCAAATACTTGGTCTGAGATCCTCTGACCCCACCCCTAAATATTTTAGCAAAAGGTACCGTGTGTGTGTCTAATTATAAACAGCATTATCCAAAGACAAAATGCCCTGTAAATATCAAACTTAGTATTTTAATTCAGCAACTGCCAGGATGCGACATGAAGATTTTCAAGAAAATTCTCCCATTTCAAACTAACCTTTACATGGAAAATGTTTCGTATCTTTTATTTGCCCAAAATTGCTGATATTGTTTTGATTAAAACACCGTATATTTAAGTTATTTTGCGACTAATAAAATAATATCTTCAATTATCTGGAAAGATCCGTGAAACCCTCTTCATTCTGAACGAATCTTGTATAATTTCATATAGCTGGTATAATCTGCGAACAAATGTAGATATCATTAAAACACAAATTTACGTCTTTTTTTGGGAACATTAACCAGTTCCGAGATATTCGTTGCTCTTGATTTAAATTTTCCAAAACTATATATAATTATACTTCAATGCAGAAAAGGCTTTATATTTTGGTCGGAGAATGGCAATTGCGAGGGAAGCTTTTAATAGAAAAATAAACACTTTCTGTGCAGCCTTGAAAAAGGAACTAAGAAGAGATTACGGTGATGCTTTGTGTGGAATGTGGTACTGCATAACGGAAACTTGATATCCAATTTTTGGAACGAATGAAGAACTTCCTATAGCCTAAGTGGAAGAGAAGGTTAAACGTGACACCAAATATAAAATTAATATTTTGCGTTTCACCTGAAAGCATGGAATCATCAATCTAATGAACTATCCGTGGAGGTGTAAATTAGAAATTAATTACCACTTATCATGTTCAGGTGACGGATGTAACTCTACTGCAGTAAGGAAGTAATTCCTTTAAATACAGAGAGAGACATCAGATTTTTTCTATTTTTTTCATTCGTAAGTAAATTTTCCAAACATATCCAAATAAATACACCGGATTTCGGCCTCAAGGACCATAAATAATAGGCAATTTTAAACGTGGAACATTTTCAAGGGCTTTAAACACCTAAGACATTGGCTAACTGATGCAGCCATCTGCAAGCCAACTTTTGGAGGACTGTTTTCCTTTTTGGGAAACCATAACTTCGAAGACTCAGAAAAAGAGCTCAAATGAAGTTCCGAAATTGTACGATTTAATCTAATTTAGCTCTTAGCGTTTCATACAAGAGTAGAGAGGAAAAACCATCAGCATCTACTTGGTCAATTTCAGATTTTCAAATGCAAATATAGGAATCGGAGATACTCATAATCACTCAAACCTCTGCTCCAGAATAAATTATTTAAGGTATACAAACTATCGGTCAAAAGGCAATATTAATATAATTTATTTATTCTGGTACCTAATACTACTCAAGGCTTTATTGTCTTTATATTAGCAATCAAATAAATATGCAGAACTGCAATTTGAATTTATCTCTTCATAAAAACTAATACATACATGCTGTAGAGATACACTAGTAAAAATTTGAAAAATCTAATTGATAATTTCACATTACTTCCTGTACCTACTTTCGTTTATTTTTACCTGCCTTACAGAAATTATTCTTATAAACGCTTATTTTTCATATTAATCCAGACAAACGTTTACAGAAATGGTTTGAATACGCATTTTTTGTGGAAGGGGGATGCAAGGCTGAAGCCATAGTCAAATCTTTAAAAAAGCTGTGAGAAACGTGCTGGCTTTGCTAATTCATTTTTTGCATGACCACGGCTAAGAAACAAACAACGACTCAGCGCTTCAAAAACGTATGATAAAAGTATTGAAAACCCCAACCACGTGCAATGAATATCTTGGAATGAAGCTGTATGTAAACCAGCGTTAATACAACTTTTATTTTTATTATGGACGCTCTTTAACTGCTATGGTTCTTAGCGTCTCATTCTATATTGTGCGTGAAAGACCGGAAATTTTGATCAGAGGCCTCTTTACCAGGCTTGAGGTTCTTTTAAATGCCGTAAATCTACGACAAGGGACCACAGACTGAAATAATGCATGTTTTAACGAAGTCGACTATGACTACCTCATATGGTTTTCTAGTTATACAGACTTACACACATTTAACTCAGAATGAAAGTGGCTTCAAAAGCTATTCGCAGGGAAAACGGGGAAAATAAATAAATACATAACAATCCAGCAATAACAGTGCATTTGTGGAGCTATTATCGTGTTTACATTCAAGCAGCCTGTACTTGCTATACATAACGGGATAGTTGCTGTGTTGGCCGCAAGTAGAAAACGCTATGTATGTATGTGTGTATGTATGTATGTATGTATGTATGTATGTATGTATGTTGTATATAATATATGTGTATATATAAATGTATGTATGTGTGTTTATATATAGTACTTGGGACATATACTGCTTTCTGGTGGTTAGTACATGCACTAGATATTCAAAAAAGAATTTCTCATAAATAGGATTCAAATAAATACTAACTTGGTTTAGAAACTTATGTTTTACACCATATATTTTTACACTAAGTTTGTTACTGTATATTGAAGCAGTATTTTTAACACTTAAATGATTTCAGTCTAATTATATAATATATAAATTCAATAGCAGCCCGCCTTAAAGCAATATGTGTATGTAACAATATATAAAAAGTGTATATTACAGTCATTGTATATGTTTATATTATTGTATACATGTGTAATAATGTTATGTGAATGCATTACATAATTTAATAGTGTAGGAGCTGTGAGAATAATAGGTTAAAAGTTGCTAACAATGAGGTAACAATGAGGTAACCTTGAGGCAATAATGAGTAAGAAAGTTTAATAATGCTACTAGTCATTATTGGAACAAGAATAATGTAAATTTTGAGACAGTTTATAAATTGCCAATCAACAACCAGAAAAATCTTTAGTTAAATGAAGGTATTCTATTGGAGTAGGATTAGCAATCAGAAACTGAAATATAGCAAAATTTACAAATTCAGAGTTCAGTTGGTTGTAGACAGTGGTCCTAACCGGACGCGAGATGTGTCCTCGAGAAATTTAATACGTATTTAGTGTGAGACAAAAATAGTTTACGTATTTAAAAAGTGCAAGTAATTAATAAAAGAATCTCACAACTCTCTATATCAGTGAAGTGTTATTTAAATCGTGTCAAGGATTAATAAATGGAGTGAGGTAAAAATTATAATCTGTGTAAGCCTACATTCTTCAGCCGCACTCCACCTTGCAAAGATATTCATGTCTCTAACAATAATACTGACGCAGCCGAGGCAAACAGAAATATATAATATTTAAAGAAACAGTCAAATTACAAAGTTAATATTTTTAAACTTGGGCAAAGGCTACCGGAAACTTTTTACCATACGTGCGGTTGGACCTACTTCAAGTTCGGCTCCCCAACAGTCGAAATATAATACAACTCATCCTTCAATACAACCTACTTCAAGTTGACGCCCAAAGCGTGGTGCAAATAACGTAATAATAATTACTACTTCAATATGAAGTAGTAAATAGTTTTTAGGATACAAGTTACAAAAGCAAACCTGTAGTAACGAGTAGGATCGATTTAAAACATGACTGAAGGGCCCTATTTAAACCTTCACATTTATATCATTGAAGAATGGTTTGCTGGTAATAAGAGAAATAAAAAAAACACTGTTGCCCTAGTCTGCATTTTATATCTCGCTTTCTTGCTTCTAAAAATCGAAAATGAGAGAAGAAGATGAATTTGACAGTTCACCAGCTGCAATATAGAAACAGCTGAACAAGCACCTTTGGATGTACTTCCTGAAAAATCTATAAAACTTTACTTCATTCTATTCATTCGTCGTTTCCAAGGACCAAAAACAGATCATTATATTCTTATTAGACACAAAACGTGCATAAAACGCAAAACACGTCTTTATAAAATGAAAAACAAGCTTTGAAGGCAAACGATTTAATGATAAGCTTCTATTGCTTGGACACGTTTAACTACTAGTGCACTTTCGTAACAGTAGTACACAAAAGAAGAACTATTCTGCTTCTTAAAACTTACTTACTCAGTCGGCTTATCCCTCGTATGTAGGACTTAAGGCTGGTTCACAACCGCCCGAGAACGGTAACCAGAACGGAAACGAGAATGGGAAGCAATGCACCATGTAAGATATTGGTTCACAACAGCCCGGTAACGAGAACGGGAATGCATATCAATCACAAGCTGAAAATCAATTTTGCGCATTGAAATTTCATTTGTTTTTAACTGACCAATGATATTTTTTTCACCTACTTCCAATTTAGCCAAACCAACGTCAAAATTCGATAGAGTAAACATTATCTAAATGCATATCCATTACATTTCCGATCCTTCTAGTTGTGCCAAGCTTTCATTCCTTTATTTAATGATATACATGAAAGTTGTTTATTGTTCTTTTTTAATTTCTATCGGTTTTAGCTGTTCTTTGTAACTTTTGCCATTGTTTTTTATGTAATAGCAAGTTTTGGGTTGCATATAAACAATCTACTAATGACCCTTTCACCAGAGGAACCAACGATCATTGGATTTGCGGGTGTCGGGATGAGGTTAGGAAGCACATTTACTACTAATTTCTTCCAATTTCATGTTTCCAGTTTGCGACTATAGAGAGCACTAGCGGCTGTTTCATGTCACAACCGCTTAGAATAATCACTAAAGTGAGGAGTCCAATATGTACAATATGGATCTAATATGCCGTGCCCGGGAACGAGAACGAGAAAGTTCAAAGTTAGGCAACTCTTCTTTTCTGTTCCCGGGGCACGGGAAGGCTTCCCGTCGATTGTGAACGCTTCCATTTGAATACATGTATTTCAACTTTCTGGTTCTCGTTGGTTGAGAACCAACCTTTACACCCCCTAGGGTGCCTAGGTCAGAGGTCTGTCGAGGAGCACATGGACATTGAATCACAGAATAAAGAATCCACAACGGAGATCGGCCCGTAGTCAGGTATGAGATTGAGGAAGAAGATGATAGGAAATGAAGATGAAATGGATGAAAGGAAAGATGATGATGGAGCAATTGGTAGAATGAATGGCGAGGGAAACCGAGAACCCAGAGAAAATCCGCCCAGACGCTGCTTCGTACCACCTCAAACCCCATATGTAGGCTCCTGGGATCGAACCTTGTGGGAATTCATAAAACTATGCCTCTTAAATATTCGGTTTTCCCATTCAATACTTTGTGGTTTACCATCTTTACATTATTACTACAGAGAGCATGGAATTTCAAAGTCAGATAATAGTGACGCGCTTTTAAAATTCTGACTGTCACTATCCCCTTTATACTTTCACCAAGTGTGTAATGAAGCTATCCAAAAGTTTATCACAATTAATTTGAAGTAAATATGAGAATAACCTCTAGTTTCTAGAGGTTTTATAAAGATAAAAATAGAGGATAGAGAAAGTAACGGGAATGTTACACATCAATATTTTTAAATTAACATTTGTGTGTCGTTACTTCCTTGCTTTCGAACTATTTAACTCCTGTGTTCTCATAACAAACCGAATAGTTTAGGAGAGGATTTTGTTTTATTTTCCTAAGTACTGAGAGTTGTTCATAATCGATTAATGTTGTTGACCTATCTTTTTGCGCTATTGGACTCTAACCTGTCTTCATTTTTACTTTCTCTATTACGTATAGTAAGTAGGGGAAGTATTGCATTCCACCCAAAAATTCGATACCGAGATTTCACAGGAAATACATGTTTTGAGCTGCACTGAATGCATATAACGCATTTTTGGAAATATGTCCGTGTGTGTGTGTCTGTGTCTGTAAACAGCATAACTCAGAAACGAACAATCGGATAATCACCAAACTTGGTATTTAGGTTCAGTATCTTCCAGAGATGCAACACAAAGGTTTTCAAGGAAATCCCCCCACCCCAGATTACCCTTTACATGGAACATTTTTCGAAAATTTTACTTTTCTCAAAAATGGCTCTAACGATTTTGAATAAAATAACATAAGTTTAAGACATTTTTATGGCAAATGAATTGTATATCTCGAATTTTCTGGGAATGTCTCCAAAAGTATTCTTCATTATGAACGACTTTTGCATAACTGGTAAACCATAAGATACAGACAAAATTTTACTACACAAAAAATGTAGATCGCGTTAAAATACACAATTTATGTCATATATATACATATTTTTTTGAGTGAACCATTATCGAGATATTGCTTGTTGTTCCCTTAAATTTTCCAATACTCATACTTTTTCTCAAATGGGAATTCGTTGTTCATTTTATTTCTTAGATATGCAAAGAGTATTAATCTGTGGCAAAGAGGATGCTGCTGCACATAGCAACCAGCTGTTAAGAGATATGTCTATGCTTAAAGGCTACTGTATTTTATATTGCCCTTGCAAATACAAAACAAGGGGAACATAGTAGGCCTTAAGCGATAGTCAAATATTTTTATGTCCTGGACATGCAAAGAGAATGGAATGCTCCACATAGCAACCAGCTCTTAAAAGATCTGACTATCGCTTAAAGCCTATTCCCCTTGCATCTACAAGAAAATTAGCAATAACATAGTTTCTGTAAATGTTTATTTCGATTAACATGAAGTAGATGGAGAATAGGCGTTTATAAAAATAGTTTGTACAAGAGCAGAGAAAGTCATGTGATTGCAACTCATCAGGTTTTTTTTAGCTACGGACTGTCACCAACCATGCTCCTACTAATATTTACAATATTAACTAATATTTACTAATTTCAGCGTGTCAGCCGTTTTTCAGACTGGATGAATATCAACTGTGTTTGTTCAAATGTATTATTTTCCTTTAGACCCACCGTAAAACTGTTCTCGAAATTAGCCTGTCTAGGGCTC
Organism: Deroplatys truncata; assembly: GCA_030765065.1. Taxonomy (NCBI): domain Eukaryota; kingdom Metazoa; phylum Arthropoda; class Insecta; order Mantodea; family Mantidae; genus Deroplatys; species Deroplatys truncata. The sequence continues at coordinate 117,364,000 of CM060980.1, forward strand.
AAAAGATAAACCGAGAGTACACAGCCCTGTCCTGGCCTTAAAGTGATAACCATGAACAAATGCGAAGTAAACATAGCAAAAATGAATTTTGATGGGGTAAAAGGAATATTAGTGAGACATGACCTATGCAGTAACAAATGCAATGCTATTTTATCTAGATTATTTAATAAAATTAAATTATAATTTTCATACAATTAGATGAAAAATACATTAATACTCATAGCATGATTTTTTTTGTACACCTTAGTTTCAAATTCGTCCAAACTTGGAAAGGCACTAAAAACCGAATATTAATGGGAGCAACTAATATAGTGTCATGCAAATACTTGTGGTATTTTAAAAATCGTTAGAGACATTTTTAGGAAAATCAAGATAACGAGAAAGTTTCCTTGTAAAATGCAAAGTGGTGTATGTGTGTGAGTGTGGAGGGGGGGAGGAGAGGATATTTTCTAGAAACGTTTGTCTTATTTTTCATAAACAGTGAACTTAAATACCAAGTACGGTATTATGCGACTTTTCGTTTTCGAGTTATGTGAACAGCGTAGTTCACATACATAGGCACGAACCTTTTCTAAAGTGAAATCTTGATATTGAATTTTTGGGTGAAATACGGCACTTCCTCTACCTACCATAGATATGTGGTAAAGAAAGGAAAAAATGGTTTGTCTGACGAAGTCTGTTGCATGTGTATTTTACGTGTGTCTTATTTGTGATTCCTATGGCACACTATAATGTTAAAAAAGGAAAGCATTGTCTATACCAGCTTGCCATAAAATCAACAACAACATATATATATATATATATATATATATATATAAAATTTGTAACTTAGTAGATGTCATTTAAGGAGACGACATATTGATAAGTTTTGTACATTATCGGCAATAAGCGAAATATTTCTTAATATTCTTCACCCTCTTCTCTCTGTTGAATAATATTGTAAAAATCTGGTTGCATTAGGACCAAAACGCCACTTTTTATTACAGATTCTCCATCTAAAGATTATTCAAATGTAATTATGTAAACGCGTTTCCCTAAAAGATTTATTTTATTCCCCTTCCCCAAACACGATGAATGGTAAATTTTAACGATCATCTGTTTTTTAAAAATGTTGCCCCTCCATAAAAAATATTCTGTGGACGCCGCTGATAATACCTTATTCTCAACAAATCTTCCCAAATGTATTGTTCGTTCTTCTTCCACCGACGGAGAACAATTATTATTCTTCTCTAAATCCACCATACAGGGTAGGTGATAAAGAAGTCCAATAGTAGTTATATATCAAGAGTTAGACACGGGGCAAGCAGGTGCTTCAATTTGATTGTTTTCTGAGCAGCTGTCTTGAGTTTATAGTTTACCTTACGACACAGTTACAAAAGTGGGAAACTTGGATGGCATAATTTCCCATGGTTTTCTAGTTTTTGCGTAAAAGCGGCGCTAGTAAAATCCGGGCACTAAAGTTTTTATTTCAACTAAAGGAGATGGGATGCGAGTTTTACGACCGTTGCTCCATTTCTTGCTCTTTCCCAACAAAACAGTGGTGTATGGGTCAGGACCAAATATCACTGTTTTTTCATCTGCCGAAACTTAACGAGCTGCAACAAGAAATGGAACTGAAGCATCCTCACAAAGAAGCAGATCTTCACAGGGTACACAGACATGACTGGCATCGCATTCTCCTCCTCTGCGCTTTTACCTTCTTGTCTTCAATGTTCACATTCTTTCTTTATTTCTTCCCTGTCCTGGTTCAGTTTCTGCTCTTCGTTTTCTCTGCTGCCTACATAAGTAGAGAACGTATTGTATTCCATTCTAAACCTCGATATCAAGATTTCACAGATTTTGAAGTCCAGTGGACCCAAAAAAGCACTTTTTGAGAAAGTGTGTCTGCGTGAATAGCAGAACTCAAAAACGAACATTCGAAGTAGGTACCAAAATTCTTACTTTAGTCAGATTTTCAAGAAAAGTCTCCCATTTCAAACTATCCTTTACGTGAAGAAACATCCCTTATTTTCCATGCTCTCAAAAATGGCTCTAAACATGTTGGTTAAAATATATTTGAGGTATTTATGACAAATTAAATGTATACCTTGAATTTTCTGTGAATATCCTGTAAAATCCTCTTCATACTGGTTGAAAGTTCTACAATTTTGTATACATTCATAGGGTTGGCCTTTTCGAAATATTCTGTTTGTAGTTTCCCGAGTACATTTGACTCAAATGCTTGAAAGTTTGTGATTCTTCTTTAGTCTTTCCATTGCAAGAGCTCGGTGCCACGGTTAAACATTTGAATGCTATTTTCAAATGCCGCACGAATTGCTTAATTCGAAGTGATTCTTAGTAAAAATATACCAACGTGTATAACAGATTCACTTTTTATATTAATATTTTGATACATGATAGAGGTATGTGAATATGTCATGGGAAGAAAAATTGATCTATTCACATCTGATTTTCCATCCCTTAATTCTTTCACTCTTAATTATTTTGTTCAACATGTCCAGGAACTTTCGATTATTTCCCTTCTGTTACTATTTCATTACGTACTAGCCTGTTTTCATTCATCTCTCTCTCTCTCTCTCTCTCTCTCTCCTAATTTTGCTCATTGTCACCTCTCTCTTTCTGAAGCACCATCTCTCGGGAGTTAAATCTCATCAACAACATTTATTTGAATCGGTATCTGGCTAACATATCCATTAAGTCCGAAGGTGCACACAGATAGAGTCCCGAAAATGCTAGGTTTATGACACCGAAACCTAATAAATGTGTTTGTATGAGTTGCCTCAATAAAAGCAAATCGGCAATATAACAGCTGGCAACACTCGCATAGATATTCACGATTTAAGCAAGAAAACAGCAGACGCGGCAAAACAAGCGAATCGAATCTATTTATAACGCTACGATACGTAAGCTATACCAATGCCAAAATATTTTAATAACTCTCATGTAAGAAAGTTTTGCTTTATTTCCATTGCATTTATGTTGTGATCAAGTTCGTTAGCAGGGCATGCTAAATAGTTATATATAGAGAGAAAACTGATAATATTAGTGCACCAATGTAATTAACAACTGAGAAGAGTATTTTTCTCTATGGACGCCGGCTGTGTGTCTTTTCCAACGAGGTTAACTTGGTGGCCTGGGAGTGCGGAATCTTTATATTCACCAGCTTCACTTTCGTTGTATATGTTAAGGGTTTCTGTATTATGCGAAAACTGTGTAGCTTTTACGTTATTAAATAACTACGGGATCAAAGAAAAGGTACAGTGGTTTAACATTTCACATACAATAATTATCTAAAAAGTTACTCTACCATTCCGACCGCTGAGTGTTCCACCGCCAAAGGGTACTTAAAGCTGTACAGCATTTCTAGGACTCGGAAGACTGTCGGGGGGGGGTTAAGGAAGCCCGACGTTTCGCCGTTGTTTCACATCGTTCGCGTGCAAATCAGGGGAACTTTCATCCATCATTAGGAGTAGCCGTGGTTATACGAAATTACAATTATAAGGGGTAAAGGGAAGGATTCACTATAAACATTCTCTAGGTATATCGTTGCATAACCATTGCATAATGAACGGGGGATAAATGAAATTAATTAATTCGACATTCGAGTTTAAAAAAGCTAAGCGTGCAACGTCGGGTAAACCAGCTAGTTATTTATATTTGGTTTATTCTTCTTTAGCTACATTTTCCCAAAAAACCTTATGTGTTACATTCACATGAATTTCTCTATCGCTTATTAGTGGGTATACAAATTATTCTTGTGAAAGTTTATTTGCGTATCTACTTCATGTTAATCGAGATAAACCTTACCGGAAATAGCTGCATAACACATTTCATTATAGATACGAAGCGCATAGCGATAGTTTAAAGTTTAAAAACTGGACGCTATACGCTGGCCTTAAAATTCCATACTCTTTCCATGACATCGCAAAAACAGATGAAAATCGACAGGACTTTATGACTAGTATTGAACAATTCGAACCATTAATAACAGATATCTGGAAATGCTGATGTCACACAAAAGTTATTGAAAATAAATTGTATGTTTTAAAGATATCAACTTTTGTGTGTGTGTGTGTGTGTGTGTGTGTGTGTGTGTGTGTGTGTGTGTGTGTGTATCTCCTAACGTTTGTTATGCAAGATTATGTGAAATTTCTTCCAAATGAAGAGAACTTCACAGGCTATTCACAGAAAATGCAAGACATACATTTTATTTGTATGTAAATATCTATTGTCGAGCATTTTTCAGAAAATTAAAAAATTTGAAAAATGCTCCATGTAACGGATACTTTGGGATGGATACTTGCATTTCCGGTGAAATCTCGGTATCGATGTTTTTGGTGGCATGCAATACCTTCAATACCTACTACATACGTGATAGAGAAAGTAATGTCTCTAACGGATAGTAACAAAAGCCCAGGCGTTGAAGGAGGCCAAAAATTGAACAAAGGATACTCTCTTAGTGTTTCAAGACAGACACAAATGTTGCAATTGCGAAGCTGACTGTTCTATATGAAAGTAAATGAATGCATATTTATAATAATAATAATAATAATAATAATAATAATATTATTATTATTACTATTATTATTACAGCAGAAACCGTGAAAGGAGGTTTGCAGACGCAAGCAGAGAAATCACAATAGCGATATTACAGTTGCTTATAAGAACAGTCTTTAATTACTTTCGCAGTTTTCGTGGAAGAATGCATCACCGTTTGTTTGATTTAGGTTTCAACATAATGCGCACAAAACAAAGGATGTTTTTGGGTTGTACGTATGCATGTAGACTCAAAGTAATGACGTACATCATTACAGTTCAATCTGAAAAGCTTTCCGCAGAAAGTTATTTGAGAGGTCAGAATCCCTAAGAACACGCGCAAGTGCGAGTGGTTTTAAAATCAATGAAATTGCATTTTTTAAAGCAAACATCACTTTAAAAGAATTTGCTTGCACGCTGTTGTTAAATCATCTATGAAATTTGACCAAATTTGTTTTTTTCATAATAAAACAGTATGAATTCTACACTTTAAGAAAACATAGTTTTTTCCACTTGGCACATTTAAACTAAAAATTAGCTGAAGCTATAAATAGACAGGCACGTTCAACTTTAAACCTTTTCTCACAAATTTTCGGCATTTTTCCATATTCAAAATTCTCCACACGATGCAATTGTTTACTAGTTTGCTTCAAAAATGTTCTACTGCCTCTCAAAGGTACATTAAATAAAATTATTAGATATTTTTTCTAATGCTCCAATTTTGAGAAATAAATTATTAACTTTTGAAAAAGCAAGCGTACAGAAAATAATAATTTTTCTACCATAATCTGGGGATAATATAAAAACTCTGATATAATAGATACGTTTGCAAGGTCGTTTTATGTAAACGCTTTATCTGTTATGTGAATATTTTTAAAAATGCATCGTGTGTAGCATTTTTATTAGAATAAGGAATTTACGCACTAAAAATTAATATTTAAATAACCATACAGACTAGAATTTTGACAGACGGCAAAATCTTTTCTGTTATTGTGTGTAATAACTGGCATAAATTTCAATAAGGTATCTTAAACACTGATTTTACAAATTTCACAGATGCTATAAACGTTTTATGGTTAAACAATGAATAGGAATAGGAAATTTAGGTAGGTTGGAACTATCACTTAAATCCACTTACCACAGGAACACAATCTTCGAGCCAAGCTTTTCTTTTGCTTCCACTGATAAATACATTTTGCACGTGCTAAACTTTGCAATGTATAAGAAACCGCTATACCATAGCGGTAACCGGACAATCAGAGCACTCGTACTGCAATGTTTAATGGATGGGCCAGGTAGTGGCCTAGGGAGCGATAAGCATACTCGCATTTAATTTATTTATGAGCGTTGGAAAATTCAACTAACCTGACGATGCATCCGCACTACGTAACATTTTGGGAGGCCGTATTCTTTAATCAAATACTATACCGTAAAGCTTTTACCGTAAATTTGTTTACATGTAACGCAACAAAAAGAATTATTTCCCTGTAATTAATTCGGGCTAGCACTGGTAGCTTCGGTAGCCCAAAGAATACGTCCTCACTGCATATTATTTTTCTTCCAAACAACGAAAAACATCTGTGTTAGATTCACATGATAGTTTCTACCCACTATCGTTTATTTATATGTAGTTTCTACAAACTATTCATACAAAAGCTTAGTTTTCTTCTACTTAACGTTAGTTGGGATAAACATTTGCAGAAATAATTTCATTACACATTTCGTTATAGGTACAAGAGGGATAAAGGAAACCGAATCAGATGTTGAAAAGCGGCTCGCTATGTGCTGGCTTTAAGATTCCAAACACTTTCCGTGACATCGCGAGAAACAAGTGAAAGGCGACAGTACTTAAAAAATTTAAGAACGTATTGAAAACTCTGGTGTGTTACACTCACATGACTTTCTCAACTCTTGTACAAACTATGTTTACAAACGCTTATTCTCCATCTACTTCATGTTAACCGAGATAAACATTTGCACAAACTATCATATTGCTAATTTTCTTGTAGGTGCAAGGGGAATATGGTAGGCTTTAAGCGATAGACAAATCTTTTAAGAGCTGGTTGCTATGTGGAGCATTCCATTGTCTTTTCTTGTCCAGGAAATAAAAAAGCGAATAACGAATTTCCATTTGAGAAAAAGTATAAGTATTGGAAAATTCAAATAAATAACAAGAAATATCTCAGAAATGGTTCACTGCACCAAAAAAAGATTATATAACATAAATTCTTTGTTTTAACGATCTCTACGTCTCTTGTGTAGAAACATTTTGTCTATCTCTTACGGTTTACCAGTTATGCAAGATCCATTCAGAAAGAAGACTATTTTTGGGGACATTCCCAGAAAATTCAAGATATACATTTTATTTGTCATTAAAATATTTTACATGTATGACATTTTAATCAAAATCGTTAGAGCCATTGTTTAGAAAATCAAAATTTTACAAAAATATTGCATGTAAAGGGTAGTCTAGGGTATGGGATTTTCTTGAAAATCTTCGCGTCGCATCCCTGAAAGATACTGAACATAAATACTAAGTTTGGTACTTATCCGACTTTTTGTTTTTGAATTATGCTGTTCACAGACAAAGAGTTACACATGGACCTTTTTTTAAAGTGCTTTTGGGGGGTGGATTCAGGGGGCCTCGAAGCATGTATTTCCGGTGAAGTCTCGGTATTGGATTTTTGGGTGGAACGCAATACTTCTCCTACTTACTATACGTAGTAGAGAAAATAAAAATCCAAACCAAAATTAGTGGATATCTCGGAAATGGATGTCATAAAAAATATCTGAAATAAAATGTGTGTTTTAAAGAACCTGTGTAGTAAGCTTTTATGTTTTATCCGTTATGCAAGATGATACAAATTCCTTCCGAATTTCCAGACAATTCATGATGCACATTTTATTTGTCATGTAAATATGACATGTTATTAATAATATATTCGTATATTAGTTTAATAAAAATCGTGGCATCACTTTTGAGAAAATATAACATAGAGATTTTTCCACATAAAGGATAGTAGGGGGTGGGGGAATGTTCTTGAAAATTTTCGCGCCGCACCTTTCTTAAACACCAAGTTTGGTACTCATCCAACATTTCATTTTTGAGTTACCTATATTGTTTAGGGACCACTCACACCTAATTACAAGCGCGCGCACACACATACATATACACATGCTCACATATACGGACTTTTTTCACAAAATGCCTTTTTTTATTCGGGGACTTCAAAACATGTATTTCCGGTGAAATCCCGTTATTGCAAAGCTTCCTCTACTTAATATGTACTGATAGAGAAAGTTAAAATACATGTGTGCGGGTAATTCTACAATAGTGTTAGACTGAAGCAATCAAAGTAACGCATGATACAATCTGTATGTTAAGTTCCTGAATTGGTAGCCATAATTTCTTATGGATGGCCCCGTAGCTCAGTCCATAGAGCACCTGCCTACTGTGGGAGGGATCCCGTGTTCGATTCCCGGCTGGCGGGGAGGGAATTTTTCTCTAGCCAAGATTATTCCCTATCCTCCCCAGAGTCTGGAAGTATGAATGAGAGTGTAAGTGTGTGTGTGATCTAATGATAAAAACCCAAAAAGTGCAGGAAAAACCCAACGACAAGAGAATACTAGTTAACAAAATTGCCAATAGGCAATAAGTTCCAAAGGAAATGCCGGCGATAAGACGAATGTAGTTAAAGGCGGGGTATAAATGGAACTTAAAAAAGATCTTCCCTCGCCCTTTGCCAGCGTCACCTCCAGTCACCTCAAAAATCCTAAAACGTGCCCAAGAACCACCTGTACACGCCCAAGGTGGAGTTTGAACCATTATACTCATGTTACGGTTAGTCTAACATGATTCATTTCTTTCCCTGATTAAAGGGTACTGTGTCACATATGGGCAGGACACTTTACTTGAACTTTGGGCGCTAGTTCATACTTCATCAGCCGTTCACAATTCGCTGGTTGATATTAACCTTTTTTCGCTGTTACACACTTCGTGTAACCAGGAACAACGTAGTGCTGACTAACCGCACCGAACTACGCTCTATATAAATATTTTATTCGGAATTTGAGAATGTACGCTTTAATTACTTCTTTCGAGGATAGTGTTCCTTTTTACTTTCCCTACTACGTATAGTAAGTAGAGGAAGTATTGTATTTCGATACCGAGATTTCACCGGAAATATATGTTTTGAGACACCCTGAATCCAAAAAAAGTATTTTTGGAAACATGTCCGTGTGTGTTTCTGTGTGTCTGTGTGTGTGTGTGTGTGTGTGTGTGTGTGTCTGTGTGTGTGTGTGTGTCTGTCTGTGAACAGCATAACTCAGAAACGAACAGTCGGATGAACACCGAACTTGGTATTTAGGTTCAGTATCTTCCAAGGATGCGACTCGAAGGTTTTCAAGGAAATCCCCCCACCCCAGAGTACCCTTTACATGGAAGATTTTTCGAAAATTTTAATTTTCTCAAAAATGGCTCTAACAATTTTGATTAAAATATCATATGTTTAAGATAGGCGGCGGCGTGGCCGAGTGGTTAGACCGCTCGCCTTCCACCGAGGCGGCCCGGGTTCAATCCCAGGGACCTGCATGTGGGATTTGTGGTGGCGTCTGGGCGGGTTTTCTCCGGGTTCTCCGGTTTCCCCCGCCATTCATTCCACCAACTGCTCCATCATCACCTTTCCTTTCATCCATTTCACCAACATTTCGTTTCATCTACTTCCTTCATCCCATCGGGCTGATCCCCCATCCTGGCTGTTCTGTCTGATCCATGAGTGTCTGCTCCTCGACGGGCCTCTGACCCCAGGCACCCGCCTGTAAGTCCTGCGGGGTGTAAGTCCTACATAAGAGGAGGGTAAACAGATAATGAATGTTTAAGATATTTTTATGACAAATAAAATGTATATCTTGAATTTCCTGGGAATGTCTCCAAAAGTATTCATTATTGTGAACTTTTGCATAACTGGTAAACCATAAGAGATAGACAAAATTTACTACACAAAAATGTAGATCGCGTTAAAATAAACAATTTATGTCATATACATATTTTTAGTTGAGTGAACCATTTTCGAGATATTGCTTGTTATTTCCTTAACTTTTCCAATACTTATACTTTTTCTCAAATTCGTTATTCAATTTTTTATGTCCTGGATATGCAAACAGAATAGAATGCGCCACATAGCAACCAGCGCTTAAAAGATTTGACTATCGCTTATAACCTACCATGTTCCCCTTGCATCTACAAGAAAATTAGCAATAAGATTGACATCTCGATATCTCGAGTAACATGAAGCATATGGAGAATAAACGTTTGTAAAAATAGTTTGTACAAGAGTAGAGAAAGTCATGTGAGTGTAACTCATCAGATTTTTTTTACTTTCTCTACCACGTACATAGTAGGTAGAGAAGGTATTGCATACCACCCAAAAATTCGATACCGAGATTTCACCTCAAACACAAATTTTGAGACCCACTTAATCCACAAAAAGCATTTTTAAAAAAGGTCCATGAGTATGTGTGTCTGTCTGGGAACAGCATAACTCAAAAAGGAAACGTCAGATAAACACCAAATTTGGTATTTATGTTCAGTATCTTCCAAAGATCGAAACGAAGATTTTCAAGAAAATCTCCTACCCCAAACTACCCTTTATATGGAAGATTTTTCGAAATTTAGTATTTCCTAAAAAATCGCTCTAACGATTTTAATTAAATTTCAAATATTAAATATATATATATAAAACGCATCTTTTGAATTTTCTGGGAATAGCTTCTGAAGTCCTCTTCATTCGGAAGGAATTTTGTACAATCTTGTATAGGTAACTGCTAAACCTCAAGCGATAAACGAAGACGTACTATAAAAAATTGTAGATCTTCTTAAAACGCATAATTTATGTCAAATAACTTATTTTGCGGCATAAGCCATCTCTAAGGTATCCGTTATTAATGGTTTGAATTGTTCATTACTTGATTACTTTTTTAAAGTACTGCATATATTCACTTGTTTCTCGCGATTGCATTGAAACAGTATGAACGTTTAAGGCCAACGTACAGCGTCCAGTTCTTAAAACATTTGACTATCGCTGTTCTCTTTGTATCTATCTACCTATATAACGAAATGTGTAATGTAGCTATTTCTGCAAGGGATTATTTGGATTAAAATGAAGTAGAAAGAAAATAAGCTTTAGTAAGATTAGTTTGTATACCCGCTAATAAACGATAGAGGGTAGATAAAGTCACGTGAGTGTGCCACATCAGATTTTTTATCTACTTGCTATTCATGCTGTCATGGTAGAAAGTTGAATTTCCTGCAATCAGTGGTGGTAACCCAACTTACCTGTATATTTTGCCTACTTTACTGCATTTATGTGCATGCACCGTATTAAATCCTCTAACTTATTTATATATTTATTATTTCAGACATAGAATATAATAATATTTGATATTGAATTTTACTATTTAAACCTTACCCGTGTTTTTAGTTCCTTTCTATTTGTTAATATTTGCTTACGATTTAATACGAGCTAAGTATGAGCTCAAGTTAATTATTTTTTTATGGTCAACAATCAGGCGTGAATAACCGATCGCCAGGCACCAGTGTGAATATTGATAACCTAACTACTGGGGCCATCATGTTCAACAGGTGTTAGTGATTAATTTTATTTTCGGATAAGTATCATTTTTATTATTAACTGCCGTTGATAAAATAGTATACAATAAACATACGTTAAGTGCATTGCAGAATCTCTTACTCCAATAATGCACTTTTCACACGTGTATCGCAGTATATATACTGGTCTCTTTCACATTTGTCTATAAGTCTGTGTTCGCGGCGCGAACCTGCTTGTCCTTCGCAATCACAGAAAGCCATCAGGGTCATATCAGTCAGTATTCAGCAAAATTAGCATGTTTATTGACTAACTTAACCTAGGCATATAACACTTGGATAAAACGTACCTATAAACAAAACTTAAATAAAACGTAACTGATAACCGTAATCACTTTGTTTTCTAAGTAGGGAAATTTAAAACTAGCTTTCTCCAAAATAAAAGGCAAAACGTCTGATGCACACCAACCATAAGAATTTCTCTATCATTTATCATTAATTTTTGCAGCTGTTATACAAAATCTTTCGAGACATTTTCGTCTTGCATCCTTGAAATATACTAGGGTTAAATACGAATTTTGGTATACATTTGACTTTTCGTTTTTGAGTTATGCTGCTCACACACACATACACACACACACTGTCTTCCTCCGGGATTAGGGGTGCCAAGTCTAGTCTTCATTTCCGGCGGAGGGCAATGTATTTTTTTTCGGGCGTAAAACTCCTTAGCATGGCTTCCTTCGGAAGGGAAGTGAAACCGGTGGTCCCGTGTCGTAGATTTACGGCACATAAAGAACCTCAAGCCTGATAAAGAGACCTCAGAGCAAAATTTCTGGTCTTTCACACCCAATATGGAATGGACGCTAAAAACCTTAGCAGCTAAAGAGCGTCCATAAATAAAACTCAAATCCTTTTAGACACACACATACAAACACAGAAAGCGAGACGGACGGGAGGCGGGGGAGAGATACATTAAGTTTTTCTAAAAATATTTGTTTCCCTTGAAATCTCAATAGGTATCTAAACTTTGGCGGTTAAATAGTTTGTGTACCATAGTTAAGCGATAGAAAAAGTGAAACAAAAAGGCTTAAATCATATAAATTACACATCATTCATAGGACGCAGAGTGCATCCCTAAGTACGCAGATGTTATGAAGGAAGAAACCTAATCGAGCCATGAACGAAGATAGGACTCCACGGATGTTGGTTTGTTAGCAATGAAATGGTTCATAACAGCTGTAGGTATTGTTTGCATACATACGAGTATAAAGGAAGGAGTGAATATTTGTGCATGTAAATTTCCAATTAACGTCTTCTGTACAGAACATAATGTGTATGCACAAAATATGAGTAAAACAGAAAAGTTAAGTGTAACAGTCGCACAACTTTCCCTATCCATTATTAGTTCACAGATACCCTAAACACACTCATCACTTAAAACTGTCATTCTTCTGTCCACTTTACATTAATCATGATAAATACATGCCTGTACATTACTTCGGATTAGACCATCCAGATCTATATGCAGGAGACGAAGAGAACTTTACGTACTATATCATAAATTAATTGTTGTTTGCTGTGAATTATGAATAGGAAAAAGAATCGCAATTTTCGTTACCTAGATGGTGAACCAGACTACATTTCAACTGGTAATATTTATACATACAACACCGATTAATTCGCAAAAGGCCATGAGAGAATCTTTATTACAATCAAACGCCTTTCTCTACCTAGTCATCTTATTTTAATTTCTATTATATGACTTAATAGCTGGCTGTCCGACAATGCACGGGTAGTTTTTAAACTCAAATGACGATTTAATTAATTTCATTTACCTCCCCCGTTCTTTCTGTAGCTATTGTACAACGATCTAGAAGATCTTTATGGTTAATCCTCCCCTTTACCCCCCTTAGCATATAGCTGTAATTTCGTACAGCACCGGCTGTAACGGATGGAACATCCCCTGCTATTTACACATAAGGATGCGAAACATCGGCATAATATCCAACATACTCCCCCACCTCCTCCAGTCGTAGTGGTACCGTGCTACCCTCTAGTTCCCAAGGTCGCGGGTCAAACCCGGCGGAGGGCGATGAATTTTTTCGGGCGTAAAAATCCTTAGCATGGCTTCCTTCGGAAGGGAAGTAAAGCCGGTGGTCCCTTATCGTAGATTTATGGCACGTAAAAGAACCTCAAGCCTGATAAAGAGGCCACTGAGCAAAATTACCGTCTTTCACGCCCAATATAGAATGGGACGCTAAGGACCATAGTAGTTAAATAGCGTCCATAAATAAAACGCAATTTAATCTAATTTTTCCCCACCTCCGGAGTCTTCCAAGCTCTGGAAATGCTACATAGCCTATATGTATCTACACCTTGGCGGTGAAACAATCATTGGTTGGAATGGTCAAGCAACTTTTACACTTTCTCTTTGAGTCGTTTAATAACATAAAAGCTACACACGTTCCATATAATATCGAAACCTTTAACATAAACAACGAAATAGAGGTGAACTTGTTGAATAAGAAGATTCCCCATTACCAGGCCACCTAGTTAATCTCGTTGGTAAAGAGACTATCGAGACTACCGTTGGTTTCTGAGACTACCGAGAAAAAAGTCTTAGTCGTTAATTAAAAACTCTGATGTGACATATTCACATGACTTTCTTTACCGTCTATCTTTACTAGTGGGTATACAAACTATTCTTAGTAAAGCTTGTTTTTCTATTTACTACATTTTAATCCAAATAAACGTTTGCAAAAATAGTTACATTACACATTTCGTAATAGAAACAAAAGGGACTGGATAGTCATTTGTTTAAGAACTGGACGCTATATGTTGACCTTAAAGTTCCATATGTTTCTATACAATCGCAAGAAACAACTGAAAATCGATAGGATCAAAAAGAATGTCAAGATTTGAACAATTCGAACCTGCTGTACGAGGGGTCCCGGGTTCGATTCCCGGCTGGCGGGGTGGGAACTTTTGTCTAGCTAAGATTAATCCCTATCCTCCCCAGAGTCTGGAAGTATGAATGAAAGTGTGAATGTGTTTATGGTCTCATGATTAAAAAAACCAAAAGTGCAAGAAATGCAATAGCTAGAGTTACACGAGTTAACAGCATTGCCAATCGGCAATAAGTTCCAAAGGAAAGGCCGCCGATAAGACCAATGTAGTTAAAGGCGGGGTATAAATGGAACTTAAAAAATCGAACCTTAATAACGGATATCTTATGCCTCAAAAAACTTATTTTATGTGTTTAAAGAGATCTGCATTTTTTTATTTGATACGTTTTCGTCTATCGCTTAACGTTTATATTTATACAAGATTATACAAAATTCCTTCCGAATGAAGAGGACTTCTTAGACTACTCCCAGAAAATTCAACATATACATTTTATTTGTCATGTAAATATTTTTAATATATGACATTTTAATGAAAATAGTTACAGCCATTTATATAAAGTGATAATTTTCGAAAAATGTTCCATGTAAAGGATAGTTGGGGGTTAGGGGATTTTCTTGAAAATCTTCATGCCGCATCCTTGGAAGATACTGAACTCTAATACCAAGTTTGGTATTTATCGGACTTTACGTTTTTTTAGTATGCTGTTCACAGATACTCAGGACATGTTTCTAAAATGCATTATTTGGATTCAGGGAACCTCAATAAATGTATTTGCGACGAAATCTCGGTATGGAATTTTTGGGTGGAATGCAATATCTTTCTACCTACTATTTTCGTGGTAGAAGAAGTAAACATATTGGTTCACTGATTTCTAATGTTAGTAATTTACTCTCTTTATACAATTATATAGTATGCTCTGCTAACGAATTTGATTACAAGGGCAATAAAGCAAAGCTTACTTACATGAGGGTTATTAAAACAGTTTAGCATTAGTATCGTGGTGTTATAAACGGATTCGGTTCTCTTCTGTTCTAATATATCTTAATTAATGCTTAACTGCTTCTGCATTATTATATATTGCTTGGAATGAAATATCCGCGGCATTTGTCGTATTTTACGTGAATATTCTGTGTAGTAGCAACGATTTTCTACTCCATGGCATTCTTAACTAAAAGTCAAGGCCTTCTTAGCAAGTATTTTTACTTTCTCTACTACGTATAGTAAGTAGGGGAAGTATTGTATTCCACCCAAAAATTCGATAACAAGGTTTCACTGGAAATATATGTTTTGAGGCCCCCTGAATCCACAAAAAGCACTTCTGAAAACATGTCCGTGTGTGTGTGTGTCTGTGAACACCATAACTCAGAACCGAACAGTCGGATAAACACCAAACTTGGTATTTAGGTTCAGTATCTTCCAGAGATACGACACGAAGGTTTCCAAGAAAATTCCCCCACCCCAGATTAACCTTTATATGGCACATTTTTCGAAAACTTTAATTTTCTCAAAAATGGCTTTAACGATTTTGATTACAGTATCATATGTTTAAGATATTTTCATGACAAATGAAATCTATATCTCGAATTTTCTGGGAATGTGTCTAAAAGAATTCTTCATTGTGAACGACTTTTGCATAACTGGTAAACCATAAGAGATAGACAAAATTTTACTACACAAAAAATGTAGATTGCGTTAAAATACACAATTTATGTCATATACATTTCTTTGTTGAGTGAACCATTTCCAGGATATTGCTTGTTATTCCCTTAAATTTTCCAATACTTATACTTTTTCTCAAATAGGAATTCGTAACTCTTTTTTTTTTTTTTTTTTTTTTGTCCTGGCAATGCAAACAGAACGGAATACTCCACATAGCAACCAGCTCTTAAAAGATTTGACTGCCGCTTAAAGCCTGCCATACTCACCTTGCACCTACAAGAAAATTAGCAATAAGATTAACATTTCGATTAACATGAAGCATATGGAGAATAAGCGTTTGTAAAAATAGTTAATAAAAGAGTAGAGAAAGTCATGTGAGTGTAACACAGAGTTTTTTCTAATTATTACTTTCTCTACTACGTATAGTAAGTAGGGGATGTATTCCATTCCACCCAAAAATTCGATACCGAGATTTCACCGGAAATACATGTTTTGAGGTGCACTGAATGCATATAAATCATTCTTGGAAACATGCCCGTGTGTGTGTCTGTGTGTCTGTCTGTCTGTCTGTCAGTCTGTGTGTCTGTGAACAGCATAACTCAGAAATGAACAGTCGGATAAACACCAAACTTGGTATCTTGGTTCAGTATCTTCCAAAGATGCGACACGAAGGTTTTCAAAAAAAATCCCTCCACCCCAGATTACCCTTTACATCGAACATTTTTCGAAAATTTTAATTTTCTCAAAAATGGCTCTAACGATTTTGATTAAAATATCATATGTTTAAGATATTTTCATGACAAATAAAATGTATATCTTGAATTTTCTGGGAATGTCTCCAAAAGTATTCTTCATTGTGAATGACTTTTGAATAACTGGTAAACCATAAGAGATAGACAAAATTTTACTACACAAAAATGTAGATCGCGTTAAAATACACAATTTATGTCATATAAATTTTTTTTTGCTGAGTGAACCATTTTAGAGATATTGCTTGTTATTCCCTTATATTTTTCAATAGTTATTTTCTAAAATGGGAATTCGTTATTCATTTTTACTTTCTCTACTACGTATAGTAAGTAGGGGAAGTATTGCATTTTTGGAAACATGTCCGTGTGTGTGTCTTTCTGTGTGTGTGTGTGTGTGTGTGTGTGTGTGTGTGTGTGTGTGTGTGTGTGTGTGTGTATCTGTCTGTGAACAGCATAACTCAGAAACGAACAGTCGGATAAACACCAAATTTGGTATTTAGATTCAGTATTTTCCAGAGATGGATGCCACACGAAGGTTTTCAAGAAAATTCCCCACCCCAGATTACCCTTCACATGAGACATTTTAATTTTCTCAAAAACGGCTCTAACGATTTTGATTAAAATATCATATGTTTAAGATACTTTCATGACAAATGAAATGTATATCTCGAATTTTCCGGAAATGTCTCCAAAAGTATTCTTCATTATGAACGACTTTTGCATAACTGGTAAACCATAAGAGATAGACAAAATTTTACTACACAAGAAATGTAGATCGCATTAAAATACACAACTTATGTCATATACATTTTTTTTGTTGAGTGAACCATTTTCGATATATTGCTTGTTATTCCCTTAAATTTTGCAATACTTATACTTTTTGTCAAATTCGTTATTCATTTTTTTTGTCCTGGTAATGCAAAGAGAATGGAATACTCCACATAGCAACCAGCTCTTAAAATATTTGACTATAGCTTAAAGCCTACCAATTCCCCTTGCATCTACAAGAAAATTAGCAATAAGATTAACATCTCGATTAGCATGAAGCATATGGAGAAAAGGCGTTTGTAAAAATAGTTTGTACAAGAATAGAGTAAGTCATGTGAGTGTAACACATCAGTTTTTTTTTTATAATCTCCATTATGTTCGTATTCAAGTGCAAGGCCTTTGTAAATCTTTTAGTAATTTATGAAACGAAATTGGAAGGTGTTTTATAGCCCCATTTCTTCAGAATGAATTGGGCTTTTTCCTGATGAAAGAATTATCAAAATCGGTGGAGTGTATTACATACACAATTGTTTCCTTAATAATATCAAAATATATATTTACACAAAAGCTTTGTTTTTGTACCCTGTTAATCGTGACGTCAAGCCGAAAAGTTTTCAGTACACATTTTGTTGTAGATACACACGAGCACAAGGCCAACTGTTTCATAATTATATGCCTGCTTTGATATTACGTACTCATTGCAATAGGTTCAGAAGAAACAAAAGAATAGTCACGTAACAACCCAAAGTTGTTGCTTAAAGTATTGGAAAGTTCAAACGAACAACATTGAATACTTTTTTATTTGACACAATATGTTTTAATCAGACCATGGCTGCCTAGTAACTTACACATAGGTATAAAATTAGAAATAAAATGAAAAGCACTTCACGAGTATTAAAAAAATTCAAGGTTATACATTTTATTTGCCATATCAATGTTTCAAACATATGATACTTCAATTAAATTGTTAGAACCATTTTTGTGAAAATCAAACCTAATGGAAATATTATCAAAGAGTTGCTTAGGGTGGGGAGGCTCTTTTATAAATCTTCGCCTGACATCCTAAAAATAGTGCTGACTTAAATTTGAAATTTGATATGTGTTCATGACTTTTTTTAGGGGACTTCAGAACGCTTATTTCTGGTCAAATAGCTTTATCGAACTGTTGGATGGAATATTACTCTACATAAGCGGTAGAGAGAGTAAATACAAGGTCCATTTAATTATGTAGTGGGACTTAAGCTGTGCAAGAATTTAACTACCCTATACTTGTGGAGTAGAAATCTGCCCAATTTAAAACTGTGTCACTTGAAACTACGAATAACAGACCATCCTGTGTAGTTTTTAACGTAGATCCTCTCGCCTGTCAGTAAATAACTTTGATGAAAGTCGTACTTGAAACAGCAATAACTTTATGTAACAGGTCTCATTTTGGACTACAATTTTCTCTTTTGTTTACTCAGCTACGCGGTTATTTTAAGACGACATAAGCACACATACATTCCTAAGTTGAGAATGTTGAATTTGAACGAAGAAATGCACTATAAGCATACAAAGCAGCTTTGCTTTTACCGTTTCTTGGAAACTGCCGCACCAGACAGACGCCTTAGGACTGCAGCAGTAATTGTTGCACCAATCAAAGACCTTTAGAAGTCTTTAGAGTTCTTTACAGGATAGTACTGGGTTGGTAACTTTTGAAATTGAAGCAACAGTTATACTCATAGCATTTTGTTAAGAGGTTTTCACTCTAAATTTACCGTATTTCTTATCGTTTTAAGAACATTTCGGGAAACTTTTTTCTAAAATGCTTTCTTTTGGGTGAGGGGGATGATTCAGGGAACCTCAAGAAGTGTCTTTACGATGAAATCTCGATATCGAATTTTTGGGTGGAATACAGTAGCTACCTACATCCTCTACTTACTAGTTAATACCGAGCAAGGTGGGCGCCGCGGTAACCTGTGCGACTCGGGTCCCGGGACGATCCCCGGCGACCGCCCACTGATCCATGGGTCTTTCATGATTTCCTCTTGTAGGCAGGCAAATGCTGGGATGGCTCCTCTTCCACCATTACCTTCCTGTCCCTCATTTCCCGTCCCCATCAGCTCCTTCATTGCCACCTGTTCCAGGGTAGTAGGACCAGGCAACAGTGTTAAGCGGGTTGCGATTGTGCGGTAGACGTGTGCTTTGTAGAGGTTTCTTCCCTGGCGTTGTTGCAGGACTGTTCAGTTAAGATCCGCCTCCAAGTGGACGCCTCCAGGGGGGACCGTCGGGGGTTGGAGGCTTGTGGGTGGGCACGGGCGGAATAGGATGCGTTCGATCCGGAATCGTTAAAGACCCCGCCGTCATCCGGATCTGGCCCTTCGCGTCTCTCTCCTCATTCCTCTCTCCCAGGGATCACGGTAGGAACAAATAGGGCCTTGCGGACTACTTACAGTGCCCTGCCCCGGTTGCGGGGGCCCCTCCGTTCGTCTGTACCTTTACCTTTTACTACGCCTTTTTCACTATAAGTTGAAAGGAGAAATAAACAAAACTTAAATGTATCACTCCGCCGAGCACATGGCAGTACCACATGGAGGATGACGGGAACTAAGTACCCGTGAGAGGAAATTACTTGACAGAATGCTAATACAGTATATTATGCAGCTGAGAGATCATTGGCTTTTAAACATTCTATATCTTATTCCTATATTTTGCCTTACATCCTAAACTTCTAACACACTACTAAGAGTAGACGAATAAAAGTTGTACCTGAACAGTTCGGTATCTGTGATTAAAGGTACTGGATTAAACTGTTCTTCACTTAAAGCTTTCGAAATCATTCATTTAATGACTAATATCACTATACCACTTTTGCTTTAACCTTTTATGAGTCAACAAGTTAATAAAATGATTAGCACTGTAGGTAAGAATACCATATAAAACAAGCGCGACACAAGCAATCCGAGCAACAATTGTGCATCACTAACAAACAAGTTCAATTGTTGCTAAACAATGGCCAAATATATTCATTGTCGATTAAAAGTGGGTACTTCTCACAGAACTTGCTGAAAGCATTTAACACAGCTGTCTTCTTTCCGTTTCCCGCGTTTATGTTTCCCACAGTATCTAAAGTAATATTTTCTCAACACGTTGCAAAAGTACACTGACGGCTTATCCGGAAACCGGAAATGAACTGCAGCGCCTGCGCATAGCCTCTTAAACCCTCTGCTATAAAGGTTCATTTAATTATAAGTGAATCTGAACATACACATTTTGTTTCATAAATTGAATTGTTACAATAATTTATTTTTTAAATTTCTCTGCACGAGAATAACGACCAAATGTTACGATCTGAACCGAATCGTTTTATGTAGAGGAAGAGACGACACGCTAAGCGGGAAAAGTTGTAGTTTGCCCACCAGTCAATGAGGTGCTCTCTTGTCAGGTGGTTTTGTTTACAACTCCTTTAAACTTAAAGTGAAACCACTTTAGTTAAACAGTGGGAAAGTAATTAAGCCTAACATGGAAGAAACACTATATTGATCTTATTCGTGTATTTTGATATCTGTGAGAGAAGAAAACAAGCTGGGATAATGCAATTGTGGACCGAAAGGAAGATGTATGGAAAAACAGTTGTGTCCGGAAAAGTTGCCAACTTTGAAGACTATAACAAACTCACAAGGAACACTCCACTCTTTGAAACTGGGACATAATTCGGCTTGCACGGCTTGCTGCCTGAGAAGATGTAGGTATCTCAGAAACTGAAACGGTTTTGGCTCAAAGAGAACATATGGCCCTTTTCGTGAGTGAAGTTTTAAGCGTTGGGCACTTTGCTTGGCGCTTGAAATGAAGGTTATGATGGAAGAAGCCAGTGATAACAGACACCGAAAGGCTAGCCTCTGGTGAGTGATCCAACGCGCCGAGCACAAAACCAACGCTCAAAACTTCAGCTAATTAAATTTGCAATGCAATCGAAATCCCAGTTTCAAAAGAGTGGACTACTTCTTGTCACAGTTTTCCTTCTTGCATGTAATGGCTGGCCATTTGGCTTCTATTTGTAAGCTCCCGATAGGACTGGTGTGAAAGATCCCAGTACAAATCTGAGCGCAGAGGGCTGAATAGAGTCAAGTATCCTAAGAATATCAAAACACCCTGAGTTTATGCAACGGAACCGTAGGTTAAGCCATATAAGCATAACGTTAAAGTCGACTCAATTCTCGCTGGAGGTGAGAATGTTTCTTTTATTATGTTATTTCCGTTATTCCCTTGAGACTGGAAGTATAAATGAGAGTATGTGATCCAAAGTTTAAAACAAAGCAATTCAATAAAATGATTTGAGCAAATGTACTTAAGATAGCATTGCTGATGAGAAATAGTTTACAAAGACAAAGTTCCGATATATCAAATACGGCATGTAAATGTAACTGAAATAAAGCAAAAATCGGTATTTCTTATTCTGGTTTTCTCCTATCGTTAAAGCATGGACTCGTGAACGGGAGGTCTGCGGTCCTAAATCGGCCAAGACTATCCTCCCTGAGTGAGCTTTTCTTTCTTTTTTATTTTCGTTTCTACTTCTTTCCTTCTTTCTTCTTCTATTTTGTTTTCTTTCCAGGTATTTCTCATAACAACTGGTACGCTAAACTTAGGCCTGGAACGTTTTCTTGCCAAATTTCTTTTCTCAGTCATAATTTCAGTTCATGTAACACTAGCGTCCACCACCTGTGGTGACATACGCAGTAAGAACAGGCAATACTATTCAAACAAATCCCTACCAAAAAACTAACAGTTCTTTAGTCGGTAGAGCACCTCTCTGCTTTACGAGATGTCCCGGGTTCGATTCCCAGCTGGGGGTGCGAATTTTACTCTTGCCAAGATTACGTTTGCCCTCCTATTTTTGTATATTTACGTATTATTCTTCATTGTAAGCCGTATCTTGAACTTTGTCTATGTTGTATATCAAAAGTATTTTCTTAATTCTTTTTCGTTAAATACTGATGTACAAATATTTTGATATGAATAAAACAGGTGAAAAAAATCATAAGAAGCCTTAGGAGGAGGTGCAAGTATTTGTAATCATCATCTTCTTCCTCTTTTTCTTCCACTCATCCAGGATTAGACTCTTTGCCTGTTCCGCCATCTTTGATTCAGGCTTCAATATATTTTGCCTATTGGTTTGTATTTAAGAATTTCTTATTTGGTATTCTTTCTGCAGGCACGCGCAAAACATGTAAATCCCACTTGATTTTGTATTGGAAGTTATTTCTATAATTGAACTGTATCCCTAGTTCTCTTATACGAGGGTGATACTGAACATTTTTTGAATGCCATGTTTCTAAAAATAAATTAAATTTTTTATATATTTTATAGCTACTTTTGCTAGTTGATTTCCCTGTAGTTTGATCCAGTTGTTCTACTGATTTTTTAATTATCAACATTTAAAGATTTTGTGTTCATGAATTTGACTAAAGAACATTTCCGGGCTATGACTTTTTACGATATTAAATCGTCATTAACGCCTAAACAATGTGAAGATCGGCTTACAAATGCAATTCGGCGAAGAAGCCCCATATAAGGCAACAATTTATAATCGGTACAGCGAATTCAAAATAGATCGGTTTTTTCTTGCTGTTAGTGATGAAAATATTGCTGCTGTTCGAGCGATACTTGAAGAAGATCGACGGACATCATGAATTTATTCGGGCGACATTGAGCATTGGTACGAGTCAAATCCAAAACATTTTACAACAACAGTTAGACGTGAGAAAACTTTGTTGTCGATGGATTCCATACAAACTGATTCCGATCAAACACAACAACGCATTGATTGATGCAGAAAAAATCTATAAAAATTCCCAGCCAACGCTTAAAATTTGGTTTGGAATATCTATACTGGTGATGAATCTTGGATTTATTGTTATGATCTGAAAATAAAAGTCAATCGCTCAATGGATCTTTCGAACAGAACAAGTCTACAAAAGTCCGATGAATCCGCAGTGCTGGTAAGAAGATGGTTGCTATTTTGTTTGTTTTTTTAACGGCAATATTGGCATTATAGCATTAGAAGATATATGTACTGCAGATTGTACACAAATGTTTGTTTACAGAAAATTTTTGAAAAAGTTCATGAAAAATGCCCAAAGGAAAAATAATGTTACATCATGACAACGCATCATCGCATTCAGCAAAACTAACAACTGAGTATTTGGACGCACTAAAAGTCAGCGCCATGGACCCTCCATCATACAGCCTGGCCTAGCACCTTGTGGTTTCGTTTGGTTTCCAAAAATTAGAGATAAAATGCGTGGAATCACTTTTTCATCATATGAAACAGTGGAGCATTATAAAGACCTGGCTTCTGAAGTGCCTCAGAAAAGTGGCATCATTGCTTTAAGGACTGGTTTCATCGAATGCAAAAATGTATTGATGTTAAAGGAGAATATTCTGAAAAACAATAAAATCATTTAATTTTTTAAAACATCCTTGTTTGATTTTCTAGAAATTTCATGTCGCCCTCGTAAGCTTATTTCTTATTTTATCCAATCTGTGGGTACTACCTCTGACGTATCTCAAAAACTTCCTGTTTGATGTTTCTATTTGACGTATTTCTTTCTTTCTCAACGTCCAATGTTCTGATCCATATAAACGATTAATGACCATAACTTCATAATACGTGTTTGCTTATCTTTTATTATTTTATATACTTTATTTATTTGTTAATATGTGATATTTGCTCCAATACAGGTTATCAAAAACAGTTTTAGTTCTTATAGGTTTATTTCCTAAAAAAATCCATCGTTTTGCTTTTGCTTTAAAATATTTATATTATACTGTAGGCATATTTGATGCAAATTGTAAATCCTTCTCAGAATGCTAAATAATTATTTGATCGTCACCACGTATCAATATGTTCCAGCTGAAGTTATTAAATTTTATGGCAAAGAGAGGATATCTTTTCCTTCCCATTCTTTTATTAATCGTCTATATTTGTAGTATGAATCCTACTTGCTACCTTAAGCTTTAATGTTTATCACGCAGTAAGATTGAGACGAATGTAAGGTTACTTAAATACACACCCACAGACCTCTATTGAATTCAAGGGTCCTCAATAACGCATTCCGAGTGAAGTCTTGATATTGGATTTTGTGACTTCTCCCACGGTGGCAATTGACAAAGTAAAAAATGGTGAAACAGCTCCGTAAACGGAGTATTGGCAACCTTAGTACACAGACACTTCAATGATTGTAAAATACCTACATAAACCTTTCCCAAACCACGGCCACTACTGATTTTGATCAGTACCTATCTGCAATAATACAGGGACTCAAATCTAAAGAAGCGGACAAATAAAACAAAATATGTGAGTTTTAATGCCACTTAAAAATGTTTTCCTAATACAACTACCTCACCCACATACCAACAGCATCAGAACATTGGAGGAAAGGTAAAATTAGACAGAAGTCTGTTGAAAACAATATGAACATTATTCGTAAAACTGTGTTTATGAACCACTCCATTACGATTTTAAGGAAATTACTTATTTATTCCTTATTTCCTTCCCTTCTTATATTAGCTTCAAACTCTACAAGGGGAAAATAAGATGGTTTAGTTGAAGCGTTGCAGATTTATTACCAAGTTCCCGTGCAGGTTTTACTGCATAATCACAAAGAAAGGACGTGTTAGGGGCAAAAACGTGTTTCTTTTTCTTCAGACCCTGTTTAAGTTTCCTATACATTCTAATAATGTGTGGGAGGTTAGCCATCAGTCAAGAGAAGCTTTGAGAGCCCATTCTCGGAACGAAGGTATGAGTTAACCAGCGGCGGCTCGTAGTTTCGTCAGCACCACAAAAAGCACATCGTTACTAGATGCGTTTTCAGCAAAACTTGTGTGATTCCAAGATATTATATTACGATATGAGTATGGGAAATGCATTATTACTAGACATCGGATTTGTATGCAAATGGATATTTAGTTTACGTTTACTTGTGATATGGAAAAGTTTTGCGATAAGTTTCATGTTCCTCTGCGCTTGTATGTCAAGTTTTATAGTGCATATAATTGCATATTTCACATGTTGCTACATGTTTCATCAGTTTTCCATGCATCGAGCTTATAATAAATGTATTTTAAAATTTCTAATTTTAAAATGAATACTTAATCATGTTAGTGATAAAATAATCAAGTACTTTCTATGGAGACACCCCTATGGAGGTTCAGAGTAAACTTGAGAGTGTGCTTTAAAGTATGGAGAAAAATTAAGCGGTAAATTGTGCAGTGTTTTAGAGAGAAATCTTGAGACATTAGAGTTTTGTGTTATGTGGATAAATATCAAGGTGAAAACGTAATGCTTCCTGGAGAAGTTTCTCCAGAATTAGTAAATGCTTTCAAATTTTGTCCAATAACACATGTAGATGTGGGATTTATCAATTCATTCTACAATAACTTAAATTTAGTTAATTTACATATTAATAAAAATGTCAATGAAAACAATTTTATTAATTTCATATTACATCGAATAGTTCCTCGAACTCAAACATACAACCAGGTTTACTTCCCTTCCGATGGAAGCCATGCTAAGTATTTTTACACCCGAAAAAAAACTATCGCTATCCGCCGGATATGAACCCGCTACCTCGGGAACTATAGACTAGTATGGTACCCCTAGACAATGCAATTATCTCATGACTGATGCCATGTATCAAAGCGAGTTGCTTGAAAACAATTATAATGTGAATGATAGCAGAAGTTCAGTATTTCAAGAAGAATTTGGAAGTCGGAGAGGTGGATTATGAAAACGTAGATATTGAAGAGGCATGGAAAATATGCGTGTCATTGGTTCCTGAAAACTCTAGAATGAGATATGAAGTGTTCATTCACCTTTAATTACGGTTAATTAGTTAATAATAATGTTTGAAATAACAGTTATTCCGTTCGAAGTGTACATTCATTGTAATGAGTTATTACAGATTATTATTAAACATGCAAATTAAGACTTCCCGCTAGTGTATACTGTATGTTATTGTAGCCACCAAGTTTATGTTGACAGATATGGGTTTCCTTGGAAACAATTCACGTGTTGCAATTCTAAATTTTCTCCTTTAAATATAATCGGTAAGACGCAGAAAACGCACGATCGTGCAAAACAATAATTAGCACCGTGAATTTTAAGGGATTATGTTGAAAGCATAAACAAATTATCTGTGTGTTGATACAAAGATTTTTCTACTTCAAGTCACCAATAAAGTATTTTTCACCATCAAACGTACCTATACTTACCAGTATAAGACTGCTTACTACATTTCAACACTTCGCCGATATCACGGTAGGCTGTGTGTGGGCAGCTGATCTGTGCGCTTCCGGCTACCGCTCGTTATACGTTCGGAGAAAACGAACCGAAGGCAGCAGTTTCATTAAGTGGTTATTTGTTGAATTATAAGGTAACAAACATGCGTATGCATAAAGCAAAATGTTTAAAAAAAAAAATACTTGGAGAATCAGAAGCCGCCACAAGGGCTTCACAAGGGCAAAATCAAACATTTTCGTTTTCGTTATGACATCTCGAGAGTAATATTTTCTCAACTCATGCACCACGTGGCAAGGAGTACACTGGCGGCTTTGCCGGAAACCGAAAATGAACTACAGCGCCTGGCACAGCCTCATAAACGCTCTACTATAACGGTTCAATTAGTTATAGGTGAATCTGAACGAACACATTTTGTTTCATAAATTGAGATGCTACAATAATGGGTATTTTCGCAAAAAAAAAAACAACAACAAATAACTCTTTTGCAGCTAAGCTTCTCATAAATTTTAACAGGAAAACTATTGGAGTAGTCTGTTGCAGCCTTCCACCTCAACTTCTAAATTACTAAAAGACTAAGGACTAAGGACTATAGTCCTAATTAAAAATGCGCAATTGAGCGGGATGGCTCAAGCGGTAACTTCTGTGGCCTCCACTTGGCAGGTGTCAGGTTTTAATCCAGTGGGCCGACCAATCTGACTGGGTTTTTTTCGGGTTTTCCTCAGTCGCCAGGTAAATATCGGATCGGATATTTACTACCGAAACCCAAAAAGTTTCTCTTAAATTCAAATAATAGTAAATATTAAAAAAGGATGGTAATAGCAAATGCCCTGCCATCTATCACAGATAATGAAAACAGGCAGACTGGACGGCTACCTAATAACATCTGCTGCTACTGTAGAAGTAGAGATTACAGCTGCCTAGCACTAAGGTCTTTGGACACGTGTCGAAGCTGCCATCTGCCCGTCACAGAAGCAGAGCTACAGTTTCCTAGACCTAAGGCTTCTGTGGACAAAGTAATATGATATGGCAAAGGGATGAGACCTAGAAGTTTAACTGTCGACTACATACCGATCCACGAGGTATCTCCTAGCGGATCCGTCGCGATATGACCACGTAGTTAAAGTGTAAAATAAGTAGGGAAAAAATAAATAATGCACATAAAAATTAAACCAGGGCACTTTACTAAAAGCAGTGTAGAAGATCATGATGTATAACACCTAAGCAAAACAGGGCTGACATATGAAATAGGGTTCGTAACAATATGACAATATGACAATCGTAACAATTATTTATTTGACCTGTTACTCAGATACTGCATAATAATGTTTTAGTCACCTTGGTCAATGGAAGAATACCTTTACGGGCAATAAACTTTACAATCACCAACAAAAAAAAACCCCTAAATAACCTCTCTTCTTAGACTGCAAAAGTATATTGGTAAAGTTGCTGGATGCCAAAGACGTTACCCCTTATGTATTTATGAGGTTTGTTTTTTATTTTCTTTCTTTGGTGTGATAATTCGTTGCAGATGGAATAAGCTATACCTACTAAATTGTGTCCCGGGTCTCAGAAACTATTCAACTGATATTTTCACAGTTGAGAACGTTATTGATGCCCCGGGAACTACAAGCTAGACGCCATGTCCAACATTTCATTAGCGAGTTCCAAGGGTTAGGAATTCTTCAAATTCACCACTGTTACTATTTTGTTGATTGCTGATATCAGGTGGTTTCTCTCTCCCTCAAACTGAATATTTTTGATCTTCAACATTATGAAATAATTAAAGGGAAATAAAAAATCCTTTAAAACTTCATCTTTTGCAATTGCCTAAAACGTCTCCTTGAGGACTTTGATAAATTCAGTAGTGGGTTAAAGAGAGCAGAAATGCAATACCTGTTGATCTTCCATCTGTTTTCAAGAGTTCCAAATCCCGATTTTAAGGGTCAAAGCAGGTGGAGTCAATACAATTCTTGATCATTGTGTATGAACTTTAATGCCTAAAGACCTTATTAAAAACATACTCCGAAATATTAAAAACCCACCCGTGCAACGAGGTAAATAAGCTAGTATTTATGCAGGTTATCACTAGGGTACTATTGATATTACTGGTTAGCCCGTAAATGTTGAAGAAAATTGATTGAAGTTTGAGCTTTTTTTTCAGTGGAAATATAATCAAATAACTGTTTACTACCGAATGTACCAAATTTCAGCTACATGCTACAAGGTCAAATTATGTGATCGAAAAAGAAGAAAAGCACCTGCCGTTACTAGCGCCAGGTTTTCGGAAGATCTATTGACCCACGCGCTAAACACTTTTCATGTCATTAGTCAAAAGTGGGCTTAACATCCCGCCAACAAAAACATTTTACCTGCTCTAATGCCCAGTATGAAAGCAGCCCGTTAAGGGCGATGTAAACTATTTCATGAAGTTTGGCCAGTACATTAAGTAAACAAAGCAGGTATTAACTTAAGAAAGAGGACACGTTGAGGGTATTCCCCAAAAGTGTTGAGAGAGATTTCCCCACTTCTGGGCGCCACCCGCACTTTCTTTATTTTCGTGCCAAAACTTTTGTTCGAGCTAAAGTAAACATAACTTGGGCAGAATAACGTTATATTGCCCACAGCGGTTCAAGTAGCTGGTGAAGTAAAGATCGGTGTAAATCCACAAAAAACAACTAAGGTTTTTCAACGCTCTTTTGTTGTGTGTGTGGTTTTTCTGTTTGTTTTTTCGGCTTTAAATGCGTTGCTACTATTAAGAAAAATCTTATATTACATTCACATGACGTTCTCTAAGCACTATCGTTTTTTTAGTTCCTACACACTATTCTGACAATGGCTTATTTTTGCATCTGCTTCACGTTTATCCAGCTGTTTGCACAAATTGTTTGTTGTAGTTATAAAGGGGAAACAGGAGAAGGATGAAGCGATAGTCAAAACTTCAAAAAGCGAGCCACCCTTTGAAATTCCATACTCTTTCCATGACCGCGAGAAACAAATGCCGGCAAAAAATGACAAAAGCATTAAAAAATTCAAACAAATAACAACGAATATCTTGGAAATAGCTGTTGCTACAAAAATTATTTGAAATAAATAGTATATTATATGAATATGTACCTTTGTGCGCGCGCGCGTTTTTTGTCTATCTCTTACGGTTTACGAGTTATACAAAATTCATTCCGAATGAAAACCTCTCAGGCTATTCCAAAAAGTTCAAGATATACGTTTCACTAGTCATATCTTTAAAATATGACATATTAGTAGGTAAGAAAATAACAAATCTGATG
Source organism: Deroplatys truncata (assembly GCA_030765065.1). Lineage (NCBI taxonomy): Eukaryota > Metazoa > Arthropoda > Insecta > Mantodea > Mantidae > Deroplatys > Deroplatys truncata. The sequence continues at coordinate 117,393,787 of CM060980.1, forward strand.
CCATACATTCACATGACTTTCTCTACCCTCTATCTTTATTAGTGAGTATACAAACTATTCTTACTAAAGCTTATTTTTCCCTCTACTATATTTTAAAACCTTTGCAGAAATAGTTGTATTATACATTTCGTTATAGATACAAAGAGAACAGCGATAATCAAATGTTTAAACACTGAAAGCTTGCCTTAAAATTTCATACTTCCATATTATCTTTGCAATCGTGAGAAACAACTGAATGCTGACAGGGCTTTAAAAAAACGATCAAGTAATGAACACTTCGAAGCATTAATAACGAATTCTCAGAAATGGCTTATGCCACAAGAAACTTATTACAAATAATTTGTGTGTTTTAAAAAGATCTACATTTTTTGTGTAGTACGTTTTTGTCTATCCCTTAACGTTTACAGTTATGCAAGATTACACAAAATTCCTTCCGGATGAAGAGGACTTCATAGGCCATTCCCAGAAGATTCAAGAGATACATTTTATTTGTCATGTAAATATCTTTAATACATGTATTTTAATCAAACGCGTTAGAGCCATTTTTTAGAAAATTAAAAATGTTCCATCTAAAGGGTAGTTTGGTGTGGGGGATTTTCTTGAAAATCTTCGTGTCGCACCTTTGGAAGGTACTGAACCTAAGTACCAAGTTTGTTGTTTATCCGACTTTTCGTTTTTGAGTTATGCTGTTCACAGACACACACACACACACACACACACATACACGCACACACACACACACGTACGGATATGTTTTATAAAAATCTTTGTTTGGATTTAGGGGATGTCAAAACATGCATTTCCGATGAAATCTCGGTACTGAAATTTGGGTGGAATGCAATACCTTCTCTATCTACTATGTACACGATAGAAAAACTAAAAATAACGATAGTTTTCCCGATATAAAGCCTACATTGGAGTGGCGGATTTTCTTGGAAATATCCACTTCTGGTCCTTGGAAGATGCTGAACTTAAATACGAAGGTATTCGTCGGACTTTTTGTTCTTGAGTTCTCTGTTCAGACACACAGGAACACGCACACGCATCCACACATACACATACACATACAACTCTCTCTCTCTCACTCACACACACACACACACACACAGCCGATCTTTTCTAAAAATGCTTCTTTTGGATCCAGGGTGCTTCAAAACACATATTTCTGGTGAAATCTCAATATCGAATTTTTGGGTGGAATACAATAAGTACTTTCTAAGCCTCCTATAGTAAGTAGATAAATGCTAGAGACACTAAAAATCTTAAGTGAATTCTCAAACGAGTTTATCTGCCAATGACAAATTTATATATGTAATCTGCGTCTTCACATGTTCGTTATGTACTATCCTGTTCACATAAAAATGTGATCTATCCACATGACCAGTTGAGTTGTTCAGTATACTTTTACCTAGGTATGATTTTAAATTAAGTAATAAGAGCTTAGTCGAATACCGCATTCGGAAACTCCATTCCAATGTTTAGCCGTGGTAACAAGAGGGGAGTCCAAGCTGAGAAAACAAAAACTCGGATAAACACCAAATAAATCGCGAATACTTTAAGGACGTAAGGGTAGATTTTCATGGAATTTATACCACCCCAAACACTCTTTACGTGGAATAACTGTAGTTACTTTTCATTTTCTCAAAAATAGATCTATGGACCCAGGGCCGTATTTAGAGGGAGGTTTTTAGGGCTCAAATCCCCCCGAAACTTCTGACAATTTTATTTATTTTAATTCATAGCAAACGAATATGGAAAAATGTTGTTAGATAACAGTAGGTCTATTGCTAGTAGCACATTTACAAAAAAAAAGGGAAATTTAATATCGTCGCCTTACATAGGTAAGGTGACCATACATTCCGGTTTTCGAAGTAGTCTCCATGTTTTGTGCTGTAAGATGGAATATCCTCATTCTGGCGAGTTCTTCCGTCTATATAATGCATCCAAGCAATTTTCTTATTCATGTAATATCTATATACCACGGAATAGGTACATGATAACTGCGTGGGGTATTGTTAAGTTTAGATATATTTACTTGTGGAAAACCCTCCCCGAAATTTTTTTCTGGGTACGGGCATGTATGGACCTTCCTTAACATATACAGTTCGATATATTGGGATGACGAATAAAATTAATATGCTGAAATTTCTCTAATATACTGCGGAATTTCCTTCATTATTGTTTAATTTTATACAATAAGGAAACTATAAAATATATGTTCAAACATAGTGATGGAAAATATAGAGGTCATAGAAGTGTACCTAACATTTATACGACACAATTCTTTTATGGCTTTATTTCTGCAATGTTCGCTGTTACATATACATTGAGGATTCTGTACGCTGAACTCGAAAAAATATTTAAAATGGGTGTTAACGATAACTAGAGAGATAATGTAATATTTTGTTTATCCTCTTAAGTCCTTAAATATTATTTTTTGCAGCCCTATAGGTTTTGGATAGTCCTATAACAGGTAAGTAAAGGAAGTATTAATTCCTCCTAAAAATTCGATACCGAGATTTAACCGGAAATAAACGTTTAGAGGCTCTAAGAATGAATAAATAAATAAATAAATAAACAGATAAAAGGCCTTTTAGAAAAACTTTCGTGCGCGCGCGTGTGCGTGAACAGCATAACAGCAGTCAGTGAACAGCATAACCCAAAAGGAAGCATCTGTTAAATACCAAACTTAGTATTTAAATTCAGCATCTTCCAAAGATGCAACACGAAGATTTTCAAGAAAATCCCTCTCCAAAATACCCTTTACGTGGAATAATTTTCGATAATTTTTATTTTCCCAAGAATGGTTAAAACGATTTTGATTAAAACTCTTTATTGCGAAATTTTCAGTAAAAATCAGATGTATTACATTCAATGACTTTGTCTAGTCACTATCGTTTATTTGTATATCTCATCTGTAAACTTTTCTTACAGACTTTTCTTACTTTTCTGTCTACTTCATATTTATTGAGATAAATGTTTGTAGAAATTGTTTTATTATACATTTCATTGTTGGTACAAGAGGGATACAGGAGGCTGAAGCGATAGTCAAATCTTTAAAACGCTTTGGCTTTGAAATTCTACATTATTTCCATAACAACCTGAATAGACAAGTATTGGAAAATTCAAAACAATAATAACGAATAACTCGGAAATGACCGATGCTACAAAAACGTTATTTGAAATAAGTTGTGTATTTTACAGAGATCTACATTTTTATGAATACATTTCTTTATGTCTCTTATGGTTTACTAGTTAATAAAAGATTATATAAAATTCATTCCGAATGAAGACGGCTTCACAGGCTATTCGCAGAAAATTCAAGATATACATTTTATCAGACATGAAATTGTATTTTACATATGGTATTTTAATCAAAATCGTTAGAGCTATTTTTGAGAAAATAAGAAATAGGTATGGCGTATATGATGTTTTATATTTTATGGTGCGGCACTTTTTTTTAATCTTCGTGTTATATCTTTGGAAAATGTTGAACTTAAATACCAAATTTGGCATTTATCTGACTTTTCGTTTTTGAGTTATGGCAGACAGACAGACAGAAACGCACACACGCACACAAGGCATTTTTGTAAAACTGCTTTTTTTTAACCATCGGACCTCAAAACTGTGAAATATTAATATCGAAGTTTTGGGTGGAATGCAGTACTTCCTCTATCTATTATGAGCAGGTATGTAGTAAAGAAAGAGAAAGTAAAAATTGGTGTTATAATTCATAGTTTTAAAGGAAAGGAACTCTAAATATTTGTCTTTTCTATACTTAGCCCTGTAACAAAAATGTTTAGAAAACGTTATATTTGTATCTCATGCCACCTCTAAGAAAAGCGCACCTTAAATTTAGAAACTTTAACATTAACGAAAAAGGCAGTACAGACTTCCCTTAAGCCTTGCCACTTTAGTTTGCCAATTATGCAACATAATTTATAATCAGAGATTTTTCCCTTTGCTGTTTTCCACGAGCCTATGGAAGAAAATATCCATCGTGCTTTGAACATTTGAGGCTCTCTCCGCATTCTGCATGTTCGAAGCTTATATTACCTAAATTGAACTCACTTCTAGATACATACTTAGTGTGAGGACATTCCATTTTTCTCGCATGAGCTCACTAATAACAAAAACTGACTTCTAGTGTCAACGTTGAGTATTGCCCACCTCCGTAGTAAAGTGGTAGCGTGTTTGACTTACATTTAAAGATCTCCAGTTCAAATCTCAGTTAGGGTGTTACCTTCCAGGTAAGGTTTTACGGAGTTTTCCTTTACCCTTAGAAGATGAATGTCAGGTAAACTCAAAGCTCCATGGACATCCGGCCTCATTTTAGCATCATTTCGTCCATTTTATTCATTCATCGCTCAACAGTAGACTAGAGGATGCTAAACTAAAAAATCTGATGTGTTACACTCACATAACTTTCCCTACCCTTGTACAAACTATTTTTACAAACGCTTATTCTCCATATGCTTCATGTTAATCGAGATGTTAATATTATTGCTAATTTTCTTGTAGATGCAAGGGGAATTGCTGGGCTTTAAGCGATAGTCAAATATTTTAAGATCTGGTTGCTATGTGGAGTATTCCATTTTCTTTGCATTACCAGGACAAAAAAAATTGAATAACGAATTTGAGAAAAAGTATAAGTATTGGAAAATTTAAGGGAATAACAAGCAATATCTCAAAAATGGTTCACTCAACAAAAAAATGTATATAACATAAATTGTGTATTTTAACGCGATCTACATTTTTGTGTAGAAAACGTTTGTCTATCTCTTATGGTTTACCAGTTATGCAAAAGTCGTTCAAAATGAAGAATACTTTAGGAGACATTCCCAGAAAATTCAAGATATACATTTTATTTGTCATGAAAGTATCTTAAACATATGATATTTTAAACAAAATCGTTAGAGCCATTTTTGAGAAAACTAAAATTTTCGAAAAATGTTCCATGTAAAGGGTAATTTGGGGTGGGGGGATTTTCTTGAAAACCTTCGCGTCGCATCTCTGGAAGATACTGAACCTAAATACTAAGTTTGGTGTTTATCCGACTATTCGTTTCTGAGTTATGCTGTTCACAGACACACACACACACACACACACACACACACACACACACACACACACACACATACAGACACATAGACAGACACACGGACATGTTTCCAATAATGCTTTTATTGGATTCAGGGGGTCTCAAAACATGTATTTCCGGTGAAATGTCGGTATCGAATTTTTGGGTGGAATACAATACTTCCCCTATTTACTATACGTAGTAGAGAAAGTAAAACGAAGTAGAAGAATATGTTCTGTTTTGCATCTTGTAATCAAGTCCATCCTTAACGTGTGACGATTCCTAGGCAAACATTATTGTGATCAAGAAAAAATGTGCGCAATAATCACTTTTTAAATTATTACAGTAGAACCGGTTAGTCGGACCTCTGATGGTTCGACACCCGCTTAGTCGACCATGCCGCAATCTGTCATTGTCTACGTCTTATTCCAATCGTGTTTGTACCTGTCAGTGGTTCATTTCCTGCGCAAACTGTGGCCGAAAATGAATGAAAAAGTTCAAAATCAAAATGAAACTAAACAAGAAACAACCCACGAAATGAAGACCTGGCATACCAAAAACCTTAAACAATTTGCAGGCTTTGCAGCCTGATGTCTGGGTGCAAAGCCCGACATTCAGAAGTCTCACCCAGATCCTGATATCTGAACTACAATAAGTGGATCAACACAGCCGACAGTGACTGCACGACAGAAGCTGAACTAAATGACCAGTTCATTGCTGCTGTCACCCATCCGATAGACGACAGTGAGAAAAATGACAACGAGCCAGTTCCCCAAGGATAGCATACAAACGCTAAGCAAGCATTCGAAACAGCTCTTCAGTATTAAAGAAAATGCCTTTTCTATTCCAATGAAGATATTGAGGATATCAAAATGGAGGAAACATCGCAGCAAAAGCAAGTTATCATCTGCTAAATAAACTGATATTACAGACCTTTTTCGTCCTTCATAAATCCCTATGGTTTCGTTACAGGTATTCAAGGTACTGAAAATTGAGTCTTTATAGTATTACTACATAATAAGTAAAGCTGTCAACACAATTTTCAATTATGTAAAACGTTGTATTTGTATCTTTTTAACTTTTACATAAATTAAAGTGTTCCTCTGATATTATAATCCGACTTTTTTTGTGTTCCAACATGCCCCCGGTCCCGTTGGGGTTGATCTAGCGGGGAATGTAATGGGTAAGAACTGCGGGTGTTACACATCAGATTGTTTTCCCTCTCTTTACTCTTAGTTCTTAAGACTAAAGATAGAGCAATAATCCATCAATTTAAGAGGAGACTATATATTAGCAGCTCTAATAAGGTGGATATACAAAACGGAATGCGTTTGCAGCATATTTTGATTAATGTTAATTATGAGACAACATGTTTCTTTTGCATTGCACTTCCACTACAATACTCCCTTCTGAATTAACCACCTTTTAAATGCTTTTATCTAGACTTGTGAAGAGAAGACAACCTAATCTATCTAGTGTTTGTTACACAGTCGAAATACTCTACAGCATTGATACGTCATCCTATTGTACTCTGTGATCTGTTGAATTCAAAACTCTTTTATTCATAGAAGTTCAAAGCGGACTTCGCTATTCCACTACTGCTCATTGGTAACAAGCTTCTGCCAGTTGTTCGGATTTCCCTCCCACGAACACCATAGTCATCCTCCACACCCCTTTGTTCTACAGCAACCCTGTGATGTCACTACATGAGTAATCTAGCAAAACAAACAAAATATTATTTAGTAAACCTTAGGGACTTTAAAAGAGGAGATGCAAAGGATTAGCGCATTGTACAGTTAGGTATACTTCTCTTTGTTAATTGCCTCACCAGAACTCAAATTCCTTAGTGGTCATTAGCCCCTGGCTTTCCCACTCTTTCTGAAAATCTTGCACCTTGCTGCCTTTCACTTACCCTCACGGTGTTGCAAGGTGACAAACGAGTGTATGGGGGCGGAAATAGAAAAGCTTTAAGGAATTAAAAGAAAGAAATAAGAAGAGAGAAAAATAGGCCAAATGAAGATGAGTGATGTTTTCCCTACAAGTGAGATGTTTACAACCAAGCCAAGGCAAGCCAAGCATGGGATTTCGATACGAGTGAAGAAGAAGGGGGCGTCTCTTAATAATTGCGTATATTTATGGAAATTACATAATTTTGTTTATTAACTGTGTTGAAGATGTACGATTCATTGTACAATAATAATATGGATAAGTGAGCATTGTGTTGCTCTTGTTTTCTGGGAACGAGCTTTAGAAGAATTCAGAAACCGACTAGACTAAACGAAAATGGCTTTAGAAAAATAAAATACAAATATCGTTTTGCAATTCATACTCTTATTTTCATTCGAAATATTCCATTTGGTGTGCATCGATAGGCATCCGATAACTAATGAAATACGACACCAATATAATGCAATAAAACTACTGCTTTTTATTCGGGCAGTTAAAATGTAAACGTACCTATAAAGCACTTGCTTTAAGTTTAAACACGGAAAGTAGAAACAGACAGCACTATATTCCACAAGAAAGTAGATGATCCTTAACTGCCTAATCTTAAAACCTTTACTATTGAAACTTACTATTTAAAATCTGGGTTAGTTTGAAACATGAAATTTAGAAGAGAACAACCAACACCCGCTTGTAACAATACGAAAGCTAGCGAAGCAGGGATGCCCGAAGATATCAGGAGATTTTCCATATTTCAGTGCCAAAAGTGCAACTGGCAACAACACTACAGCTGATACTGAGAGACTAGGCAATGAAGAGTGACTGTGGCAGGGTTTCTCAGAACACGGACGGTCTTTTGCGCATCCCCTCCTCGGCCGGTCAGGTAGCGTCAAAATGGTCATGTTTCAACTTAAGCCTTACGTACTGTATAAGTCTGACAGGCAGCAACTGGTGGTGTTTCTCAATTATTATTGTTTAACTTCACCTTATGCTCTTGGTCATATCGCATCAGTTTCTGTAGTTTCATTGATTCGCTTGAGCCAGTAAATCCCCTGCATATAGTCGTAATTATACACCATCTATTTTTGTTGCTATTGAGTTTTGTTTATGTACATCTTTGTTTGTTTTCGAGTTGATTGAATGTAGACTTTAGGATCATGGAACTGCTGCCTGTTCTTTGAGTCCACACGTAGTCATTGCAGTGTTGGAGAGATGTCCTTAGTTGCGTAGTCGCAACTTGTACCATCTGTTTTATTACTTTTTCTTCCACGAACATAGTAGGTATTGAAGGTATTGCAAACCACCCAAAAAGTCGATATCGAGATTTCACTGCAAATACATGTTTTGAGGCCTCCTGAATTAAAAAAAATCATTTTTACTTTCTCTACCACACGACTTAGTAGATAGAGAAGATACTGCATTCCATCCAAAAAATTCAATATTGAGATTTCATCAGAAATACATGCTTTGAGATCCCCTGAATATAAAAAAGCCTTTTTAGAAAAAATGTCCATGTATGTGTGCCTGTGTCTGCAGGTCTGTAAACAACATGGCTTAAAAACAAAAAAAAAATCGCATGAATACCAAACTTTGTATTTAGGCTGAGTACCTCCGAAGATGCGACACGAAGATTTTCAAGAAAATCCCCCTACTCCAAACTACTACTAACATGGTATATTTTTTAAAATTTTTGATTTTCTGAAAAATGGCTCTAAAGATTTTGATTAAAATGCCATATATTAAACATATTTACATGACAAATAAAATGTAGATATATTTTCAATTTTCTGGGAGTAGCTTGTGAAGTCCTCTTCATTATCAAGGAACTTTATATAAACTTGCGTAACTGGTAAACGTTAAGCGATAGACGAAAACGTAACTTCTACACAAAAAAAAAATAAAAAAAAATGTAGATCTCTTTAAAACACAATTTATTTGAAATAGATTTATTTGTGCTATGCGACATTTCCGAGATTTGCGTTATGAATGGTTCGAATTGTTCAATAATTATCCTTTTCGTCCTATCGATTTTCAACTGTTTCTCGCGATGTCATGGAAAGATTATGTAATTTTAAGGCCAGCGTGTAACGTTCAGTACTTAAAACACTTGACTATCGCTATTGCCTTTGTAGCCATAACGAAATGTTTAATGTAGCTATTTCTGGAAATGTTTATCTTGATTAAATTAAATAGATAGTAAAATAAACTTTTGTAAAATTAGTTCGATATCCATTAATAAGCGATAGAGGGTAGAGAAAATCATTGAATGTAACACATTATATCTTCTATATTGCTCTTCTTCTGTAGGTGAAACTTTGAGTTCGTGATAATGAATATCCAATCTACTATTTACCTGGTAACTGAGGGAAACCACGCAAAAGCTAGTCAGATTAGTCGGTACACGGATTTGAACCGCTGCCTCCCGAATGTGAGCCACAGATGATACCGTTGAGTTATCTCGCTCAGTTAAATGTACCTTTTAACTGCCTGAGGAATGGAATTGCTATATCTGAAATGTTGCTTTTATACGAGATGTTGCATTTCTGATCTGTGCCTTTTGTGCTATTAAATACCTACTGTGATCGTCCTAGATGCATATAATATGTGATAAGGGCTTTTGCTTGCAAGAAGCACACAAGAAGTTTTTACTTAGAAGAAACACAGAGAAGTTCTTGAGTTTTTAATTTTAAGAACGTTATTATAAAATGTTTTTGTTCGACGGGTACCAGGCTGTGAACGCATACTAAAACGTAACAAAGTCATCTAACAGCTAGCTGCTGGTCAGACTGACAAGGAAGATGTGGGTTCCTTGTACAGAGTGAAGTCTTCGATGGTCCTAAGGCAACGTGTAAGTCTTAGATAACCACGATTGGCTCTGGAAGCAATCCTCTCTGTTGGAGATAGTATACAAAGACACCGATTCCCTGGGGAGATAAATGAGAGATCATGTGCGGGGTCCTCAGCTTCACATTTGATGGTGGAAAAGGCAATCCTCCTCATAGGTTTAGTATAGGAGAGAGCAATCCTTGTGGTCTGGAGGAGCAGTTCCTCCACAAGGATACCTAACGTGGGGTTAATAGCCTTAGTTGGAGAATTACATATTATTCAAATTCTATTAAATTAAATTAAATTGAGTTTTATTTATGGACGCTCTTTAACTGTTGTGGTCCTTAGCGTCCCATTCTATACTGGGCGTGAAAGACCAGAAATTTTGCTCAAGGGTTCTTTATCAGGCTTGAGGTTCTTTTACGCGCCGTAAATCTAAAACATGGGACCACCGGCTTTACTTCCCTTCCGAAGGAAGCCATACTAAGGATTTTTACGACCGAAAAAAATCCATCGCCCTCCACCAGGTTTGAACCCGCGACCTCGGGCTAGCATGGTAACCACTGTTCCATGGAGGATGTCTCAAATTTGATGCAGTACTAACCTCAGATATAGAAAAAACAAACTCTGCCTACAGCAATAATATAAATTTAAATTAGGTATATCTACTAGCAGAACCCGCAGCTCTGCTTGCGTTTTTTGCGTATATAAGGACGTTTTTCTCCCACTTTCTCAGTGTTTCTCCTTCACACATTTCCCTACAACTCCGTTTTCTTCATCTCCCTTTCTTTCACCATCCCTTCCTCTTTCTACCTCCCCATCTCTCTCTGTATACGATCTCCCAACCTTAGCACTCACCCTTTTCTCTTCCCTGTGCAATCTGCATACCAATGTTTTGAAAATTGGTTGTAAAACTGCTGGATGTTAATAAAAATTAAAACAAGAATTTAACGACACACAAACTTGTGTTTCTTTCTTATACTTCACATGGGATGCGAGCAATATTGCCCCTCGTGATGTCAGTTTTTATTTGTTTATTTATTTTATTTCTCTTTACTTTCTTGGTCATATCGTGACGGTTACTGCAGGTTCGTTGATTCATCTGAATGTAACGTTAGGCAGATAGCCTTAGATGAGTAGTCGTTTTCCTCTACTCTCTGCTTGAACTTGTTGATAGATGGACTTAGCATTTCTGCACCATTTTATTTGTCACTTGCTTTAGGCGGAATGTGGACTTTCAGATGGTGGAGCTGCGGGCTGTTCTTTGAAGGTATATGTAGTCCTTGTGCCGTTGGACAGATGGTCTGAATTGCGTAGTCACCTTCCTGTAACATCTGTTTAGGTAACATTTCAGTTGCGTAGTCGCCTCCTGTAACATGTTTTGCTTTGTTTTGATTTTTTTTTTCTGTAGGTGAAACTTTGGGATGTGGTACTGAATATCCGGTTAACTATTTATTTGGCAAGCACGTAAAGCAAAAGTCAGATTATCCAGCAAGCGGAATTTCAGCTATAGATGTTACCGCCTGAGCCATTTCGTTCATGGTAATCAGGTGTACACGAATAATAGTAACGAAAATTAGTTATAACTTCTTATATATTCTTTCTAAGAGAATATTATAATTCACAAAACGTATTACAAATATTATGCTTACAACATTTGGTAAAATAAATTGCAATAAACAAAAAGCAAAAATTGGTCTTCAAAAGAGATAAATATCTCAAAAAAGCATGCAATTCCTAAATAGTTTAAAACTTGCTAATCTAGATGAGAAATCGTATACTTACATTGAAAAATATAAACAAATTCTTAAAAATTTAATAAATGGTGCAAAAAGTTATATAATAAAGTTTGATACAAAAGGTAGAAAACAAAACTAAAGTGACATGGAATATTATAAAACCTGCACACAATAAAAAGAAACAAAAATGGATCGAGAACTTGCATATAGAAATTAACAATAGAGTTATAAGTAGCCCTATAAAAATAACAAACTGTTTTAATGAGCACTATATTAATATTTTAAAAGGTTTGGGAATTAAACATTTCCCAGTCTGGCATACAAATGAAAACAGTATATGTAACTCAGTGATGCTACAAGATATAACAGAGAAACTAGTTATCAAACAGATAAACAATTTGAAAAGCAAACGATCATGTGGATTGGACGAATTTACTAATGAAATGTTAAAATATTGCAAATATGCGTTCTCCGAAATATTAACACATATAATTAATCACTCGTTTATGTCAGGAACATTTCCCAAATTATTAAAAAACGCAATAGTGAGACCAATATATAAGCAAAAAAACTCAAAGGAAACAATGGAAAATTATAGACCTATGTCACTATGCTCAATTTTTTCCAAAATTATACTGGGAATTTTTCTAAATCAGCTACAGAGATTTTGCAAGAAATACAAAATATATAAGAATACCAGTTTGGCTTTCAAAAAGAGAAATCCACAACAAATGCCATATGTAAAGGAAATGACATTATTACAAAGGCAATAGACAAAAAGAAGTATGTAGTGGCAATTTTTCTTGATCTGTCGAAAGCTTTCAACCGTGTAGACATAAATAAAATAATCATAAAACTTGAAAATTACGGTATCAGGGGTTTATCGCTAAACTGGCTAAAATCATATCTGCAAAATATAGAACAATGTTTCAAAATAATACATAATTTAGGCGGTAAATTACATAAAATTAGACCATCATTTAAGAAAGTTACACATGGTATCCCGCAAGGTTCGAAACTTGGTCCATATATACTCATATTATATATCAACTGCTTATTTAAAAAGATAACAGATGCTGGTGGTTTAGCCATCGGATACCTAGATGACAACGATTATTGTGAAATGGATGTACAAAATAAATTCAGTTTACTACTAGAAACAATTAATGTCCAGTTAAAAGAACTAGATATGGCACTGAATATTAACAAAACAGAGTGGATGCTAGTAACGCTAGTTAACGCAACACAGTCCAATATACAACTAAATATAGTAACTAGATTAATTCAGCAGGTTACACAAACAAACCTTTTAGGACTAGTGATAGATTATAAGTTAAATTGGAAGAAGCATACCGATAAAACAGTCCAAAAAATAAACACAGGGCTACAATATATCCGAGAGCTTATTACCAATATATTATGCATTCATACATTCGCACCTAAGTTATAAGGTTCTTTTATGGGGCAACGCACAGAAAAGAACAATGTTTAAAATTGTTAGGCTTCAGAAGCGTACCTTGAGAATAATATGTAATTTAAAAAAGCTTGATTCTTGTAGAAATGCCCATAAAACATTAAATATACTAACATTTCCTGCACTATATATATATATATATATATGAATGCATTAAATATACAATAAAAAAATCATGCTAGTTAAACTAAGAACATGAACATATATAGACATAACACAAGAACAAAGGAGAACTATTTTATTAATAGATTAAGAGGAACATTGGGACATAAAAGTATAGAAAACAATACTAAAGATTTGTACAATCACCTACCTAACCACATAAAACAAATAACAGAAGATAAGAAAAAAACTTAAAGTAACTAAAATGTATCTGTTAGAAAATGTATTTTATTCGGTAGAAGAGTATAAATTGCGGAATGCATATAAACCTTGATGTAAATTTTTATGTAACTTTCATATGTATCTGTTAGTGGGTAGAAGAGTGTAAGTTGCTGATGTAAACGTTTCATGGTACCTATTGTACCAGATGTTTCTTTGTTCAATTATACATATATATTTTTTGTGTAACACTCACGTTTTAACAATTTGACAATTCTTGTAAAATGTCTTTATAATTGGAGCTAATAAATCAAATTTAAAAAATTATGTAGGATTAAAAAAGACAAAATAATACAAAAACGGATGGAGGTACACAGGTTGCCATGTAAACCGCTTGGCTTTAAATCCTCTTACGGCCTGTATTACGATCTCCGGTTAAAAGTCATGGTTTGTAACCTATCAGTTATCGCTACCTGAAGGTTAGGTGCATTGCCGCGTATTACAAACGCATATCAACCGATGGTTAGTAACCCTAAGGTTTATGATGCTGGGCGAGAAGTTGGCAACACCAAAGAGATATGTATTTCTCCTTGGCAATAGTTTTCTGAGTGATTTCACTGTTTATACAACGCTATCTCGTGGTAATCTGCAACATTATAGCGTCATTATTGGTCATTAGTAACAAGGCGAGCGGACAGACTATTATAGATTGTGAACGGTTTTGGAGATTTTTTTAGAGAATTTTGACATGAACATAACCTAAAATGTAATTTATATACATGTCATTGAGCATACAAGATGCGGTTCTAGTACGTTATTGGATTACTGAGCTACAATAGGATACCGTAAACAATAGTTATAATTACCTTTTTATTAGCTTTTCCGTTCGCGAAAGCTATTACATTTATAGAAAAGCAACATCGATGGTTCTAATGTTGATTCGGATTTACACATGTTGCCTGACATTTAAGTTCAACACAATATTCTTAAGTTTGTTGCATCTTTCTAATACCGTTCCTTGGTTATTCTATTTGGAAAACTATGCCACACTTCAAAGTTTCGTTAAAAATAGTGTTAAGAGTTTTGACGTAAACGTTTTACGAATATCACTTTAATAACCGAAAACCATAGTCTTTTGACGCAAACATTTCATGAATATCACTTAAAACTAACGTGGAAAGCCATTCGACAATTTTAAAAACCAACCTAAATATAAACTAACACGCAAAATACGTTTACCTTTGCCCACACTGCTTGTCATTTAACCTAAAATGTTTGGCCTTCCAAAAACAATCCAAGCACAATGGTTAGTTCCTTACGCCCTGACAGTAATATTTAAGACTGGGTGTTGGAGTGAACTATTCTAATGTATAGATAACATTTCCAAAAACTTGAAAATATATTCTGAATCACTCTCAATAATCAATCTCTGCCGGTGGTACGCCATGTTTCATTCGGAAATACGAGTTAACTCCAAGGTATCATCTTTATCCACCACTTGAGGTGGTGGTTAGTTTACCTCCAAAAATAACACCCGGGTAGCCCTTAACCAAAGATTGTAATACAGTCGCAGTACGTAACTCTCAGGTAAATCTTACCCCAAACCTTAACCGGAGATCGTAATACAGGCCGTTAATAGGAAAAGAAACAAAGGTCGCCCAGTAAAAGCGTTGGTCAGATACCTTTTGACTACTTTGAAACCGGAACAGCCATTTAGTCCTAAGCCGTGACATAACTACTGATGATTGTTTAAAAGATATAGACTTTCAATAGGTCTAATACGAGGGCTGATCAACAAAGACTGAGACTGATTTTTTATCACAGATGTTTATTACTCCAATTCAATGTTTACAAGATCTTTTTCAAAGTAGTCCCCTCCTACTTCAATGCACTTTTTATAGCGTCTCTGCCAGTCCTTGAACACGTGCTGAAGACCATTCTCTGTCAGGTCCTTGAGAATCGCGTCACTTTTCTTGAGCACTGCTTCAGAGTTCTCAAATCGAATACCCCTAAGCTTTGCCTTTAGTGATGGGAATAAAAAAAGTCACAGGGTGCAAGATCGGGGCTATAAGGTGGATATGGTACACAGGTAATGTTGAATCGAGCCAGAAACTGCACGACTTGATTTGCGACGTGAGGCCGTGCATTGTCATGATGAAGTCGCCACCCAGTCCGAGAAAGCTCTGGTCGTTTCTTTGCAATGTGCTTCCTCAGTGTAGCCAATACTGAGGTGTAGTATGCTGCTGTAACAGTAGTGTGAGGGGGAACTGCATGCTGGTAAATCATTCCATTAGTCAAAAAATGTGATCACCATCACTTTCCCTGCAGATGGAACAACTTTTGCCTTTTTTGGTGTTGGAGAACCTGGCGATTTCCACACTGTGCTGGCTTGTTTTCCTTCAGGATCATAATGATGCAGCCATGACTCATCACCGGTGATAATCGATTTAAAAAATGCATCCCCTCCATCAGCAAAGAGACGCATCACCTGATTGGTATGCGAAATGCACGCAAGGTCTACAAAATAGAGCATTACTACCAACCTACCAATACGAGAGTGCTGCCGTCTACCAACATTATACATAAAAACCAGCTCTTTCAAATATTTATGTTACAGATACGAAACTATCACGGAAGCTACAGGAAAAAATCAGTCTCAGTCTTTGTTGATCAGTCCTCGTATATGCAACTAAAATAACTTAAAAACCGTGTGCAAAATAAATGAGTTTCAATATCTCTATACAAGCATACTAGAGAAATCTGCGAAGGTTCACGCATCTAAATCCATTAATTTATTTTTTTTTATCTGTACTTAAAGGCAGAAATAAACTATGTTTCGAAAAAACGCATCTAAAGTTTTCAAAAGCCGTTTAACAGCCTCCATGATGCTTTAAAATGCAGATTTTTACTTTTTCTACAAGTACCTATTAGATAAAGAAGATATTGCAATCCACCCAAAAACTGAACATCGAGATTTCACCGGAAATACATGTTTTGAGGCCCCTTGAATCCGAAAAATAATAATCTTTAGAAAAATATGTGAGTGTATGTGTGTAAACAGCGTAAGTCAAAAACAAAAAATTGAATAAATACCAAACTTGATACTTTAAAAAAATCCCCACTCCAAACTACCTTTTTGATGCAAAAGTTTCCGAAATGTTTGATTTTCTCTAATTGATTTTTATTAAAATACCTTACATTTAAAATGTTTACATGCAAACAAAAGAATGTTTACATTTCCTGGAAATAGCCTGTGAAGTCCTCTTCATTTGGAAGGAACTTTGTACAATTTTGTATAACGGGTAAATCACAAGAGATAGACAGAAATGTACCACACATAAAATGTAGATCTCTTTAAAACATACAATTTATTTCGGATAATTTTTTTTGTGGAATCAGCCATTTCTAAGATATCCATTATCTTTGGTTTGAATTTGTCAATACTTGTCATCTTTTAAAAGTGCTTTAGGTGTTGTTTCTTGCGATGTGTCTTGGAAAGACTATGGCATTTCAAGGCCATAGTAATGAAACACTATGAAACATTTGACTATCGCTATCTTCTTTGTACCTACGACAAAATGTGTAATGGAACTATTTATGCAAACGTTTATCATGAATAACTTGAAGATCCATGAAGCTTTTGCAAGGATAGTTTGCGGAGAGTATATAGAAATAAGGATAGTGAGTAGAGAAAGTTATGTGAATGTAGACCGATAAGTCGCTATTCGTTTCTTCTAGTGGTCATACAAAAAGCACGGAATTCAAAGCCATCACATAGCGATGGATTTGACTATCACTTGCTTAGTGTTCCACTGGTTCCTGCAACGACATGTGTAATAAAACCATTTCTGGAAATGTTTATCTGGATTAATATGTAGTAGATATAATTATGAGTTTTTGTAAGAATATTTTGTAGAAGAGTGGGTAGAGAAAGTTATGTGAATGTAACACATCAAGGTTTTTTCTGAGCGGTAAAACGCTATTGGTTTTTTCTCGTGATCATGCAAAGAGCCTGGGATTTTTAAAGCGATCACATAGTGCTTTTTAAAAATCTCACCATCGCTTTACCCTACTGTAATTTTTTGAGGAGTGTTTTTGTTTAACATCCTTTAACCTGGTAGGTCATATCGGACGACGAATAAATGAAATGGGTGAAATTATGCTTAAATGAGCCCGGGATCTACAGATCTTAAAGTTATCCCACATTCGTCTTCACAGGATAAGGGAAAATCCCAGAAAAAGTAACCTCACCTATCCGGGTAACTCATCCTAGCCGAGATTCGAACTCGGGATCTCTTGAAATTAAGGCAGACACGCTACCCGCACATCACAGAGGTGGGTTTCTACTGTATTCTTCTTATACCTATAACGAAATATGTGAATGTGTAATGAATGTTTATATCGATTAACAAGAAGTAGAAGAATAAGCTTTTTTTTAAGAAGTCTGTAGAAGAGTGAGTAGAAAAGTCATGTGAACGTAACATATGAGGGGTTTATTTTTCTTTCTTTTCAGAAAGCAACGAACATGGAATAATTTCTCTCTCCACTGTTTTCTTTGCTTCCTTTCATCCTAAAATGTACAAAAACAGCGTGAAGAGGGAAAGATATATTTTTCATCTATCTCTTCTTCCTTTTCCCCGTTCTTCTACTGTCTAGATCACTGTTGAAGTTGCTCTTTGGACATGGCCACAAAAACAATATAAAGATGCGCTGCCCCGATTGGAACCCAATAGAGCATATCTGGAGCAGGTTACCTGATGGGTACCTCAGGGCAAGAAACAGTACTCAGTCACTGTCCCGATAACTCACATTTTATATGAAAAAAATACTAACTCTTCTGCGTTGTGCTCTGTAGATAACCAATCAGGCTGCAGTTATATCCTCTGCCGACTTCGCAGATGTAGATCATAAACACAAATTATCAATGTGTCTTCACAGAATACCATTCAGATGTTTATCTCCGCTGAATATTAGGTTCATTTTCCTAGGTAATACCTCTAAAGTCCATAACAATTGAAATACAAAAATATGAGAATAACAATCACGTGATTTCTCTACCCGTGAGCATTTTATTTTCATACCTAACCCACAAATTAATCACATAAAAGCTTTTCTATCCACATCCTGCTAGTTATGGTAAATATTTGTCGAAAAAATTTTCCTTTAGATAACACTATGCAACACGCATTTTGTGAGCTGAACATAACTCATAGTTTAAAAATCTGATGTGTTACATTCACATGACTTTCTTTACCCTCTATATCTTATTAGTGGGTACACAAATTATTCTTACAAATGTTCATCTTCCTATCTACTTCATTTTAATCCACATAAACGTTTCCGGAAATAGCTGCATTACACCTTTTGTTATATATACAAAGGGGACTGCCAGAGAGAGTTGTTTTAGAGCTGAACGCTACACGCTGGCCTTAAAACTCTTTTCATAACATCGCAAGAAACAACTGAAAATCGGCAGGACGACAAGAATGGCTAAGTATTGAACAATTCAGCCCACCAATAACGTATATTTCGGAAATGGCTGATGCCACAAAACAGGTTATTTGAAATAACTTGTGTATCTTAAAAAGATCTACATTCTTGTGTAGTATGTTTTCGTCTATCGCTTAACGTTTACCAGTTACACAAGATTATACAAAATTCCTTCCAAATGAAGAGGACTTCAAGTCTATTCCCAGAAAATTCAAGATACGCGTTTTATTTATCATGTAAATATCTTTAATATATGGTGTTTTAATCAAAACCATTACAGCCATTTTATTTTAGAAAATCAAAGATTTAGAAAAATCTTCCATGTGTAGGGTGGTTTGGTATAGGGGGATTTTCTTGAAAATCTTCGTGTCGCATCTTTGGAAGGTACTGAACCTAAATACCAAGTCCTGTTTATCCGACTTTTCGTTTTTGAGTTATGCTCTTCATAGACACACTTACACACGAGCGGATCTTTTTCTAAAAATGCTTTTCTTTTTATTCAGGGGGCCTTAAAATATGTATATTCGGTATATAATATATATATATATATTCCCATTTATATGCTGCCTTTAACTTCTTCCTGGCTGAAAGACCCGTACCGCTACTGGAGCTGCCCAGAGAGTGCGATGAACGACCCCTACAACCAAACAGCCCTCTAGTGTCCACGGGGAATACTCTTTCCTTTGAGCAAGCATCCGCGCCATCTGTCTGGCACTGCCATACGCCAGGAAACCTAGAACACCTGATACATGAGAAGGAAACGGAGTGAAAGGAAAATGATGGAAAGGAAATTGTGGTAAATGAGAAACCACCTCAGTATTCGATGGGAATCGAACCCGGGACCTCCCGAATGGAGCCTCGTACATTACCGCGGAGTCATCTCGCTCAGCTGGCAAGAATGAACTAAGGTTTCCAAGATTCCGTGAAATATATGGTGTTATTGTTAAATGCATACAGCCTCTACGACCATAAAATTAAAAACCTTTCCCTGTACAGTGACACGCAGCTTTTTATTTATTTATTTGTTTATTTATTTATTGTCGCTTCAACTGTAAAGTCATATGGCGATTACTTTAGAATACAGAACATGATTACAATGAAAAATACATTATTTTAAAACAGTAATAGTACATACAACTTTAAATTCTCTAGAAGCACATCTAAGTGTGCTATACATTGTTATACAATTTTGTCCTTTTTTGTCCTTTGCTGTGCTGCATTTAGGGAGTGACGTCTGGTAGGCTTTTGAGGATGTTACATCTTTCTCTGTGTTGTATATAGCGATGGCAGGCTGTAACGAAATGACGAACTGTGAAGTTGGATCTGCAGAGGTCTCACATAGGAGAAGGGTCACGGTGGAGGACATATTTGTGCGTTATAGAAGTATGTCCAATACGTAGTCGAGTTAATACAACTTGGTGTTTGCGGTTGAAATAATAGTGTTGAAGTTTGGACTCGGAAATGCAGGCTTCGTGTAACTTCCTTCTAGATGTGGCTTTCCATGTTTGTCTCCTGATTAATGCAAGTCTTTTTGATGAAGTTGATGAAGTCCGTGTGTGGGATCTTGAAGACCTGAGGGGGATGTTTGGTGGCTTCTTTGGCTGCCAGATCAGTTGATTCATTTTCCAAAATTCCGACGTGAGACGGAATCCAGGTGAATAATAAAGTATATATTCCAATGAAAGTTGCATTGCGAACAATTCACAAGAATAGGCAGAAAGTTAGTTGGGAAGACTATATTTTTATGATATAATCAGGAATACCGCTGCACATAAATTATAAACATCAAGTCTGGATCCATCAGTGAAGATGTGAGTGTGTGTTGAATAAAGTGTACACAATTCGTTAAACAGACGTTTATAAGAAACCTTATCTGTTGAAGATTTTCCTTGTCTAGCCAGTGATGTGTCAATAAAGGGTACGTAAGTCTCCATGGTATATAATCTGAATCTATGAAACAAGGGAACATACGAGTAGGCAGAGTGATGTTAAATTCCTTGAGGTACGCTGAGAGACGAGTTGGAGATCTGAAGGCTGTGCTGATTCTGTGACATTTCCTATATTGTTGGTGGAAAATATGTAAGAGTGGACTAGAGCTGATGGTCTCGTTGCAGTACGTATTGCATATGATAAACTTGAGATTTTCCTTCTAATTTGCGCGGAGGTAGGTGTGAAAGGCTCCTAAAGCAATCCTTAAAGCCGAAGACTGGATTGGATCTAGCATTTTAAGAGCTGTGGTACTTACTGAACTGTAAACTATAGATCCATAGTCCAGTTTAGATAGCATAATAGATTTGTAAGTGCGTACTAACCACTGAAGTCAGCTCCCCATGATCTTGCTGATAAAACTTTCAATATATTGAGTCATTGGCCACAGTCGGCTTTGAGGAGTTTAAGAGGAATCAAGATGAGTTTCCGGTCAAGAGTACACCAAGAATGCGAGCTGTTTTGACTATAGGGAGTTGATGTTTATAGATGATAAGATTCAGATTCGATAAGTGTTTGCGAGCCTTGGAGAAGACTATGTACTTACTTTTTGAAGGGGCGAAATTTAAAATGTGAGGTGGTTTCAGTTCAAGAGATGTTGTAAGCGGTTATTAAGTAATCTGTGTGTTATTTCAATTGCCTTGCCTTTGCAAAGTAAGGTGAGATCATCAGCAAATATTAGACATTTGACTGGTGATTTGATGTAGGAAAATACATTATTGATGGCAACAATGAATAACGTTACACTTACGATTGAACCCTGAAGGACTCCATTTTCCAGGGAATAACGCTTGGAGAAACATCCGTTGGCTCTGACTTTGAAGTGCCTGTTTTGAAGGAAGTTGTGCATGAAGGCTAACAACCTTCCTCCTATTTGGTAGTCCCGTAATCTGCAGAGGATATGGGATCGCCACTGTGTCGTAGGCTTTGTTTATATCAAGATTATGAAGGCATTGAGGATTTCAGATTCTAGAATGATAAGGTTGTCAAGCGTTGGATGGACTTGTCGGAAAAATGACTACTCTCTATTACCACCGGAGCCGTCTATCGGCGATTTTTTTTTCTGCAAAAGTTTGCACATGGTACAAATTAGGGAAATAGGACGAAAGTTCTGGGGTAAAGAACTACCTTTGTTGAGTTTGGGCATAGATGCAGTGATTGATATATGCCACTGATCTGGGAAACGTTTATTAACCTACAGGTGGATGTATATGTGTGGAAGGTGCGTTAAACCATTTTTGGGCATTTGCTTGATGAATTCATAGTGGATGTTGTAAAACCCAGAGCTGTTACTGTTACAATGTTTAAGTGCTTCTTAAAGTTCTGCCAAAGTAAAGATGCTGAAGACTTGGTCGGTATCAAAGAATAATGTGTCCAAATTTTCAAAGTCACGCTTCTGTTGATTAAATATTGGGCAGCATTTGGAGTCGCTAGATATTTCAGAGAAGGTGGAAACGAGGGTATCAACAGTTGACTGAGGATCAGTTATAGAAGTTGTGCAGTCAGCACAATGAAGATGTGATATAAAAATGGTTGACGAGTTCTACAAATAGCTTGTATTTTGTGCCACATCTCTGTCTAAAAAGCCTTGTTAGTGAGAGAGGATATGCATGTGAACCATGATTCTTTCTTACTTCGTTCCATTTCTCTACGAGCAGCTGCGCTGAGGCGTTGAAATTCCAGTTTGGTTTCCATGTTAGGGTGTCGTTTATATCAATAGTAGACTCTGTGCTTTTGTTTAATAATTGTTGGACAGCTTTCATTCCACCAAGGAACTGGTCGCGGTCGAAAGGATGAGTGACTGATAGGAATGCATAACTTGGCGCTGTTAGCGATGACATCAGAGGATGCCGCAAGTATTGAGTCAACATTTCTTTGGGAGAATTCATCAGGTTGAGGTAGTTTCTCCAATGAACCAATCTGCTTTGCACAGGTTCCAGTGTGGGGCTCGTGTAATCTGAGGAGTATACTCAGAATTAATAATAATTGGTAAATGGTCACTTCTCATAGGATGTGGGTGCGCCTGCCAGTGTAGTAGAAATTAAAATTGAGTTTTATTGATGGACGCTCTTTAACTGCTGTGGTCCTTAGCGTCCTATTCTATGTGAGCGTGAAAGACCGGCAATTTTGCTCAAAGGCCTCTTTATAAGGCTTAAGGATCTACGACACGGAACCACTGGCTTTACTTCTCTTCCGAAGGAAGCCATGCTAAGGATTTTACGCCCGAAAAAATCCATCGCCCTCCGCCGGGTTTGAACCCGCGACCTCTGGAACTAGAGGCTAGCATGGTAACCACTACAACAGAGGACGACGCAATAAGAATGTGAAGGTATTCAAAGGCTATTCACGGAAAATTCAAGATCTGCGGTTTATTCATAATTCTGTTACCTCAAGCATGTGGTATTTTAATAAGTGTTAGAGACATACCGAGCGAGGTGGCGACACGGTAACGTGGGAGGTCTCGGGTTCAAACCCCCGGGGTGACCAACCTGACCGAGGTTTCTCCGCGATTTTCCTCGGTCGCCAGGAGAATCGGAATTTTCCTATCATCCCTTTCAACATTAAATTTCATTTCCTTCTTCTTCACCACCATACCAGACATTGGGCTGCTCACCCATCCTGGATATGCTGTGACCCAAAGGTTCTCTTGCCCCTCGAGGGGGTACTGACCCAAGGCGTTGGCTTGTAAGTCCTTGGGGATGTAAGTTCTCCAAAGAGGAAGGTAATCCGTTGAAGAATATGTGTTAGAGACATAAAGAAAATTAAAATATATAGAAATTATAATGTAAAATAATCTTTTTAGGGTATAGAAATTTCCTTCGTCCCGCATCCTTAAAAGAATTCCTACTAAAGTGTGTAGTCTGATATTTTGTATAATTTTTACTCTCCTACGTGGTAGAGAAAGTATTGCATTTCACTAAAAAAAGTTCGATAGAGATTTCGCAAGAAATACATGTTTCGAGGTCACTCCTTCGTTGGTCTGTGGTTCAAATTCTGCAAGGACTGTCCTTCCTGACAGCTTTTTTCACATTTTTCTCAGTCCTGTAATTGGGAAATGCCAGGAAGGAACCTTAAACTTAAACCTGGAACGTTTTCTTCATAAATTTGCTTTTGAATTATCATCTCATTTCATGTATCATCAGTGTCCACCGCTGAGATGTATTAATACCGGGCGTTACACACTACTTTAAAAAATCTGATGTGTTACACTTTCCCTTGTACAAGCTATTTTTACAAACGCTTATTCTACATACTTCACGTCAATCGAGATAAACATTTGCAGAAACCTTAAGCGATAGTCACATCATTTAAGAGCTGATTGCTATGTGGAGCACTCCATTCTCTTTGCATGTCCAGGACATAAAAAAACGAATAACGAATTCCCAATTTGAGAAAAAGTAATAAGTATTCGAAAATTGAAACAAATAACAAGGAATATCTCGGGAATGGTTCATCGGACAAAAAAAAATTGCATATGACATAAATTATATGTTTTAACGAGATCTACATTTTTTGTGTAGAAAAATTGTGTCTATCTCTTACAGTTTACCAGTTATGCAAAAGCCATTCAGAATGAAGAGGACTTTTAGGGACATTCCCAGAAAATTCAAGATAAACATTTCATTTGTCATGAAAATATCTTGAATATATATTTTAATCAAAATCGTTAGAGCCATTTTTGAGAAAATCAAAATTTTCGAAAAATGTTTCACGTAAAGGGTAGTCTGGGGTTGGTGGGTGTTCTTGAAAATCTTCATGTCGCATCCTTAATAGATACTGAATCTAAGCACTAAGTTTGGTGTTTCTCCGACTTTTCGTTTTTGAATTATGCTGTTCACAGACACATAAACGGAACTTTTTCTAAAAATGTTTTTTTTATTCAGGGGACCTCAAAACATGTATTTCCGGTGAAATCTCGGATCGAATTTTTGAGTGGAATGCAATACTTTCGTACTTGCTATACGTAGTAGAGAAAGTAAAAAGTCAAAAAAAAACTGAATGGAAACTTTTGGCGCGATTAGGGGCATCTCGGCATGGTAGTTCAAGCGGTAAGAGCGCCGCTACGGAGAGCCGAAGATCCCTAGTTAGAGTTCTGCCGTGGCATTTTATTTTTCAAATCTGATTAAATTTTCCAACTTAGTGGCTATACCTACATGAGTAGTGTGGTGAAAGAACATCTATCAAAGTTGTAATTTACAATTGTAATTTAAAATTTACTGATTACTTTTGAAATTAATTTGTAATTGTAACGGAGTAAAATATTCCTTAGGCAATTTTAATTCATCCTAATTAAGTTTCTCTTTTTATGATAAACCAGAAGTATTATTTATAGTGATGTTGTGTAACATTTAAAAATTTTCCAACTCAAACATTTTTTAAAAGTTTCTCTTTCTCTAGCGCCTACTTATAGTAGGTAGAGAAAGTATTGCATTCCACCGACAAAATTTAATTCGAGATTTCCTCACAAATACATTTTGAGTTCCCTTAATAAGAAAAAGAGCATTTTTACTTTTTCTAACACCTGTCATTCAAAACTTCGATACTGAGATTTCACCGGAAATAGCTGTTTTAAGGTCCCCGGAATCTAAAAACGTAATTTTAGAAATATGTTCATGTGTGTAACCAATGTAACTCAAAAAGGAAAAGTTGGATGAATACCAAGCTCTGTAGTCCAGCATTCTCCAAAGATGCGACACGAATATATATATAAAACGAAATGTGTAATGCTGCTATTTCCGGAAAGTTTTATCTCGATTAAAATGTAAAAGATAGGAAAACAAACTTTCGAAAGAATAATTTGTATACCCACTAATAAGCGCTACAAGTAAAGAAAGTCATATGAATGTAATCATATGAATGTAACACATCAGAGTTTTACTGTCTCTACCACGTACATAGTAGGAAGAGAAGGTATTGCATTCCACCCAAATATTCGGTACCGATATTTCTCCGGAAATACATATTATGAGGCTCCCGAACCTCCTCCCCCCCCAAAAAAAATTATTTTCTCTACTACGTATAGTAAAAAGATGTAGTATTGTATTCCACCCAAAAATTCGATATCGAGATTTCTCCGGAAATACATGTTTTGAGGCTCCCTGAATCCAAAAACAGCATTTTAAAAAAAGGTCCGTGTGTGTCCGTGTGTGTCTATGAACAGCATAACTCAAAAACGAAAAGTGGATAAATACCAAACTTCGTATTTAGGTTCAACACCTTCCAAGATACGACACGAAGATTTCCGAGAAAATCCCCATCCCAGACTACCCTTTACATGGAAGACTTTTGAATATTTTTGGTTTTCTAAAAATGACTCTAACCATTTTGATTAAAATATCATATATTAAAGATATTTACATAACAAGTAAAATGTATATCTTGAATTTTCGGGGAATAACCTGTGAAGTCCACTTCATTTGAGGGAAATTTTGTATAATCTTGTATAACTGGTACACGTTAAGCGACAGAGAAAACGCACTACATAAAAATTGTAGCTCTCTTTAAGGCACACATTTATTTAAAATAAGTTTTTTGTGCTATAAGCTGTTTCTGAGATATCCGTTATTAAAGGTTCGAATTATTCATTTCTTTGTCGTTCTCTTAAAAGTCCTTTCAACATTCAGTTGTTTCTCGCGATTGCGTGAAAACAGTATGACATTTTAAGGCCCATACAGCGTCCAGGTCTTAAAACATTTAACTATCACTGCTCTCTTTGTATCTATAACGAAATGTGTAATGTAGCTATTTCTATAAAGGTTTATTTGGATTAAAATGCAGTAGATAGAAAAAAAATTCTGATGATACATTCACACGACTTTCTCCATCCTATATCGTTTATTAGTGGGTATACAAATTATTCTTAGTCAAGCTTAGTTTTCTATTTACTACATTTTAATCCAAATAAACAACATTCAGTTGTTTCTCGCGATTGAATGGAAACAGTGTGGAATTTTAAGGCCAGCATATAGCGTCCAGTTCTTAAACATTTTACTAATGCTGTTCTCTTTGTATCTATAACGAAATGTATAATGCAGCTATTTCTGCAAAAGTTTGTTTGGGTTAAAACGTAGTGGATAGAAAAATAAGGCTTAGTAAGAATAGTTTGTATACCCACTAATAAAGATAGATAATATGTCGGGAAAATAGATTATTTATGGACGCTCTTTAACTGTTGTGGTCCTTAGCGTCCCATTCTATATTGGGCGTGAAAGATCGGCAATTTTGCACAGAGGCCTCTTTATCAGGCTTGAGGTTCTTTTATTGTCGTAAATCTACAACACGGAACCACCGGCTTTACTTCCCTGCCGCAGGAAGCCATGTTAAGATTTTTGCGCCCGAAAAAATGCATCGCCCTCCGTCGGGTATAGGCTACCATGGTAACCACTATACCACGGAGGACGACAAATATGTTGGGAGAGGTTAGGTACTTCTACTAACTCTCGACTTCAAGCTGACCTGGAGCCAATACATGGAAAAAATATATAAAAGAGCTATTATTACTTTGTTTTTTTGTTTTGTTTTTGTAGTAAGACGAATATACGGTCAGATGGGGACTAAGACCTAGAATGCTACGCTGGCTATATACTAGGGTAGTCAGACCATCATTACTGTACGGTGCAATAGTCTGGTGGACTAAGACACAGGAATTAAGCACCACAACAAAGCTAAGCAGGATCCAAAGGATGACCTGTCTAGCAATAACTGGGGCAATTGGTACAACCCCTACTGCAACAATGGAAACACTCTTAAGCCTGACCCCCCTGGATATTTAGATAAAGTGGGAGGCCAGAATGGCTTTCCACAGACTGCAGCAAACCAAAAGAACTAAGATTCCTAGATCTGCATCGGGAATTTTAGCCATAACGAAAGAGGTAATAGATCAGATTTTCAAGACGGAAACAGACTACCTCGGAAACTTCACATCCCCATATGAAATTCAAGGTAACGATAATTCAAGAGGACTTATAGCAAGAATCCTATCAGAAACCATAATAAATACAATTTATTGTAGTCCATCACTAAACTTACTCATCACTGCACCTTGACTTGAAATATTATATATTTTCATACAAGGAACTCCAAATATATTAATACCTCTTATAGTTTGTATTGAAACAATTAGAAAACCTGAGTGTTCTTTGAGCGATTCACAGACGGCTCAAGAACAAACTCATGGACGGGTCCTGGGGTATTTGGTTTAAGACTCAGGTGTAGCTTCAGTAATTCACTGGGTCTGGTAACCACGGTATTTCAAGCCGAAGTATTTGCCATTTTACAATGTGCAAAATAAAATCTTAGAAGAGAGTATAAAAATAAACATATCATTTTTTCAGACAGCCAGGCAGCACTACAGGTTTCAAACAGTCATTTGGTGTCTTCCGACTGGTAGTTGAATGTATTACTGCCTTATTCAACCTGGCAGAACATAACAAAGTTTGTTTGTCATGAGTCCCAGGACATAAAGGAATTGGAGGCAATGAGAAAACTGGCGAACTTGCAAAGCAAGAATCGACACAGCAGGAATCCAAACCAGAGCCACCTCTAGGCACACATAAGTGTTCCATTAGGGTGGCTATAACAAACTGTGTAAAAAAAACAACACTCTATGACCTAGAAGAGGATTCCAGGATTTCGGCATGGGAAATTGTTTATCAAAAAACCATGCAAACTCACAGACTGCTTAAACGTAGAAAGTTTCAGTTAAAACAATAGTAGCCTTTGCCATTGGGCATGCACCAGCGAGAAAGCACCTACACATAATAGAAAGATTTCAGGACAACACAGACTGTAGATCGTGCAGGTCTGAATCTGAAACTGAAACAGCCTATCATATATTATGCTCCTGTGAAGCGTTAGCATCAAGGAGATATAAGATATCTGGGAAACATTTTATGGAACCAGAGGACTACTACCCCCAAAACACTATTGGGCGTATGTAATCTAGTGAGAGACACAGGACTAGTGTGAAGGGTCAGCAATCATTACAAGGTTAGCACAATAAGCCTTTAGGCTGCAATGCAACCGGATATTTTGTAGAAGGGTCCAAGTTCGCAAAAAAGAAATAAAAATAAAAGGTGAGAAAGTCATGTGAATGTATCACATCAGATTTTTAAATGTGATGCGGTATTACTTATAAAGTTTGTTTACATCACGTGTTGAAGCCATCTTGTGACGTCATTCATTTGTTCGGTTTGTAGCTCCATCTAGTGTTAGCAATTTGTGGTAGTATTAGTGTTTGAAAGAATTTTAAGTTTTGTTTACTGTCCTCCGGCTAGCTATTATTTCAGTCGAACATGTCTCTTGATCAGGGTTGTGTAAACGGAAAGGAATCTTTTATCCAAAAATTACACTGATGAAGAAATTTTGTTTTACACATTTATTGTCGAACACGTTAACTATCACATTTACACATTGATCTTAACACTCGCCAAACTGAAACTGTTATAACTTCTTACTTATCACTTTTAAATCGCGTACTTCAACTTTGTGTATTATTAACTTTACAACACTTTAGATTTTTCGTAACTTGTGAATCTATAGCCGACGTATCTCATACAAATATTTTGACGAACTGACGAACTGAAGACGACGTGTAGTGTACAAAGAATTTTGATGAACTGGCCAACTGAAGGGACGTGTAAGGTATTGAGATTTTCGATGAACTGGCATGAAGCTACCTCTAACCTACCCTATTTATACTCCTGCATCCAGATACGCCTAAAGATTATAACTGAACTGCAATTGGCTAATAAAACGCGCCAACATTAGCGTCTATTTTAATATCCAATGAAAATTATGAATACATATGCTTTAGGGAGAAAATATTCCAGAAGGTTCTAAACGGAAAAAACGCGCCAACATTACGTAACTTCCTCGTTTCCAATAATGATAAACAGCTCACCCCCCTCTCTGCATTATTGCGCTATTATTGACAGTTTCAGTAAGACATTATAAATTTACTTCCCAACAATATTTACAATCAATAAACGTCTGAAATCAATGTCACATAAAAATGCATATTCATATTACAATCATTATTTACATTTAAGTAATTTGTGATACAAATTACTGCATCATATGCCCCACTAGAAACATAATTATAAACATTTACAACTTGTTTGGAAATTTTATAATTGGGTTTTTAGTCTCCTAAATCTTGGAACACACGCTATCACTTTCACTTGACACTTCACACGCATTTAACGCACGACATATTTTTTTTTTCTCGCCACTACTTACTGGCTCTGGTTTAATGTGTTTAGACTTTAATCTGACATTACAATTTTTTTTATATATATAGCAAATACTGTACCCTGAATTATTTAATTACTGCTTCAAAATGGTTTACTCTCTTATATTGTTGACAAAATTTAGGTATTCAAGAATTTTTGTAATTATTAAACATATTTACCAAAAAATATTCACCCTCTACACAAATATATTTTATATCTTTTAAATCTAGACACTGTTTCACATTTTTTTTTGTTTGCTACATAAGTATTTGTTTTTAATTATTTTTACCCATTTTTGTTATTTTGTACTTTATTTTAACAATACTCTTGGAATTGTATTTACGTACTTTTACTTTAATATCATATTAAGTTTCAATCTTTACATTCTTAATTTTAAATACTGTTACAGTTACAAAAAATTTAATTTTTTTTTTAAACATTTCTCTTTTTTTTTTAATTTATTTCTCTTTTCAAATGACATATAAATAAATAATCCTCTTACGTTCCAATACATTTCTCTGCAGGTCATCTTTAACTATCCAGCATTTACTTTACATCTCATTGTTATTTACCCTCCTGGATCAAATTGTCGGTGGCTAAACATTACTCGTAGCCGTATCCTAACCGTCCAAAATTTGTTCATGAATCGCCTCTTGTATTCATATGAAATTTCGTCCCATGATAACATTTGAAAACAATCTAAAGTTTCCTGAACTACACATCTTTTAACAACTGTCATTCTCAATTCTTCTGCTATCTCTTTAATTTGAGAGTACTCTGACAAATCTGTACTAAACTGTACTGGACTGGAGTTTTCAATTTGAACAGCTTGATACTTGTTAATTTCAGAAATTAGCTTTTGATTATTTACAGGCAAAACTTTAACTTCTTCGTACAATTTATTTCTTTGCATTACTGACTCCTTCTGTATTTCTGATATTTCCCCTCTGAAATTAACTTGCACCTGAATTAAATCTGCATTTGTAACCTCTTTCATCTCACTTGAAATAATACTCATTCTACTACCTGACTCTGTACATTCTACATCAACATGTTCACTTTTAGTATTAACCTCACTTTCTTTGTTACCTATTTCTCTGTTCATGTCTAGCATTTTCTTTGAAACTTCTCCTATCTCACTTGCTATTACTTCCTCATTTTCATCTCTCATTTTTGGCATACTACTATCTAGCTTCATAACTTTGTTTTCAATTTCTTCACTGCTTTGATCCACTTTTTGCTCTAATACCTCATTACTTCTACCAATATCTTCCCTCAATTCCCTATGACTCTTTTCCATATCTTCCAATATTTCCCTCCTTTTTTTTATAACTTCCCTTTCTTGATCTAATTTCTCATTAAGATCTTCCCTCATTTCCCTATTATTCTTTTCCATATTTTCATTCAAATTTTTCAGCATTTCCATAATCATACTAGTATCAAGATTAACATTTCCTGCTATTCTATTCTGACTTTCTGCACTAACATTTCCACCCTCAAATCCTAAAAAGTTTGAGCTATTTTCTGCAACCTGTATTGAATTACAGCTAACTGTTACATTATCCCCCTCCATAACTATTTCTTCTGTATTATTAGTAGCCATTGTTTTCTTTATCCTACCACTCCTTAAGTACATTTGAAGGTTACAATTTTGTTTTCTAAAAAAAAACTTACGATACTCTGACCTTTGTGATGCTGTCTGTTGCTGTTACATTGATGTCCAGCTTCCTGCCCCTCTCTCCTAGATTTGTATGTCGCTTCTGCGTTGTGTTATGATGAATCTACGTCGTCTCGATGTTTTTGTGTCCACTCATCCGCGTAGTCTGTCGTTTCTATAGTTGTTTCTGGAATCTGCATCTTCTCGATGTTTTTGTAGTTCAATTCCCCTGTTGCCTTGTAATCTTGGAATTACGATATCCAATCATCCGCGTAGTCTGTCGTCCCTTTTGTTGTTTCTGGAATCTGCGTCTTGTAGATCATTTCACTGCTGCATTCGTTCCACGTCCTGGTTCCTTTCCTGGTCACTCTGCTCCTTCCTGGTTATGCTGATCCTTTCCTGGTCATCGTGTTCCTTTCCTGGTCACTATGCCCCACGTTCTGGGTGCCAATTTGCGATGGTATTAATGTTGTATTTATTTAACATTATTGTGGCCCCACGATGTGGTAGCCAATTTGATGCGGTATTACTTATAAAGTTTGTTTACATCACGTGTTGAAGCCATCTTGTGACGTCATTCATTTGTTCGGTTTGTAGCTCCATCTAGTGTTAGCAATTTGTGGTAGTATTAGTGTTTGAAAGAATTTTAAGTTTTGTTTACTGTCCTCCGGCTAGCTATTATTTCAGTCGAACATGTCTCTTGATCAGGGTTGTGTAAACGGAAAGGAATCTTTTATCCAAAAATTACACTGATGAAGAAATTTTGTTTTACACATTTATTGTCGAACACGTTAACTATCACATTTACACATTGATCTTAACACTCGCCAAACTGAAACTGTTATAACTTCTTACTTATCACTTTTAAATCGCGTACTTCAACTTTGTGTATTATTAACTTTACAACACTTTAGATTTTTCGTAACTTGTGAATCTATAGCCGACGTATCTCATACAAATATTTTGACGAACTGACGAACTGAAGACGACGTGTAGTGTACAAAGAATTTTGATGAACTGGCCAACTGAAGGCGACGTGTAAGGTATTGAGATTTTCGATGAACTGGCATGAAGCTACCTCTAACCTACCCTATTTATACTCCTGCATCCAGATACGCCTAAAGATTATAACTGAACTGCAATTGGCTAATAAAACGCGCCAACATTAGCGTCTGTTTTAATATCCAATGAAAATTATGAATACATATGCTTTAGGGAGAAAATATTCCAGAAGGTTCTAAACGGAAAAAACGCGCCAACATTACGTAACTTCCTCGTTTCCAATAATGATAAACAGCTCACCCCCCCTCTCTGCATTATTGCGCTATTATTGACAGTTTCAGTAAGACATTATAAATTTACTTCCCAACAATATTTACAATCAATAAACATCTGAAATCAATGTCACATAAAAAATGCATATTCATATTACAATCATTATTTACATTTAAGTAATTTGTGATACAAATTACTGCATCAAATGTCGCATCAACCTCCTGTATCCTTTTGTAGATACATACAACGAAACGTGTCATGGAACCATTTCTGCAAAGGTTTATCTCGATAAAAAATAATGGTTTGTTGTAGATACGTATATAAAATAAATGATCAGATATGGCTACAATTTGCGCCACAAATTACCTACTGGCAGGGCCCAACGCTCTGCTCGCGGTTATTTATTTTTCTGTTTTGTGAATGGGGGGGGGGGGTAACGATGTAGGTTATATGGCACGATGAATGAATAACGTGTGAAATGTTACATGAGGCCCCAGGGTTCACGAGTATAACTACCCGACATTCACCTTCTGAAGGTAGAGTAAACATCAGGTAACTCACCCCAACAGAGATTCGATCACAGGAATCCTAGAATGAGAGAGAGAGGCGCTACCCGCACACCATGCCTTATTGTATTACATGTGTTAATTCTTTTCTCCTATCACTATCCCACCGTCTCTCCGTCCCTTTTTAGTTCCCACTCACCTCTCACTCCCGCCACCTCCTGTCTTTCTTTCCCTCTACCACTTACATGCTTTTTTCCCTTTCTGTCCCCCTCTCATTCTCACTCTTTATTCCTTCCTGATTTTCTACTGTCTCTCTTCTCTCACCCTCTTCGCCTTCTTTGCATTTTCTCCATCTCTCTCCCCCTTTCTTCATGTAAAACATATGTTACGTTATGATTTGAAAACCAGCAATAAAAGTTTTCCTCTTAGCATGTTATTAAGCATTAAAACATAAGTAAAAGGCTTAACGGTACACAAACGTTGTCTTTCCTAATGAAGGACCCCGCACATGATCTCTCATTTATCTCCCCAAGGAATAAATGTCTCTGTTTACTATACCCAACAGAGAGGGTTACTTCTAGAGCCAATTGTGGTTATTTAAGACTTCCACGTTGCCTTAGGACCCTGCAAGGGATATACATCTTCCGGATCAGTCTGGCCAGCAGCTGGCTGTGGAAGGTATGATCAGTAAACAGGACATTTTCATCTTCATTTTCTTCTGCGGATGCTTCTATCTTATCAATTGCTTTCTTCTTAACCCTATTGTGCATTCTTGAATCCTCTTTAGTCTTTGAACGTAAATTCGTCGTATAAGTATTCGAATTCTTCATCGCCGTCATTTTCCTCTTCAGCACCGTATTCACTATTTCTATTGTTTTCGTAATATCCGTCTTTTTCTAGTTTTAACAACCTAACCTTATTGTCACATTCAGCGGAACCATCCAAGAACTAAAATCCCTTAAACTCTTGCAGCTTTTACGGTTTTGACGATCACCTTCACTGTTATATTCAAATTTATGCAGAGTTTTAATTACAGACACAATGCAGTAGAAATATTCTTGTTTATTCTTTGAATCCCCCCTTCCCGATTGCTTTTGGTGTATTTACTCGAATCTCGCGTCGTTGACTTACTCATCTCCATTTAATATGATCATAGTTCAAACATCATCGACATCGGTTTGAACACTGAACGTCTTAGTTCTACAACGTCGTTTGCTTCGAATAATGTACACCAAAAACAATACTTAAGTCCACTTATATTGGCCTGCGTAAGCTGTGCTTATTTCACCTGAACGTTGTACCCTTATTTTCGGCAGTTTCTCGATCCTTCTTCGGTCCTTTATTCTGTACGAGCCCCCAAAATTGTGGAGTTTTTAAAAGATTAATTAATTTAAAATCATTTCTATATAGAATAACAGTAAACAACTCATCTTAAAAAAGATACCTTATGTGTTACATTCATATGACTTTCTCTACCCTCTATCGATTATTATGTGTATACAAACTATTCTTACTAAAGTTTATTTTTCTATCTACTTCATTTAATCCAAATAAACCTTTGCAGAAATAGTTACATTGCACATTTCGTTATAGATACAAAGTAAACAACAATAGTCAAATGTTTAAGAACTGGACGCTATATACTGTCTTAAAATTCCATACTCTTTCCATGCAATCGCGAGAAACAACTGAAAATCGACGGGACTTAAAAAGAATGACAAAAGTATTGAAGAAATCGAAACATTAATAACGGAAGTCTCGGAAAAGGCTAATCCCATAAAAAAGTTGTTTGAAATAAATTGTGTATCTCAAAGAAATCTACATTTTTTGTAGTAGTACATTTTCGTCTATCGCTTAACGTTTACCAGTTATACAAAATTATATAAAATTCCTTCCGAATGAAGCGAACTTTTCAGGATATTCCCAGAAAATTAAAAATATATACATTTTATTTGTCACATAAATATCTTTAATTTATGGTATTTTAATCAAATTCGTTAGAGCCATTTTTTAGAAAATAAAAAGATTCGAAAAGTGTTCCATGTAAAGGGTAGTATTGAATACCTTTGTAAGGCACTGAACCTAAATACCAAGTTTGGAATTTATCCTAGTTTTTGTTTTTGAGTTATTCTGTTCACAGACACGTACACACACAAGGATTTTTTTTTCTAAAATTGCTTTTTCGGGATTCAGGAGGTCGTAAAACATGTATTTTCGGCGAAATCTCGGTATTGAATTTTTGGATGGAATGAAATAACTTCTCTACCATGTACCTAGTAGAAAAAATAAAAATATGTAACCGGCCTTTGTTTTTACACACATTCTCTGCGGAGTGCAGCAACTATTTTCGACTCCATGGCAATCTCAACGAAGGCTTTGTAAATTTTTTAGTGTTATTGTCATTTATGGATTGAAATTAGGTTTTTGAGATTACCCTCCCCGCACACACACACACCTACCTACCTACCTACCTACCTACCTACCTACCTACCTACAAATTGTCTCACTCTATATATAATATAGTTTAAACATTTACACAAACACAAACTAACAAAGAGGATACTAAAACACACAACTTTAAGAAAAACGGAAATGAAATTCTATAAAGTAATGGCTGCATAAAGGTTGAGCTGTAATATACGTTATTTGGTTTTAGTTGACGAACCTTAGAAAGAGAAGAAGCTTGCGAGCGCTGTTGTCAGGCACATTGGCAAACTTGCTGACAGAGAAAGGGGTACACAACAATGACCGTAAAGTGTCATAAACTGAAGAACTGACAACAAGAACATGTTGTGAGTTGTGACCGGAAGCACCATCCACCTAATGAGGGCTTTGCATTGCACTGAAAGGAAGATCGCCCAGGTCATTCCACTACCTCCATCTCTCTCTGTCAAGTATAAAACGAAAGCAGTACAGTGAAACCTGGATGTTGTCAGACATAAGATGAATAGAAACTGCAGAAAGGAGATTCCGCAAGCCGGTGGCCTGCTGTATTCTCTTAGATCATCAGAGAATTAAATCAAATTAAAGAAATAAGTAAATCAACATGAATAAACCTAAATTAAAAGAAACGCCTAAAAACACAAGAAAGACGAACGTATATTTAAGAATAACATTACGGATTATCATAGATCCTTTCCTATAAACAAGGACTTAGAAATATTAGAAGATTTTTTCACAAATGGACCGATAACTTCAGGAATCGGGAAGGTTATGAATCCTTATCCTTGAGTTTGAATTGATGAAAAGGCGTTGTATTTTTTTTTTTTTTTTTACTTTTTCTACCACGTATCTACAATAGGTGAAGGTAGTGTTGTATTCCACTCCAAATTTCGATATCAAGATTTCACCGGAAATATACGTTTTGAGATCCACTGTAACCTGCCAAAAATATTTTTTAGAAAAATGTCCTGCGTATATGTATGTGCATATACACACAATATATATATATATATATATATATATATATACTGATACGGGAACGATGGTCGCCAGTTTGATAACGTACTATGTCATCTAAATTTTTTAAAGCCGTTCGATGGTCGGCAATTTTGAAGCCGTTTACTTTACCTGCTTCGTTTTTTATTCTACTGCTGTGATCTCGTAGCTCATTCTGTTGCCTCGTGTGCCAGTGCTCTATGCCAGCTGCTCTTTCTCTCAGAGTATGCGTAGATGTATTGTGAAGGACAACACCAGCTTAAATTTACTGAGGAATTTATTATGAACTAATATTTGAGTTATTGAAGTGAGTTGCCTGCCGTTTGAGATGAAGAAATAGGTTTGCTCTGAATTGTAGCACTCAAAATTGTAATAATTGAATTTTTATACCTGCTTAACTTCCACTGTATCAATTTTACGATTTGAAATAACTGTTTCTGCAATAAATGAAACTAGTAGTGTAACTTGCCATGAGTCGCTAAAATGCTTATCGGCGAGACCTCTGGCAATAGCCGCGAAGTTTTACACACACAAACGCGTCACTAAGCGCTTAAAATATAACATCAGCAGTACGTATCAGTGACGGTACCACAGTATCTAATGTATGCGCAACTGTGTGCACGAACGACTGTACGTACCAGCAATGTTATTTTTCACGCGAACCAATACTTCAATCCTACGTGTGCCTCTTAGCTTTATTACCAGGGGCTTGCCTATAATTTCAGAATCTAAATGCCTTTCTCTTTTCTAAAATTCCACTAACGTGACCTTGCAAACGTACTGAGTTTATAACCTAACTGAATTCCCAGAATCTTTAAGCTAATGCGTTCTCTACTTCGGCTGATACTAATGACTTTCGCTAACCTGACTTCCTAATTACCTTCGTCTTTCCGGACAAACATTTCAACTCAAAAGTATTACATTATACACTGATTTAATGTAATTGCTTATATATATTCCCGTCGATAATTACGGTGTACATATGACCGCGCGCGCAAAGAGCATAACATAAAAACGAGAAGTCGGATCAGATAGATATCAATTTTCATACTTGTGCCAGTCAGTGTTTAAGCATGCCGAGGGAAGATTACCAAAAAAGAAAAAAAAATCCCCTTCATCTTAACTACCCATTAGAAGAGAAAATGTTTCAGTATTTTACATTTTCTCAAAAATGGTCATAACGATTTTGAAATTATTTGCATGAATAATAAAATGTTTAGAATTTTCTCAGTAATTGAATGTTGAACGGTTTTATTTAACTTGGGAATCATAGGATATCCATACAAAGTAACTATAGGAAAAAACCTAGACACAATTTGAATAAAAATTTGTCGTAACGTTGGCCGTTTTCGAAATACTATTCTACGTTGCATGTTTTAAACTTTCCCAAGTGCATCTTTTCTCATTTCTTTCGTAAGAGCTCCTTAACACGGTTCAACGTTTGAATGCTGCTTCCGAATGTTGTATGTAACTACGCACTTATTGCTCATTTTTACTTTCTCTGCCACTTACATAGTAGATAGAGAAGGTATTGCATTCCACTCAAAAATTATATACCGATATTTCAACAGAAATACATGTTTTGGGGCCCCCTGAATCTAAATGTGAATAGCGCAATTCAAAACCGAAATTCGGATAAATACCAAACTTGGCATTTAAGTTAATTACCTTCCAAAGATGCGACAAAAAGATTTTTAAGAAAATCCCCCTTCTCAGACTACCGTTTACATGGAAGATTTTTTCTAAATTACTTATTTTCTAAAAAATGTCAAACGATTTTGATTAAAATACCGCAGGTACATTAAAGATATTTACATTACAAATAAAACGTACATCTTGAATTTTCTGGGAATAGCCTGTGAAGTTTACTTCATTTGGAAGAAATTTTATACAGTCTTGTTTTAGTAGTGTTTAAAGGCATTTTTACTACATACGGCACCAGGAGGTGAGCACTGATGATACATAAAATGAAATGATAATAAAGAGAGGTTTTCACAAAACTTAACATCTACATATTTTTCAATTTTGAGATATTCGTGTATCCTTATATTTTAAGGCCAGCTGAATTCATTGGTGTAATCGAAATTTAGCTAAACTTAACATCTACTGGCAACAGATTTTTACAAACGCGAACATCTACACATCAATTTACTGAAAGAATATTAATTATTTATTCATTTCCACAGTTAAGAACTGTAAATTTGTTGTTTTAGCTTTGAAAACAGTAGTTTGGCTGAAGCAACTAAACATCCTGTCAGTGATTCATCGATCGCTAAGGACCACAGCAGTTAAAGACCGTCCATAAATAAAAAAACTCAATTTAATTTCCACACCAAGACGTCATCAGTTTCATTCAACACATGTACATGCAAAAATGGTAATTGAAATGGCTATCAATCAACAGCAAACTTCATGAAGCGCGCTCAAGCTGCACACAACCTTTTCTACATTACCGAACTCTCAAAAGAAGGGATCGTCACCCGGCTTAGAATTGGGCACAAACTAACGCACTGTTATCTTCTCACTAAGAACTAACCTCCAAACTGTACCAGCTGTAACATTCCTCTAACCATTCTGTAGATCCTTATAGATTGTCCACAGTACAGTAGATGCAGACAACAAGCCGGCATTTCCAATCTTCCCAGTGCAGTTAACAGACCCAACATGCTCCAGAAGACGCTACAGTTTCTAATGCATACAAAACTCTCTGATTTACTGTAAATGTTTATCTAATTCCATGTTTATGCAATTGTAAATTAATGTATATCATTATGTATTATATATTAAATCATAAAGTATTTTTATGATAACAGGTCGTGATAAGACCATGTAGTCAAAACGACCTTAAACTTTTAATATAAAAAAAGTAGTTTGGTTATCTTCTTTCACAATAATTGAGAGAAGTGTCATTGTTAGAAGGCTAACTGTTGTGGCTGTACATCAGAAGTTGTCTTGCTGTGTGTAAAGTGAAATGTCTGATTTTATTTCTCCTCACCAAGAAGTTGATGACGTAAGTTGTGTAAGAAATCATCTGGTGCGAGGAAACGGTTGAAGTGCGATGATCCAGGCATTGAAACTATATAGCTTGTTCTCATGGTTTAAATATGCATGCTGAAAGTGAAAAGAAATGAAGTAACTGCTCGGTGGCTGATTTGTCTCTCAATTATTTACTTAATTTCAGACAGAAATTTTACCAAAAGGATGCTAAGATAAAACAGGACACATATTTGCTTAAATATGGCAGCAGCAGAAACTACAAGAAGGACAGTAGAGCATGAAAATG
The DNA here is from genome assembly GCA_030765065.1 of Deroplatys truncata. NCBI lineage: Eukaryota > Metazoa > Arthropoda > Insecta > Mantodea > Mantidae > Deroplatys > Deroplatys truncata. The sequence continues at coordinate 117,434,039 of CM060980.1, forward strand.
TAAGGAATAAATTTTTCTGTAGTATATATAACATGAAAAAGGAAAATGGTGACATTCCATATACTATGTGCAGCCACAGTTGCTAGCATTCTGAGTGTCAAAAAGCAGGTTATTACGTTTAGTTAAAACGCATCTTGCGCCAGGAGAGATTCCTTTAGAAAATCGTGGAGGTAGGAGACTGAAGGAAAGAGGTAAAAAGCAAACCCCGCTTATTAACACGAATGTATTTAAGTACAAATGGCGAGAAATTCATTATTTTATAAGGGGTTCTTATCACTCTCACCTGAAGTGGAGAAGATACTGTGATGTATTTGCAAAGGTCGTTTATTACGTTCCCTCTCAAAATACAAATAGTTTTCTACAAGCATTTTAATCTTGGATTTGGAAATCTCACTCAAACACCTATTCTGCATATGCTGAGTTCTTACTCAAAACTAAATCTACCCCTAATTTAGAAGAAAAGAACAAAATCAGGACTGACTACAGGCTCCATAACCTATGGGCAAAAAGGTTTCTTCAAATAATGGAGGAAACAAAAGAAGATGAAATAAATCTCTATTTCGACTACCAACAAAATCAAGCAGATCCTCCATTATTTGCTCATCCGTGGTCACAGTTATCTTCCTCCAGACCGCATCTTCGAAATGTTGAGAAAGCATACTCTGCGACAATATTTTTTGTTATTTGTATTTACTTGTGTTTTGCCCCACGTTGTGAAGCCAAATATGCGACAGTGTTCTTAATGTTGTTTGAAAGAATGCTACTGTTTATTTGCCGCACGTATAAAAGACAATTTGTCGCGGTCACTTCGTGTTATCTTTTACTGAGCGCCTGTTATTGTGTTTAATTTTGGGTTGACTGTCCTCCGGCTAGCTATGATTTTTTTTTTCGAGCACTTATCTTATACAGGTGTGTAAACGGAAAGGAGTTTTTATCCAAAGATAACACTGATGAAAGAATTTGTTTTACACTTTTTATTGTCTTAACACATTATTCACTTCCACATATTAATCTTGACACTCGCCAAACTGAAACTGTTATAATAACTTATTTACTGCCCATTATTAATTCGCGTACTTCAACTTTTTGTGTAATTAACTTACAACACGAGAGATTTTTTTATAACTTTGCTACGCGTAACCTGCAAATCGATAAACTATGCGACTGTTTCTGTTGAACTCAGCGACGTGTAATGCACAAATGTTTCCGATGGACTGGAGCCGAAGTGTAATGTACAAATGTTTCCGATGGACTGGAGGAATTTGACTCTGACTTAGCTCTTTTTATACTCCTACACCCGATATGCCTAAAGATTATAACCGAGCTGCTATTGGTTAATAAAACGCGCCAACATTAGCGTCTATATTTAAATCCAATGAAAATGACGAAAACATATGCTCTAGGAAAAAATGTTCCCGCAAATTCCTAAGAAAAACGCGCCAATATTACGTCATTTGCTCGTCTCTAATAATGATAAACAGCTCACCCCCTCGCTACATTATTGCACGCTATTATTGTCAGTTTCAGTAAGGCCGTATAAACTTACTTCTCGACAACAATTACAATCAACAAACATCTCAAATCAATGTCACACAACAATGCATATTCACACTACAATCACTCTGACATTTACATAATTTGTGATACAAATTACTGCGTCAACTCACCAAGAATAGTCAGGATCACTTGATCTTCAGAATATCATGCCATATTAGGAAAGCGTGGTACTTGTCTTTTTTCTTGATAGAAACTGGCAAATATTTTATTTTAAATATTATAAATCTCAGGGCATTTTAAAGAGGAAGCTTCGATTCAAAATGACTGACATCCCTGTACTATAGTATAAGAAGGGGCAGGTATTCGTGAAAACAGCATACACAGGGTGAAGTATTAAAGTTAAAGTCTTAAGCCGATAATAAATAATGCAAGGATCATTGATATAGCTGTGAAACTTCCATTCATAAATCACTTTAGTGAAAAAGAAAAACAAGTGCTGACAAAACAGAGTTACTGAAGTACTTCGATGTGTAAGCTGTAATGTTTTATGAAGACGAATGCCGGGATTGTCAGATTATGCTGCGTCTGTGTATCTTGATGAAGAAGCTTCTTATTAGGTGATAATATTGTGTTTATCAGTGGGGTCTTGTTGTTATGACTCTGTTATTGTTATTGACACTATTGTTGGATAGAATTATTCAATGATATAACAGAACAAAGCGACATAAATGCCTGAGATGTATTATTCTACCTTTCACTGCACAATATGATTTAAATGTCAAAGTATAGTACCTTTTTTCTTGACAATCTTCATTAAAACACTTTAAAAATTATAGAAAAAGGGTCCAGAAGTTGACTTTTGTGAACATTTGTCATTTGCAGGGTTTTAGAGACAGCGTTTAGTTATAACATTTTCACTGTATATTTGAGTTATATTCTTTTCTCTAAACTGATATTAGCTGTGAAAATAATGCGTTTCATTTGTGAATTATTTAAAAGAGATCTCTCCTGAAATTTTATACTTTTCTAGATCTCAAGTTTTGAGAACACCCCCGCTCTTGGGAAGGAAACGTTCCAGGTCTAAGTTTAGGGTACCTCCCTGACATTTGCCAGTTATAAGGACTGAAGAAAACCTAAAACAACCTCAGTTAGGGAGAACGGTTCTGGCGGGATTGGAACCGCGAACCTACCGTTCACGAGTGCATGTAATACTGACATCATCCGTGTCGATAGTGCTTAATTTGAAATCATTGCAAAATATATCTTGAATAAAGAAACGTATAGAATAACTTTTTATATAAATACTAAGGTATAATATATAACGAATTAAGCGAGCGGGATGGCTCAGGCGGTTACGCATTCGGGAGGTCCGAAGTTCAAACCCCCGGGGCCAACCAATCTGACCGACGGTTTTTTCGTGGTTTTCCTCGGTCGCTAGGCGAGTGCTGGGTAGGATAATTTGATCCGCGAAATTTCCTTTCATTTTCATCCCCTTCCATCATTAAATTTTGTTTACTTCTTCAGCATTGTATTGATCACCCATCTTAGATGTGCTATGATCCAGAGTTTGTTTGCTCCTCTACAGGCTACTGACTGACACAAGGCAATTAGCTTGTGAGTCCTTGGGGCTGTAAGTCCTACAAAGAGGAGGGTAATCCCTTAAAGAAGAAGAATAATATATAGCGAATTAAGTGAGCTTGTCATAGGTAGGGAATGTCGTATGAGCGTTCAATAAAATGTTTAATGTTTAAAATTATGTTTTAACTAAAGAAACGTGCCTATTCCAAAACGTTATATTCAAGTGAAGTCACACGAGGTGTAGAATGAAGAAGGTCGCTGTATAATTACGTCCTTCAGTTTTATTGTTGGATTCCTTAGGTGAAATGCATTGCAGAACAACATATTTTAACAATTCTGCGTTGAAGCGCCAAAAGCAAGTTTTTTCTATTTTTTTAATTATGCCGACTCCTGATTCCATTCCTATTTGCTTTTAGTTAAACCACGACTAGACACAGTGGGGCAAAGGTACCTCATATTAAGTTTCTGTCATGCAGTGCCACTGCTAAGCTTTAGACCATTTTACACATTCCTCCATTGTAACTTTCACTATGGATTGACAGACCCAGAATTTCAATCTCTTGACCTATGAAAGTAATATTTTTACTAATATGAGATAAATTGCTGTTTGAACATGAAATACACATGTGCCTGTAAATGCAAGCAGGCAGGTCCATTAATTCTTAGCAGATTTTACTTTCTAAAAAGATATACCTGACTGATACCTAATAAGGCAGTAAAAATTAGGCATCAGAAGATGCCTATTTTCTACAGGTATCATCTAATTGCTGTGGACGAACATCCTTGATAATAAGTCACATTTTCATTGGATTCTTGGTTGTTCGAGAGAGATTTCAGAAACACACTGATCAATCCTGCTCCTTCCTAGAATATGAAACATTTCTAGGTTTTAAATACGATTTCCTGTTTGATGTGCTTCACAGTTTTAGCTTTAGAGTCTTTTACTGACCCTCCATGGCTCTTCACACCGCGGTAGTAACGACAAAGCACTACAACCTATAAATCATCTATACTTTAGGTAAAAATTACTTTGGAATTCTCTTGTCGCTCTTCTGAGAAAGGGTCTAGGACGGGTACAGATATTTTAGATTTTAAACATGCCGTTGATATTGGAAGGTTGAGATTGATAATGAACGTATTATAAAAACAGAACGAAATCGAAAATTCTACTGTACGAAATAACTCACTGGAACATGGCACGTTCAATTATATTAATGCACAGTCTCAAAAGCCACAGATACACTAACAAATCTACCACAAACATCACTCACTCAGAAGAAAGATAACTTTGTGTAAAGTGGGCGATATACACGCGTCGTCCTTGCACGGAGATAGTTGACTATATACAGGCATGTCTACCCTGGCCATTCAAGGACTGGCACCCAACATCCTGAGTGGAATAAAGCGATCAAGTGTAGCAGCATCCTGAGCACTGCTGAAGGTAGACATATGCCATGGTGTCTCTCCAAGAAGTTCCAGAAGCCGCTTCGAAAGGTAAGCGAAGGTAATAGTGCAACCGTATATTATTTTGTCGCTTTGCTTTATCAGAAGCAGAATACAAACATTAAGAAATGTCTATCCGAGAGGGGCAGCTTTGTATAAGAGAGCAAAATCTCTCTTACTCAATATGTGTGTATATATAGAGTACTTACAATAAAGTACTCTAGTTATATTTAAACCTAACGGAAGTCTAAAAATCAAAATCGGCTAAAACAATGTTTTCCCCAAAATTTAGGGTAGACACTGTCTACCATGTCTCCTCTGACGCTACGGCATGTGTACATATCTGAAGCTCATAAAGAAGAATTCGATTTTACAAGAGCAGCCAATACCCAGAATGACAACAACCAACACATACATGTATATCCACAAAGAAAAACACTACAGGTGATTGATGTGATGTATAAAGTATATACTGACTGCTTCTGTGATCGAATGACTAGCGTTCTGGCTTCTTAAACCAGAGGTCCCGGTTTCGATTCGTGGCTGGAGCGAGGAATTTTTCTTTAAATACAATCATTCCCTACACTCCGGAGAGTCCAGAAATATGTATCTTAGAGTGAACGCTCGCAAGCGTTTCATATTAAAAAAAATCTGATGTGTTACACTCACATGACTTTCTCTACTCTTGTACAATCTAATTTTACAAACGCTTATTCTCCATATGGTTCATGTTAATCGAGATATCGAGATGTCAATCTTATTGGTAATTTTCTTGTAGATGCAAGGGAAATATGGTAGCTTTTAAGCGATAGTCAAATATTTTAACGCTGGTTGCTATGTGGCGCATTCCATTCTCTTTGCATGTCCAGGACATAAAAAAAATGAATAACGAATGTGAGAAAAAGTACAAGTATTGGAAAATTTAAGGGAATAACAAGCAATATCTCGAAAACGGTTCACTCAACAAAAGAAATGTATATGACATAAGTTGTGTATTTTAACGCGATCTACATTTTTTGTGTAGTAAAATTTTGTCTATCTCTTATGGTTTACCAGTTATGCAAAAGTCGTTCACAATGAAGAATACTTTTGGAGACATTCCCAGAAAATTCGAGATATACATTTCATTTCTCATGACATTATCTTAAACATATGATATTTTCATCAAAATCGTTAGAGCCATTTTTGAGAAAATTAAAATTTTCGAAAAATCTTCCATGTAAAGGGTAGTCTGGGGTGGGGGGATTTTCTTGAAAACCTTCGTGTCGCATCTCTGGAAGATACTGAACCTAAATACCAAGTTTGGTGCTTATCCGACTGTTCGTTTTTGAGTTATGCTGTTCACAGACACACACACACAGACACACAGACACACACACAGACACACACACGGACATGTTTCCAAAAATGCTTTTTTTGGATTCAGGAGGTCTCAAAACATGTATTTCCGGTGAAATCTCGGTATCGAATTTTTGGGTGGAATGCAATACTTCCCCTACTTACTATACGTAGTAGAGAAAGTAATAAAAACCTACAGTTCGAGTTGTTTCTCAAGTGAAAGTCCCCATTATGACCATAGAAGTTAAAGGGAGACTATCGCAACGAAAAAAACAATTCTGATGTGTTACACTCACATGACTTTCTCTACTCTTGCACAAACTATTTTTACAAACGCTTATTCACCATATGCTTCATGTTAATCGAGATATCGAGATGTCAATCTTATTGCTAATTTTCTTGTAGATGCAAGGGGAATTGCTAGTATTTAAGCGATAGTCAAATCTTTTAAGAGCTGGTTGATATGTGGAGCATTCCATTCTCTTTGCATGTCCAGGACGTAAAAAAAATGAATAACGAATTTGAGAAAAAGTATAAGTATTGAAAATTTAAAGGAATAACAAAAAATATCTCGAAAATGGTTCACTCAACAAAAAAATGTATATGACATAAATTGTGTATTTTAACGCGATCTACATTTTTTGTGTAGTAAAATTGTCTCTATCTTTTATGGTTTACCAGTTATGCAAAAGTCGTTCCCAATGAAGAATACCTTTGGAGACATTCCCAGAAAATTCGAGATATACATTTCATTTGTCATGAAAATATCTTAAACATATGATATTTTAATCAAAATCGTTAGAGCCATTTTTGAGAAAATTAAAATTTTCGAAAAATGTTCCATGTAAAGGGTAATCTGGATTGGGGGGATTTTCTTTAAAACCTTCGTGTCGCATCTCTGGAAGATACTCAACCTAAATACCAAGTTTGGTGTTTATCCGACTGTTCGTTTCTGAGTTATGCTGTTCATAGACACACACACACAGACAGACACACACACGGACATGTTTCCAAAAATGCTTTTTTTGGATTCAGGGGGTCTCAAAGCATATATTTCCGGTGAAATCTCGGTATCGAAATTTTGGGTGGAATACAATACTTCCCCTACTTACTATACGTAGTACAGAAAGCAAAAAAAAAAAACCAAAAAACACACACACACACACATATATATATATATATATATATATATGTGTGTGTGTGCGTGCGTGCGTGCGTGCGTGCGCTATGGATTACATCATCTGTGCTTGTCACTGACAATGGTGCAGAGTTTGAGGTTCCGGCTATCATCATTGAGGACAACCATGGAAGAATATACGAGTACAACATTTTAACTTATGAGTGCCTCCCGTGGAGAAAATTAATGTTTGTCTTTACAAATTCCATTACGCCTATACTAAGAAAAACGACAGTTTTTATATTTGAATTTATATATTAATGCAATTATTATCGTTTACAGACGTCAAGTTTTCATAATGTTAGGAAGCTGGAAGAAAATCGATTAATTTGCAAACACCGTGAGCCTACTCATATCAAGAAATCAGACGCACTTGCTTAAGGATTTGCGCTTTAGGTATGGAATGTTTAAGTTTCCCTAAAATAAAATCTGCAATATTTATTTGTGTTAGTTTGAAATGTTTAACATCCAGTCAAACGTTTTAGCTGTTGAAGTGCATAATTGAATTTATGGCCTTTCAACAGAGATTATTTTTTATTATTATTTTTTTCCCTGGTTGTGAGGCTGTGCGAAGGTCAGGCGTGGAGAAGTCAGCGGATCTTCATGGCCATGGCTTTGAACACGAAACTGCGGGACCGATATCTCTTCTAACAGGACAATGGTTGAGGAACACGTGACTTCGACTTACTGAATTCCTCTGGTGTACAAACGATATCTGGTAGTCAGCCGAGTCAGCATAGCTTTGAGTAGGATGGATCCCCGTTGTGTAGGGCATTGACCCCGACCAAGTTTCTCTTTCTCCCCCCTACAGACACACAAACACATAGACACACTGCCACACCAGTACACGTGTACTGGCCGCTAGGCGTCTTCAACGGACCCAACATTATCACAGATATGCTTGCGGCTGCAGAGATGCAAATTCTTCGACCTTCAGTTTGAATGTAGCCGGCGCCGACGGTGCTGCAGTGGTTAGCCCACCACATCTTTTTTGCTCCCACGCCATCGTAATTTAGTAGCAAATTGCTGGCCGTACAAAACCAGTTTTTGCGCCTATCTCATAGATATATCACTAAAATAATAAAATGGTTTTATTGTATAAATCTGTGAGCGTAAATCTAAAATGAAAGCTTGGCTGTGCATAGCTAACTTAAAATTAATTTAATTTTAGTAAATAAATATGAATTTTAAACAACAAGAATTCTGTTTGTCACAAGACTTTATTCATTGCGGTCTCATACTACAGCATACCCGTAAAAACATAGTTTTCTTTCCAGGATCTACATTCCTTGAAATGAATTCATTCACCTTAATACACGCACGCTTTGTTAGCTGCAGAAGGTTGAGAATAATCAATTGTTTATACTGGATGTATCAGAATAACCATACGTAATTTTCTGATGTAATAGAGGATATGAAAATAAACATTTTTCCTAATGTTGTCTGGAAATGCTTCATTTTCAAGATAGACAAAAGACGACTCATCACTCTGGCTAAAATTATGCTTCTGCTATTCTTGCTAATTTGGAAAAATTAACAATTGAGCTTATATGTTTCAACTATTCTTGTTACCATAGAAATAATAAAAAAATGGAAGTTTGTTGTTTTATGTCGCAAAATACCTTCTATGATATCTGTTTTTCTTTTATTTCTGTTTTAGTTGTGTTTAACGCCTGTTCTCATCACATACGTCACCACAGCGGGGACTCTGATGACATATGAAATTAAATAATTGGGAAAAGAAATTTGGGAAGGAAATGTTCCTGGCCTAAGTTTAGGGTCTCTCCCCGACATTTGCCGGTTGAGGACTGAGGAAAACCTGGAAGTAAATCTCAGGAAGGACGTTCCTGCCGGAATACGGACTGCAAACCTACCGTTCAAGGATCCGTGCCTTAACGATCTCGGCTACCGTAACGGTTCTGTTAGATCTGTTTAATTGCATGGCTGATACTAAAACGTATCAGTATATATACTGAATTTGCAACATGCATAAAGCATTTGAAGCAGCCAAGTGAATCTATGAGGAGCAATATATTCTCAGTCCGAGGTAAAGAAAGAAGATTCAGGAGCGAATCGAACTGTTAGAACGTTATATTTTGAAGATGTTTTGCAGAGATTTTAATCTACCAACTAGCAATCGAGATAGCACAGTCTCATGTTTGTACAGTGAGTCTAAAAATAGGTTGTTTTTTTACTTTCTCTACTACGTACAGTAAGTAGGGGAAGTAGGTATTGTATTCCACCCAAAAATTCGATACCGAGATTTCACCGGAAATATATGCTTTGAGACCCCCTGAAACCAAAAAAAGCATTTTTGGAAACATGTCCGTGTATGTGTCTGTCTGTGAACAGCATAACTCAGAAACGAACAATCGGATAAACACCAAACTTGGTTTTTAGGTTCAGTATCTTCCAGAGATGCGACACGAAGGTTTTCAAGAAAATCCCCTCACTCTAGATTACCCTTTACATGGAACATCTTTCGAAAATTTTAATTTTCTCAAAAATGGCTCTAAGGATTTGAATAAAATACCACAAGTTTAAGACATTTTTATGGCAAATGAATTGTATATCTCAAATTTTCTGGGAATGTCTCCAAAAGTATTCTTTATTGTGATCAACTTTTGCATAACTGGTAAACCATAAGAGATAGACAAAATTAGCAATAAGATTAAATTCTCGATATCTCGATTAACATGAAGCATATAGAGAATAAGCGTTTGTAAAAATAGTTTGTACAAGAGTAGAGAAAGTCATGTGAGTGTAACACATCAGATTTTTTCTGTAATTACGGAGATGTAGTTTTGGAGCATATCATCATTAGCATCAAGGCAACCGGTTCAAGACGGTTTACTACGGTGATGATGATGATAATGATGATGGAAGTGAACTCTAACGTGAGTTAAATGGTCAGTATTATTATAGCAAGCAATTAGATGTGCCGCGTATGCATTGTTGACAAATTCGCGCGTGTATTATATGCATTATCGAATGTATAGAGTGGGAAGGAGAGAAGAGAGGGGAGCAAACCTAGATTGATGAAGCCTTACTGCAAAAAAAAGTATTGTTAAAACATATAATTTGTGTGCTATAACTTTTTTGACCTTAGCCTTTTACGAGATACTGAATGTTATTGGTATAATTTTTAAGAACTAAAGACGTTCGTTTCTTTCGTGATATCGCAAAGAGTATAGGAAATTTCAGAGCCAGCATACAGCGACCCACTTTTTAAAGATCTTACTATGCTGAGTCTCTTCCTTGTACCTACAAGAAATATGTAATGAAATCATTTCTATAAATGTTTTATCTGGGTTAACATGAAATGCATAGAAAACTAATTTTTTGTAAGAATAGCTGGTAGAAGAATGGCTAGAGAAAGTCGTGTGAATGTAACATCAGATTTATTTTTCACTTGCAACAGTTCATTAGCAACAAAAAGTGACTGACGATATGCAAACAGTTGTGTTTTGTTTTCCTTATCATGTATGCAACCAAGGAGGCACATGGGTTAATTTGAGATTACTAGTCAAAAATATACTGTAACATAACGTGGATAGAAGAATTACTTTTAATATAAACATTAAACCATATAAGGAATTGTGAAGTAATAATGGCGGCGCCGTGGCCGAGTGGTTAGACCACTCGCCTCCCACCGAGGCGGACCGGGTTCAATCCCAGGGACCTGCATGTGGGATTTGTGGTGGACGAAGCGGCGTCTGGGCGGGTTTTCTCCGGGATCTCCGGTTTCCCCCGCCATTCATTCCACCAACTGCTCCATCATCACCTTTCCTTTCATCCATTTCACCAACATTTCGCTTCATCTACTTCCTTCATCCCATACCAGGCATCGGGCTGATCACCCATCCTGGATGCTCTGTCTGATCCATGAGTGTCTGCTCCTCGACGGGCCTCTGACCCCAGGCACCCGCCTGTAAGTCCTGGGGGGTGTAAGTCCTACATAAGAGGAGGGTAAACAGATAATGAATGAATGAATGAATGAAGTAATAATGGGTAGAGAAAATCAAGTGGGTTTATTTAACAATACCTCCAATAAGCAAAGGCAAGCCGCGTGTTAAGTTTTAGAGTAGCACGGTAATAAACTCATACGATTTCTTTTTTGTGTGTAACACGTTAAAATGTTATGGAAACACCATTGAATGAGAATACATTCCTAGCGTTGCTAGATGAAGTATCAGTAAAATACTTCCTCGGATTCATCTGGGAAATAAAGCTAAATCTAAAAACCAACAAATGCGTAAATAGATATACGATAACTGCTATTAATATATTACCAACTAGCTGGCTGCCCGACGTTGCACGGGTACCTTTTAAACTCGAATTTATGAAATGATTGTACAATGATCTAGAACATGGTGAATCCTCCCCTTTATTCCTTATAATTCGTACAGCTCCGGTTTCCTAATAACGGATGAAAAATCTCCTGATATTAACGCGAAAGGATGTTAACACTGGCGAAAGATCTGACTTCCTTAGCCTCTGCCCCGACGTCTCCCAAGTTCTGGAAATGCTGCATAGCATAAGAATAGACTTTTGACATACATAGCGAAATAGAGGTGAACTGAAATGAAACTGAGTTTTATTTATGGACGCTCTTTAACTACTACGGTCCTTAACGTCCCAATCTGTATTGGTTCTAAGTTCTGTTGAGGTTATTTTACGTGCCGTAAATCTACGACGCGGGGCTACCGGCTTTACTTCCCTTCCGAAGGAAGCCATGCTAAGGATTTTTACGCCCGAAAAAATCCATCGCCCTCCGCCGGGTTTGAACCCGCGACCTTGGGAACTAGAGGCTAGCACGGTACCACTATAAAATATCGGTTGTCTCATTTTTAATGTTAGCTGATCACAACGTTCTCTATTTATACAATTTTTAACATACACTGCTAACGATTTTGATTGCCTATAACAGGAAATAAAGCGAAACGTTACTTGAAGACTATTAAAAATCACTGTTTTGCTGTGTCTTAGTTGCTGAATCGTGACTATCTACAAATTATATATGGTTTGGAATGAAATATCCGCGAGATTTGTTTTATTTTAAATGCATTTTTTTCAGTTTAGTTTATTAATAATATGCCGGTACAATGCCGGTACAATGGGCCCGGCTTACAGGCAAAAAATTACATTTAATACAAATAATAACAACTATTTTCTACTCCGTGGCATTCTCTTCTTAACGTTGAGAAAACTGCCTTCGCAAGAATTTGCAACTATCCTTTGATAGTCCACATGTTCGTACTCAAGTACAAGGGCTCTGTAAATCCTTTTTAATAATTAGTAATTTACGACATGAAATTTATAGCCCTATGTTGGGCCTATAAATTGGCCTTTTCAATGTGAAAGAATTATCAAAATCGGTTGAGTGATTTTTGCAATATTACTCTATACACATACACTCACATACAAAATTTCTCTTTATAATAATAATAATAATAATAATAATAATAATAATCTAGATTACCATACACCAACAGTTTATTCTTCAGTCACTTGAACAAGAGACAAAAATATTGGTGAGTAAAACTGATGGTGTCAAAAATGAAAGTTAAATTGATTCTGGCGACAGTGGGGTTAGTATAACAAAAAAAAATCTACACTTAACCGTGATGAAGTCAACAAGTTTTAGTTTTTAGGAAATATTGTCAAATACATAAGTGAAGTGATTCCTAAGTAGAAGCTTATACTTCAAGCTAACATCTACCGTTGATAACGTAACTATTCAGCCACATTGATAAGCAATAGATCTTCTCACATAATACGCAATATTTTTGTTTAAAGGGTTGTTTATAAAATTAAATTACATTAGGATTAAAATGCTAAATTTTTGAACGGGCTCTACAATTAAACGTTACCGAGAGAGATGGCTCCGCGATAACACGTGAAGCTCGAATTCGAGAGGCCCTGGGTTCGATTACCGTCGGTCCGGTCGCTCTGACCATAGTTTTTTTCGTAGTTTCCCCGGGTCGGTAGGCGAATGTTGGGTGGTTACTCTTCTACCACGAGTTTACTCTCCATCATTTCCTATCATCTGTTTCAAGGTTGCAGGACCAGACGACGGCATTCGGCGTGTTGCGGCTGGACGGTGGAAGTGCGCTTTGAAAAAGTTTCTCCAAAGCATCGGTTGGACTGCTGACGGAATGCCATCCCTGTGCCCTAGGAGATCCCTGGGACTCGGGGCTTGCGGGCAGGGCTGACTGGCGTCGGATGAGTTTAATCTGGAACCATTAGGAACCCCGCCTGTGCTTGCTTAAGTCGTCGCCCTGATCTGGTCGTCCTTCAGGTCTCCTCCTCATCCCTCCCTCACAGGAGTCACGTTAGAAGCACAAAGGGCCACACTGGCCTACGTGCGGTGCTCTGCTCCGGTTTCGGAGACCCCTCCGTGACATGTACTCCTATTCCTACAACTAAACGTTCACCGCTGTGCAATCTTTTTGTTTCTTTGTTTTCTTCTTGTTTTGTTCCGGTTTGGCAAATTTTAAACATCATCAGTTTTTAAAAATATATTGCGTGGCCCTCGAAAATATTTTGCGAACTCTCTTGCCTTCATGTGTATTGTAGGTCAGTGTAAAACTTAAGGGAGATTTTGCAGATAGCTTGTATAATACATAACGCTGATATTAATAAATTAAATAATATACTGAAATAACGACAGGTTTTGTAAAGGCCAGAAAGAAACGACTCCGGGGCAAAATATTTATCCTGTAGGTCCTAGCTTTCGCAGTAGGGGCCAGCATTTTATAAGTTCTGCATTTTCATGTCCTATTACATCTATTAATTCTTAGAGTAGCTTTTATTTCAAAATAATATCGAATAATTCGGAGAGTAGGTACGAGCAATTACTGTAACTGTATTTTTCAGCCTAAATAAGTAACTTATCTCAGCTGAAAAAGTTAAAACAAGGAGCTCTTCTTGCTTATAACATACATCCAATTCGTGTTGAATCACGTTCTGTATAAAACGACAATTAAACTCATGGGAACCTAAGTACTTTTAAAACTCTGATACAGTTTTAAAACAAAATATTGTAACAGTGTACCAATACATTATCTTGTTTTCTATATTTTGTCAAGAACTGTGAACATTGTAATATATATTAATATATACGTCTATTAATATTGCAGATATGTAAAATAATTGTTTTGAAGCCGTATAAGACCAGCAGTTAAGCGACTTTAAATAAATAGTAAATAAAAATAATAATTAAACAAAACTGGTAGTAAAACCGTGCTTATAACCTAGGAGTAATCATAACATCTATATGAAATACTTTAATACAATTAAATTTGTACTAACATGTTTATAAACAATTATTCATATATCCATGTTATGAAATCTGTCTGAAAATTATTGTTGGTAACAATGTGTTACTATTTGCTTTTTATTCTATTTAACAGACTTGTCTCCTTGTCATCTGAGTTAAGCTGTCTAAGGGCTCCCCCCCAGGTTTGGGATCACTGATGTTATCTTTCTACCTGGCACATTCGTTTCAATGGCTAACAAAGGTAAAGTGTATTGTTACAATTGTTTTAAGTAAATAAACATAAATTACTAAAATTTTCCACCACTGGAAATTCGCCTATAATTAAACCTACGAACACATACAACTGGACATTAAGAGAAATGTCTAGTATAATGTATGCGTTATATGTTCTGTGGATCCATAAATGTTCTCTTTTGATGGGGAAAAAATGCACAGTAGAAAGTGAAAATAAAAAAAAGAAATGGAGTTCAATGCGACCGAAGCTATACCGAATATCAATTTGTACTCTAATCTTAATAATCTATTAAGATTTTAAGTTAAACTAAACTAATATCCTTCAAAGTTATAAATAAAGTAATTTATCTTTAAGTGTTAGTATTAACTTGGACAAACGCCAATCAACATCTTCGACACCTCGTCAATTCAATGGCTGTACACGGCTATCACCACAAGGTGTGTAGAATAATGCCACTACGGTCGTGGACCAAATTTGAGAACGATAATACTATGTACTCCAGAGCCGCCCACGGGGGGAATCATAGTGCAAGTTGCTCCATCAGGAACACTTTTGGTGAGAATTCAAAATTTTGGGGAATGCAAATATATTGAAGTAAATTAACTTAGGCAATAGCAAGACATTTATTACAAAGTTTTATCGAGTATTGTAATTGTTAGCTCAGCTTGTATCTTTAGGTTTGTTAATCTAAAATGTGCTGACTCCCCACCCCCCAAAAAGTTAGGCTAACTACAATTCATACTGTATGGTGTAATGTGGCGTATCAAATCATAAATTTTGGCTAATTTTGTCTTATAGTATGCCCGTAGAAAATGCTTATAAAATCAAAAGGAAAGCGAATAAATTACCTTAGGAGTGAGTTTAAAACATGATGTGGTCTCTTCTATATCAATTATATAGGCATATAAGCTTACGTTTCTGAATTCACGAGGTTAGGTTTAGGTTAGTTTCTTTATATAAGCATAGGAACACAACAAACGTAGCCATTTTCCCGATAAATCACATGCAAAGTGGGTACTGCCAACCTAAATAAAAAGCTTACGTTTCTGAATTCATGAAAGGTTAGGTTTAGGTTAGTTTTTTTATATAAGCATAGGTTTCTGAATTACCTTTATATATATATATATATATATATATATATCCTTGTTTTAATTTGTTTCCACTGGTTTTCGCTCGCGTGCGTTCCTAAACTTACCTTTCTGATTCACGGGAGGTTAGGTTAGGTTAGGTTAGGTTTAGTTTTTTTTATATAAGCTTACGTTTATGGATTCACGGAAGGTTAGGTTTAGGTTAGTTTTTTTTTATATAAGCTTACGTTTCTGAATTCACGAAAGGTTAGGTTTAGGTTAGTTTTTTTTATATAAGCTTACGTTTCTGAATTCACAAAAGGTTAGGTTTAGGTTAGTTTTTACTTTCTCTACTACGTATAGTAAGTAGGGGAAGTATTGCATTCCACCCAAAAATTCGATACCGAGATTTCACCGGAAATACATGTTTTGAGACCTCCTGAATCCAAAAAAAGCATTTTTGGAAACATGTCCGTGTGTGTGTCTGTGTGTCTGTGTGTGTGTCTGTGTGTGTGTGAACAGCATAACTCAAAAACGAACAGTCGGATAAACACCAAACTTGGTATTTAGGTTCAGTATCTTCCAGAGATGCGACACGAAGGTTTTCAAGAAAATTCCCCCACCCCAGACTACCCTTTACATGGAACATTTTTCGAAAATTTTAATTTTCTCAAAAATGGCTCTAACGATTTTGTTTAAAATATCATATGTTTAAGATAATGCCATGAGAAATGAAATGTATATCTCGAATTTTCTGGGAATGTCTCCAAAAGTATTCTTCATTGTGAACGACTTTTGCATAACTGGTAAACCATAAGAGATAGACAAAATTTTACTACACAAAAAATGTTGATCTCGTTAAAATACACAACTTATGTTATATACATTTCTTTTGTTGAGTGAACCGTTTTCGAGATATTGCTTGTTATTCCCTTAAATTTTCCAATACTTATACTTTTTCTCAAATTCGTTATTCATTTTTTTATGTCCTGGACTTGCAAAGAGAATGGAATTCGACACATAGCAACCAGCGTTAAAATATTTGACCATCGCTTAAAAGCTACCATATTCCCCTTGCATCTACAAGAAAATTAGCAATAAGATTGACATCTCGATATCTCGATTAACATAAAGCATATGGAGAATAGGCGTTTGTAAAAATAGATTGTACAAGAGTAGAGAAAGTCATGTGAGTGTAACACATCAGATTTTTTTATATAAGCATAGGTTTCTGAATTACCTTTATATATATATATATATATATGTGTGTATATATATATATATCCTTGTTTTAATTTGTTACCTCTGGTTACATCAAAGCACGCGAGCTGTTCCTAAGCTTACGTTTCTGTTTCACGGGAGGTTAGGTTTAGTTTTTTTAGAGAACCTCTACTTAAGGAATCAATCAGCCTTGCTGCACCTTCAAATTCATACTGTAAAGTGTCTTTTAAAATCAATAACTCAATGCATTTGGGGCATATTGTACCATTTGCTACCTTGAAAGCAGCATAATCTGCAATGTAAAACATGATAGGCATTACATCATTATCCACTGGTTTTGCAATTTCAATTTCTATTTCACAAAAAGGCAGCAATGATGGAACATTTTTGTTTTCAGAATCTGCGCCCACATTTAAGCTTCTTACTGGAATTTACCATTTTTTAATGAAAATGAAAGCAAATTTTTTATTCTTATCTTTTTCTCATTCTCATATAGAGATAAAATAATTACTGCCAGACAACTGGCGGTAAAGACTGAATCGCTCTTCAAGCAAGAGATTCTGTTTGAAACTTGCCAAATAGAACATAGTTTACTTTTAATTCTGTTAGAGCATAATTTGCTAAACCATAAAGGCCTGAGCATGTCTACTTTATTGCATCAAATTACACCAAGACAGCCGTTGGTAAACATTTCCCCTACAGAGATGTTCCCAATTGCACAACCATGCTGAAAATTGATTCAGGATAAGAACAACAACAAATAGCGGTAACAACAGCGCATCGCAATTTTAGCTGATTTCACATTTTCATTTACGTTGGCAGTACCCACTTTGCATGTAATTTTTCGCAAAATGGCTACGTTTGTTTACTTCCTGACGCGATTTGCCTATATAATTAAAACACCTAAAACGAGCGGGCAGGTGGGCACCAGCTATAGACGAGACCACATCGTGTTCTAAGCAAACTCTTAAGGTAATTTATTCGCTTTCCTTTTGATTTTATAAGCATTTTCTACGGGCATACTATAGGACAATATTAGGGAAACCAATAATAGAGTTCTGTACAAAAGTAACCAATAAACCAGTGGAAAACACCATCTGATCTTTGCACATTTTTCCCTCTTCTATAAATATTCGTTTTTAAAGATTGTCATACATCACTACCCACGTAACAAAGCACTACAACTATTTGATAGCTAATTCGAATCAAGCTTACCTTAAAGGTCAGCCATTGTTCCTGTATTGCAGTAAACTAACACTACGTTTGTTTGCTGCTTGTTTGTTGTCGCAACTTTTCATAACAGGCGCTACAGCTCAGCCAACATTTGTGTAAACATGCACGAAACTATAACATTTTTGTGCTTGCTATTCCCACATGTGCAGTACTAAACAAAACTAATGTTTTAAATAACTTTTGGGTTCCTATTTGTACGTTTCTTTACCGTTAGAGCTCTCGACAATGTGTTGTAGGTCAACAGTGCACATTTATATTTACGCATCGTCATTAAAATCAAATTAGTTTTATTATTGTGCGCTGCCACTACACGCAGTAGTGCCAACAACACCATTAGCTGGCTAAGCTGTTTGAAGCTTGGGTGTTTGTTTTTAGATTGTGTGTTCCACCATCTCCGAACTGTGAGATTAATTTCGTCGCAAAGAGCATTACAGAGTCTGCTAAGATAACTATAAAGGTATGTAAATTCAATAAATGCTAGTAAATAGTAATTACTTTGTCTAATAATGTTTTAATTTCCTTGGGATTTTGGAGGCTTTAACAAAATTGCGGAAATGTACATGCAATGGCTTTCTCTTATATAAACTTTCGATGAAGTGCATTAAATATGAAAGCTTCAGAGCCACAATTAACGTTCACGTAACAAATTGAGGTAATTTATTATTCAGCAGCATTCATAATTCGCAGGAAAATATACGGTAACATCGTGATCTGATGTATTACCATCTTTCCAATCCTTTTAACAAATTTGGCACTATTTTTTCTACATTTTGCAAAAATATGTATGAAAACGACTGCAACGTGCAATATTAATTCCACCTCAATAGATTTTTTGAGTGTATTCATTCGATATTTTGCATCACCTCAGAAGATCCATTTTTACTTTCTCTATTACGTATAGTAAGTAGGGGAAGTATTGCATTCCACCCAAAAATTCCATACCGAGATTTCACCGGAGATACATGTTTTGAGACCCCCTGAATCCAAAAAAAGCATTTTTGGAAACATGTCCGTGTATATTTGGGTGTGTGTTTGTCTGTGAACATCATAACTCAGAAACGAACAGTCGAATAAACACCAAACTTGATATTTAGGTTCAGTATCTTCTAGAGATGCGACACGACGGTTTTCAAGAAAATCCCTCCACCCCAGATTACCCTTTACATGGAACATTTTTCGAAAATTTTAATTTTCTCAAAAATGGCCCTAACGATTTTGATTAAAATATCATATGTTTAAGATATTTTTATGACAAATGAAATGTATATCTCAAATTTTCTGGGAATGTCTCCAAAAGTATTCTTCATTGTGAACGACTTTTGCATAACTGGTAAACTATAAGAGATAGACAAAATTTTACTACACAAAAAATGTAGATCGCGTTAAAATACACAATTTATGTCATATACATTTTTTTTTGAGTGAACCATTTTCGAGATATTGCTTGTTATTCCCTTAAATTTTCCAATACTTGTACTTTTTCTCAAATTCGTTATTCAATTTTTTTTGTCCTGGTAATGCAAAGAAAATGGAATACTCCACATAGCAACCAGCTCTTAAAATATTTGACTATCGCTTAAGGCCTACCAATTCCCCTTGCATCTACAAGAAAATTAGCAATAAGATTATCTCGATATCTCGATTAACATGAAGCATATGGAGAATAAGCGTTTGTAAAAATAGTTTGTACAAGAGTAGAGAAAGTCATGTGAGTGTAACACATCAGATTTTTTTTCCTTCTTATTCAACTGAGTAGTTGAATGGATCAGGACGGTCCAGGGCTTTTTCCAGTCAAATTTCAGTTTTTGGTTTATAATAGATGCATGCCTGTTCATTGAATTTAATAATAATAATAATAATAATAATAATAATAATAATAATAATAATAACGAGTAAACACCAAGCTTGGTATTTAATATCAGCTCTTCTAAGGATGCAATGGGAAGATATAATATCTATGTACAACTAATGGTCTTCAAGAAAAACGTTCCAGGCTAAGTTTAGGGTATCTCTCCAGCATTTGCCAGTTAAGACAGAAAATCCTGGAAAAAAAACTCTAGCTAGGCCTGGCAAGATGAGGTTTCGGTGAATAGCCTGTCAAGTGAAATGCATTTTGTGTAATTTTGTACATCTGATAAACCACAAGAGACAGACAAACCTTGACATAAAAATGCAAGAGCTGAAATATACAATTTATAACAAATAACTTTCACTTTAGCATTAAGAACGTTTTCAAACATACATTGTTGCATCTTTAAGTTTTCCCAGGTTGAACCATGTTACTCGTGGCGATTATCATCTGAGAGAATCTGTAATTCTTCCTCTTTCCGTAAGGGCTTATTAGTAACAAAAATGGCCTTACATGTGTTTTGTTTTCCGCATATATTCCCTGATTTTATATTATTTCCAGTTTAAAATGTGACGTGAGTAGTCTAACTTGAATGGAAGAATCGGTGTTTATATGTATGCTTAATTTACAAGGGGTTGTGTGAAACTAAAATAAGTAGGGAAAATTACATGAGTGCAACACACCAGATTTTAAAATTTCAACATGTGTGTCTTTTAACATCCTTTAATCGATAGGTCATAATGAACAGTGAGTGAATAAAATCAGTGAAGTGATGCTCAAATGAACCCGGTGTCCATAAAGCTTAGAGCCATTTGAAAATTATTTTCTAAGGATGAAGAAAACCCACAAAAAATCTTATTCAAGGAACTCACCCTTACCGAGATTCGAACACGTTATTTTTAGAATGTGAGGCACACATGCCACTCACACATAATGGTTGTGACACTGTTCAAATTTATAGGTAATTTCTATAATTATAATTAAACTAGGTGTTTTAGCCGCGGTTTCAAAGCACATATTTATGTTTGAAATGTGTGCATCAGTAACAGTAAAATAAGGACATACATACCTAAGCAAGAGTGACAGAAATAACCCCGAGTTATAGACAGGATGTCTATTGATACTGGAAGTGCTTGAATTTCTTTTGCATACCGGATATACTGAAATTATACTGGAATTTGTGGTTACATACTGGAAAAATTCGATGAAATAGTCGTACATTGCTTTATTTCAGATCAAATTTTCAGGTTCTTGGAAGATACTGTTAATCAAATAAATCGTTTTTAATAAGTTTATTGTTTTGCATGATATCTATTTTTCGATGATATTTATCTATGAAATCATCCACTAAAAAAATTTGATTCAATAAAAACGTGGAGGTTGGAGTTACTGCACATATTCCTCCATTTCATGCTGTCCTTTCTTTCAGTTTCCTTAACGTCCATATCGCTTGGTCCTGATTCATTGTAAGTTATTTTGAGGTTGAATAAAACAGCTCTCTAGTTTCAGCGGTGCAATGTAGTTGAATATTTTCTTAAAGTAATTTTGTTCTGGAATGGGTGAGGCTTATGGCATATTGTTAGCATCACAAATTCTCACACTAACAACTTGACCATTCAACTTTGTCTTAGCTCCAGACTGATCTATATTTGTGGAGATATGGTAGTGATTTGGTAATTCCAGTTCAAATTGAGCTAGTCATAACATCTGAACAACAGGTTTCCCATCTTCTTTTCCAGCAATTACCTCTTTATTTAACTGGGATTCTTTCCGAACTAACTGCTTCCATCACTGAAGCAATATCATTCATTGACGAAGGAGGTATACGAATACAATACTTCTACTTCATTAAATCGAAACCAATCACAAGAGAACTTTGCGTGACCTACAGGCAAAAATGAAATAGGAACTTGAAATGCATTCCTGTCACCACCTCTGTACGAAACAGCACAGATTTTTTTTTTTTTTTTTTTTTAAGAGTTCCATTTATATCCCGCCTTTGTCTGCAATGGTCTTATCGGCAGCCTTTCTTTTGGAACATATTATTACCTAGGCAATGATGTTAACACGTATTCGCTTGTCATTGGGTTACTGGTAAACTTTGGGTTTTTGCATTAGATCACAAACATATGCTCATTCATACTTTCAGACTCTGGAAAGAAAGGAAGCCCCCAGCCGGTAATCGAACCCGGGACCCCTCGCACAGCAAGCAGATGCTCTATCAACTGAGCTACGGGGCTAGCAATGAGAATGCTATTCTAGTTTTGTGCAATGCAGTTGTCTGCGTATAGGAAGAACTCTGTCTTACCAAATCCGGAAGTTTTCCAAGTAGTGAAGCTTACTTGTAAGGGAATGTGCTTCTTTCTTTCACACAAAAGTTAGTGGCTTTGAGTGTTGAATCGCACATGACCCCAAATATACTGATTTTATGTGACAAAAAATAAATTTGTCCCACTACAGAGGGGTAATTAAATTTGTTGAACCATATCAAAGGAATAGTGACAGCAACCAGAATCAGTAAGGTAGCTGGTACAGGAGGAGTATTATTTCTTATTTTCAGAGCAGAGCTTCTCTGTTTTCTTTTACTGGCGTCGTATTAAAATGACCTCTGGCATTACGTTTTCTAATGTCCTTTGTATAACAATGTAAAATAATCAATGCAGGTGGGCAATGCAATTTACTAATTTAAAAAACAAAAACTATGTGTGTAACACTGCTTGAAGGGGGTTTAAACGGTTCTTACTGCGATTATCGAAAACCACCCGCCTGATATATACGGTGGTATGTCTAATTGTATTTTTCACATATTTCCAGCATTGTTTCGGATCGAAAACTAGTTCATCAAGCAGTTTCGGGATTGCTCCAATATATGACATTAGAGTCTGAAAATTACTATTTTCAACCTGAACCACTTCTTTTTGGCTCTCCTGTAAAGATATGATTTGCAACTTAACTGGCGGTTTCCTCGACAATGACAAATATATATATAAGTCATTGTATGTTTGTTCCACATCTCCCAAACTGTTGGACCAATTTAAACTAAACATTCACATTTATTGCTCATTTGCTTAGGAAAAATACTGTGGTGGTTACACGTTTCTCAGGGGAGGAGGTAAGGGATCTAAACCTTAAAAGTGAAGAAGCAATATAGACTGGACCACTTTCCTCCCAAACTACTGATACCCAGGGAACAATACTGAAGTCACACATCCCCTAGGTAGGGGATGATGGGTCCGAATTTAAACATTAAGAAGGGAGTAAACATTGGTGTCATCAGCGATGCTGATTAAAGTATATAAGAAATATATGGAGAGAAAACATTATAAATGTATAATGAATGTATAAAAAGGAATATTGTGACCATCGTAACATCTGAAACTAATCAAGTGATATTTACAATCAATAACAGGAGGCTTCTGTCAGTGGTTAGAGACTGTGCCATGTCTAAAATGTTTAATGTGCTGCTTGCTTTGTTGAGGAATATGGAATCCTATATCGGCCAGTTAGTTTATTCCATGCATGTCAGGGGATTCTTATTCCCTTAATTTGAAAATTGTGGAGCCAACATGTTATTAAATAATTGCAAAGCCTAAGAGAAAACACAATAGTTTAACATTTCATCTGCTTTGCTTGTGTAAAAATGACTAAATCATTGGATAATCTTTTAACCCTGAAAATGTTTACAGACTGTATAGTATTTCCAGAATTTATAAGATTTTTTTTGGGTGGGGGGTTCAGAGGCTATGATCAGAAACAATAGGCTGATATTTCAGTCCCATTTCAGTGTACTTTTGGTCCATTGTTATGAATAGTATAAAAGCTTTATGAAATTACAGTCTAAGAGGTAAAGGATAGAATTTAGTATAAAGATCTTCTACATTGTGAGGCAGTATTTTATATCACAACACTGTGAATGCCAGAGTGATTGTAGTGTAAATTAACATTATTGTATGACAATGATTTGAGATGTTTGTTAATTATAAGCATTGTTAGGAAATACGTTTACACGGGCTCACTGAAACTGACAATAGGAGCGGGTAACAATGAAGCGAGGGGGTGAGATGTTTATCAATTAGAAGAGACAAACAAATGACGTCAGGGTAGCGTGCCTTTCTTTAGAAATGGAGGGAATATTTTCCCTAGAGCACATGTGTTTGTAATTTTAATTGGCTGACGAAACAGGCGCTAATATTGGCGCGATTTATTAACCAATAGCAGCTCTATTATAATGTTTAGGCATATCGGGGTGAGGGAGTATCAATTCTTAAGCCGGGGACAGGTATCGTGCAGTTCTACAGAATCATTCAGAAGGCAAACGTCGCGTAGTTCTAAGAAATCTCTCTCGCGAGTTACACGTCAGGCAGTTCTAAGGAAGGAAGCATTAACGAAGTACACATTACGCAATTCTACAGAATCTCTAGCGTCGTAAACTTAGTTACAAAATGTGAAATACGCGAATTAATAGTGCGCGGCAAATAAGTGATTGTAGTTACATTCGAAAATATAACAGTTTTAGTCAGGCATGTATCAAGATTAAATATGTGAAATTAATTGAGCGTGACGGCAATAAAAGTGTAAAAACAAATTCTTTTATCAGTGTTATCTTTTAGTAACAACTCATTTCCGTTTACACACCCTGTTCAAGAGATATTTGCTCGACTGAGTAATAATAGCTAGCCGGAGGACAAAGAACCCAAAATTCAAAAATAATAAAACAATAACAGGCGCTCAGCAATAAGATAACTCGACAAATTACTGCGACAATTGTTGCACAACAATGTAACAAAGAAACATTGGTTAACTCATAACCAACTTTACTTATGCGAAATGCGTTACAAGCCTAGCTTTGCAGCTCTGATTTACAAATCACTCACTCGTAATTATATCATAACTGCCTGACATTTATTTTTTGCGGCAATTTTACAGTCTCTTGTTCTTAAGGAGACATTAATGCAAAGTTTCAGAATTTACCAGAATGCAGTTGGAAAACTTTCTCAAGAGCAGTCAATCAAAGACTCCTCCAGTGGTTGAGCGACTGTACCTTAAGGTTAGCTTTTTTCAAATCTCCTGCACACTAAGACTTCGTCGATGACTCGGCCATATATCATGTGGCTTTGACCACAATAGTTTATAAAGAGAGCTGAGGGTGAATTAATTAATAAAATTGTTATTCGAGATTTAAAAAGCCACCCGTTCAACATCGGATATGGCAGCTAGTAATAACCACAGCTTCAAATTAAGGCTGTGGAAACAAAACCAGTAAAGCTATTAAATTAGCCGTAACATGCATTTGAATACTGCTCCAATATGACTTGATGCAATACTGGAATTTTCAAAATCTATACTGGAAATATACTAGAATTTTAAACCTTGCATGCGTAGACACCCTGAGTGGAGCTATGTATAGAGCGAGATGGCTCCGCGGTAACGTGTGTGGCTCGAATTAGGGAGGTCCTGGGTTCGATTCCCGTCGACCGCCCACTCTCACCTTGGATTTTCTGTGCTTTTCCCTGGTCGGTAGGTGAATGCTGGGGTGGCTCATCTACCATTATTTCCTTTCCATCATTTCCCTTTCGTTCCATTTCCTTCTCAACTGTCCGGTGCCGGACAGATGGCGCGGATACTTGCTCAAACGAAAGAGTACTCTCCGTGGCCGACGGACCATTCATCCCCCTCTCTAGGCAGCTCCAGCAGTGGGACGGGTCTTTGAGCCTGGAACCTTTAGGGACTCCCGCGCGTCTCTGTGGCCTCTAACATCCTGTGGTTCCTTCACTTCGTCCCTTCCTCCTGGGTGGTGGTAGCCACAATACGTCTGTGTAAGTCTCGAGGCGTCCCTCCACCGTTGTATAACCTACACCTATATGGAGCTATGTGGAAATGAATTTATAGTTAAAATAATAATGTAACAGCACTTAAATTTAAAAGCGCATTTTCAGCTTTCATAGTTGTTACATCTATTATGTGTCTTGTGACAGACGCAGTAATATTGACTAGGTATAAAATTAAGTTTCGAGCATGTGGCACACACGCACACATACATTTTCCTGTGTTCTAAAGGTTAATTTTCCCAGGTTATTCTAGATCAATAAGCGCTTTGGATTTATATATAACGTGTTGAAGCTGTATAAAGGTGAAAATTTTTTAAAGTTGAAATGTAGTGTTTAGATTTTAATAATAAAGGACTAGCGCAAAATATGCATTTGTTAAGCATCGACAATAGTGTTCACTACTTAGCTGTGTGAGTGATATCTACGTTCACACCACATTGCCCATATGTCGCATATTTTGCCGCACCACGCGCACTCGCATTCTGGGGCCGGTTGGTAGTTATTCCTGCTCTGGCACTCTTTAAAGTGGAAGCTATGCATCGCGAACCTGGTCACGAAGTCCGTACAGGCCTTGTCTTTGTACACCATCGCGCCAGTGCTGTAGAATTCGCTCTATATCTTGCATTAGCTTTTCGTAGCTGAGGGTTGACGGCAGGAGTAGTTTGTTCTCAAGTATTGTATGAACGGTATTTCTCTCGTCAGCACATAGGTGAGGCTTATAATTGTCGCCAGATCTCCCGCTTCTTCAGATTGGTCAAACTATTAATATTTGTAAGCAAGGCAATGAAAATAAAATGTATGGATAATATTTGGAAGTCATAGGCAGTCAGTCATTTCGCTGGGTCACAAAACGAGTGTTCAAAGCTTTATTCCAATCATCAAAAATATTTTGTAAATGTTCAACAAAATAAAACAAAATTCGGGTCATGAATGCGACAGATCCCCGTCCTTTGTCCAAACAAACCAGCTGGAAAGATTTTTAACACTTTGTTTTACCCCTCAAGACTACAAGGTTATAAAAATTCGCCCTTTTGGTAACAAATGGTCAAAATGTTTGCTCTGCACTCACACATCTCTAATCATTACAAATTCGCATCATAAAAACGTCACCCTTCTATATACGTTACGTTATCCACAACACATTTTGCGTAGAAATTACTTAAAAATTAAGCAATAAATTCTTAGTTACATGTTGATAAATGTTCAAATTCGTCGGAAGCAAGGAGGAATACATTTAGAAGTGGCATGGGGAATAAATTATGCCTCCATAGTCACAGTAACAAACACTTGCGAAAAGAAAAGGAAAAATCCGAAACCTTTAAGCATTTTCTATCAGATGATGTACTTATTCTTTTTAGAAAAAGATTCGTGTGTGTGTCTGCGAACAGCATAACTCAAAAACGAAAGGTCGCATCAACACCAAACTTGGTATTTAAGTTGTTTTGGTATTTAACCTTACAAAGATACACATGAAGATTTTCAAGAAAATCCCTCTACCCCAAAGTACTCTTTATATGGTACATTTTTCGAAATGTTTGATTTTCTAAAAAAAATGACTAGCGATTTTGATTAAAATACCACATATTTAAGACATGACAAATAAAATGTAGCTATATCTTGAATTTTCTGGGAATAGCTTGTGAAGACCTCTTCATTCTGAAGGAATTTTGTATAATCTTGTATAACTGACAAATGTTAAGCAATGACAAAACGCACTGCACATGAAATGTAGATCTCTTTAAAGCACACAATTTATTTCAAATAACTTTTTGGGGGGCATCAGCCATTTCCGAGATATCCGTTATTGATGTTTCAAATTATTCAATACTTAGTCATTCTTTTAAGATCGTCAGCATTCAGTTGCAGTCTTCGTGATTCCATTGAAACAGTGTGGAATTTTAAGGCCAGCGTATAGGATCCAGTTCTTAAACATTTGACTATCGCTGTTCCCTTTGCATCTAGTACAACGAAATGTGTAAGGCAGCTATTTCTGCAAAACTTTGTTTGGACTAAAATGAAGTAGATATTAAATAAGTTTTAGTAAGACCAGTTTGTACACCCACTAATAAACGACAGGGGTAGAGAAACTCATGTGAATGCTTCACATCAAATTTCTGAAAATGTACTCATGAAATATTTCAAAAAGGGCTAACGATAATAGTTGGCCCAAACTATATACTTTTATTAGCTATAAGCTTTTACCCATTATTTTTTGTATGCCTCATGGTTTGCTAGTTATACAAAATTACGAAATATGATCTGAAGGGAACTTCATAGGTTATTCACAGGAAATTCAAGATATACCATTTGATTACCTATGTCAGTTTGTCCATATATTTAATCAACTCATTACAGCCGTTTTTATGTAAATAAAATAATGCTAAGGAAAATTTTTCATGTAAAGGGAAGTTTAGTATTTGGGAGTTTCTTAAAACTCTTCGTGGTGCATCTTTGGAAAATATTGAAGTTAAATATTAAGTTTGATGTTTGTTAGTTCAAATGAACTCGGAAACAATAGAGCTTAAAGTTACCGACATTCGTATTCTCAGGATAAGGGAAAACCCCGGAAAAAAGCTTATCCATGTAACTCACTCTAACCGAGATTCGAACTCTGGACCTTTTGAATGAGAGGCAGACACGCTACCCGCACACCACAGAAAGGGGCTTGAGTTACATAGTTCATTGACGCGCGCGCGCGGGGATGGGATGAATATGAAAACTTCTATGTAACCAGTTTCAATTTTTTTGGAAATGGCTAATCATCATGAAGAACGTTCTTTTCAATGATGAAATGATTATTGTGGGATCGGTTGATTATATTTTAAGATTACGCTATGCACAAGCACACCGACTCTCCCTTTATACTTTCTCTCAGAGCTTAATTTCTGCCGAACGCTACGCTCCTGTTCAGTTTAAAACATTTCTGTTAGAAAACTTCCACAGAAGCGAGGCATATAAATAAACCTCATTGCAATAAGTTTTATCTTTGCTTGATAGTTTTAAAATATCTTATAAGTATTGTTATTTTTTGTTTTAGAAGCTTATTTATTTATTTATTTATTTATTGTCAGTATATATAAAACTTGTCACTTCTTTTTCACTCACTATTATGAAAGTTACGACAAAATCTGACTGAAGGATATTACTTAGCACCTGTTGTTCATATTAAATTTTACTGTTTTGGTTATAAGAAATTATGTTTTAAAAACCTGAGTTTCAGAAAAGTGTTTTGTAAAAAAATAATTTCTCATTGGAAGTTTTATCACAAGTTTTCAAAACTCCAAACTTGTGACGGCCGGCGTATGTTGAAAAGGGGGCAAAGTGTGTGGGTAAGCGTTCCGGCACCCAAAATTGTAGAAATTAAGCACTGCTTTGTCTACCACCTATCTTATACTAAGTAAAAGGAAGTAGTGTCTCCACAGAAATTCGATACCGAGGTTTCGCCGAAAATACACGTTAACGAAAAGTCGGTTAAACGCCAGGCTTGGAATTTATATAACTTCAGACTCTTCTTCTTCAGAACGGATGCCGCACGAAGATTTTCAAGAAAGTCGCCTCACCCCATACTAACCCTTTAAGGGGGAAATTTGTCATTATTTAAAAAAAACTGCTTAAAGTATTTAGATTAAAATGCCATGTTTAATATATTGACATGAAAGTAAAATGGATATCTTCAATTTTTCGTGAACTTCCCTTTATTTTAAACAGATGGACAAAAACTTACCACAGGAAAAATGTGGCGCTCATTAAAATACCATGAGTCAAATGTTTTGTACCGTTAGCTGTTTTCGAAATATGCCATATTGCAGGTTTAGACATGTCTGAAAATTTCCATTTTTCCTACCCCTCCTCACCTTTTCTTTCCGGCACAAGAGCTTTTTACTATAAATAAACGTTTGGATGCACTTTCCGCCTGTTCAAATCTTGCTAGTTTGACACAATTCCTGGGTAAAAATATATCGTATATCGAGAATAGGAAAATCATTTATACATAGATGAATAGTATAATCGTTATTATCATCCCTTCATGGATTGATATATTTATATAGATATCTCATATTCCGGCCTCATGTCATTTTCCATATTTTCTCGATATTCCAGTATCTCTTTTCCCATATGGTTGGTAATCATGTATCATTTTGGGATATAGGGTTTTATCCATTCTTGCAAATTCTTTCTCCATGTTTCTCTGTATTGCTTTATTTTATCATTTATAGGACCAACACCTAATTCCTTTCGGATTTCTTCTATTTATCCATGACTGCACACGTTTAATATCTTGGGGTATCTCGTTTCTGCCGCATTTATTTTATATCATTCTTTTTTCTTTGTAGTGCATGTTTTACAACCATACATTGGGGTTGGATTCGCCACTGTCTTATAACCTTTTAAGCTAGTCTTCTGAGGCTTACCAATAACTACAATGTCCTCTAGCCACAATACGAGTGTTGTGTAGAGTTAGACCAATGGTAGGTCTGCCACCTCGGCTTTGGTCAAGCTGGGTTTAATGACAGTGGCCTACCTTAGATGGTTGTGTCTCTTTTACTAACGAGAGACCTCTTCCCGGTTTGTTTTTGCAGTTTTCACTCCTAAATGGGTTATTTTTTTCTTCTAAATGGGTTATCTTTCTGAACTTCCGAACCCCATCTGCCCTTAGCCTTTCTTCTGGGCCCTTTTAATTTCCTAAGGTGAAAGAATACCTTAGCTGCTTGTCCGTCCTCTTAGAGGCCGTTATCATAGCAGTTGGAATCGTTTATCCCGGCCATCGGCTGGCTGCTTGCGGTCTGAAAGACCGGGCAATGGGTTCGCCACATCCCTACGCCATAATGAATATATCTGAATGTATAATTGGTAGAGAAACTGTGTGAATGCATAACATCAGATTTGTGTGACGTTAATGTAATCACAGTTGAGATCTTGTTTTTAACTTGGTTGTTTACATTAATATAAATGTTTTCTTGCATACTTTGGAAGTAAGGATTTCATATTTTGACGAGAACGGAATACGCACAATCTGCATAGTTGGATTTCAGAATTCTCTGTTTTACCACTCTGCTAAATTAGATCACGCGTGGCTGCTTTATGACATGTTCTCGGAAACTTTAGAATGCAACGCTGAGAGATGCAAGTGATATTTAAAGGAAACCCTGGTAGATGAAACGGAAGTACGATGTAATGATAACGTAGACAAACTGGTTATTACCCATGTAATTACCGATTGCGAATGTTTCACATAACCGGAATTTGCGAGCGCTCTCACCGATGCCTATCCTACCCATTAACGGTTAAGCTAGCGCGCAATTACGTCGTTATGCAAATAGGAGCGGCGAACACAGAAGTTGTTGATGTAGCACTTTGCTTGCGGCAAAGCACTGTAGTGCTTGAATCCGCAGAATCTATATTTGCTCGTGGAGTGATTGGTTACGTACGTGATGGTTTTGACTGAGAGCTGGAAGTTAGTCATTCACAGAATGCTTGTTTGCATCTCTGCGTTTCCTGTCCTTTACGTGAGGCGTGAGTCATTCACACTTGCATTGATAGCAGTCGGGACAATGGTACGTTAGAGGGCTCGTGATTGTACCCGTTAACTCCATCATTAATACAACACACATGGAATCAACATTATACAAAATAGCCATCCGACATCATCCTCTTCCTCGAATGACACCTGCATAAGGTGTAGGTATAAAACTGTTTATTATACTTGAAACGGTCTCTTTTCTCTATACCGCTCTTAGAGGCCCCTTTAATTGTTATGGTTTATGTCGGGGATTTTGACTGAAACATTTGATGGCGTTTTTACTCTTTGAACTTTTAGGTAAGGTCACTGTAGGTTCTTTTATTCTTTTTTAATTTATTTTCACACGCACTTTAATTCTCACTCCATACTTCCAGACTCCATGGAGAGTAGGCAAATTAAATTAATTAAAATTAAAACATTTTTTTAAAAATTAATTAAAAACAAATTCCAATCCCCAGCCAGAAATCAAACCCAGGACCTCCGCGTGAGAAGTCAGCTCACTGACCACTCACAGCACAGTCTTTTTGGATACAAACTCTTGAGCACCGTGGCGCTGTATGTTATAAGAACAGGTGTTATAAATACAATTTAAAAAATATGTTACATTGACATTATTTTCTCTACCTACTATCGTTTACCTATTTTTACTTCTCTTCCACAAACTATTCTTACCAAAGTATTTTTCCATCTACTTCATGTTAATTGAGGTAAACTTTTGCAGAAATGGTTTCATTTCATTGCAAGTATGTACAAGCGGGATAAAGGATACTAAAATGATAGTGAAATATTTAAAAAGTAGGTCGTTGTATGCTGTCTTGTACGGCATTGCGAAAAGCAAACAAATAGTGACTTGACGCTTCAAAAAAGTGTATGATAGTGTTGGGAAATTCAAATCCAATAACAGCGAATATCTCGGAAACGGTTAATGCCATACAAATTTATTTGGCATAAATTGTGTGCCTTAATCTAGTTTTTTGGCGTGAGATCTTAAACCATAAGAGATTTCCATCTCCTATGGTTTATCAGTTATACAAAATAAGCGGACTTCGCAGGCTACTCACGGTAAATTAAAGCTATATATTTTAATAGACATGCAAATATCTTAATGAACAGTTTTCCATGTAAAGAATAGTTTGAAGAGGGGAGATTGACTCTTATTCTGTGAATGAAACTTTGGGTCGTGGTATTGAATACCCAATCCAGTATTTGCCAGATGAATGAGGGAAAGACGGGAAAACTCTTATTAGATTGGCTGGTACACGGGATTTGAACCCACGACCTCACGAAAGCTAACCGCAGACTAGATGGCCGAGTCATCTGCTTAGGTTTTAATTGTTAGTAAAATTCCAGAAACAGTACTTCTATTGTATCAAATTAACATACCCCCACGCTCATAAATTTCTTGGTAGAATAAATTTTTCACTCACACTTACTGGCTCAGTCTTATTATTATTATTATTATTATTATTATTATTATTATTATTATTATATTTTACGTCGCTTTAACCCCTTGGTCATATCGCGACGGATCTGTTGGTGAATATCTCTTAGAATGATATGTGATGGACAGTTAGCCTTCTAGGTCTCATCCCTGTAACCCCTGCTTCATGCAGTGCAGATGGCGTTAGAGTGCCGTCCAGTCTAACTGCTTACATTGTCTGTAGCATGCGCTATTACCACTTATTTTTCATTTTACTATTGTTTTAGACTTAAGATGGAACTTTGGGTCGTGGTATTAAATATCCTTGGCAACTGAGAGAAACCACGAAAAAACCTCAGACAGATTGGTCGGCCCACGGAATTTGAACCCGGACCTCCCGAATGCGGGCCACAGACTTTACCGCCTGAGCCATCCCGCTCGGTTGGTTCAGTCTTCTACGATATCAAGCAGTGGTTCGGCACCCGTTTTTGATAGTTCAGCATTATGGAATGCTATGTCGATGCTGATGACGCATTACTGGGATAATTATAGACGGCACCTGCCGCTTTCTTTCTATACGGTCGTTGAAATCACTTGTGGATATATCAATGAAGACAGATTTAGTTAGTGCTGCTTCTTTGAACGGAGTGAAACTCATGAATGTAAAGTTAATGCGAGATGGATATAGCTCATGAACAGCTGCTGCAGGTATCCTAATTACAACGCAGAAAACGATTCAGTTTCTAACATTCCATTTCCTTTTTCCGAGTCAAATGTAGGAAGTTGGAACTCTCACGTTTTCAGTTTCGTTGCTGATGGGGACTGTGTGCTACTAAAGGTAGTTTTCTAGGTTAACGTGACGGTTTCACTGAGAGACAATGAGATTTTGGCTTTCGCATTTCTCTCGAGTACTGGGACACAAGATGCAGCATCTTCACGACAATCCATGCATTGTAAATGCTGGAAATCCTGACATCTTTAAAAAAATTTGAAGGGTTATCGTTTGTTGTCATCCAGCTTCCCCGTGTACATTTCTTTTCGACTTGAATATCAAGCGATGGCAGATACTGAGTGAAAAACTTTCGGCAAGAATTCAATAAGATATGGGAGGGAAAATATGCTAATAAAGAATTGTGTAGTTTTGTGTATAATCCTTTCAGAAACATGATACTAATTATCTATAAGTAGCAGAACTCGCAGCTGCGGTTGACATTAACTGTGGAAATTCTCTCACTCTCCTCTATTTCCTCGCCCTCCCTCCTTCTCGCTCATCCTCGTTCTTTTTCCTCTCCTTCACTTTCTACTTTCCTCCCCCCTCGCTGCTTTCTCCTTTCCATGCAACGCACATGTGAAATAATGTTTTCAAAAACCATTGTAAAGCTATTTTCTAGACTGTTGATTCATTTTATTCATAGTACACAAACTGCTTGTTATGCGATCAGAACTATGTCTTTTTTATGATAACCGATATCCATACATCAATAATAATAATAATAATAATAATAATAATAATAATAAAGAAAAATGTGTGCACCTACCCAAATAATCATCCTTTCAACATTTTGTAAGTAACAAAACTTGTCAGAAACACTTCATTTTTGTTATATAACGTAATTGAGAGAACTGAGTAATAATCAAGATAATTCGACCTTTTACATGTGTCCCATTAGAAACCCTCCCCGATTAGCGTACTAATGTAGCCTATTCTCTAAGTGCAATTTAAGGTAACATAGCAATTTTTACACCAATTGCTTCGGCTAATCTTGAGAGAAAATGCAACGCAAACCTACGTGCAGCACGCACACACGCACACGCACGTACAATTAAAAAAAAAAATAATAAAATTGTTGGCTTCAAGGTAACGTTTTAATACACTTGAACATCTGATATTTGTCCAAATAGAAATCATCAGAAAAATGTTGGTTCCAATTTTATAATAAAAAAAATGTAATAAACCATGGTGGAAATCTCTAGATAGGTAACTGACGGAGGGTACGTATAAAAAAAGATGATCGACGTTTTGTTTGTTTCAGTTAGTTTCTAAGTTGCAGCCACAATTTATGGTCCAAATAAATAAGCCACATGTAACTTGTTTCTCTGTTCAAATGTTATTTTGTTTTTTATTATAAGCAACATGTAATTTTCTTCTCAGTTTAAGAGAGAATAGTGAATTGATATAATAAGCATGATGGTAATACTAATAATGTGTTATCTCCAATGTGTTCTTGGTCTTCCACAACATATCTTTCTATTGGATAAACTCAAACACATAAAAATAGAGTTTTAATTGATAATAAACTCTGTCTGTAAAATAATAATTACTGTGCTGCTCAGAAAATAAGTAAAATAGATTGTATGTTTGTGTGAACCTATTTACTTATTTTAATGTCATCTGTCAATGCCTCGGAGGTTCTGATGAATATCTATAGTTCCTCCTTTATTTATAGATATAAATAATACAGTGCTTTTTTCCACACTGCGCGCCGGCCGACGCAGCTCGGACTCCCGCCGAAATAGATATAATAATATTCGCGCAACAGCCTCACGTTCTCACAGTTACAATTACAATGCTAATAAGCACATACATTATCATAAGAGATTTTGGAAATGTCCTCTATACACACATTTCCGGCATCTTCTCAGGAAATGTTCATTTACACTCGAGTATTCGCTATCTGAAATTGAGTTAAGCCTGAAGTTTTCTATTAGTTCTTCCAATGTATGGGGTTTGTTGCATGCACTTTATTTTTAAAGCTCCCTCATAGATACAAACTGTATACAGTTAGATCAAACCATCTTGAGGAGCATAATCTTTTGCTAATTATCCTATCTTTAAAAATTACCTGCGCTTCAGTATGTTATTTTACGACGAAACATAACCATGTAAATGGAATCATGCTTCGCAAGAGAAGAATATTAAGCGTGTGTCAATCTATCATAGACATTTCGCAAAACCCAATTTCAGAAAATTACCCGATTCAGATGATCACGTGAAAAATACACTGTACTCAACAAACCCTATACATTGGAAAAACTAAAAAAAAATATTATCAGAGTTTTCGAAATTTTCGGATATTGAACTCTGAAAAGTGAGTGAAAATTTTCCAAGAAGATGCCAGCATTGTGTGGACAAAGAAGGACATCACTAACATTTCTTATGACAAGGTATATGCTTATTATAATTGTAGTTTAACTGTATATATGAGAACGTGAAGCGGTTGCGCGGATATTACAACTGTTTCGGCGGGAGTTTGAGCTGCAGCGGCCGGCGTGCTAGCCTACGTGCGGTGGCCGCAGTGTGGAAGAAAAGCACTGTATTATTGTTTGCATACGTTATTTTAAAACACGATTCTTAAAGTTAACATCTTCCGAGATTTGAATACTATAAATCTGATATTGTAACGATTGAATAGATGCTAAATTGAACTCTCCTTTTTTATTTTTGAGTACATCCTACATCTATTTGTCTCTGCAGCAATGCGCATAATAAATATTAGTCTTTGGCTAACTGCATCATATATACAGATGCAGTAATGAAGCTTTGTTAGGAGCGTTAACAAATTGTTACTCGTAGTTAGCATGCCAGTTCCCTAATCCAGAGGTCCCGGATTCGATTCCCGGCTAGAGGGCGGGAATTATTCTTTAGTCAGGATTATTCCCTATCTTCCCTAGAATCTGGAAGTATGAGAGTATGGATGTGTGTGTGTGTGCGTGTGTGTGTGTGTGCGCGTGTGTGTGAATTTAAAGACAACCCAAAGATAAACACAAACAGTAAACGAGTAAATACCATTGCATGGGCAGTTGTTTCAAAGGCAAAAGCCGCCGATATGACCTAGATGTTAAAGATGTTAAATGGAACATTAAAAATTAAAAATCTGTTGAGATACATTCACACGACTTTCTCTACTCTATATCTTTATTAGTGGGTATACAAACCCTTCTTACTAAAGCTTATTTTTCCATCTACTTCATTTTAATCCAAATAAACCTTTGCAGAAATAGCTACCATGCTAGCCTCTAGTTCCCAAAGTCGCGGGTTCAAATCCGGCGGAGGGCGATGGGTTTTTTTTTTCGGGCGTAAAAATCCTTAGCATGGCTTCTTTCGGAAGGGAAGTAAAGCCGGTGGTCTCGCATGGCTCGTAAAAGAACCTCAAGCCTGACAATTAAACTTCCGAGAAAAATTTCCGGTCTTTCACGCCCAATATATGTAGAGTGGGACGCTAAGAACCATAGTAGTTAAAGAGCGCCATAAATAAAACAATTTTTCTTTCATTCTTTCTTTCTTAAAATTATGTACTGTTTCCATGCAATGGTGAGAAACAAATGCTGAAAGGACTTTAAAGAATGACCAAGTAATGAACAATTCGGACTATTAATAACGGATATCTCCCCCCGATAGCCTTCCAGGTTTTGGATGCTGCATATAAGTACCCTTTGGCGGTGGAACAAGTATCGATTGGAATGGTCGAGTAATTTTTAAACAATAATCACAGTAGGTGGCGTTTAAAACCTTTATAACTTCTATTTTGTCCAACGGTAATTTAATAATATAAAACCTACATAGTTTTCATAAAATACTAGACCCTTAACATATACAACGAAATAAAGGCGAAGCTGGTGATATGAAGATTCCGCAGTCCCAGGACGTTAACTGAGCTGGTTCAGGCGGCATGTTTGTGGCCCGCATTCGGGGGTTCCGGGATCGATTCCCGCTGACCTCCCACTCTGATCCATTGGTTTTATTGGGGGTTTTCCCGGGTTGTCAGGCGATGCTGGAGTGGTTTCTTTTATCTCTCGAATTTCCTGTCCCTCCATTTCGTTCCATTCTTCATTTCCTTCATCTTTCATCCCGTTGGTCTCTTTCAGGGTCGGAAGCATCGGCGATGGTGTTTCGGTGCACCGCGGCAGGGAAAAAGTTGCTCTCTGAGGCTCTCTCCGACCCTCGGCTTTCGGCTGGCTACCGGGATATCCGAACGTCCTCGAGGGGCGTTGGATCCCCTCTGTGGAGTGAGGTCCCCGGTCTACCTGTCCGTCTGTCAGGGTGTCTCTATCTGGAAACTTTGGGACCATGTCATTGCTGTGCCATCGCTCCTGGGTCCAGCCGGCCGGTGTCTCCTCTCGCCTCATCCTTCCTCCGGAGACGCTCCCCCCTGAGACGTAGATACAATATGCACTCTTGATCGGTGTCGAGTCTCTTCCACAGTCAATCTTATTCTATCCCACGCCACCAATTTAATCGCTTTGGAAAAGACCATAGTCTGCGACCATCGAATAAAATAATCTTCTCAGTTGTCAATTATAGAATATCGGTTGACTTATTTCTAATCTTAGCTGGAAAAACTTTAATCTTTATAGAATTATTCGCATACCTGCTAACCATCTTGATTATAACATAACAAAGGTAATAAAGCAAAAGTTTCTTACTTGAGGGTTATTAAAATATATTGGCATTGACAGATTCCGTTCTCTTTTGTTTTGCTGTGTCTTAGTTGCTAAATCATGACCATCTACATATATATTGCTTGGAATGAATACCCGCATTTGTCTTATTTTACATGTATATTCTGTGGAGTAACAACAACTATTTTCTACGCTATGGTATTATCAACTAAAAGTCAAGGTATTCTTAGCAAACATGTTCTTCTATAGTTCCAATGTATTCGTTTTCGAGTATAAGGGAATTGCGAATCCTTTTTATGTTTTAGTAATTTATGAAATGAAGTTAGGAAGTGTTTTACAGCCTCCCACACACTTTTTCTCTCTCTATCATATGATTATAGATAAGGTTGTTACAATACTCAAACTAACTAGGTTGGCGCCCACATTTGGGAAAATGTTTAACTTTAGACAGGACCGCCCACGAGAAGGAGGATGGTTGACAGAGGTCCCTGGATTTTAGAGGGCCCAGAAGGAACTAGGCAATAAAATATAACAGTGGATATGTCACTTTACCGCCATTACGCTGCTCTGCCTGGAGTATTTTACTGTCTTTCCCATTATTGCACAAATGGGGCATTGTAACGAACGGGGGGCCTGCCTGGGACACTGTGACTTCAATTTTTCTATTTTTTCTTTTCTTCTTCTTCTTCTTCTTTGCTTTTTCCCTTTTGTGAGGCTTCGCCTCTTGTTCTTTATATTGCCCACATTTGCTCCACCCACATCTTTGCCGCTCGTTCTTCTCTCATCCGGAAGATTCCGGTTTATTCCTGATGTGTAATAGATCGTTTTGGGAGCTAATGACCTTCGCAGCCCTTCAATAAATACACCGTAACCAAAACCAACAATTCCTTAATATCGAGATTAGGATTATAAAAACCGAATGTTCTTTACTTCGTTTGCCATGTTCTCTTTTTCCTTTGGACTCGTGACTGGTAGTATATCTTCCTAATTATTTTTCTTACAGTTTTTTTAGCAGTCTGTTTAGAATTTTAGATTTAGTTCCAATTGGATTTCGAATATAGCAATGAGTTTCAGTATTGCGGTAACATAAGCACTGAGTTATCGATCATCTTGGAGAAAGATAGTTCGAAAGTTCAAGAGTAAGACACAGAAGTGTATTATGTTAAGTTATTCGGTATTTCGCAATATCATATATACAATATATTTTAAATCGCAAATATTATTACATTTTTATGGGGTTGATGAAGTAATGTGGTTAATATTTATTTACCTGTATCCTTTCTCATAATAAATAATAATAATAATAATAATAATAATAATAATAATAATAATAATAATAATAATACAGCAATTGCATTAGTATTATTAGTATTAATTCTGTCATTAACGCTGGTAGATAGTTTCGGGCTTTCAGTAATGTGACACAACTTACAATAATTGCCCAGCATTTCAGCCTGTTGGAAACAGTTGCGCCACTGTATGCGTTTTTGCTGCGGATCCAAGCCTTGAAATCCACATCACAAGATACCAATCCTCGTGATTGTACCAGATTATAAGACAACTAAACCAATTATGCATAGTGGAAACAGTACCTACGACCTAGTTCACCAAAATGCTCTAGCTGTCAGAATGGGACCTCGACTCCCCTGCAATTAGCAATATGGAACAATAATAAATGAAATCATACGTATCTCGTTATGACACTTGTATCAGAAGAGCAAAATGTCCTAAGAAGTATGCTTATAGAGATAAATCACTACCAGAAGTGCTTGAAGTGCATAATTTCAAAAATATAGACTACGTTTATCAGAAAAAAGGCAATCAGACATACTTGAAAATTCGAAATTAGATATTAGAACAAGTGAACTGCTTAGATATTTGGGATGTGCAATAACTATTAATATGAGCTATCGTAAAAGAGACAAGCAGAGGCTAGGGATGGCAAATAAAGAAACAGATGTCTTCTGTGGGCTTTTTAAGAACGTAGTAAAATGCATTGAGTGAAGTGTGGCAATATGCAATGTGGGAGATTTCATGTTGTGACGAAGTGAGGACAGCTATTGGAATAATTTGTAATGGGGATCTGAAGAAGAATGGAGCGTGTAAAGTGGACATACAAATGAACCAGAATTACATTTTAGAAAAAATGTCTAAAGGAAGAGGAATACTGAAACTGATCATATGCATTGTTTGGAGATGCATTGGAAGGAATGGTGAATGCGGAAAAATTTCGAGGCAGAAGATTCCATAAATACACACTACTGAAATCAATAGTCCATTTAAGGAGATGAGTAAAGAAGAAACAGGAACTAGTGGAGAATACTAGGTTTGCAGTGAAGCATGAAATAATTACAATCAATCAATTTGAACGTTTTTCTACAGACTCCCTAAAACTAATCCTTATATATAATTACAACCGAGCGAGTGGCGCCGCGGTAACGTGTGCGACTTGCATTCAGAGGGTCCCAGGTTCGATTCCCATGACCGCCCACTCTGCCCTAGAGATTTTTCTTGGTTTCCCGGATCGGTAGACGAATTCTGGGTTGGTTCATCTTCTACCACGACTCTCCTGCCCCTCATTTCCTGTACCCTTGTCATCTGTTTCAGAGTTGTAGAACGAGAGGACGGTGTTCGGCGGGTTGCCTCTGGATGGTGGCTTTGCGCTCTGTGGAGTTTCTTCCTGGCGTCGTCCAGGGACCGCTCGGGTGCCTCTAGGTGCTTTTGGGTAGGCGCTCCTTCGGGGACATCCCACAGACTCGGGGTCCAATGGGTGGGCTCTGGCGGCGTTGAAGATGTTCAATCTGGAAACATTAGGGATCCCGTCCGTGTTTGTACCGTCGTAATCCGGATCTGGTCGCCCTTCAGATCTCTCCTCTCATCCCTCCCTCCCAGGACTCACAGTAGAAGCACAAGGTGCCGGTTGACCTGCTTGCGTTGCTCTGCCCCAGTTTCAGGGGCACCTTCCATTCGTCAGTACCTTAAAATATATAATTACGGAGGATGTTTTTAAAGTAGGGTCCGTTATGCAATAAAATAAAAACTACTGAAAATGATGGCTAACAATATTTTTTATTCCATTCTATATAACTTAAGCTTTCTTTCCATACAGTTTTTACAATCAATTAAATTGTCATTCTGGTGTAGAATAAATTTTAATAGCTGCCAGCACGTAAAACAATCGTAGAGTTTATAAGATTTTTCTGCGTCTAAGATCCATGGTAGAAGAAATTACGTTATGGTTTTAGGGGACGGGAATTGAAACAAATGGTCCGGAAGAAAGACCTTTATCACAGAGTAGATGAAAGGAAACAATTTTCTGAATCTACAAGTTAGTGTGATGTTAGCCAAAACAGAAGACTCATTGTTCATGACGTTCGAGAAGCTTTCATAAATGTGCCGTATATGTCTCCTAAGAGATTATTATCACAGCTTATTTTCAATATAGAAAAATTTAACTCCAGAAACAGTTACGCGTTTCCTAGTTGACATGGTCGCGGAAGTCTGTGTCAAGGTTCTAAAACACTCGCTACGCTAAGACAAATATTCGAAAAACATTGATAACTTGTAAAAAAGTAAGTAAGACTTGAAGACTTGGGTAAAAAACAAACTAGACGAAAATATTTGGTAGTTCGTACTTCATTCCAAAACGGACCTTACTTTTAAAATACCCCTCATATTTAGGTAGTGACGACAACCAATTTCATATAATGCTAGTTTACATTTGTTGAGAGCATTAGACTATGTTATACATGAATTTTGAAGATTCGCATTTCGTACAGCGTATGACTAAATGATTAACATAATAAGCAATGAACTATTTGTCAACTTGCGCCAGTAGATGGCTTACTTCATAGAAAACCTTGCATTTCGCCATCATTTTTTCAAATTATATGGTTAACCGACTTGAAAGCCCTCTGAAAGCGTGAAAGTTCTATGTTAAAGATGCATAAAAGTCCGTGGGCTGTAGCGTCTGTTGTTAAAACACGTGTGTTTGGAATACAATAATAATTTATTGTAAGGTTCAAGGTGCGGTGCAACATTAATGCGGGAGTAAACGGGCTGACCTCGTTACTTGAACAAGGTGAGTTACTGACAATAACGGAGCTGTGTCCCGAGGAAACCATGGAAAGGCATCAGTAGGAAGCACATACGATATGTCTGTCTTAGCATAACTCCAAGGATGGACGGTGAGAAGGCCGAGAGGCTCATGCAATCATCTGAATTTTATTTTCGTTTTACTTTCTCTAATCCCTAACACCAGTAGAGGAAGTACTGCGTTCTAATAAAAATTGATATCCAGAATTCAGAAGAAAGTATTTAGTTGGGGTTTAAGTGCTGCCAAATGTCGTATCCTCCCTGTTGTCCCTGTCTGAGTTTTGTCTTTTCGGACATTGAAGAAACCCCTTCATCTTTATTTCGCGAGTTTGAAAACTAAAAACAGTCTTCCAGTAAGATACGCATTGTGAAAAGTAATTCTGGAGGGGGGAGGGTGTCTGGAGAGCCCGACTACGCACGCCTCCTGAACCCCCCACAAAATATTTTTAGTGAAAATCTTTATATTCGTATGTCTCAATAGCATAACCCAAAAAACGAAAAGTGTGTAAATAATAAATTGTGTAATTAAGGCGTCTTTTAAGTATGCAAGGCGAAGGCCCTCAAGAACTTCACCCACTCCACACAACCCTATTAAACTCTCGTTATTTTTACGCACGTTCTTAAAAATGGCTTGAACTATTTTGATTACTCTGTGATATACTTCAGATATTGGGAAGAAGAAGTTTAACTGCCATACCTAGAGAGATAAACAAAAACTTGCAAATGGAAAAACTGCAGCTCTTGTTGAGAGATAAATTTATGTTAAAGTTAGTAATGGGGCGACACCACTATTTCTCCATATCCATACTGATTTTTGAGCACCAATACTAGATACTCCATACTTGCTTTATAAAAAACTGTAAAGGTGATAGCTTGTTCACTGAATTATGTCCTTAGTAGTTTTCTGTGTATAAACACATGTAACCAGTTTTGTATTGTATGCTAATTCCTGTTTGACAGTCTCCAATTGGCAGCAATTTTTCTATCTTGATAATGTCACAGATTATATAACCCCCTATCATTAGTCAAGACGAATAATAATAATAATAATAATAATAATAATAATAATAATAATTTACTTACTTCTCTTTTTATGTAACTATATTTTGTGCTGAAAGCTTTCTTTTTAAGGATTCTCTATTCACAGAAAAACAAACACTAGAAATTCTTTATTCTGTAATCTTGAAAATGTAAACAAATATTATGTTTCAACTAAATTTGACATGATTTTCGGGCTTGTAGGTAGTGGTCCAGTTGTTTTCTTCTCCGACGTTTCGCCGAAAACTGTGGCCGCATCTTCAGGGAAGTCAAAACCATGTCTACAATCCCGGAGTCCAGCTAAGACAGGAGCGCGCTGTCCGATGGCGCCCTATTTATTGCTATGCGTGGAAAGTGGCGTGGAATATATGTTTACATGAAACTCAACCAAAAATAACAAATATTTCCATGCGCTGCATTGTCCCACGTTCTTAAGTTCTGTGTTGTTTCTGTTGGATTCACAGATTTTGGTCACCGGAGTAGGTAAATGATATGGCTGAGAGCGTCATCAAGCCAGAAAAAGAGGCCTCTGAGAAAAATTTCTTGTCTTTCACGCCCAATATATAATGGGACACTAAGAACCATAGTAGTTAAAGCGCGTCCGTAAATAAAACTCAATTAAATTACTAGCCTGATACAGTCACAAGGAACCACAGCGGTCATCCTCTGAATGTTATTTTACTACCTGTTCCTTATCTAATCAACACCTTTTCCTGAATAAATTGTACTTGCTGGTCGATCATCAATAATTTTATTTAAGAAGGAAAAAGAAAAGAAATTGAAGCAGCTGTTCCTATCTATGGGGTTTTCCTTATGCATACGCCTCTTTTGACTAGCACACAGATGCGGCTACCTGGGAGGGGTTTTCCCTCAAGAATTAGAGGCAATACTCTGTTAAGCGCATTTATACGCTGAGTACTACTGTTATGCGCATCACAAAAGTAAACTGGTGATACCGAAGTGTGTATCTCCATATTTTGCATTGTACACGCACGAGCGCGCGAGCCACTCTATGCCATTGCTTCGTAGACAACGAACCGATGAATACACGATGTGTTGAGTTAGCCCGCCAGGGTGAAAAGGAAGGATGTAACAATTAACCAGAAAGTACTATCCACTCGTGAGATGCGACGCACGAAACGTAACGTAAAGAAACGAAGCTAAAGCAAAGGATGAACTATGCAACTTAAACCGAGCGAGGTGGCGCCGCGATAACATGTGTGACTCTCATTCGGGAGGTCCCTGGTTCGATCCCCGGCGATGGCCCAACTTACCCACGGGTTTTTCGTGGTTTTCCGGGTCGACAGGCGAATGCTGGGGTAGTTCATCTTCTACCACGTCTTTCCTGTATCCATCAATTTCCTGACATGTGTTTTACTGTCTCATTTATTTTCCATTTTGGACGATTAAATAACGGGCTACGCCAAAGTAAAAATTGTACTTTAAACATTTGCGAGTGTGATCCTCCCGACTTCAATCTTACAATCAAGCATAGCTTAACCGACGCCACGAAGCAATACCTTATCCCCCTTTAAAGCATAGGGATCTTAATATTACTTTCAACCAAAAGGAGCGGGATTTTGTTGTAATGAGTTACCAAAAAACAAATTAAATTAAATTAAAAACTGAAGCTTGCTTTTGAAAAGCTGTGAAACAAAAGTTAATGTACATAATCTTTCTGAACAGGATTTATCAGCTACCAGGGGAAACATCGTAGTTACGATCGCATAA
This sequence comes from Deroplatys truncata, assembly GCA_030765065.1. Taxonomy (NCBI): domain Eukaryota; kingdom Metazoa; phylum Arthropoda; class Insecta; order Mantodea; family Mantidae; genus Deroplatys; species Deroplatys truncata. Next base: position 117,478,992 of record CM060980.1, read on the forward strand.
AAGGTATAAAAAAGAGGCACAAGTATGTGTATTATAAAATCTTTTTCACTTATATTTTAATTACTACTTAACTCCCTAGAACAAATAATTTTATTATTGACTTTCCAAAAAAGCCATATGGCGTTGCATAGCGAGAATGTGGGAAAGAGGGCGGTGGAGGGCGAAGGTAAAATGGGGGGGAGGAAACGGTGAGAGAGAGAGAGAGAGAGAGACAGATAGACAGACAGAAATCTCGGCATTTGACTCAGTAACTCGAGCTAAGTTATAGGTTCTACTAGTAGCAAATCATTTCACAGAGTAATGCAATTTATTACTTCATGCCTCTACTCCTAGCTGACTCGTTCAGGCTAGTCACGTGAGAATGAGTTACCTTGAAGTAAAAGACGTCATGACAAAGTTTTTAGTTAGATGATAGTATGTATATTAAACTCGAAAACATACACATAGCTACCCACAGTTTCTCTCTTTTCAATATTAGTATAGATTATTATATATAGATATAGAGACAAAAAAAAAAGCTTAAGTCGAGTTATAGTCCTTCAACTTTGCATTAACGCGATCGTTTCAGTACTTCTGTAACGTGTTCCAGAAGTAACACTTTAGTCCTAAAAAATACGTTACGTTACAACATAACAGTTAAGCTCCTGATGCAAGACCTTGAAACTGTCCTTGCTTTGGTGCTTCCAAGTTCCAATAGACGACAACGCCCGCTAGAAAGCTCTCGACCAATCACATTTAACTTTGATATTGATCTCTTGCGATACACATGCAAATGGCAAGTACCCGAAAAGTCATGTTGAAAGATATCACAGCATCACAGTAACTGACACAAGACGGTTACTGCAGTAATAATGGAAGGGAGGGGAGTATCGCCCTACAAGGAAAACAACGAAGAATCACGGCTTAACGCGACAGAACGCGAGTAGGGCAAGCGATAGTAGACCAAAGAGTATTTTGCTGTTGCGGTTATATCTAAACAGTAAATACTCGTGGCATAACTGGACCGTTATTTCAATTGGAACGAAGGGAACTGATGCTGAAAAATAACCAGTTTTCTTATCTTTACAAGATCGAAAGGTGTGTTTTACAAAATCGAGTAAACGATAATGAAACAAACAATTAAAAAGAACGTAAGATATATTATTTTCGAGATTCTGTAAAGCACCTCATGGATGTGTTTTAAATTAAATTAAATTGAGTTTTTTATTTATAGACGCTCTTTAGCTGCTGTGGTCCTTAGTGTGCCATTCTATATTGGGCATGAAAGACCGGTAATTTTGCTCGATGCCTCTTTGTCAGGCTTGAGATTCTTTTACGTGCCGTAAATCTACGACACGGGACCACCTATGAATGTATTTTGTGCAGTATTTATCCAAGATAATATTCTTCGACAATATCATAGGCTTAAATGCTTAACTAACCTATCTTAATGGGAACAAGTAATAAAAATACCGTTACCAAATTTACACTATAATGGAATTATAATACTGGACATCGTCTCGTATTTTCAAAATCTTACTCGTTTTTCAATGATGCACTTACGATATTATTATCGCAACGTACGATTAGCATTTTGTCCAGACGGTGCAGATTTCTACATGAGGGATTCAAAATATGGTAGCGGTAGTTTTTGAAAGTTGTAAGGTAACCATTAATTCTCTTTTGATTCTAAAGTGTTTTGTCCAGACTGGTCAAAGAGTGTTTATTTTTATGTAAGGGGTTTAAAATAAGGATAACGGATGTTGCAAGGTACTTAAAATTTTCGCAACATTCTAAAAAGCAGGCGTACAAACTTTTGTCAAAATCATACCAAAAATACTCCCTAATACAATGTTCAAAGAAATCAAATAGAAATTCGTGATATGAACACTCTATATTAAACCAATAAGTTTAAAGATTTTAAGCTACCTCTTTACCCTTTTGGGCTGGAAATCAATAAACATCTGCCATTTTAGTAATTAAGAGTAAAGAACTATCATTTGCTATTCATATTCAACGAAACCAGACTGAAATTGGGTGACATGAATATGAAAACATCCAATTTTTTTAAAGCAATGTCTTTCAGCATATTTTCGCCGGGAAGAACAGAGCTTTTCATTAGTGAAAGAATTAACGAAATGTGATTTGGGATTACCCTGTACGCACACAAACACCCACACAGATCCACAAATTTTGTCTCTTTATAATCAGCAACGTAATTTAACAAATAAATTTTAGGTAGATATTTTCTCTCAACATGCTTAAGTACACCTAGTTGCACTGTGCTGACAATATCATCGATTAATACGTCATATTTTTATATTGTTTCATTGCTTGCCGAGAGAGGCTTGAGACAAATAAGTAATGGACAAACCTGCTTCTTCCTAACATATTGTGACTTATATTTTCACTATAACTTCAGTACGCTCTCAGTATTTTTTCACTAAAGTTATCTAGTTCAATTTTCCTTGTCACTCCACTTAGTTCTCGCTGTCACTTCACTTTCTTGGCGTCGTAGTGGTGTAATGAAATGCGCACGAAGCAACCTCTTCTTCGGATGGTTCACTCTGGAGAGTCGAACACAAGGCGTCTCTAATCTCTCGCAGTAACAGCATTCGATGTACGTCACAACTATCGTCAAAACCGCACTCGTAGAACTGCCCTTCTAGAATGTTCTGGAGGCGGGGAGAAGGGAAACTTCCAGAAGATTCTGGTTGTCTCGATAGCGCTTCTGGTGTTTACGCTGGGCGATAGTACTACCGCCCTACTTATCTCTATTTATCTTTCCAATTGCCTGGCGCCAATCTTCCGATAAACTTGGGCCCGCTCCGTCATAATATAAAGCATCTATATTTAAATCGTACGACCTTCTGTTCCGTTGGACCACAAAGATTTAGCTTCAGAATCTTTTACTGACTTTCCATGGCTCTTCACCCTAGCAGCAACAACGAAGCACTTTCTTAGGACTACAGCCTCTAAGTCTTTAGGTATCAATTTGCTTAGTTTAGGTAACAATTACTTTGTAATTCTCTTACCACATTTCTAGCTTTCTGGAAAGGATCTATGATGGATCGAAATATTGTCGCGTACCTCAATAATCTGTAATTTATTATTTAACTTTCAGAAGAGGGCAACTCGCTGTGAGAGGGATCGTTATTCAAACTAAGGAAACTTTACTTTAAGAGGCACCGACACAAAGGGACGCAGCTAAAGTTAAATTCACAAATATTCTTACACTCACATAATTCCTGGCAGAAGGGAAAGGCAAGGATTCTATACTACCATAATTAAAAAGTCAAGGAAGAAGCATAACTGGTTGGTTTATTTTAATAACTTACCCATGTGTCTGCCGGAACGAGGACGCCCTATCATTGCACAACTATCCGTACATCTCAACACCGCGAAGACTAGACACTGACTCTACTTGAAAAAACTCGTTAAGCTTGGCGTCCTAACGCCATATCCCCTCCAATGAGACTATTTCCCCTCAAACGCCCCTCCTCGGATAAGCTGCCAACCTTCAGCTTGAGTAACCAGAGGGCACGGCTATTACTACAATCTGTGCACATGCCACATCTCCCCCTGGCCACCCAAGTCGACGTCCTCGTCGACAGAAAGAACATAAGTACAAAATACAGGAAAAAAACAAAAGAAAGACATACCAAAAAAAAAAATGACATAGAAATGTGTGATGTAAAATAAAAGAACAATACATATTTGTGGTTGCACCCAGCCGACGACAATGGTGCTGGGCGATAATGAGAAGCGAGAGTGATGTAAGTGCAGTCGACGTAATATTGTTAATGCACTAGCTTTGGCATCCCGCACACGCACACACCACGCTGCCTTAGTTCACAGACACACTACACTGCGCAAAAGGGTGATGAACTGCCGTAACTGTTTGTGGGTGGATGAGACAGTGCCCACAACGACGATTTGTCCTGGTGTAGGATTAGCACCGCAGGTCTCTGGTGATGACAACAGGGTGGGCAGTCGCTGGCTTGGACTGCCCCCCGACATGGTGGCTCCTTATGCCACGGCAGTGTAGTGGCTGCCCGACAGCTTCCCTGTGGTGTTTCTTGACTTCTGGTGTGCCCCGGGGATGCTCTTGGATTTTCTCGCTCTCTGCCACAGCACAATTCTAAAACAAAACCACGACACAATAAACAGGATGCTCCCACAAAGAATCACACAGAAAAGAAGGGTATGTCCTTTACAAATAAAGATTTTAAAGTATGAAAAGTGTACACTAAAAATTCTTTTGACATGGGCAAGTAAAGAGAAAAGAAAATTAGAACAAATTGGCATAAAAAGAAATTTTACATAGTTGCCATCGAAAATTGAACTTACAATGCTTCATAATCCAAATAACAGTAAAACAGACTCAAAGTACATAAACATGACAGAAATGAAACATAACCTTATCTTGGGATCCCAATATTACATCTCAATAACCAGCTGGTATCACAAACAAAAGAAAGTAAGTGCACTTACAAAACAGTCACACATGACGATGAAATGAACACATTCACACTGACCATGGCCACAAATTACACACAACACTGACTTAACTATCTACTCAAACTAGTGTATACATCACTACAAGCTACATCCACAATACATTTCTAAACTACGCCACGTGACATGCTTTCAACTACTAGTGTCCTACTCTTGTCATGACTACAATTTCTTGTCCACATTATTATTTTTCTCATCGCAGTTTAACTATCATCTTCCATAATAATCATCATCATCAGTAGCAGTAATAGTGCAATCTCGATCATTACTTCAATCATCATCGTCTTTCAATTTTCTCTCCAAAACAAAACATCTGCACTTACGTGTCTCATTTAACATGCTGTAAATTCAAAACATTTGACACAGGCATAACCTTCAAGAAATCACATTAATTCAGGAATTACACAAATAACATGACATTATAATGTTGCATCTACATCCTCAAAATCAAGAAATAAGCTGGAAAAACAGGTGTTATTAACATTTGCTATCTAAGATGGTAATAAACTTGTTGCATAAACAGAGAAAAAAAATTATTTTCATTACATTCACTTCCATCTATATAATCTCGTGTGAATTCATCACACACGCTATACTGGGCACGTTACAGCAACACCAATAAGCAAAATCAGTACAATCATCACATCAACTTTCCAGGTACATGTAGCCCTCCTGAAAAATCAACACATTCATACACTTCAACTATCGGGGTTACACTGTGGCACCTCCACCGAAGCTGACATCTCATCTCTTCTCATCTCTCCTCATCAACACCGTCGGGGTTACTCTTACGCACATCCACCGAGGCAAATCTCAACTCTTATCTCTCACATAACCTCACACCACGCCATCGGGGTTACACTTGGCACTCCCACCGAGGCAAATCTCACCTATATCACATAACCTCAAATACACACATACATACAAACACTATTCATGCAACAAATTTTCTGCAAATAAAGATCATAGCATCATTATGGAACCCAAAATCAAATCGAGTCATATCATATCAAATCAAATCGAATGCAACAAAACAACATCACATCATTACTCAAAACAATATTGTCTCATAACATTCCTGAAAATGAAAGCTCAATTAAGCACATTGTACACCTAAAACACATTCCTGCAGCATAATACAACAACAAAACAAATGATTTGCAGTTACCAAAACACAATTCAAAAGTTAAGTTACACCCAAAATAACAATATACTTATAATTTAGCAGAGACATTCATATCACATATTCCTGAAAAACAAAGCTTAATTAAGCATCAAAAACTCAGACTTTACAGCCTATAAGGACCCACAGGATCATAGTAAGGGTAAAGGCGTGACACATGAACACTCTGATGTTTGGTACGGGGAGCATGAGGTCGACCAACAAGGTAGGTAACAGGAGTGATCTGTCGGATAATTTCAAAAGGACCAAAATATCTATGTAACAACTTTGTACATTTACCTTTCTTCCTAATGGGAGTGAAAACTTTAACTAATTGACCCACATTATAAACCACATCTCTATGTTTAGCATCAAATGCTTCTTTTTGCTTCACCTGCTGCTTTGTAATGTTAGCAACAGCAACCTCTCGTGCCTTTTGAATCTCTTGCAATGTCTGTCTCACAAAAAGGTCATTCGACGTAGCTTGTAGCTGAACCTGGTTAGGTAAAGAAGGTTCTCGACCATATATCAAGAAAAAGGGTGAAAATTTAGTAGACTCTTGAACACTCGAGTTATATGAAAAGATGACATAGGGCAAAATTGAGTCCCAATTCTTCTGATTATTATCCACAAAATGGCTGAGCATATTTAAGAGGGTTTGGTTAAATCTTTCAGTAAGTCCGTTGCAAGCTGGATGATAAGCACTGGTGAAATTGGAAGACACTGATAAAGATCTCAACAATTCTTGTGTCACCTCACTCAAGAAAACTGAGCCACGATCAGATAACAAGGCAGCAGGGGCTCCATGCTTACAGATGATGTTGTGCAAAATAAATTTAGCAACTTGAGGAATTGTTGCTGAAGAAAGCGACGCAGACTCGACCCAGCGAGAAGCATACTCGGTCGCAACGACAACATACTTGTGTCCAGAATTGGAGCGTGGGAGAGGCCCAAGCAAATCAATACCCCACCGCTCGCCTACAGATGTAACCGGAATTGGTTGTAATAAGCCTGCTGGTTTCTGATTCTTCGGTCCCTTTCTTGTTTGACAGCTGGGACAGGTTCGGACAAAATGTTCAATATCTTTCTTCATACCAACCCAGTAATACCTGGAGTGAATTTTGGCAAATGTTTTCGAGAAACCTAAGTGGCCTGAAAGAGGATCATCATGACATGAAGAAAGAATTTCATGTTTTAGAGCTTCTGGAATAACCAGTAGATGGAGGGGGCCAGTAGAGCCAGCATTTTTACGATAAAGAACACCTGATTTGAGTGTGTAGTTGGAAACTTGTCTCTGAAGCTTAGCAGGGGCCGACGGAGGATCATGGAGAGCATTAATAAGCTCCAGTAACCCAGTATCTTTCTTCTGATGGTCAGCAACTTCAACTGATGACAGCAAACATGTGGGGAGTTCATCAAGCTGATCAAGATCACCTTCTGTAGGTTGTAACACAGGAAATCTCGATAGAGTATCAGCATCATGATGTTTCTTGCCAGACTTATAAGAAATGGTATAATCAAACTCTTGCAATTTCAAACTCCATCGTGCCAAACGCCCAGTCAAATCTTTCAAATTATTTAAATAACAAAGAGAGTGATGATCAGATACAATATGAACCTTGTAGCCATAAACAAAACTGCGGAAGTGGGTAAGTCCAAACAAGATGGCCAACAATTCCAACTCAGGAACACTGTAATTACGTTCACATTTAGATAGTGTCCTCGAAGCATAGCCCACTGGTTTCAACACATTATCAATCTTCTGATACAACACTGAGGCAACCCCTAATCCACTGGCATCAGAGTGTAGTTCTGTATAAGCACCAGGAGTATAGTGAGCTAAGACAGGGGCCGAAACTAATAAGTCTTTCAAATTTTGAAATGCAGTTTGCTGATCAGATCCCCAAATAAAACTTTGATTCTTCCTAGTCAACTGAATTAGAGGTTGAGCAATATTAGCATAGTCCTTGATGAATTTCCTGTAAAAATTAAACAATCCCAAAACTTTTCTCACATCTCGAACATTCTTAGGACGAGGCAAATTTTGAATGGAAACAACTTTGTCAGAATCAGGTGAAATGCCATCTTTAGAAACTTCAAAGCCTAAGAGTTTGATCTTTTGCATGGCGAAGAAACATTTTTCTGGTTTAAGTTTAAACTTGTGGTGATCCAGACGTTGAAAAACAGCCTCAAGATTTTGCAACAACTCCTCAAAGGTTTTAGCAAAAACAACAATGTCATCCAGATATGCAATAGCCTTTTTAAAATTCAAATCGCCTAACAACTTGTCTGCGATGTAACTGAAGAACCTAGGGGCATTTGCCAACCCAAAACTCAAGCGTGTAAATTGATATTGACCCTGAAAAGTGACAAAAGAAGTGTACTTCTGGCTATCCTCTGCAATAGGTACCTGAAAGTATGCTGACAGTAAATCTAATGAGACAAACCATTTAGCCTCCCCCAAATAACTTAACAAATCATCTATCAATGGTAAAGGGAAAGAGGTGGTCTCTGTAACAGCATTCAATTTTCTATAGTCGACACAAAATCTCATGGAGCCATCTTTCTTTTTGACAAGTACTACAGGAGAAGCCCAGGACTGTGATTCCTTGATAATGCCAGCGTCTTGCATCTCTTTAACTTGCTCAGCAATAATTTCTTTTTGTTTATGGGGAACTCTATATGGTCTTTGCTTAATTGGTTTAGGATCATTTACTTTGATATCAAATTCTGCAACATCTGTAGTATCAAGTTCTTGTAATGTTGTGGCAAAAAGATCACTATATTTCAATAACAAAGCATGTAAGTCAGCCCTTTGTGTTTCCAAGAGTTTACCATTAACATTAAAATTACAATTTGGAGCTGGCAGAGGAGTAACATCGGATGACAAAACAGAATTACTCTGAACAAGTGCAACATCATACGCTTTAGCTAAGACTGTATTTGCAAACAATGTTTGTGGAACTGAAGTATTATTATGCACTGGAATACTAAGTTCAGAGGTAGAATGACACAATAACGGTGGAATAGAAAGATTCTTCTTTTGCATTATGTTGAGAGCAGGTTCAAACATAACCTCATTACTAATGGTTGACAAAGGCTTAACTGATATATAGCATGTAGACAGAGGTGGAATTTTAACATCATGCATAACTGCCATTTTAACACCAGAATCTGTACAATCATTATCTTGGAGAGGGTTTACTGCCATATCAACAAAAGGTCCTTGTGTGAGAGTTATTGGTATACTGAATGCATCATTCTTAGAAGATTTCAAGGTTATCAGATTTTGTGCATAATCAATTATAACATCATGGGTTTGCAAAAAGTCATTACCTAAAATCAAATCATGGGACAACTCTTTCACAACTAGTACATCCTCCTGAAAAAGAACATCATTAATATGGAAATCTAACACAGTGTGGTAAGGTGCATCAAGTAACTTGTTTCCTGCAGTGCGGAGCATCATCTCTATAGGTTTTAGTGTAGAATGATCAATAACATGTGCAGCATTCACAATACTCACTGCGCTTCCTGTATCGAGCAAGATGGAGAGCTCTGTCTGGGCAATACGACCAGGAACTTGCAATATCTGACCTGATACTGCAGACACATCCCGTTGAGGTGTAGCCATGCTGGTGGGTGGTGGTGCTGCTACGTCTCGTCGCCAGTCGTTTTGTGACTGCGGGAGGCGGCTCCGGCAAAAGCGAGCCAGGTGGCCCTGCCTGTTGCATCTATAGCAGGTGACGGGTGGGTCCCTCCGGTTGAAGTCAGCTGACCGTGGAAGCTGTGAATGCTGGGAAGTTCTCTCCGCAGATGGTAACTGAAACTGGTTAACTCTGTTACATAACTGTTCCACACAATCAATCAGCTGATGCATAGGATCGATAGGTACGCTCACAAGAGAAGGCTGAGGAGAAGCTGGTAAAATAACAGCAGGAACAGATGCAGTATTAAATAGAGCAGAGGGTGGCGTAACCACTGCAGCCTGAGATTGAGCAGACACTAGATGTTCACGGTTCTGCATGTAAAACTGAGCTTTGTCCACTCGTCGAATGATTTGAATCACCTCATCAACAGTTTGAGGATTTAATGGCAATAAAGCTTGCACATACAGAGGTCTAAGACCTTTAAGCAAATGTTTAATTTGTTCCAACTGCAACATAGCTGGATTGACTTGGTCACATAAAGATAGTACGTCATAGATGTAACTAATAACAGGTTCATCATCCAACTGTACCCGCTGTCTGAGTTTCATTTCCAGAATATCACTCTGGTTTGTTAACTGAAATGCATTTAAAAATTGTGTAGATAAGAAAATCCAATCATGGTGAGGGTGCCGATGGCGAAAAGTTTGAAACCATGATGCAGCAGTATCTCGTAAATAGCATGGAAAGCATTTCAATTTAATTTCCTCTGACCAGCCATTAGCAGCAGCGACCATTTCAAAGTTCTGCAGAAATTCATGTGCCGACATCCTACTAGAATTCTCAAAGTACGAGGGGTCAATGACCGGACGGCAGGCAGCTGGTGGCGGGACATGTGCCACGACAGGCGGAGTAGGCATCACTGACAACTGCGTAACAACAGGCGTACTAACACTGGACAGAGATTCCATCTCACTGTGCTCGGTAACTGGAACAATTGCTATATCAGATTTCTGTGCAGTACGTCGTTTAGGCATGATTGTAGCACAAAAGATAACGCAACCAATAAACAAACAGTAGAACCAAGGAATTCAGATTACACCAACCTAAACACTTATAGCATCACATGAATGTAAGTAGCAAGATCAGAACATAGCCAAATAAAACAGTTGCAGAAAGAACACAATTAAGCGCCCGCGGCGAAATATCAGAAAATTATACTAACACACGGCTACACAAGCCACTTGGACACAATACCAAGATTTTTAAGCAGAATGGACATATGGAAGATAACAAAATGATAGCTGCAGTGAGAAACCTCGAACTGGAACTTAAAAAAACTACGTCACACTTACTGTGACCACCGCGAAGATTCTCAAAAGGAGCAGAATACAGACTTGTAATTCTAAACTAGCACACAAAACTTCTCTTTTTTTTTCTAAAATCAAATGTATATAATCTGATATGCACACGCAAAGAAACGCGCCAAAACACGTGCTGAGGAAGACTGGTTTCACAAGCTAAAAATTGTTGCTGAAATGCACGACCACGCGGGAATTACACAACACACGTGCGTACATAAAAGTTACACGAAAAATAACTCAGAAAAGTGCAGTAAATAGCTAGAAATCACAAGCACTGGAATATAAAGTTATACATTTCCAAACCACTGCTAATAAGCACAGAAAACAAGATTTGCAAACGGATAGCCAACACGTGACGAGCACATTTTGAAACAACTATCTCGCTCGTTTCTTCTCAATTTTTCACAAAAACATTTTTTCTTGAAAATAACCAGCACAAAGAACGGAACACAGTGATATAATTTAAAGGAAATGAAGCCAAAACAAGGGGAAAATGGAGTCAGAAGTTTTAGCGTCACCCGGCAGACAATGAAAAAAAATGCAAAAATGAACTCAAAATTGAAATTTCGATACCAAACTTTCAGAAATGATGGAAACAAAATTTAGAAGAAGAGAACCACAAATAAAAGTATAAAAATCCTCACCCTTTAGCCAGAAAGAACTTTACATTTTTCACGACCACGTGGAGGACAAACCGTTACATTTGGAGGGAAAAAAAAAATTTTGCACTTAAAATCTCAAAACAATTCAATTCTACCTGGCGCCCCCGCCAATTTGTCGCGTACCTCAATAATCTGTAATTTATTATTTAACTTTCAGAAGAGGGCAACTCGCTGTGAGAGGGATCGTTATTCAAACTAAGGAAACTTTACTTTAAGAGGCACCGACACAAAGGGACGCAGCTAAAGTTAAATTCACAAATATTCTTACACTCACATAATTCCTGGCTGAAGGGAAAGGCAAGGATTCTATACTACCATAATTAAAAAGTCAAGGAAGAAGCATAACTGGTTGGTTTATTTTAATAACTTACCCATGTGTCTGCCGGAACGAGGACGCCCTATCATTGCACAACTATCCGTACATCTCAACACCGCGAAGACTAGACACTGACTCTACTTGAAAAAACTCGTTAAGCTTGGCGTCCTAACGCCATATCCCCTCCAATGAGACTATTTCCCCTCAAACGCCCCTCCTCGGATAAGCTGCCAACCTTCAGCTTGAGTAACCAGAGGGCACGGCTATTACTACAATCTGTGCACATGCCACAATATTTTAGGTTATAAACATGCCGTTTTTTATTCGAAGCTTCATTTTGATAATGTATGTTTTGTTAAAACAGAACGGAGTCGAAAGTTCTGCTATCCGTATTAAACTCACGAGAACATCTAATATTTAACTGAATTAATAACAGCGTTAGAAGTTACAGATACAGTAACACTCACACATAACATAGTGGGGTGTTAAACACGCGCCATTCTCGCACGGAGATGTCGATAATAGGCATACCTAACCTGGCCATTCAAAGATTGGCATCGAACATGAGGAGCGGGTTAAAGAGAGCATGCGCAGTAGCACTGAGTGCTGCTGAAGGTAGACATACAGTAAGGTGTCTATCCAAGAGGAGGTAGAAGCCGGCTGCGGAAGGAAAAAGAAGGTAGGAAAAAATGGCTTTGCTTTATTGGAAGCAGACTAGACACAAGGATACTTCTTTCCAAGAGGAAAAGCTTTATGCACAAGAACAAAATATCTCCGTTTCAATATAAAATCATTATTCATAAGTTATTTGTGTACAATAAAATACAGAGATTATATTTAAATGTGACGGAAGTCTGAAATCCAAAATCAGCTAAAAGAATGTTTGAATATACACTGTTTACTCTGTCTTCCCTGACGTTATGCCCGTTTATAATACCAATATAGATTATTTTATGAACATGATAAAAAACAATGGTATTGAAAGTGGGATGATAGTGTTTCTTTTACATTTATCAACACCGCCTGAATTATATTATAGGCGCAACTGTTTTGCCAAATCGAATGAGATTTGGTAGTTAAAACTGGTTACCACCTCAAACCAAGGATGCTGGATAATGAGTTTTTGGAACGATGGTTTACTCGAAGGGTACAGTAGGTACTTTTCTTCGCGGAGGTCTCATCCATTCTTAACTCCTATATGTAAATACCGCCTAGATGTAATGCCTTTAATTGAAAGTCAAGAAAACAATGGGGAAAACAGGTATCTGATGCAACATTCACATGACTTTTCTACTCGTTCTTCTACAAACTTTTGTTACAAAATCCTATGGTTCTATCTTTCTTATTTATCGAAATAAATGTTGCCAGAAATGCTTTTGTTGCACATTTCGCTGTATATACGAGGCATACTCCAAAACTAAGGTCCGTTTGGTCATAATAACAACATCGCTCATGAGACAAGGTTTTTATTGACAGTAATAACATACTTTACTTTTCCACATAATCTCCGTTCACATCTATACACTTGCTGTAACGCTGTACCAACTTCTTTAACCCCTCGGCATAGAAGTCTGCCACCTGGGACTTGAACCAGTTGGTAACGCTCGTCTTGAGTTCATTGTCGGTTTGAAATCGTTGTCCACCCAGCCACTGTTTCAAATGCAAGAAGAGGAAATAATCGCTTGGTGCCAGGTCGGGACTGTATGGAGGGTGGTCAATCGAGTTCCCAACGAAACTCTTGAATCTTCTCTTTGTTTTGACAGCGGTGTGCTGCGGGCGTGCGTTGTCATGCAGGAGGATGATGCTGGACGACTGTTTCCCGCGGCGTCGATTTTGGATCGCACGTCTCAGTTTGGTAAGCGTTGCACAGTACACGTCAACTGAATTGTTGACCCACGATCCTTGAAATCAATCAAAAGGACCACCTTTTTGTTCCGAAATACGGTAGCCATCATTTTTCGATTCGTTTACGGCGATTGCTTACACATTTTTGGTTTGGGTAAACAGGAACGGCGCCACTGCATTGACTGTTGTTTCGATTCTGCGTTGGTGTACGCTATCCATGTCTCATCGCCCGTAACAATGTTGAAAACGAACCATCTCCATCTTGTCTATAGCACTTCAAAAACGGTCGTGCACTACGCATTCGTTGCTCTTTGTGCTGACCGGTGAGCAGTTTTGGCACCCACCTCGCACAAAGTTTCCAATAGCCAAGCTATTCAGTGACAATCCTGTAAAGTGAGGTTCGAGCAACATTTGAGAATTCATCAGCCAGACCACTAATCGTCAAACGCCGGTTACTTCGTAGTTTTGTCGTCGGTCCGAATACTGGGCCTACCACTCCGCTGTTCATCGTCACATTTGTGCGGCCATTTTGAAATTATCGACACCAGTGTCGAACCTGTTTGTTACTCGTTATGCCCGGTCCATACACGAGGCATAACTCATGAGGGATGTTCGCAGCTGACGATCCTTTTGTCAGAAAAATCTAATCACACCGCGCACTTCACAACTGGCGGGATCTAGATTGTCGCGGCAATTGCGATCTGCTCTCATCGACTGGCAAACTCCTACTCCGTTACACGAACGCTACGGTAATTTCCTCAGGAGTCGATAGACAGTGCTGCAGGCGTGAAACGTCATTCAGGCCTACCTCCCTTAAATATTGTTCACCAACCTTAGTTTTGGAATACGCCTCGTACAGGAGGGAAACAAGAGACTGAAGCGATAGTCAAATCTTTGAAAAGCGGGTCTCTATCTGATGGCTTTGGAATTCTGGTCTTTGCATGAACACGAGGGAAAAAACTGAATTGCATTGCGTCCTCCTCTCCTTTTGGTTATATTTACCTGGAGAATGCAGTCCGCCGGTCACCTCCTTATGACGTGTAGCTCATCACCTTGGCTACTCATGGAAGATCCTGTTGTGTCTGGGTTCGAATACCTGTTGTAATTATTTTTGTGGTAGGAGCATGTTTTCTTTAATCTCCAGGGTGTGATACGTAAAGGTTCAACTGGCTAACAAAACAACTGTAGATGCCCGCATATGAAATTCAACGCACATTTTTCTTTTTATTCTGAGTTGTAACAGGAAACCAACAACAAATCTTTCATGTTGTGTGTTAAAGTACATGGCTACACTTTGACTTCCATCAGAGCTTTACTTAATCACTTGCCTAACAACGTATAAAAACATTTCTACATATTTATTTACTCTCTCCGTAAACTTCTTGTCACTTTTAGCACATATTACTCTCGCGGTTATGTTCAAAAACTTGTTACATTCTTAAATTAACTCCGGCGACAAAATCTTGTTGCGAGGAGCACAAGTTCCCTTTGGTTTTGAAGTCTAAAAACTGCGTAAATTTTCCACAAGCATCTCGTATATATACAATTCTGAGAGGCGCGAATGTGGAGCGTACAAACTAATTCTCTTCGAGCTAGCGCGAATTTACTTTACTTTTAAACGCTAACAAATTTCTGTTAACCCGATTGGCCAACTCGGGGTTACATGGTAGAATACAATGAAAAATCTCGTTTATAACATTTGGGCTTTCCGTAGCGTCAGTTACTTGTGCCTTATTTGCACGCCAACTGACAAAGACTTTTACGAACATGTAACAGAGTACAATAACCTTTACATTCTTTTTCCACCGCTTGTTATATTTCTGCTTGTGCGGAAGTCTTAAGCTACTTAAAATAAAAAGACAGGTACACACATATTTCCTTATTTTACACAAGTGAATGAACCGCATTATACAATAAAATGACATAAATGAGTGAATAAGCATAGAAACATAATTAAATCGCAGGAGAGATGCAAATACTGTCTCAACATTCACATGACTTTTTTATCCACTATCGTTTATTTTTATGTTCTAACTTTCACAAACTATTCTTATGGAAGCTTGTTTTAACCACTCCATGTTAATCGAGACAAAAATCTACAGAAATAGTTTAATTACACATTTCATTGTAGGTGAAGGGGAAGAAGGGAAACCGAATTGGTAGTCAGGTGTTTAAAACCGGGCGCCTATGTGCTGGCCTTGGAAATCCGTAGTCTTTCCACGGACGCGACAAACATCGAATAGCGACAGCCCTTTAAAGCAATAACAAAGTATTGAAAAATTCAAACCAATCATAATGGATATCTCGGAAATGGCTGATACTACAAAAAGGTTATTTGTAATAAATTGTGTGTTTTAAAGAGATGTACATCTTTTGTGTAAAGTAATACTCTTTCTTCTAAGGTTTACCAGTTATATGAAATTACACAAAATTCTTTCCGGATCGAGAAGTCTACACAAGTTATTCTCAGAAAATTCAAGATGTTCAATGTTGTATTTCATGTAAATGCTTATCTTAAATATAGTGTGATATTTTAATTAAAATTGTTAGAGCCAATTTTGATTGTTCCATATAAGGAGTAGTTTGGAGTGGGAATTTTCTTGAAAATACTGTATCGCATTTAACTGCCAAGTTTAGTGTCTTTATCTGACATTTGAGTTATGTTGTTCATCACACGGACCTTTTTCTAAAATTGATTTTTTTATTCAGAGGACCTCAATGTATTTCCGGTCCATTCTCGAGATGTAATTTTTGGGTGGAATACAATACTTCCTCTACCTACTAGATAGGTACATCATAGTTAACTCAAATAATGACTTGAAAAAAAATCTGATGTGTTACACTCACATGACTTTCTCTACTCTTGCACAAACTATTTTTACAAACGCTTATTCTCCATATGCTTCATGTTAATGGAGATATCGAGATGTCAATCTTATTGATAATTTTCTTGTAGATGCAAGGGGAATATGGTAGGTTTCAAGCGATAGTGAAATATTTTAACGCTGGTTGCTATGTGACGCATTCCATTCTCTTTGCATGTCCAGGACATAAAAAAATGAATAAGGAGTTTGAGAAAAAGTATAAGTATTGGAAAATTTAAGGGAATAACAAGCAATATCTCGAAAACGGTTCACTCAACAAAAGAAATGTATATAACATAAATTGTGTATTTTAACGCGATCTACATTTTTTGTGTAGTAAAAGTGTGTCTATCTCTTATGGTTTACCAGTTATGCACAAGTCGTTCACAATGAAGAATACTTTTGGAGACATTCCCAGAAAATTCGAGATATACATTTCATTTCTCATGACAATATCTTAAACATACGATATTTTAATCAAAATCCTTAGAGCCATTTTTGAGAAAATTAAAATTTTCGAAAAATGTTCCATGTAAAGGGTAGTCTGGGGTGGGGGAATTTTCTTGAAAACCTTCGTGTCGCATCTCTGAAAGATACTGAACCTAAATACCAAGTTGGGTGTTTATCCGACAGTTCGTTTCTGAGTTATGCTGTTCACAGACACACAGACGGACATGTTTCCAAAAATGCTTTTTTTGGATTCAGGGGTCTCAAAACATTATTTCCGGTGAAATCTCGGTATCGAATTTTTGGGTGGAATACAAGACTTCCCCTACTTACTATACGTGGTAGAGAAAGTAAAAATATGTAAAGTAGGTATTTGAAAATTAAAACTAATAAGAACGAATATTTTGGAAATGGTAACTGCTACAAATATTTTATTTGCCAATGTGGCGGATTTCCTGCTAGTTATCGAGAGTTTGGCTGCTAGTCTTGCGGCGAAAAATTTGTATCTTCTAACGGTTTTTAAACTAATAGTTAAAAATGGATATTTTTAACACAGCATCCGCAATACATAATGATGACATATTCTGAAACGTAGACAACCAGGTGAATTAAAAAAGTATAACCTGTACAAGTTAGGTTGCAATCTACGTAGTAACGTGTGAGGCTCGCATTCGAGAGGTCCCGGATTTGATTCCCGTCGACCATCCTAACCTTGGGTTTTCGGGGGTTTTCATGGTCGATAGGACCATGCGAGGGTGGTTTCTCATCTACAACGACTCCTTTTCTATAATTTCCCTTTCATTCCGTTTCCTTCTTATCGTTCGGGTATGATTCTAGGTGTCGAAGTGTATGGCGGTGCCGAACAGATGGCACGGTTGCTTGCTGAAAGGAAAAATCATTCCCCTTGGGCACTAGAGGGCTACTTGGTTGGCAGGTCGTTCATCGCACTTTCTAGGCAGCTCCAGCAATGGGACGGGTCTTCAAGCCTGGAACTGTTAGGGACTTCTGCGCATCTCTGTGGCCTGTCTGCCTGCGCCCTATAGCTTTGTGTGATTTCTTCACTTCATCCCTTCCTCCTGAGGAGTGGTAGCCACAATAGATCTGTGTAGGCCGCATTGAGCGAGGTATCCCACTCCGTTGTAAATTTTTACCCTATACCCACAAATTGCAATCTTATGTAAAGGATCGAAGTGCTGCTTTATAATTTCAAAGGCAAGGTTTGCATATTTGCATTGCTTACATATTTTGGGAAACATCACTACAATCCTGCAGTGGGCAACTGAATATGTCTTGGTTTCTTAGTTCAGTGATAATATTATCTTCGTACTAAAATCTGCAGGTTTCGTTTGGAAAATTGGGAACTCTGCTATCCGACCAAATGTTAATATCCTAAAGACATTTGTATTTCGTTGAGAGGACTCTTCCCTGCCTTTCCCTTGCTTAGGGTAGAATTAGAAATAGCAAGCGTAAAACTGAAATTGTATATCTTCCAAGGATTCCAAATTTCCCTCACATCAAATAATGCTTTACCTGAAAAAAATTGTTTTGCCTTTATATTTCCTCCAAAGTTATTCTAAGGATTTTATTAAATGACATTTTTTGAACTAATGCCATAACCAAGAACATTTTAGCTTAAATTTCCCTCGACAATCCGTTATAAATCTATTTTCATTGGTGAAAATATTAGTAACTAGGAAAGCATGTAAGATAGAACACGTCGTCTGCTTAATTATGTGCATTTACATTTTCCTTGGCTGAATCACAATGCTTTGAAATGAATGGCCCATTTACAAAACCAGTCAAAGTCCACTCACAGTCGAAACTGAGCAACAATCTTAATTTCTCTACCACTTAGGTATCTACATATAGGAAGTATGCGTTCAATCTAAACATATCCATATCGATGCTCATTGAATATACATGTCTCTGATAGAGAATCGCATAATTCAAACATGAATTAGTCAACTTCTAAAGAGGTGATTCCCATCATCCTAAAATGCGCCTTGTATGGATAATAATAATAATAATATTATTATTATTATTATTATTATTATTATTATTATTATTAGTGTGCATGAATAGCATAGTCAAAAATTAGAATCAGTTAAGTTCGGTCGCCTTTTAAGGCTGTAAGGCGAATGTTTTAAGGCAGTTCTTTTCATTCAAAAGAGCCCTTAATATGAAAGCAAGTCTCATTAAGTTTTATCTTCAAAGCAGATTACCATTGAACTAAAATGTAATTAGATTGAGATATAAATTGCCTATGAATCCTCTTGAACCTCATTGGATTATAAAATTACAGAGAAAGCTTACGAGTGAGTGAAAAATGAAATGTTACCTATAGAAAACCCGATATGCTTCATTTATTCATAAAGGTTTCCCTGCTCACTATCCTTTATTTTCATATATTTCACAAACGATTCTTACAAAAGCTTACTTTTCCGCTTCATGTTAATCGAGATAAACATTTGAAGAAACGTTTACATTACGTGTTTCGTTTTGTGTATAAGAGGGATATAGGAAGCTGGAACGATAGTCCAATATTTAAAAAGCGAGTCGCTATATGCTAGTTGTAAATTCCATACTCTCTAGATGAGAGAGAAATATAAGAACAGCGACTTGGTACTTAAAAACTAAATACTGCAGAACTACACATTTTATGTAGTAAGCTTTCGTCTATCTGTCATGGTTTACCAGCGATATAAATGTAGCTATACAAAATTAATTCAGAATGAAGAGGACTTAGCAGTCTATTGGCAGAAAATACAAAATATATACTTTATTTGTCAGGCAAATATAATAAACAATGGTCATTTTTGAGAGAATGAAAAGGACGAAATTTTTTCTATGTAAAGGGTAGTTTGGGTACGAGCATTTTCTTGAAAATCTTTGTGTCGCATCTTTGGAAGATAGTTGAACTTAGAAACCAAGTTTGGTATTTATCCAAAATTTCGTTTTCGAGTTATGCAGTTTAGACACACGTTTTATTCTTTTTCTTTAATGGAAATACCCTTCTTGTTGTAGGACTTATATCCCCACGGACTCACAAGCCAATGCCTTGGGTCAGTAGCCTGCCGAGAAAATTGAATTGAGTTTTATTTATGGACGCTCTTTAACTGCTGTGGTCCTTAGCGTCCCATTCTATGTTGGGCGTGAAATACCGGTAATTTTGCTCAGAGACCTCTTTATCAGGCTTGAGGTTCTTTTACGTGCCGCAAATCTAAGACACGGGACCACCTGCTTTACTTCCCTTTCGAAGGAAGCCTTGCTAAGGTTTATACGCCGGAAAAAAAATCCATCACCCTCCGCCGGGTTTGAAACCGCGGCCTCGGGAACTAGAGGCTAGCATGGTAACCACTACACCACGGAGGACGACAGCCTACCAAGGAGTAAGCAAATTCTGGATCATAACGTATCCAGGATGGGTGATGCCTAGTATGGTGGTGAAGAAGGAAATTAAATGTAGTGACGAAAGGATTATAGGAAAATTCGCGGATCAAATTATCCAACCCAGCATACGCCTAGCGACGAGGAAAACCGTGAAAAATCTTCGGTCAGATTGGTCGGCCCCGGGGGTATGAACTTGGGACCTCCCGAATTGGTTACCGTCTGAGCCATCCCGCTCGGCAGACACACACATGCGACCTTTTTCAAAAAAACTGTTCTTTTTTGTTTTTTGCCCGTGGTACTTCAAAAGCTGTTATCTCGATATCCAAATTTTGGTGAAATACAATACTCCTCCACATTCTACAGGCATGTGATAGAGAAAGTAAAAATCTGATGTGTTACACTCACATGACTTTCTGTACTCTTGTACAAACTATTTTTACAAACGCTTATTCTCCATCTACTTCATGTTAATCGAGATAAACATTTGCAGACTCTATCTTATTGCTAATTTTCTTGTAGATGTAAGGGGAAAATATATTTACAAGGGCAATTTGGAAATACAGTAGCCTTTAAGCACATACATATCTCTTAATAGCTGGTTGCTAGGTGCAGCACCATTCCGTTTCCCACAGATTAATACTCTTTGCATATCCAAAAAAAAAATGAATAACGAATTCCCATTTGAGAAAATAAGTATTGAAAAATTTAAGGGAATAACAAGTAATATCTCGAAAATGGTTCACTCAACATAAAAAATGTATATGACATAAATTGTGTATTTTAACGCGATCTACATTTATTGTGTAGTAAAAGTTTGTCTATCTCTTATGGTTTACGAGTTATGTAAAAGTCGTTCACAATAAAGAATACTTTTGGAGACATTCCCAGAAAATTCTAGATATACATTTTATTTGTCATAAAAGTATCTTAAACATATATTTTAATCAAAATCGTTAGAGCCATTTTTGAGAAAATTAAACTTTTCGAAAAATCTTCCATGTAAAGGGTAATCTGGGGTGGGGGTGGGGTGCTTTTTTTTTGGATTCAGGGTGTCTCAGAACATGTATTTCCGGTGAAATCTCGGTATCGAATTTTAGGGTGGAATACAGTACTTCCCCTACTTACTGTACGTAGTAGAGAAAGTAAAAATATAGCTCTCAATAAGAAAATGGAAATTTGCTTTAACCATTAGCATTGACAAACACCCTGTTAAGTAGGCGTTTTTTTTTTGTTTTTTTTTTTTTGTTTTTTTTTGTTTTTTTTTCTTCCTCGTGAGCTCATGCAAGGAATATGTAGTATCAGAATAGTTTTCAACACAATGGATTTTTCCCTTAGACTATAAGAATGAGCTTTAAATGAACAATTTGTAGAATAGATATGAAAATGAAATAGTAATGGCTAGAGAGAATCGTGTGAGTATTAAACATACAACATTTTTACTTCTCTACCACGTACCTTTAGTGGGTAAGAGGAAGTATTGTATTACACCAAAAAATTGCATGTCGAAATTTCACCGGAAATACAGTTTTAAGGACCCCTGAATAAAAAAAAAATAGAAAAAAATGCATACGTGTGGAGAGGGGGTGCATGTGTGAACAGCTTAAACTCAAGAACGAAATAGCGGATAAATACCAAATTTGTTGCTTAAGTTCAGCATCTTCCAAAGATTCGGTACGAAGATTTTTCAAGTAAATCCTTTCTCCCGAACTACCCTTTATATGAAACATTTTTTGAATTTTTTTATTTTATCAAAAATGGTCCACATGATTTTGATTAAAATACCATATCTTTAAGATACTTACATAGCAAGCAAAATGTTTATCTTGGCGTTTCCGGATACAGCCTGTGAAGTCCTCTTCATTTGGAAATAATTTTGTATAATTTCCTGGTAAACCTTAAGAGATAGACAAAACTATACCACACAAAAAATATAATTTTCTAAACACACAATTTATTTCAGATAATTTTGTTTATGCAATCAGCCATTTCCGGGATGTCAGTTATTACTGGTTCGAATGTTTCAAAATTTTATTATTTTTAAAGTACCGTCGCCACTCAAGTGTTTCTTGCGATGTCATGGAAAGAGTATGGAATTTCAAGGCCAGAATATACCGACTACATTTTAAAGATCTAACTATGGATTCATTTTCTTCTGTTCCTCTGGTACCTACTACGAAATGTGTAGGTAATGAAACTATTTCCTTAAAGATTCATCTTGATTAGCATGAAGTAGATAGAAAAGTAAGCTTTCGTAAGAATAGTCTGTAGAAGTTATATAAAAGAAATACCGATTTGCTACATTCACATCAATTTCTCTACCTTCTATCGCTTATTGGTGGGTATACAAATTATCGTTAAGAAAACTTATTTTCCCATGTAGATACTTCATTTTAATCGAGATAAACCTTTCCGGAGATGGCTGCATTGCACATTTCGTTAAAGATACAAAGGGAATAGCGACAGTCAGATGTTTTAGAACTGGACGCTACACGCTGGCCTTAAAATTCCACGCTTTCCTGACATGCGAGAAACAACTGAAAATGACAGGACAGAATGGCTAAATATAGAACAATTCGAACTATTGATAACGGATATCTCGGAAATGGCTGGTGCCACAAAAAAGTTAATAAAACTGAGTGCTTTAAAGAGCCCTACATTTCTTGTACAGTACGTTTTCGTCTTATCGCTCGACGTTTACCAGTTATGCAAGTTTATAGAAAATTCCTTCCGAATGAAGAGGACTTAAGGTTATTCCCAGAAAATTCAAGATACCTACACATTTTATTTCTCATGTAAATATCTTTAATGTATGGTATTTAAGCAAAATCGTTAGCCATTTTTTATAAAATCAAAAATTTCGAAATATGTTCCATGTAAGGGGTAGCTTGGAGTGGGGGTATTTTCTTGAAAATTTCGTGTTGCATCTTTAGAAAGTACTGAATCTACCAAGTTTGCTATTTATCCAACATTTCGTTTTTGAGTTATACTGTTCACATACACACACTCACACTGGGCCTTTCTCTAAAAGTGTTTCCTTTTTAGATTCAGGGAGCCTCAAAATATGTATTTGCGGTGAATAATCGATATCAATTTTTGAGTGGAATGCAATATCTTCTCTATCTACTATGCATGTGGTAAACAAAGTAACCAACAATAGTAGTAGAGGAAGTCTTGTAAATATAACACATCAGATATTAGTTGTTTCAGTTTCAAAACTTAGGTTAACAAAATTAATTGTGTTTCAAATTTCTTTTCGAGTTCTAATAAACCTTGACTCCTAAGAAATGTTTATGCATTTAATTTCCAGTTTTATGATTTGTAAAACTGTAATGAAGCAAATCATGGCACTGTTTTACCTTGGCAATTGTAGTGTAGAAATCTCTGAATCGTATGTTTTTGTTTCTTCGTTTTCTGTAAGATTTTACTACTTGGATGTGATAAATTATCGAAATTGACAAGCGAAATGCTATGTTCCGATTCCTATATGCACACCTGTCTTTTCTCAGCCTCCTATAAAAAAACATAGAATTGAAATCACCTTGTAGCTTTACCAGAATGCAGGAATCACATGAGAAAATTATAATGCTCGTTCGGATTCCTTGTCAAGTACGCACGACAAGACAAAGGTCCGTGGCCATGGCACTGAATTTTGAAATTTGCTTCCATTCCAACTTTAGCGAATACAGGGTGGTTGTTTATCACCCATCAAATTATTTGTGTGCAAATGTAAGAGGATTAAGATTACAAGAATAGTTCATGCATGGAATGGTTAATTGGCAAAGTCCCATGACTGTTACACCTTACATTTAGGTCCTTTAAGGATGCCCATCTGTGAGATTTAAGAAATCCACAATTTCAGGTCGACTGATTTGAAATTTTAATGCAGCTTTCGGGGTTGCTGTAGAACAAATTTCATGCATTATTTAGGTCAGTTCCGGAGATATAAACTTTTTATTTTTGTGGCTGTTTTGAAAAATTGCTCCACACTATGCAATTATTTTTTAAACAAAAATTAATGTGTTATAATTAAACTCTTTGATATTACTTATATTAATAAATTGTAGAGACGAATGTTTAATTATCCTACTAGTTTGGGAGAAAATAAATGTTAAACATGAGACTTAAATTTTTGTTAAAAATTTACTCAATGTCACAACCAAGCATGTAACAAATTTTTTTCTCATAATTGTTCATCCTGTTATTTACAAGGAGGTATAGATACACATTTTAATTGATTTATACCGAAAAGTACATCGTGTGGAACAATTTGAAAACCAGAATGTGCCGGTAAATGAACACATTTTATTACGTGGATATGATAAATTATCGAAATTGACAAGCGAACACAAATGAATCAGGAGAATGTATAAATCTTAACATTAAAATAACACTTTTTCTGACTTCATGCTGTTTAAAAAATAGCGCATATATAGGCCCTCCGTGTTTTTCTGCTCTCTGCATTTGAAGATTCCTGAGACATCTCTTGAGTGGTTTGTTCACTTTTATAATAATCAAAATGTTTCAGTTTGTACTACAATTTTATTGGAATCTAGGCTTACAGGCAGACATTTAAATCGCTATATGATATGCTTTAAAAGGTCGTACAGGTGCAAAAAATTACATAGTACTAAAGTAGAAGGTTTGTAGTGTTATGAATTTTGGCCGTTTTTCACAGACGGGTATCCCTAAAATATTAAAGACGTTGGGTAGCCGGTCTTCTGGAAAACGAATTTACAGTCACCAAAAATCACCGCACGCAAGCACAGATATAGTTAAATATTTAGAGCAGCACGCGGTTATCACAGCTGAGAAACAAGGAAGCGGTGTTGAACGATGCACATGGTGCCGATGTTTCGGAGACCACGAAGTTAACTCGGCAACCAGAAGGAACACGCTACCCAACCTTTCGCACTGGCGTCATGCGGCCGACTGTTTGCAAGTTGATGGCTCCTCCTTGATGCTTCGTGTTTTCCACGCCCATGGGCCAACGGAGGAGCAGGCGTTAGGTTGTGGACCCGCCCCTCATGCACGTCACCTTAAACCAGAAAGGAAGAGGATGTGCAACGAGCCCCCCACTCGCCGGGCGACAACAAACCCCTTGGCATGGGGTTGGAAGGAGGGGGCTAGCACGCCGCTCAGCTGATGAGTCAACTATAAAAGGTGGCAAGGCCGAGACACTTGTATTACTCGATACTGCAGCAAGTAGTAAGATCGTGTTTTTTCCCCTCCATCAGGGGTACGGACGGTAGAGCACACACTTTGACCTACTGACGTCGATTAGTCGTGGCCGAACGGTTGAGACAACATGTTGGTGGCCAGATGTCTGCAATGGTTACTGAGGGGTGTGGGAGATGATGCCTCATCCGTCTGCAGGACCCTAGTGGTCTTCTTCGTCGTCCTGGTGGTAGTACGCTTGTTCCAGCTTCTTCGCGAACTCAGAAGTCTGCCACCTGGACCTTGGGGCCTCCCCATCATCGGCTATCTGCCCTTCATGAAGCAGGACACGCACCTACACTTCAAGGAGTTAGCACGCCGCTATGGATCCATGTTCTCAACCCGGCTCGGAAATCAGCTCATCGTTGTGCTCAGCGACCACAAGACGATTCGCGAAGCCTTCCGGAGGGACGAGTTCACGGGCAGACCTCATACAGAATTCAACAACATCCTGGGAGGCTATGGTGAGTACCAAATAATATTATTTTCACTGACGTGTGTAGATATCTGCAGTTCAATCATGGTGATCTGTGCAAATTCAGTAAAAAGTGTTAACATTTATATTACATGATTTGCTCCAAGGAAGGGGTGAAATCTCATCAGTATATCCGAAACTCATTCTGATCGTGACTAGTACATGCAGATCTAGGAAAGATTATCCAGTAGGTATGGGGTAACTATTCAAAACTGTGGGATCTGTAACAAAGAACAGTACAGGTAACAGCTAGCACAGATCATTTAATCTTGTTATATAGCTGTAACATCAGTTCGGCATCCAAACAGCATCAGTAACAATTCAAAAGGAAATCAAGGGCTATTCTTTAAATGCTATATTTTTGCTCATTTTCAGACATCTTTTCGTAATATTAATCCACGAGGTCCGAACAGAAAATATCACAAAACAATTCACTTGTTTACAAAATGATTTTGAAACTGGAATCAGAGTTGAAATTTGAAACTATGTGAAAAATATTTTTTTGTAAACTGCAAATGTTTACTGTCTTTATATGGAGGTATACACCTGCCGGTCTCATGGCTTGTGCAGATTTCAAAAAGTTGCTTAGTTAGTTTCCTTCTCATTCTTTTTTGTTCCCTTTCGCTGTAGAAGAGACTGATCTGTGTTAGATATTAAAGCTTGTCATGTTTCATAGTGAGAAGTTTAGGCAGGCAGGAAACATAAGCTGACCATTTTCGCAAAAGAGCAGCGGGTGTAGGTATATCTTCCTCGACCTGGATGTAATGATACACCTGTGTCAGCAAACTAAGCCGTGTGCCACTTGCAGAAACCAGCCCGAAGGCAGCATAGGACACAAGTTGTGCAAGGGAATCATTGACAAGTCCGCAGTGGCGGCTCGTAACTTTCTGTCATTTAACTTTGACTCCTTTGTTTCGGAACAGTATTATGTACTATCATTGTGTTATTCATACCAGTGGCATCTCAAGATACCCACTGTCACGTACTGTCTTTGCTTGCTTCAGGAATCGTCAACAGTGACGGCAGGCTGTGGAAGGACCAGCGTCGATTCTTGCATGAACGCTTGCGACAGTTTGGCATGAAATACATTGGCGCCGGCAAAGAGCATATGGAAACTCGTATAATGGTGAGTTATGTTTATTCATTTAAATTTGGCAAAACTAAAACTGGAACATACCAAAAGTTAAATCTAGACTACTTTATGCATTTGTGATTGTTAATTATATTTGTATTATAACTTTTTAAGTTTTCAATGCAAAAGTAAGCAATTTTCTTAATCATACATTCTGCATTTAGGTTAAAAGTTGGAAAATTTGACAACTTTCCTATTAAGGAACCCTACATTGAATAGGTATTACGAAAAAGGCACAAAACTATCAATTCCATTGTTAAAATACATTCATACCTTAATCTTTCAAAGTCTGCACCAGTTGCTTAGATCAGTGATCTTCAAAGGAATTTGACCAGCGCTTTTTTGTTTTTTAAGTATAAGTATGTTAAAATCATTTATTGTTATTTTCTTCATTTTGAATGTTACATTTTAAACAACAATAATATATTGATTAATAATATTTTGGTTTCATCTTTTTACCATGTATTACCAGAATAGATTCTTATGAACTTTTTGTACAATTTAGTTTTCAAGTTACTTGACTGTAAAAATCTGATGAGACATTCACATGACTTTCTCTACCCTCTATTTTTATTGGTGGGTATACAAACTATTTTTATAAAACTTATTTTTCTATCTGCTACATTTTAATCCAAACAAACTTTTGCAGAAATTGTACACACACATTTCGTTATAGATACAAAGAGAGCAGCGACTGTCAAATGTTTAAGAACTGGACGCAATACGCTAGCCTTAAAATTCCGGAGTTTCCATACAGTCGCGATAAACAACTGAATGTTGACAGGACTTAAAGAGAATGAAGAAGTAATGAACAATTCGAATCATTAATAGGGGATGTCTCAGAAATGGCTTATGCCACAAAAAAGCTAATTTGAAATAAATTGTCATTTTTTTAAAGAGATCTACATTTTTTGTGTAGTACGTTTTCGTCTATCGCTTAAGTTTACCAGTTACACAAGATTATAAAAAAATTCCTTCCGAATGAAGAGGACTTCACGGGCTATTCCCAGAAACTTCAAGATAATGTAGGTACATTTTATTTGGGATGTAAATATCTTTAATTTTAATTAAAATCGTTAGAGCCAGTTTTACTTTCCCTACTACGTGTAGTAAGTAGGGAAAGTAATGCATTACACTAAAAAAAATCCATACCGGGATTTCAGCGGAAATACATGTTTTGAGGCGCCTTGAATCCAAATAAAACATTTTTGGACATGCAAAGAGAATGACTGCTCCACATAGCGACCAGCTCTTAAAAGATTTGACTACCGCTTAAAGCCTTTGTAAAAATAGTTTGTACAAGAGTAGAGAAAGTCACGTGAGTGAAACACATCAGAGTTTTTAGAAAATAAAAATTTTCGAAAAATATTCTATGTAAAGGGTAGTTTGGAGTGGAAGGATTTTCTTGAATATCTTCGTGTCGCTTCCTTGGAAGATACTGAACTTAAATACCTCTCAAGTTTGGCATTTACTCGACTTTTCGTTTTAGAGTTATGATGTTCTCTCTCTCTCTCTCTCTCTCTCTCTCTCTCTCTCTCTCACACACACACACACACATACACACACACTCGGACATGTTTCCAAAATGCTTTATTTGGATTCAGGGGGCCTCAAAACATGTATTTCAGGTGAAATCTCAGTTTTTTGAGTAGAATACAATGCCTTCTCTACCTACTGTGTAGTGGTAGAGAAGTAAACAGAAATGTAGGTTAAAAATATATGGTATTTTGCATAGCATAAGTTTTATTACCCAGATTTTTCGTGTGTTATGACATTTGCATTATATGGAACTTTCAAATCAAATAACTAATTAATTACAATTAATTGGTTTTGAAATTTTGGAATCTTCTAACTTTATTATCAAACTAGGCACGCTAAACATTCATTTTAGTATCTATTAAAAAAGTACAAATTTTGTAAATTTGAGAAAGGGATAGTTTACAACCATAACTGTGTGATTGATCCTTATGATTCAAATGAATTTCTGAAACCTTATTTCCTCCGTAAAATTACTGAAAAGGAATCAACAGGCCAAGCCGGCAATCCAGGCCAAGCCGGCTACACAGTCGGTAATTTAAGCTACCTATTCCAGAATTGTTGTTATTTAAAACAATTCTTAAGCGTTTCATAACTGTAAACATTTTTTTAAAATCAAATGCTTCAACATTTAAAATACTCCCATTTTTTTCGATATAGAACACAAATACGAAACAAATATAGGGAAGCTTCCCGTAGACTTCTTTATATCTTTATCCTTAAATTCAACAACACATCCCAGCAACTTAAACCAGAATCCGTTAATACGGAGGTATGCACTTATAGCAAATCGTGTTATATTCACGACTCAGTTTATGTCCTAGATGGCAGGCTTGTCATCCATTAACTTAGAAGTAGAGGAAGTATTGCATTCCATCCAAAAATTCGATACCGAAATTTCACCGGTTTTTCAGGAAAATCCCCCCACCCCAAGCTACTCTTTAGGTACATAGAAAAAAATATTGTTACTTTTGTTTTTCTCAAAAATGCATTTAATGATCTTGAATAAAATAACTATATGTTTAAAGGCAAATAAACGCATATCTTGAATTTTCAGGATGACCTGTGAAGTCTGAATGACTTTTGTATAATTAGCATATCGCAAGAGATAACTAAATCTTACTCCACAAATATGCAGTTCTTGTTGGAGCACCATTTTAAGATATTCTTTGTTATTGGTTTGAATTTTGAAAATACTATTTTCAACTATAAATCGCTATTCCTTTTCTTTTTCTTTCTTCTTTTCTTTTTTCGTGTTCATGCAAAGAGAACGGAATTGCAAAGCCATCACGTAGCGACCGGCTTTCAAAAGATTTGACTATCGCTTTAGCTTAAAGTATTACTTATACCTACAGCAATGTGGTTAATGAAGGTTCATCTGTAGAAGAATAAACATTTGTAAGAGTAGTTTGTAGAACAGTGAGTAGAAAAAGTCATGTGAATACATCAAATTTTTTGTTTTACTGAGATATCAGTTTTATGTTATTTGTTTTGAAGATTGAGCGCGTTAAGGAAATTGCAGTGTTAGTAACTCTCGCAAAGTAAACAGCCATGTCATTGCCATAGTCACAACATACTCCCGATGAGAGTGAAAGTGAACTGGCTGGCTTCTTGTATATTCTTCTCGCATCTCTCATTCCATGAACGCCTCGCAGTAAACGTCTTTCCCTCAAAACAAACGGTAGCTAGCTCAGCTGTTCAGTGGTTGCGGACTGAGTGAGTAAATGATTCATTGTTAGTGTTGAATGCCGTTCTTCATTGAAAAGCCGCAACCCTTCTAAGAAGTATTTTAAGCCTGGAATCATGAATTCAACCTTAGCACCTATATTTTGTCTGTATGCCCCAAAACTTCAATTGGACAGACTTTATCACGTATATTTGACTTCCAGGGAGAAGTTGAGACGTTCTTGAAGACGTTATCCCGAGAGGATGGCAGTCCGATCGATTTGAACCCTGTTCTGGCCACGTCCACCAGTAATGTTATCTGCGCCATCATGATGAGCGTTCGCTTCAAGCATAATGACAGCCGCTTCAAGCGCTTCATGGACCTCATTGACGAAGGCTTCCGCCTCTTCGGCTCCATGGAATACATCAACTTCATACCTGCTCTGCGCTACATGCCAGGCTTCCAGGCAACCAAGAAAAAGCTAGCTCAGGTTGGTTTTACATCCCTTTATACGTTTCAGTTGTAGACAGGAGTAATTAATGTCTTAAATATTTTCGAAAACAAATGACTCACCTCTGTGAATGATTGTTCTTGCAGAACCGCTCAGAGATGGCAGAGTTTTTCCAAGAAACAGTTGACAAGCACAGAGAAACCTTTGATCCCAGCAACATTCGAGATCTCATAGACACATACCTGGT
The DNA here is from genome assembly GCA_030765065.1 of Deroplatys truncata. NCBI lineage: Eukaryota > Metazoa > Arthropoda > Insecta > Mantodea > Mantidae > Deroplatys > Deroplatys truncata. The sequence goes on from CM060980.1 coordinate 117,509,907, forward strand.
TGAAATTCAAAAGGCCAAAGAAGAAGGACGTGGAGATGCACTCTTCGAAGGCAAAGATCACGGTAAATAAGAGCACAATTTCTCTCTCGGAGACGAAATGTTAGCCATTTCTGTATATCATCCCTGAAACTTTCTCTCCCTTTACCTCCTATTTAATGGAAGTAATGTGGTTACATGCTTTGTTTAGATCGCCAGATGCAGCAGATCATCGGTGATTTGTTTTCTGCGGGTATGGAAACCATAAAGACGACGTTACAATGGAGTGTGGTGTTTATGCTGCACCATCCAGAAGTAGCTAAGGCAGTGCAGGAGGAACTAGATGAAGTAGTTGGGCGAGGAAGACTACCCAAGTTGGAGGATCTTCCCTATCTACCATACACAGAATCTACCTTACTGGAAGTCCTCAGAAGGTCCAGCATTGTACCATTGGGGACAACGCACGCCGCTACTCGGTAAGTACCAGTACTAATCGAGAACTTTAACAAATAGTTAGCAAATAGTTTAATATATGGCAATTGCAAATAAATAAAGCAATTAAGCACTCTTGGTTTAGCAGAAAGCCATTTGTAAAACTATTTTATTTTAGCAAGTTGTAAAACGAAGTGAAATTTAAACACAAGGTGCCAAAAGCTTATTACATGCATTCCCAACTTAATAGATTAGCGTTGGTATGACAAACCATTTTAGCTGGCTATTATTGCAAATAAATAATAAAGAACATAAGGCAGAGAAATTAGCAGTAGAATTCAACTGCAGGTGATATATCGCTAAATAATTTATAAAGAAAACTCATTTTGTTTCTTTTCTCTTTATGTAAAATGAGTCGAAAAATGGTAAATGTAGCTTAAATTTTAGGCGCTAACCTTCTGTGGCACAATATAATTTTTATTATTGTGGATATTTTGGGAAATAATTCTAAAATCGTAATTATTTAGGAAGTTTAGGAAATCTTAAGTTTGAGAATAATTAAAGCAACTGTGTATTGTGTCGGCAAAAGCTCTCTAAACTGTTTTATAGTATCAGCTCTGTACGGCAATGATTCATGAATTGTTTTGTGCGTAAAGATGAATCAAGCAACGCTAATAGATACTTCGCAGTAGTGAACAATTTAAATCGAGTTCAGCAATTTAACATTAAAAACATTTTTCCCCTCTTTCTTTCTTTTTGCAAGCTTAAAAAACTGTAGGTATAAGCATAGGCTATATCAGCCTATGAATGAATAGATGAAACAAGTACTCAAATGAGCTGGGAACGTTAAGCATTAAATCAGCCTTACACGCTGTGGACACGGGACTCGAATCCTGTTTACCTACCTTAGATTACCCGGCTAAGATTTTGCTTCAGAGTTTTCACGTAATATCTAAGCTAAATACCGAGAAGCTTGAACGTTGTATGGCTTGATTTATGGATGCTTCCATCCGTGATTTCATATGGCCTATTAAATTAATTATACTAACAAAAAAAAAGGGAGGAGGATAACTAATAGCAGACGCTGACAAGGAAAAGTAAATACCAATCTTATTCAGGGAAAATATGTCAACCAAGTACATGCTGCATTTAAAAACAGGTATGCTCTATCTGAAGAACGCGATAACGCCTAAAAATATGAAAAGATAACGACTGACCTCAAATAACCTTACTTTGGTAACATTCGCTAGCAGTTTTGACACAGGTGATTTTCTGCAAGTAATTCTAAAGAACCAAAGCATTGCTAAGATTGGACAGATCAAATTAGTGCCGTGACAGCAGTGCCTTATCACTACTTCCTTCATCGTTTTATGTCTCTGCCTCACCTTGTATATCTCTTACGTAACGGCGCGGTTCATTGACCTGGTCACACAATTTTGCATGTTGCCATTTTTTGCCTTTCACTTTCCCTCGCACTAAAGTTCACCGCCGCATATCTTACTCCCCTCTATTTTATGCTTATTTAACATTGCTGACCTCGAATTCAAAACGCTGAAGCGTAACCGTGCTCCTTTTATTCGTTTTCTTTTCCTCGGTCTTTGTAGTATTGTTTTTAGGATTTGAAAGCTTAATCATTTCTTTTTATGGACCACGGCTGTTATTTTTATGGTTGGAAGATCAGGTTCTTGGTCAACTTTTTTTTTTTTTTTTACTCTACTCTGTGTGACCAAGAACTCGAGAGTTGACTGTGATATATACAGGATGTAAAATCTTAAATAACGATTTCCCTACTGTCCTCGTAATTTCCCTTCTGCAAGTTAGGACATCGACTTTGTAGCAGTTTTACAGTACAAGGCCTTTTCTTTTTAAGTATACTTTTTATGCGACTTGGACACCCATTTATGTCTTGCGCATAAAATGAACAGTTGAAGCTTTAATGATTTCGAAGATTAGTGCCAAAATGATTCAAACTGCTTTTCTGCTCCGCTTTAATCTCCCCGCTTAAAATGTTTCAAAGTATTTCTTGATAAATGTCGATTTATGACTAAGTAATATGGAAATTGATTTGTACCTGTAATTTAAGATTATGCGAATGGAAGCGAACGCATCATTGTTTTGATAATACCGCCTTGGCCGTTTATGCATTGTTAAGGGAATAAAAGATCGTTTATGCATTAACTTTCATAAACTACAATTTATCAAAGCCCTTGAAATAATACCTTCAATTGCATATTTTACGTATTTTTTTCGGCACTTAAGACTCATGCTATTTCGCTATTATTTTAGGAATCCATATTTGTTACTTGTTTTAACGTAGCTGCTAATTTGTTCTTTTCAGCGCCTCATAAAATTTGCCTTTTTTTTAGCGCACTTAATTTTCTATCACATGCGGTAATAGAGCAGGCTTTTCAGTTACGATATCGTCTAATACATCGATAATAACTTAGTTGTTTAAATCGGAATAACGTTTCCGTCTAAAGAGGTGAGCAGAGAGCACGGAGTCTTCTAGAGACATTTCCACGTACTTCGATATAAAATAAACATTTCCTAAAACAGTACAATAGCCACTAGATAGAGAAAAACATACATAGATTTTTTCGTTCGTAGTATTGACTTCTATTATTGCAACGGTTTTCCTTACATCCTGTGTTTTTAGAAATTATTTTGCTGCTGTTTTACTTTTACAAAATTTTTTATATTGGTGTAGATCTCGTTGATAAAGCCTTAAAGTGCTGATAAGTCACAAGATAGTTACTGACGATTGTTATTTTTAATCCCACAGTGACGTGTACCTCAACGGCTTCAAGATCCCGAAGAACACCCAGGTGATGCCTCTGTTACACGCAGTCCACATGGACCCAAACCTCTGGGATGAGCCGGAAAAGTTCAAACCTACACGCTTCCTTAGTGCTGAGGGCAAAGTCACCAAGCCGGAGTTCTTCCTCCCGTTTGGAGTTGGTGAGTAGTGAAATCCAACGCTAGTTTGGCCTTGGTACGAATTACTTGGCAAGTAATCTAACCTGCAGACAGGTTCTCGTTCTCCTTAACAACCGCAAAGATATGGAGGTCGATAGAATGACGGCTTGCAATAATAACAATAATAATAAAAACGGCGAGCAGTCCAGTTCTGTCTGACAGGCTCCATTTTTAGAAGTTCGCGTGCACGAGAGATCAGGGGTGTCAAGCTCATAACATTTAGGGCCCAAAATCTGTACTTGAACCAAGAATGCGAGTCAAATATGCGGAAAGCCTGCACAAGTCTACTTTGTAAAGAAAACTGCGAATAACCTTTTTTAAATGTACTTTCGGAATACAGTCGTGTAGTAGGAAATTTAAGATGAAAATAAAATTTCTGCAGGTAAAACTGTTACGTATGGGTTTATACTTATTTTCGAAACAATTGCTTTCTTTCATTATAAGTTCTAGAAAAAATATAAATATCAATTCAAATATTTAGCAAAGTCAACGTGCAAGAAACTTATTAGCAGTGTAAGCTGTAGGTTTACTGTGATAGTTTTTGTTATAATTTATTAAGTGAAGTTTTACAGGCCATAATAAGAATTTGTATTCTTTCACAGGTAGGAGAATGTGCCTCGGAGACGTTCTTGCCAGAATGGAACTGTTCCTCTTTTTTTCATCACTACTACATGTGTTCCATCTTGAGCTACCGGAAGGTCAACCCTTACCCAGTTTAAAAGGCAACACCGGCATCACCGTCACGCCCGATTCTTACAAGGTGTGTATCACCAACTACATAATCTATTATAATCTCTTTGATGGGAGACTGCTATTAAGATAACTTGTTAACTGCCGCGAAATTTGACGATTTTGTGTAAGTTTGCGTGGGTTGTAGCAATTCTTGAATACATAATTAACATACTGTGCAAGCAGACGGCAGCGTTATTCAAGATAATCTCGATAAAGTCCCCATATTAAATTAATTTAAGCGATCATATTGCTCGTTGCCGGTAACGTAAACCTCAGCCCACGTTCGGGGTTACCGTATATATGTTTAACAAACACTTTCTTCACATCAACTTACTTTTCAAATACAAGAACTAAAAGTAAACTTCTCGTATTTCTGCTTGAACGTAAATAAACAACGGTTACTAAAACGCTTTGCTTTTGTTGACATGCGAAGGTTATCCGAATTAATTTCACTTTAATGGAAGCAAAGAGTAGGTATACTGGTAGCTGCTCTATATTCTCTGAATGAAACATGCTCAACAATGGTGTTACATTGAAATTTATATTTGTCAGCGAGTCCATGGAGAAAACAGATAATATTGTGGTCCAAAGCCACATTCATCTGTTAAATGGGAACATAAATTACATTGCAGTGGAAGTTAGTTCTTTTAAAATGTCAGCTTAGAGAAGGAGGGGAAAAATGCGATTTAAAACACCGGTGTCATTCACCCTGACTGAAGAATGGCATGGGGCCATTTGCGGGAAAGAAAACTGTCTCCAAACGGAAGCTGTTGTGAGATGTCACAAAAGACTACCTGGCTCCTTGAAAAGACTGAGGTCAAAGAACTTGGTCACAAGTGGGTGGGGGAGGGGGAAATGTCCAAGGTTATGCACCACCCTCCTGGTTGCCGCAGCAAAGGGGGAGCGGAAACCCCAGCTCCGCATTCCGCACACGAGACAGTTACATATGGGATGGGCAGAATACAATAGGGCTGCCTCTGGGAAGCACAGCAGCATTATTATGCAGCTATTTGGAAAACCCGCACAATTTACCCAATAATAATAATAATAATAATAATAATAATAATAATAATAATAATAATAATAATAATAATAGAAACCACACGAGTCTTGGACGTTTTTGTTTTTAGCGAACTTAAAGGTCATGGCATTACATATTTGTGCTGGCAAATGACATAAGATTTGCATCGTATAGTGCTTATTACATATGAGTTATTTTTGTGTCACTGTCTCATAACTCAATGACGTAGGATATTGAATATAAGCAGTACAAATTTGTGGAATAAATTGTGGCTGAGTTTCACCTTAATAGGTAAATTGATTTATCCTGGCTGGTATTTTGAACCCTTCTGACAAGTACAAAATTAATGATCGTAACCTTCACCTTCAGCAAATAACATTCATGACCTGCAGTTACTTGCATTTATCATGTCATTTGTTAGCTACAAATGACAGCATGTAGAAGCATAACTTTACAGTGCTGTGTTACTTAAACATTAGTATCTTTTTTGTTCTAATATGAAATGTATATTAATAGTAGCTTGCAGTTAATATTAATACTTTAAATTCAACATAGAAAGTTTTAAAACATGAACTATGTGTTGGTGATATATTTAAGTATTTTCAAAGTGTTGCTTAAAAGAAATTGGTATACAATTTGTTATTGACCTTTTATAAATTAAAATAATGAGTAATATATTAAAAACTGAAGTTTTTACTTATTTAATGTTTAACGAACATAAAAAATAACATTTTGGAACAAACACTTTAAAATTTTGCTGGTTAATTTAACTGTAATAGCTAATTAAGATAGGTGGAAAGGCTTGCTTATACCTCATGCCCATAACTCTTAAAGACAATAGCACTGTGGGAATAAAGCCAGAGAATTTGTCCATTCAGTTGCTGATGTTTGCATAACACAGCACATTTCTGTACATGTGATGAAACTGTGTCATCAGAACCCTAACTGAATCAAAATAAATTTTTATTAGATGGCAATTTTTGTTTTCCAGGTGTGCCTGGTTCAAAGGCCTATGGAAGCAGACTTTGACTTCTTGTCGAACAGCGGTGATAGTCTGACAATGAGGAATGTTGGTTCTCACTAACTAGCAGCATCAGCATTCTTGCCCCCATCACCATCATCATCATCATCACAACACATTCTACTTCATTCTTTGGTGGTGATCTTTGATAAAGTTCCTGCATTCATTAAGTTAAGTATCCCCCCCCCAAACACGAGTAAAGTACAACAAAACTGATGCTGAGTTGTTTTTGTTGCTCAACTACTGGCAGAACTTAAGTGTTGCAACAACAATGCAAATAAGTGCCATATAAACATAGTGAGTGAAGCTGATACTTCAGTATGCAATCAAACTTTGTAACGCATCACAGCAGTCAAATGCATTGCTGCCACTTTCTGGTTGTGTGACGTGAAAGCAAAGTACTAATGAGTGCCACTGCGGTGCTCCTTATAGGCTGTGGAATACAATAAACTATTTGTAGATTTAATGGAACATTGTTTCATACCATTGCTGATTGTGTTCATGTCGTTTCATTCATCTCACTAACCACCAAAACGAGATGAGTTTAATTTTCCATTTTGTACCAAATGCGGCCTTATATAACTTTCCTAGTCAGAGTGTGTGTATGTGTGCTAATAAAAACATGTCTTGTGTTGTGCAAAAATCCATGAATCTGTAATAATTGCATTTCACAAGAATTCAAGTTGTGTTCACAGTGTCTGAATAAAAAGAAATGAAAGCTTAGGGCAATATTAAACTTTTCTCTCATATGCTGAATATTGTCACCTGTTTCAGAAGCTATAGGCTGATCTAAATTTATTTCAATGGAAAAATAATAGCAAATAAATTTGAAAAACTTAAACTAGTAGCTAACTACCTTCAACACTGTAGTAAGGACTAATTTGAGAAGACAAGGCATAATTCAGGCTATGAGTGAGGTTATTAAATTCTTTGCTGATGTTTTGTGAAGAAGACAAACTATCCTAACTCTTCAAGTATGTACAAACTATTCTTAAACAAGTTCTCAGGGCCAAAGCAATTTGTTCAGAAAGAGTAGAAAACATAATTATTAATGTAAAGTATTTAATAATATTATTCTAAACTGTTGCAATCCACTACCATTCTGTAGATAAGTACTAGTCTTGTTAAGTATAAAAGAAAATGTGTTCATTAAATGATCTTTGGTCTGAGATTTTCAAACTGGTTTGACTTCTGCGCATTATGTGTTACTGTAATGTTGGTCGCAAGAGTACAAAATGGGGGACCTTAAGGATCTTGTAAGTTGTTCCTTGAAACTTATTATGTTTTATAAACAACTCGCTAAACCCCTAGAACAAAATATTCGGGTTTGTTCTAGTCAGAAGAAAGACATGATTTGGGATGACTGTTTTCATCAAGTGCAGTTAATGATGCCACTCTTTTAAAATAGTTCACTAATCTTCATACCCACAGGAGAATAAAAGTGGTTTAACTCTCATGCTTTCATTCTGAGTGTTTCAAGGTTGAATGAGTGAGAGGTGTGTAAAGTTTCTTTGTATATGATTGAAATTGTATGTATTGAGTGTATATATTTAGTAGGAGTCAGATTATTTCATACATATCCTGTGTTAAATTAATGTAACTTTATTTTAATTATTTCTGTAGTTGTGAGTAGTAAATATTTGAAGAGTGGAATGTTGCAAGATAGGGTGCATTTAAACAAAATAAGTAGGTGTCTACCTTGTGCTTAGAAAAGTTTTTGTAAAATTTTGTACAACAAGTAGATGTTTTCATTCTTTGAAGAAAACCAAAATACTTTAATTGAGATTGTTAAACATCATTCATCATAGCATCACTTAAATATATTTTCATTATGCTCATTGTATAGTTCATTCATTAAATCTGAATGGCAGCTGTCCACTGAAATGCTTGTTTTTCTCAATATATCAATCCTTTACCCTAATCCTTTTACTCAGAAGATATAAAACATTAGGCTTTTAAAAATATATCCTTGGAATGAGAGGAGAGGTGTTTTAAATTTTGAATAGAAAAACAGAATAAAAATTTCAAATTTATAGCTACAGAACTTATTATACTATATATTAAAGCAAAATATATGTTTTGCTCTGTGAATGCAGTGCTCTTGAGAATCTCCAAAATAATTCTTTGATTTCCATTAAGAATTTCTTGAAGATGGTGTAGGTAAATTAAACATTAAGAAAGTCAAGCAGGGAAAATAAACGCCACCTGAGTTGGGAAAAATTTTGCATTGGAAATGACCTAGTCATTGTGGAAAGGGAAGAAGCCCCACAAAAATAATCATTTAACAACGAAGGCTTTCACTGGCAGAGTTATTTGGAGTTTCTGAGCCTAAGGCCGTGGTCTACTGGAATAAATCCTATTCCCAGAGTTCGTTCTGTCTATGACGGGCATGTGTTAGAAATCTCGGTGGTGTCCGAGTAGATTTGTTCCAGCAGACCGTGGCCCTTGAGCCCGAATTGTGGAACTCTGAAATGTTGACTGGTGTAACACGTATGAGACCAAGAAGTGTAGCTAAGTATTTCAAGTAGCACAGAGTACAGTGAAGCTTACTTGTACCCAAAATGTTATGTTCATTGCATTAATAAACAGTACAGCTGCTGACCATGTGCAAAATCACAGAAAATATTTATGCTAAAAGTGCTTTGCCTATAAATATTGAGTTAGCTGATTCTTTATTTCTCTTTTTGCTACTTTTGCTTTTAATTTTAATTTTCATTGTTAATGACAGCAGTCTATGAAGTTATTATAATTTACTTTTATGAAATGCACAAATTACAGGGTATTGTTATATTACAATACTCTAGTATTGTTTGGTGCTTTTTACTTTCTTTACTACTTACCTATAGTAAATAGACGAAGTACTGTATTCCATCCAAAAATTACATAAAAAGATTTCACGGAAATACACGCTTTGAGGTCCCCTGAATATAAAAAGTTTTTAGCTAAAACTGTGTCTGTCTGTCTGTCTGTCTGAGAAAACAGTACAATTTAAAACGAAATGTCGTATAAGTACCAAACTTGGTATATAAGTTCTATATCTTCCAAAGACACGAAGATTTTCAAAACATCCTCTCATTCTAAACTGCCTTTTACAAGGAGAATTTATCGAAATTTGCTGTTTTCTCAAAAATTACTTTACAATTTTGATTAAAATACCATATATTTAACATATTTACATGACAAATAAAATGTATATCTTGAATTTTCTGGGCATACCTAGCCTATGAAGTCCTCTTCATTCGGAAGGAATTTTGTGTAATGAGGAACGCATAAGAGATGGGCAAAGACTTGCTACATAAAAAGTGTATGCATCTTTAAAGCAAATTTTTTTTTTTTTTTTTTTGACATCAGCCATTACTGAGATATCCGTTCATTGGTTTGAACTGTTCAGTACTTCATTTTTAAGTGTTGTTGCCAATCTGTTGCTTCTTGATAGTCATGCAAAGAGAACGAAATTTTAAGACCCGCTTTTAAACATCTGACTATCGATTCGCTTTCCTCTGTTCCTCTTGTGCCTACAGCGAAATGAGTAATGAAATGTTTTCTTCAAAGGCTCATCTCGATTAAAATGAAGCAAATTATAAAACAGCTTTCATAAAAATAGTTTGATGAACTTCTACAAAAATAAATGATACTAGGTAGAGTAAGTCAGGTGAATGTAACACATACGATTTTTATTTAATGTTTTAATTTATTTTTGCTGTATTACGTCCTCCAACATCTGGTGTCAGTAGGTAGAGAAGTATTGCATTCCATTCCAAAAATTTCATATAGAGATTTCACTAGAAAAACACTTTTGAGGTCCCCCGAATCCATAGTCATCCTCTGTGGTGTAGTGGTTACCATACTAGCCTCTAGTTCCCGAGGTCGCGGTTCAAACCCCGGCAGAGGGCAATGGATTTTTTCAGGCGTAAAAATCCTTAGCATAACTTCCTTCGGAAAGGAAGTAAAGCCGGTGGTCCCATGTCATAAATTTACGGCACGTAAAAGAACCTCAAACCTGATAAAGAGCCGCTGAGCAAAACTACCGGTCTTTCACGCCCAATATAGAATGGCACGCTATGGACCATAGTAGTTAAAGAGTGTCCATAAATAAATTTTCCCGAATCCGTGCGTATGTGTAGAAAGGTCGGATAAATACCGAACTTGGTATTTAAATTCAGCATCTTTTAAAGATATGACACGAAGATTTTCAAAAATAAAACTACATTTTACATGGGAAACTTTTTATTTTCTAAAGTGACTCAAATTATTTTTATTAAAATACCACATGTTTAGGATATGCAGCGGTCGAAAACGTGGAGCTTAGTTTTTGAGCTGAGATCTTTTTTAATGTTCTACAGATTTTGAAGTTTTAACTATTTATGTAATAATTTATGATATTCACCACAACTATTATATTTCTTTAAACACTGTAATTATTTATTTAACTCGCCGATTTAATATGACAAATGTCCGGAAGTTTCTCTTTCTAGTGAATCAATACTGGCCTTCTCCTTGTCAGTTTTCTAACATCTCACTGATCCTCATGGTGATGAGAAAACGCATTCTTGTTAGTTATTTCTCCATAACATTGTAACAAATGATATAAATTTTCCTTATTTATGACTGTAGTTAAGTTGGCTATGTCGGTTATGAACCACGTCTATTTTGATATTTATACTTATAAAGTCCGACAAAGTGCCTATTAAAGATATATATATACATAAACAAATAAGGAAACATAGTACCCACATTAATAGTAACAGGGTAAATTATAAACATATTCAAATAATACATCCATCAATAATGACAAATATGTACCGAAGAACCTTTCACGCAAGCTTCCTATAACAGCAAAGAACATTTCAGGTAAGCTCCTTATTTTAACTAATAACATCTATATCTTGAGTTTTCTGGGAATAGCCTGTAAATTCCTCTTCATTCGGAATGCATCTTTTATAACTGATAAACCACAAGAGGAAGACAAAAACGTACTAGGCAAACATTTAGATCAGTTTATTTCACATAATTTTTATGGCATTAGGCATTTCCGAGATATTTGTTGTTGTCAGCAGCTGTGACTTCTACTTTACATACTTCAAAGTTCAGGTAGTTACCATGATTAGTAGTTACCAGTAGTTAATTTAAGTTTATGAAAATGACAAAATGTTAATTTAGATTTTGTTAATAGATGCATTTTCATGTGTAACTTTCCTATTTTCCCACAATAGAATATAAGAAGCAATAAACAATTATTGGAGGAGACAACAACAGCTGAATTTATAAATATTAATAATTTACTTATTATACAAATTATTCTGAACATTATTTTATCTACAGAGATGCAGTCATTGATCTCTAACAGAGCCCACAGCTCTGTGTTTCTATGGTAAGTCTAAATGTGATTTTTTATGATTGTTTCCGCTTTCAAGTTTTAATTGCATGTGAATCTTCCGCTCAGTTTGGTGTAACTTTTATAGCGGTACGCTAATTGTGAATGGTTTAAAAATATTATTGAAAATAACTCTGTAACATATTTTTAGAATTTTTAGCCTCACTCGCATTGTTAAAACGTCAATAACTTATTAAATATTATTGCTAGAGATCTTTCTTTCATCGGAAAGCTTCACTTGAGTTATTGGTAGAACCAAGTAGATTATATAGAGGACTATGAGGTCTTTAAATGTTACATATAACTGCAAATTCTAAAGAACTTCAGTTTTCTATACAAATGCCTCATTATCTTAGAAACTAGTTGATTCAAAGTATAGACATTTTCTGTCCATTTGCAGCTAAATCAGCTCCATTTTAATGAACGGCTTTGTGTATAATGTGCATTTATTTTTATTTTTTTAATTTAAAGCATTATTCTTTCAATAAAATTTCCTTCTGGTAAACAAAGGTTTATTGTTTTTCGTTAATCAACAGTAGTGTTGCAGAACATACCTTGAAAAATGCAGCTAATTATCTTAAATAGTTTTTAGATGATGGACCATCAATTGGTTAAATTTAACATTGGGGAGATAGGGCATTTAGATTCCTTAAAAGCGGAGATTCTTCTCTGGCGTATTCCCTTCCTCGTTCTCTCCCACCATTCCACTTCATTTCTCCTTCTGTCTTTTTCTCTCCATTTCTCTCACCCTTCTTCATTTCTCTCTCTCTCTCTGTGCAGTGTGACACCTCAAGAGACTTTTGAAAACCGATAACAAGAACTACTTTTCCTAGTCTGTTAATAAAACTAAAATATAAGCAAGTTAAAAGTTTAACAACACACAAATATGCATATATTCTTTACATATATGTAATATAGATTTGTACACTTGCAATAGAATCAGAACAATGGTTTTTATTGTGACAACCGGTTTACTACACGAATAACAGTAAGAAAAAATTGGTATACATTCTAAAGTACTCATCCTATAGCAATTTTTGTAAATAAGAACGTTGCTCAGAGTTATTCTTATAAGATTTTGCTTGCCGAATGTTTAAAATAATAATAAAGACAACTAAACATAAGCGGGATATTTCGAGGTTTTTATTTTGCGCCCCATTAGTAAGTCCATCCCTTTGAGGAAAGTGTGTAATCAAGATGCCATGCAGCATATTTTCCAAATGAGAGCTAAGATATGTTTCATTCTTGCGGGAAAAGGTAACATGCATCTTTCTACATATGCAAACTATTTTCTCTAAAACATGACAGGAATGAATTATTATTTACCCAGAAAATGTTCTGTTAGATATTAATTGCATGCATGGATACCGAGGAAAACAACATGAGAAGTATGGGTACAAGTTTTAAGTGTTGTTGTGGTCGTCATGTCACCAGCATAATTAATATAATTTTTCCTAAAATCTAAGTAACGAAGGATATAGGTTTCAGAAACTTGTACTGCCTCTTTGGGTGGGTGGTCAGTCTTTTTGGCTTGTCAAACCATAGATCCTAAATCCAATTCCTGTCTAGGGTGGGAGAATTCTCTCTAATTATAGTCATTCCCCAGCCTCCGCAGAATTTGGAAGTATGGATGTGAATGTGTTTCATTGCATATAAATTCGAGTTACAATCACCATGAGTTGTTTCTCATGACAAAGCCCCTGACATGACCAGGGAGGCTATACACAAAGAAAAAGAAAAACAAACAAAATAGAAAATCGGCAATGTCAGCTGTAAAGGGGAATTTCGGGACTAAGATGGGGTATCAGAAAACAACGAAGGACTTTTTTCAGTAAAGTTCCACAACTGCTGTATTTTTCATGTTGTATTTATTCACGTTCGTATTGGCCAAAATTCTAAAAGATTTAGAAAAAAATCTCATGTTGCATTCACATGACTTTGCCTACTGTTAGAATTTATTTTTATATACCTTCCACAAACTCTTCTTACGAAAGCTTATTTTTCTATCTATTTCATGTTAATCGAAATAAACCTTTGCAGAAATATACATATACATTTACATATACCATTTCTGAGGGTACAGGAAACCGAATCTATAGTATAGTAATATTTAGCAAGCAGATTTCCCTTTAAGCACCTCAGCCTAAAAGACTTTTTGTGCACTTCCTGGTTTCTAATTTAGGGATCAATATCTACATGCTTAGTCATTTGTAGCATTTGTCTCTCTAAATTAGGGCCTGTTTCTAATTTTGTGGTAGCTCCAAGAACTTAGTATATTGTCTGTTCTGTGGCTTCGCATTCTAATAAAACGTGTTTCGTCGTTTCATCGGCTTGTAGACATAGATGACAAATGGGTTCCATATGGTATGGTCCCATTATCTTCAGTGTTTTCTGAACCTTCCATGTCCAGTTATGAAGTTTATAGCTCTTCTGAGTGAGGGTTTGGTAACCTTAGTAAGTAAATTACTTGATTTTTCCCTAGGCCTATTAATTAATCGCTTATAGAGTTGGTTTTTGGGTATGATTTTCCATTTCTTTTGGATAGCTTACCGAACCCAAAGTGTGTGTTTTTCGCATTTAGCATGCTTATTCCACATGCAGGTTCTGGTCCTATAAAACGGAGAGATGCTCCCTTTTTCGCTGAGGAGTCAACCCTTTCATTTCTCGCGATACCTGTGTGTCCAGGTACCCATCGTAATTCTACTGTATTGTGGTTGGAAAGGTTTGATAAACATTGATAACTTCCCACACTATGATTTAAAGTGATTGGAAATGAGAGCTTTTAGTAAAGCTTAGCTGCCAGAGTTTATACGGATATATTTTCCTACAATTCTCTTTTCCCAGCATAGGTGTGCATTTTCATGTATAACAAGTATCTCTACCTGAAAGACAAAAGCGAATTTGCCTAGAATTATGCTATAGCATTTGCCCGTTAATTCGTAATAAATACCTGCGGCAGTTTTCCCATTTATGGGTGAACCATTAGTGTGTGTGTGTGTGTGTGTGTGTGTGTGAGTGTGTGTGTGTGTGTGTGTGTGTGTGTGTGTGTATTACCCAAGTTGTTCTTATGTCTTAAATTAGAGTTTTCTTCGATGTTTCTATCAACAATACTTACTTTGAAGGGTTGGGAAAATGAAATTACTTCTGACACGAAATCAGATTTCATTGGTAATACACACTCTTTCATTTTGTTGAGGATGGAGGGAGGGATAGCCTACTTTACAGCGGTTCTCTCTCCACATTCCTACCTGGACGATTCCGTATGCTGCCATCTAGCCTAAGCTTGGATATATAGTTCTAGCGGGTAAGACCTAGTACAGTTTCAAAAATAAAGGTGGGTGTGCTTCAAAAAGCTCCAGATATTCCTAAACTAGCCAACCGCTAGAGATTATTTAGTTTTTCCTTTGGTTTACTCTATAGAATCTTTGGCCACCACACCAATGTTCCACAAGTGATTTTTAGTTTTACCACAACCTCAGAGAGTCACCGGTACATGTTAGGCTTTAGACCTTGAATTTTCCTGAGATTTTAACCTTGATGTCCATTTTTAGCTTTTTTAAATCCGAAAGCTTCCTTTTCCTGGTGAAGGGTACTACGACGTCTTTATGGACTTTAGGTCAAGACCCTCTTTTCTACACCAGTCATAAACAGTTTTCAGAGGTTCATTTGTGATTTCTGAAAGAGTATTAGAAAATTTTCCTCTAACTAATAAGGCTATGCCGTCCGCATAGCCTGGGTAAAAGTGCCCTTTGTGTTGAGTTTGTCAATTGGTGTCTACTACTGCGTTCCATAGGGTCGGTGAGAGGGTTCCTCCTTGAGGGGTTCCTTTCACCGCTGCCATTTCAATTCTATCACCAAATTGATCTATTTGGATTAGTCTGTTACGGAGTGAGGATTATAACCATTTACACATGGTTTCATCCAGACCACGTTGTTTAATTTTCTTTATGATTGAATTATAGGTAGCATTATCAAAAGCACCTTGAATGTCTAAAAAGACTCCCAGTCTCTTTAGACTCTATTGGCTCTTCGATTCTGACTTTTGGATTCGTATAGTACTTTTTGCCTGGTTTCGGAATGACTATTACTCTGCTAGTTCTTCAGACCATTGGTATGTAGCCAAAGGCCAGACTACTCTAAAGATCTGACAGAGTATACGGAACAGTGGTTCTGGGGCTTTCTGTAACAAGACAGGATAGATGCCATCGCCACTGGGCGACTGTCTACTTCACGTTAATCGAAATAAACCTTTGCGGAAATAGTTTCATTGTACAATTTCTGAAGGTGAAAGGGTGATTCAAGAATCGATAGTCAGATGTTTAAAAATAGTCGCTATATGCTGGCCTAGAAATTCCATATATTTTCCATGATATCATTGTAAACAACTGAATAGAAAAAGCACTTAAAATGATAACATTTTGAAAAATTCACCCCAATAAGAACAAATATCTCGTAAATGGCTAGTGCTACAAAATAAAGTTATTTGAAATATGCTGTGTGTTATTTTAATCAAAATCCTTGCTCATTTTTGAGAAAATCGAACATTTCGAAAGAACTTCTAATTTCTTGAAAATCGTGTGGAATTTTTGCAAAGTGTTGAACCTAAATTGAAGTTTGGTATTTATCGGACATTTCATTTTTGGGTTATTTTTTTTAAGACACACACACACACACACTGAGATTTTCCTAATTTTTTTCACAAGGTCACAAAACATGTATTTTCGGTGAAATCTCGATATCAAGTTTTTGGATGGCATACAATACCTTCTCTACCAACTAGGTACGTGGTAGAGAAAGTTATAAAGACATTATTTGTAACACTGTTAAGAAAAATATTAATTTAGTTCTTAAAGAACTTGTTTTGCAGTTAGTTGTCCAGGCTACCAATTCATGACAATTTTGAAGGGGAGTTTTTCAAAAACTATGTATTGTATACTCGAATTTGCTGACGTATGTGCACTTGATGATAGAGACTGCAAACAAAACAATTAACCCTAAGTCTTAAGAAGAAAAATAATGATGTCACTACGCAGGGATGTAAAGTGTCTTCCTAACGCTATCTTTCGAGGTAGACCTTCAGTCTTCAAGGATTGCGAAGCAAAAAATGAAGCACCTATGTTGATTTTTCAGTTTTGCAATGGATACACAAACTCAATGACATCTAGTTTGCATGAGTTGTAAAGTCTAGTGAAAGCTGCCTACCTGTTCAAACATTCGAAGGCCAATAAACAACTCTCCTAGAGTAATGTTAGTTTTGGCAACATGAAAAAAAAAATGAAAGTGGACAGAGGGAGGGAGTTATTTTGGCAAATCGCCAAAATACCTCGAGGATGACGTACCCAAGTTAGTATGCCGTCACTGCAAACGCATTTCAGATGCGACGCTCATCTTTATTTATTTGTTTATTTATTTGTTGTGCTACAAATTTATTTACATGCAGCATGTTTGTTCCTTTTTCTAGGGGTATAACATTTGTCTAAGCTGCGAATTATAGTAGCTGAATGACTGCACTTTTCAGCTAACAGCAGCGTCCACTGGGCGACCAGTGTACAAATGGAAATGTTAGCTATTAAATATTGTGAAATATATAGCTTAAACCCTTAATAAGTACACTTTTACTTTTTGTACCACTCATCTATGTATAAATACTAAATTTCCTATTCAAGTCCAGCATTTTCCAAGGATGTGGCACGAGGATTTTCACGAATTTCCCCCACTACAAACTACTTTTTACATGGAACAATTTTCGTTATCAAAATCAAAAACTACTCTAACGCTTTTTATTAAAATGTCCTATGTTTAGCATATTGCCATCGGATATAAAATGTGTATTGAATTTTCTGTGAATAGTCTGTGAAATCTCCTCGTTTCTGGCTGAATTTTGTTTAATTAGGAACCATAAAAGATACACAAAAACGAACTCCAAAAATATTTAGAGCTCATTAAAATATACAGTTTGTATAGACTGTAATTTTATTTTTCGTGGCATTAGCCGTTTTCGAAGTATTCCAAGCTGTATGGTTATATTAAGTATACTATCTGATTGAAGATACTTGAAACTTTATGAATCTTTTTTCTTTTCCTTCGCTAGAACTCTTTGTAGTGCTGTTCTACGACTACGACTTCTGAATTGATTCCTCCATGCTTCCCACACTGACCCACATCTCGACATGGAGTTTTTGGGTGGAATACAATATTTCCTCTACTTAATATACGTAGTAGAGAAAGTAAAAATGTATCTCTTTTAAGAAGACAATAATATTTCACATGTCATTGGGCCGTTGAGAACTTTTAATGTCAATGTTATATTTTTTACTACGAAAATCAAAAAGTTGACATTCTGTTAGTATGTGGGAAAATGAAACTATAATCTTGCATGTACTGCACTGTAGCTGGAAAAGAAGATTGCAGGGCAGCAAAGTACCCGAGAACAAGACTGCTAATGACTTTGGTGTCAAATGCAGCACAACAACAAACAACATTGTAGCTGGTTGTGTTTGATGTTCAGGTAGGAGCGAGCCACTATTGTTTGTTGTTCTCAATGAGCGATAATTACTTGCTGCCTTCGAATTAGGCTTTTAAAACAGCAAGCAGTGATGGAGGATACTCTGACACTGTGAATTTTGGTTCAGTTGCATCGCGACCATTGTGTTATCCATGACGTGCTGATTTGGTGCTGCAATGAAGAGCAACGTCGTAGCGTGTTGAAATCTCTGTGTTACATGCAAGTTTATTGGAGCAGCTTTGGCTGCCTTGTCTGCTTTCTCACTGTTTGATGAACATATCTTGATGGCCAGGTATCCAACATAATATGACCATTTTCCTTGTTCTATAGGTTGATTATATGACGTCTGTGTATGCTGAATAAGATTTTGGTTTGTATAGACAACAAGCAGATTTTGAATCGGAAAACATTGTGTAATGCTGTATATTAGATTCAGCTAAGTACGAGAAGGCTTGTTTCATGGTAAATATGTAGGTACATAATTCGCTGGAAATGTCGAAAAATAATAGGAAGTTTTTCGTCTGAACTTGATTAGGTCAGATTATTGCACATCCTACCTATGTTCCGATTTGGAGCCATGTGTGAAAATATTTTCCTAATCGCAATAAAGGGCAGATACTTAATTAAAAACTTGCTGATAAATAGTTTTGCTCGTCTCTTACTTTAAAGAGGCATTTAATCCCATTTCCTTGTACTTAAAGGAAAACTTTGACCGCTAGCCCGAAGAGCTCCTGTACTTTTTTATGTATGAGAGGAGTACCCTTTAATCTGAGCTGCATGAAGGCCTTAAAAATATTCATAATGTGCCCAAAACCGTTGTTTCATTTTAATATTTTTAACGCCAGATAATTAAGCTAATTGGTATAAGCGTGATTCAAGACTGACTGGAGTTCATTAGTTTACACATTCTTCAAGCTTCTTTATTACTAGTACATCTGCTTTTTGCTCCTCGTTCAGTGAAACTAGGCAAGAGCTTCTTTATGGTGGTTGGAAGTTCTTCCAGATCACTGGTGTAGTTGAGAGCCAGATATTCTAGATCAGAAGTTCCAACGGAATTTTCGATGAAACTAAATAGCGGCAGGGAAGTTACAGGAAATTAATTTGGTTTGCATCTCTTAAGTTTGTCACCCACGTCATTCAGGACCGTTCTGTAACTTCGATGTTAAGAGGGCAACTACAATAGTTTGTTAAGCTTAAAGAATCGATCTTAGGTACACATATATGTTTAAAATAGCATTTTTGTACTAAAACTTTGTGTTTTAGTTTTTTACGCCATTTATTAGCTTTTACTTCCACTTTCGAATGATAAATCCTTAATTTGAATCCGAAGTATAATTTTGCATTTAGAGGAATTTAAAGGGAAGCCTGTGATTACTGTTACACTGAAAAGGGGCGTGGCACTTTGCACTGTTTTAGCCATTTGCTTTATTTGGCTTTTGTGCTGTAATTTTAAAACCTGTATGACAGTTACATCTTATGTTGTATTTTTTCTGTAGTTTTAACGCTGATTTTCTCACATCAAAGATTTTAATTACATTCTTATATTCTAACATACATGTTTATTTACTCCCTCAGAGCAGTAGCAGATTTTTTAAGATGATTATAATGGCAACTCTCACGACTGAAATTTTAAAATGATGATAACTGAGCAGGTAGTGTGTTGCCTGTTTTGTAAATTTTCGAAACATAGTAGTATACTCACCTTTTTAAGTAATACTGCATTTTGGGGAAAAGGGGCGTGGCACAGTTACACTCCTAAGGTATTATTTACTTAGGCGGCTTACATCCCCTAGGACTTACAACCGCTACTAGGGTCAGAGGCTTGTCGAGGAACAGACGAACAATGACTCAGAGAGAATGAAGAAACCGGAACGTGGGATCGCCTGTATGAGAATGAGGAAGAAGATGATGTGAAATGAAGGCGAAATGGATGAAAGGAAAGGTGATGATGGAGAATTGGGGGAATGGGCGAAACCAGAGAAAACCCACCCAGACGCCGCTTCGTCCACCACAAACGCCACATGCGATCCCCTGGGATTGAACCCGGGTCTTGGAGGGAGGCGAGCGGTCTAACCACTCGGCCATGGCGACGCCTCCTAAGTTATTAAGGAGACTAAAATATTGTAGAAGAGGGTCCCACTTATGGAGCAGGGGAGTTCTAGCTGATTAAGTTATGAATACAGAATTACAGCTATATGATAAACTTTAATTCTTCATTTTGTCAAAAATAAATGGTTATTTTTGTTACATTTTGCGACATTCAAAACAAAAAATAGCGCTCTAAAATTAAGAAAACCACTACATTATATACCAAATTAATCAGAAGAAAACAAGAAATATTCCGAAGCAGAATGGTTGAGCTAAAGATTCTGACAAAAAAAAGCTTGATTGTAAAAATTACAGTTAAAAAACAAAGCCAAAATTTACACAAACATCACAAATGTTTGAAAATTAATAGGGGTTGCAATTCTGCTTCACAACATTCTGCATATAAGTAGAAACAATTCAGTGAAAGAATCATAAAAATTAATGGCTTTGCTATAAGGTTTACAGAAAATACCCTTTTTACAAAAAAAAATAAGTGATGTAAAGGTCAACTGTAAACTTTAAGGCTATAACAATGTATTTGAATGCAAACAAGAACTTCAGGAAAAAAAATAATTGCGTTTGATTAAAAACTCTGAATTTTTTCTCCAAACGTACATGCATGCCTTAACAAATGTTCCAATATTTGGCATTCTGTAATCGTTTGTTTTCTCGTGGTTTGTTAGTCAACTGGAGTGACTAATCGAAAACCTGTGCGTTCTGCGATAGCGTATTGTTTTCACGCTGTAACTAGTGCCAAAAACCGACTGCCAAGTGCTTTTGTTCTTTTCCTTGCCGAAGTGAGACAGAGTGCGCTGTGAAAACTCATACGAAAACTATAAAATATACGTGGATTTTTACAATTTGGACTCATTGCTTAGAATAGTAAGACTTACATCTTCCTGTGACCCCAAAATAAATAAATAAATTGAATTTTATTTATGGACGCTCTTTAACTGCTGTGGTCCTTAGCGTCGCATTCCATAGTGGGCGTGAAAGACTGACAATTTTGTCAGAGGCCTCTTTATCAGGCTTGAGATTCTTTTACGTGCCGTAAATCTACGACACGGGACCACCAGCTTTACTTCCCTTCCGAAGGAAGCCATGCTAAGGATTTCTATGCCAGAAAAATCCATAGCCGGGTTTGAACCCGCGACTTCGCGAACTAGAGGCTAACATAGTAACCACTACACTACAGAGGACGACCCTGTGACCCCAAAGAATTAGATTTTTTATAGAGAAAATTCGCTCAGCTGTTGAACAGATGTGGCGGCGGCCCTGTAAAATGAGTCTAATTTAGGTTAGCAAAGTCAGACAAAAGAATTAGCGTAGTTTCATATTGTTTTGATGCAAGTTTAATTATTTCATATCAACCCGCAATTGTTGCTTAATTTTCTTTGTGGATTTTGCTTATAATTATACTTCTTTAAAAAAAACAGTTGTCATGCAGATTTTTCTGAAATGATAATGTATACTATGAAGCATACGTAGATATTTATTTTTTTATTTATAATTTGGCTTTAGCTCAGTTCTGTGGAAATGTTCATGCATCTTGGCGATCTTTGAAAATCATAATTGCTATCTGATAATATCCATATTATTTTAGGTATTCGTTAAGTGGAAGGTCGTAGTGAAAGGAAAGGTTTGTTTCACTAACTAATTGTGTTATCTGGGAGAATGTTGCAGTTACAAGTATTTTATTTCGGATTTTTTCATACACAAATTCATTAAGTATACATTATCACATAACCAAACTGACTGACTTCGGTTATGCTCTTCCTCTTAAGCAGCATCAGTATAATCTCAATTTTCTATGGTTATGAAAAGCTCGTAAATACACTGCCGTTTGTGAAAACGGCAACACCAAGAAAGAATTTCCCGAATAAATCCAAACTTGGTGGAAGTGTAGAAGAGTGTGCAAGCAATAAGTGATTAGGTTTGCAGAGAGATGAGGTACAAGTAGGCCGAGCAGAGCCCTCTCGTGTCGGTCCGACAAGGTCAGTGTTGCGCCCAGTGTAGTCAGTGTAGAGCTGTCAAACAAGGTGGAAACAATTTAGTAAGTGCCAGTATGTCTCGTCGACGTCAAAAGGGAGCCATATCGGCATGCGAGTGATTTCGAACGGGGCAGAATGATCGGTCTCGGAGAAGCGAGTTTGTCATACCGTACAGGACATGCTGCTACGAACAGTGATGCATGTGTGGAAGCAGTGGATAGATGAAGGTCGAGCACTGCAAAAGGGGTGAACTTGTCTGCATCAACGTTTCGTCGCCGTCTGCTGCAGATTGGACTGGTTGCCTGCACGTTAACTTGACATGTCACCCATCGAACATGTCTGGGATATGGTTGGTCGGCACCTGGTGCGTCACGGTCCTCCAGTAACCAGTGTCACAGATTTGTGGGCTCGAATACAAACTGCGTAGAGAGAAATCCCTCAGGAACTTATTCAGAACCTTTTTGATTCAATGCCACGGCGTATAGCAGCTCTAATTGCAGCGCATGGAGGCCACAGCAAATACTGAATATTAGGGCTCAGAGGTTATGTATAGATTTGAAATGTTTATCATTTGTTACTTGTGTACCTAACCTGTGGTATTAAATTCATTGAATTCGTGGGTTTCCTTCTTGGTGTTGCAATTTTCACAAGCGGTAGTGTAGCTTTCTGCTAGCGGTTTCTTTTAGCAGATTGTAAATTATCCTAAAATTATTCTGGAAACAAAGATGTATCGTTGTAATATCCCACAGCTCTCAAAAGTGCTCAGTTCCTAATCTTAACCTAAAAATGAGACAAATATCTTCGTGAACCATGCAAATCTACACAAGATTAATCACCATTTGAATCTAAAATTCTTAAATCAATAACTATTACTTTTAATTGAGGTACGAGATTACACAACATATATTTTAATATTAAACTTCATCTCCTAAAAGCTATGTTGGGAGCATCATTTACCAATGCTGTCACGGAACATTGCTTACTCAAGCGTTATCCGTAACATTTATACTTTACGCTGCAATGAATAGGTAAACAAACATTTGACAATTAACATGTCAAATTCTACAATTTTCTTCCGTTTACGGCAGTATTAAAACGACGTCTATTGTTTTACATAACAGCGAATCTGTTATGTAACAAACGCGTTAGCAAGAGGGTTTCGGGGTTTGTTACGTTCAACAACCAATCTTTATTCTTAACAAAATACAGAATGCCGAATAGCGCATAACAATTGGTTAGCGGCTTTAACAATTTGTTAAGCCTTAACAAAACGTTACAGAATAATCCAGAATGACTGGCTGATTCAGGTTTTCTTGTCCGGTTGTGTTTTTCTTTCTTTGTGTGTTTTATGGCTCTAGTTAATTGCTTCATTGTTATCGGAAGTGCCTTCCTGTGAAGAATCAAGGAAGAGAGCTCCCGTTCCTCCAATTGTGTTGTGTTATGGATGATCTACTTACTGAATGTAGGCACAATTCTAGATGTGCGAGTGCTCTACGTTTGGTTACGCCATCTTTATTGGTAATTGTTTTCTGGTGTGTTTCTGACTCAGTATTATGAGTATTAATTTCTTGAGACTGTTTAACATGATTAGAGGATACCGTCTCTGTATTTGGTGTATTTAGCACCTTTATTGTAGTATAAGAGTCAGTTATTTAACTTCAATTAGATGCTTTTTCTTGTTCAGTTTAAAAAGTTGGCAGCACTTAAATCGAGCTCGGCATTTGTTACCTCGCATGAGATAATGACATGAGAAAAAGTACCGGATGGAGCCTCGTGATGTTTGTTGGTTTGGCAGTGTCTTGCTGGGTGGTCTTCCTGTTTACGTAGAAAATAAATAGGTTGAACTGTCTGACAAGAAATATATTCCATAAACAATTAGTTCCCTAGTCATTCATGTGAAAGTTTTCAGATTTTACAGACAATGCGAAATGCAGATGCTGATATCGCATTCACCAGCCCGCTGATTAGGGCTATGGTGATGCTAGTTGTGAGCATGCTCTAGTAGCGTAATGGATAACATACTGGAAAGTCATGCTAAAAAAGTTCAAATCATGCGTGCGAATAAATCAGTTTGTTATTCTTTTCTGTTCATGTTTCGAGAACATTCTAAGAAATTATAACTTCTTTCCGAATTCACTAGAAAGTGTACCAAATGCCTATAGATACGAAGTTCTAACCGTTCGTGCTCAGTGTGGAACAATGTTTTCGAATAGAGTTTATCTGGACACACTGTTAGTATACGGGAAAGCGCAGCAGAATGCAACGTAGGCACGTCGTCTATACCAACAGAGATTTCCGCAGAGAATACTTCCTACAGATCACACGTTTTTGCGAGTTGCAAACCGCCTTCTGGAATCAGGAACAGTGCACAAGACACCACATCCACGAAGAGATCACCCTGTCTGTGACCAAGCAACGACGAATCGTGTGACTGACTATTTCATTCAGCTTCCGCATTATAGTACGAGGGACATTCACAGGCATTTCAATATTAGCCAATCTTTCGCTGGAGAATACTACATCATGCAAAGTTTCACCCTTATCATCTTCGACTACACCAGGGGCTACTGCAGCCAAACCATATACGGAGATTGGCGTTCGCTAGATGGAGCATGCGACAAACTGAACAAGATTCACATTTTTTGGCACCTCTGTTATTTACAGACGAAGCAGAGTTCCACAACACAGGCCATGTAAATCGCCACAACATGCATTATTGGAGCACTGTAAATCCACATTGGATGCGAGAGGCGGCCTTACAAGTCCAATGGGGTTTCAACATTTGGGCTTCAACATATTCGGTGATCATCTAATAGGCGCGTATTTATATGATGGCCAACTAACTGGGAATCGCTATATCCACTTCCTACAACACCAGCTGACTACTCTACTGGACGAAGTGCCTGCAGAATCGACTAACTATGTGGTACCAACACTAATGGGGGCGCCAACTCATTCGGCCCGACGTGTAACGGCTTATCTCGTTGCCACCTACCCTGAGCGATGGATCGGACGGCATGGACCAATAGGGTGGCCAGCACGCTCACAGATCTAACCCCATTAGATTTCTTCTTATGGGGTTATCTTAAAAATATCGGTACCAGGAGCGACCAATGACCCCTCAACAGCTCTAGGAACGCATCATCTTAGCTTACCGTGATATCACACCGGCCATGTTGCACCGGGTTAGGCTGGCGATGATGGTTAGACTGAGATCTTGCATCCGCCGGCATTGTGGCCAGTTCGCGCACCTATTACAGCTACATGGAGGAAACGGGTAAATTGTAAAGGTTTATCTATGTGATATTTCGGCATGATGTCATAGTGACTGTTAAATGCACTACTTTGGGAATCAGGGAGGTTCACAACGATCATAATATGAGTGTGCAAACGTTATCTAGTTTGTATGTGCGTACTGCATATTGTAAACTCTCAGAACAATTTATTAGCTTTCTTTTGTATGAAGGAATAGCTTTAAATTGTAAAATATTATTTAATGATGCCTTATGTTTATAAGTTATAATTACAATTTTATATGCATTTATTTATGATGTTCATTAAATCATATCTAACAAGTAACAATGTGTTTTAATGAAATTCACATAATTAATCTAATTACGTGAAACGACACTTCCATGCCAAACTATCAGTTCTCGCTAAATTCACTAAACATAAAAACTACCTTCAAGTGATAGTATTTGAATCTGAGACCTTCACCACTGCAGGTCAACGCGAACATTGTTGCGTTACGAGTGCAAGTCACTGCATGCACAACGGTGCAAAGCAGTCATTTCGGCCGAAAATGACACGATGCGATGCAGTAGACAGTGTTCACAATATAGCCTGTAGAACGCCGGACTGCATAGCTTGTCAAGCCGCAGGCTGAGAAGATTCACGCGGTATATATAACAGAGTGGATCATTTAAGTTGAGACTGTACAATATCTCCAAAACTAAGCGTTGTAGAAAGAAATGTCTTGAAATAAGGTTGCTTGATATTATGGGGAAAGGTAAATGCCATTAGTCGTGTTTTATTTGGAGAACGTTGTGATGGTCATTTTAGGGCCAATTTATTTTTTTAAATGGGAACCTCGCTTTTTTATGTTGTTTTCTCACTCCTCATAAAAAACTACACAACTTTTGTATAAAACACTTTGCAATTGTTCTTACACTAACGTAAATGACAACGAAAATTTTGAATGGCTACGTACAAAGAATGAATAGTTGGACCATCCATGGATGGTTATTTGAGGGTCAAGTTACCTTTAGTAATTGGGAACCAACATTTTTCCCTCTTATTCCATCACGAAATAAACAGCCTTTCATAAACCATTTTCTAATGAGCAAACAACATACCCAATGTAGGATGTAGGTTCCCATTTAAACAAATGGCTCTAAAATGATCATCATAACGTCCTCCAAACGAAACACGACTAATGGCATTTACTTTCCCCCATAATATCAAGCAACTTTTATAAAAGACATTTCTTTCTACAACGCTTAGTTTTGGAGATATTGTGCATTAAACGGCCCACCCTGTGTATATGTATCTTTATTGGTGTCATATATTAGGGAGGACGTTTTCCTGACATCAAAACAGTAAAAAAAAAGTTCATATGCACATGGGTCTGAAAATCAACCGTTTCGTTGTTATAGATCAAAGAAAATGTATTCCATGAGTGAATAGAACGAATATGCACTACACTTATGGCCGTGCAGATGGCAATGCAGCACGAGCACGTGAACTTTATGCAGAAAGGTGCCATGACAGGCCGTTACCGTGTGCAAGAACATTCGCAAGAATTCACCAACGCTTGAGAGAGAATGGCGCATTTGAGAGGAGTACTAGGGATGTTGGGAGACCAAGAGCGGTACGAGCATTGAGCTTGAAGAACGAGTTCTTCGTGCTGTGGATGCAGACCCATCGCGAAGCTCAAGACGTATGGCTGTAAGGGAAAGAATTAGTCATATGACTATCTGGAGAATTCTGCATGAAAATCTTCTGTACCCGTATCACTTTCAACGTGTGCAAGGATTAAATGAGGCGGACTTGAGCCAAGAAGACCTTTCTGTCAACCCATGTTACAGCAGTGCGCTGTGTTCATCAATTTCCTAGGTTGTATCGTATTCACGGATGAAACTGGTTTTACTGCGACGGCATCCTCAATTTTCATAACACTCATAACTGGGCATTTGAAAATCCTAATGAAGTACAACAGGACAACCACCAACAGAGGTTCTCTCTTAACGTTTGGGGTGGAATCATTCATGATCACCTTATTGGTCCCTACTTCTTCCCTCGCGTCTGAATTGGCAAACCTATCTCCAGTTTCGCAGAAATGAGCTGCATCACTTAACTGATAATGTGCCTCTGGACATCTTCCAACGAATGTGGTTTTTACACGATGGTGCTCCAGCTCATTTCAGTATGATAGTTCGTAAGGTTTTGAATGATCAATTTCCGCAAAGATGGATTGGTCGAGGGGGACTCATTGTATGGCCTGCTCGATCGCCTGATTAAAATCCAATGGATTTCTTCGTCTGGGGACATTTGAAGTCCTTGGTTTATGCGACTCCTGTACCTGATGTGGACATTTTGAGAGGACGTATCCAAACTGGATTTGACCAAATACGAAACACAACAGGAATTTGCATCAGAGTACGCCAGAGCATGGAACGCAGGCTTACTGCATGCATAAGCAAGAGGAATCCACTTCGAGCAATTTTTGTAACTTTCGATTTTGTGTTGTAACTCTGAAATAAATTATTTTCGGATAAGTATGGAATTTGGTATTTAAGTTTAGTATCTTCCAAGGATGCGACACGAAGATTTCAAGTAAATATCCACCCAAACTACCCTTAACGTATTAAATGGATCTAACGATTTCAATTAAAAACCATATATTAAAGATGCTTACATAACAAACAAAATGTATATACCTACCCATGTTCATATGAATGTTTTTTACTGTTTTGATGTCAGGAAACACCAATAAAGATACAGCACACCTGCTGCACACCATTCCTTCACACCTTTGAATGACGCAAACTTTACACCGAGAATGCTCTTTGATTACAGGATTTGGAATGGTCGGGCAAACATTTTGCATTCATTACAAAGGGTCCTATGTTCAGTAATGTATTATTCTTTATGGTTACTTTGCTATATTTAATTATGAGATCTTATACCATGGTCTTATTAGTCAGATGCATACGTATTCTTGCATTTGAAATCCATGAAATATAATTTTTACCCTAGTATTACTTGTATCTATGAATTTGCCAATAGATAAAACTGTTTTTAAGTGCGAGAAATAGTTGAACCATGACAGGAACTCAAAAAATGAGAAAGTATTGAAAAATTCATGGAATAACAACGAATATCTTAGAAATGGCTAATACCACCATACAGTTATTTTAAACAAATTACGTGTTTTAAAGCGATCTGCATTTTAGTGTAGTAAATGTATGTCTGTCATGTATTATGGTTTACCAGTTAAACAAACTTATACAAAATTCATTCCGAATTAAGCGGACCTCACAGCCTATTCGCAGAAAATTCAACATATAATGTTGGTTCTGTAAATATTTTACTTATACGGTAGGTTAAAGAAATCGTTTTGAGTCGTTTTTGAGGAAAATCAAGAATAACGAAGCTTTTCCCATGTAAAGAATAGTTTGGATGCGGCTATTTTCTGAAAAATCTTCGTGTCCCATCTTTGGAAGATGCTGAACTTAAATATGAAATTTGGTATTCATCCGGCATTTGTTTTCGAATTATGCTTCTCTCTCTCTCTCTCTCTCTCTCTCTCTCTCTCTCTCACACACACACACACACACACACACACACACACGTGCGCGCGCGCTCCCAGATATTTTACTGTTTTTCATTGAGGGCACCTCAAAACAGGTATTTCTGATGAAATTTCATTATCGAATTTTTGGATGGAATACCTACAATACTTTATCTACTACAAGTAGGTGCTAAAGAAAGCATAAATAACTGTGGTGTTCCAACATGAATGAAATCAAACAATAAGCAATGCAATAAGATGACAAATAAATACGCACATGGTTGAATGATGTGAGTGTGACAAACACGTAGTATTCTACGTGACGAAGTTACGGAAGCAAATTCACTACGTGAAGTGTTGTCAAATAAGACTTGATGAATTTCACCTCATTCAGTGAGATGTCGCTGACCTCCAAACATGGAGTCTGTCCTGAAAACGACCTGCCCCAGCCTGTGCCGGATAAATATAAATGATTGCTTGGATTACAGCAAGTGTTATATTTCTTCACTCGTGATAACTGCTAAATTGAGAGCCCAACCATCGGTGGTCAGTTTTCGGTGTGCCGGTTGAAGGAGGTAGGGAACTGCAAACGGTTCTGCTGTAACGCCAGTCCCATTAATCGCTTAAGCGATGTCAACAGAACTTGAGGGGTCAGATTACTACCTCCCACCACATTTCATGCGCCATTCATGAATTGACGCTTTCGCCATAGTTACTCTTACGCGACATACGACTTATACTTTCAGTTAAACATTATAAATCAAGGTAGAAATATAATTCCAACAGTGTTACTATTATTGAAACTGCAGTTCCGCTTGCATTGTTGAGTTATCTAAGGAGGTTTCCCTCTCTCCCTTTACTTTATCACTCACCGCCTTATACCTCTTTCACTCTCTTTCTCCCTTTCCTTCTGTCTCTTCTCATCCTCTAATATTCTATCTTCCTCTCTACTCCAGGCACACCTTCTCACCCTCTCTTTTTCACTTTCTGAACTATTCTATTCTTTCTCGTCTCCTCTCCCCTCTCCCACACGTCGCCCTCTGCCCCTCTGTATAATGTACTCTAAGTACCTATTTTAAAATGGTTCGGTAATGAAACTACTTTTTCTAGGATGATAATATCAATTAAAACTTAAGTTCAGAACTGTAGATTCTGTTTCCCGTGGTAACCTTTGCGTGCATGAATAGCGTTAGCCAACATTTTGTGTAATTTCTTAAAATATGCACCCTATCAAAATTTTAAGTATAACAATTCGTTAGAATCAACATGCTTATAATTTTTTTTCATAAAATTCAATAATAAGATTGATATTTATTTTTTGATTTTTATATTTAAAAACTTGGGTTATTTGCTTCACGCTAGCCCATAATGTACAGCCCATAATTATTCAACTGAAATCGAAAATTTAGGAAAGTTCTCCGTTACATATTCATAATATGTGGAGATGTATAGTTTTATTATATGTATTAAGATATACTGTAAGGTTCTTCTTTGTAGGCAAGGTTTATTGTTATCCAGAGAGAATGTAGATTTTGCGACATGCTAAAATGCATGAAATGAGCCTGCAGTAGATAACTATTGTGACGCACTGCCTATGGCCCAAGGTTACCCGGGAATCGGCGCCGGAGATAAACAAAGATAAGTTGCGCTCGCCAGCGAAACACCGAAAGCCTATCGTAAGATAACCAGAATCTTCTGGATGTTCCTCCTTCTCGAACGTTCTGGAACTCTGTAGAAATTTCCGATGGCTATATAAGCGAGCTCTCTCGCAAGCGAGTTAGTCAGTTGAGCAAATTATCGAGCGTGTTTCTGTGCGAGAAAGAGTGCTGTTCTCCTAGCGATTTTGTGAAGTGCAGCGAGTGCAGCTTCCGCGGGATATTGGAGAAATGTTGTGTTCGACTCCCCAGTGGGTGAACCATCCGGAAGAAGAGTCTACGTCGTGCGTGTTTCATTACAGAGCTACGACACGAAGAAAGTGAAGTGATATGAGAACTTAGAAAATGACAGTGAAAAGTTGAACTAGATTACTTAATGAAGTGACAGAACGTTTGTAAAATGACAGTTAAATATTGGGGAAAGTCACAGTATGGTAGTTAAATAATCACATGGCCCAGTGATGTGCGTAAGAAACGTTTTATTCCACGAGATGATCCATCAGGAAGCAAGTTCATTATGTGGTAAAGAAGGTTATCACCGAGGTTTTATTAATATCACCTCATTCAGGGAGATGCCGCTGACATAACAATGACCTACCTCATCATATGTGTAATATATGCTCGGATGTATAGTAATTGTTTCCTTCGTGGGTAATATACATATAACGCTAGCAAATCTAGCAAAAGCTAATGATATGAAGAATTTGAAAGTTGGACAGCAACACACATTAAGCGACCATAATGTAATATATTAGAATAATAATAAACAAAATGGTGTACAACTCAGGATTGATAGATATTAAAACGTTTGCTGATTGGAATAAGCTAAGCCAAGAGCTCACCTAGAATTTAGAGAAGTAAATAGATTAACTCTCTATTGTATAGCGTTGCCATTTGGCAACAAGGATGTTTAGGCAATGCTTTAGAATATATTAACACTGTTTTTGTTAATTTCATAGTATACTAGTCCAGCAATAAAATTAAGCTATTTATAACATTTTATATTGTATTTTATATTAAATGTTTTCAACAAAACTGTAGAGTAATGTGGGGTAAAAGTACGCGGAGGATAAGAGTAGCACAAGGGATATTTATAAGAAGACTGTCTTGCAATTGGCAGCACTGTATGCTGTTGGGAGGATTACAAGATAATTAGGGCCGATAGCCTCTCTACGTAGTTTCGTTGTGCTGGCGTGTTCCATCTTTAAACTACGAGGTAAGATTGAAAATCATTCGTCTTGATCCTATCTTTAGTAGTTTTGGAAATGTGATTGCTCTATCGGGAACCTGAGATTCGTATTTTAGCACTGCCATTTCACTGACAAATTTCTGTAACAATATTGTAGCTTGGTCATTGTGTGAAACTGGCCACAGATGGCAACACGGTATGGAAAATGTTCAGATGACAAGGGAGCAAGAGTATGAGCCGTGGAGTGCCCCACGCTTGCATTTGCACAATAAATGTAATTTAAATGGTGTGCATATATTTATAATGTTGCTAATGAGTATTTCTCTAACAATTCTTACCCTTATTTGTATGCAAATTTCAGGGTATATAAAACTAAAACTGACCAAAAACCATGCGACAAAGATATGGTTGTCATTGCAAAGCAGAAGCTACAGGAAGGCTTTACGAAATTAAATGTTGAACAGCAGCTTGGATATCCGAAGGAGCACTAAGAAAATGACTTAAACTAGTACATGGCCTTTTACTTTGTCTAGTCTGTACTCGTCGTCCTCCGTGGACTAGTGGTACCGTGCTAGCCTCTAGTTCCCAAGGTCGCGGGTTCAAACCCGGCGGAGGGCGATGGATTTTTTCGGGCGTAAAAATCGTTAGCACGGCTTCCTTCGGAAGGGAAGTAAAGCCGGTGGTCCCGTGTCGTAGATTTACGGCACGTAAAAGAACCTCAAGCCTGATAAAGAGGCCTCTGAGCAAAATTACAGGTGTTTCACGCCCAATATAGAATGGGACGCTAAGAACCATAGTAGTTAAAGAGCGTCCATAAATAAAACTCATTTTTTTTAGTCTGTACTATACGTAAGTATTTTACAATTTTCTAATACAGTAGCTAAAAAAATTAAAATGCAATGCATAGAAATTATAGTTTATTTTCCAACTTAAAAATGTAATTACAAAATGTATGTTACACCTTCTGAGTGTTTCTATTCTTGGAGGGTTTCGCTTTGTCAAAGTTGGGACGTTTGCTGCAGTGTTTACTGAACAGCAAGAGAAGGAATTGGCAGAGCATTGCAGTCTCCTTGACTCTCACTTCTATGGTTTAACATTGAAAGATTTGTGTTGACTGGTGTTTAGTTTGCTGACTTTGACAAAGTAATCCATCCATTTAACAATGACAGCAAATTAGCTGGTAGAGACTGGGCACTGAAATTTATGAACCTGCACAAATCATCACTCTGTGTTCCCACCAAAACAAGTCTTGCTTGAGTTAGGGCTTTAATAAAGCTCAAGTTTCCTTATTTTTTGACAATCTTGAGCAAATGATGGATCAGTACAAGTTCTGTCCATTACGAATGTATAATATGGATTAATAAGGAATAAACACTGTCCCTAATAAGACTCCTAAGGTTGTCTCACCTACTGGTAAGAAAACAGTTGAAAAAATTATTTCTGCAGAAAGAGGAAATTCAGCAACTGTTGTTTGTGCAGTCAGCGCCGATGGAAATTATATTTCCCCAGTCACAATATTTGCAAGAAAGAGAGCTAAACAAGAACTCATGCACGGAGCTCCACCAGGTTCAATCATGTTGTGCTCAGACAGTGGATACGTCAACAGTGAGCTATTTTCTGTGGGTGAAGCATTTTCAGAAGCATGTAAGAGGAAGCATGGTGAATGCAATACTAGATAACCACACATCCCATATAAACTTGGAATTGAAGACTGCAGACAGAATGGGATTTATCTATTATCGATTCCACCCCAATACTTCACATAAGTTTCAGTCCCTTGACAGATCATTCTTGAAGTCGTCAAAAGATCTATATTCGGCAATGTGTGACAAATGGTTACTAAATAACCCAGAACGTGTAGGTAATAACACAATTTCAAGCTGCAGAGTTGTTTGGTGAAGCCTATGAAAAATGCGCAACGATTGGTAAAGGAATTAAGGGGTTTAAGGAATGTGGGATATATCCAGTAAATAAACACGTATTTTCAGAAGAAGATTTCTGTCCAGCTTTACCACAGACCAAGAATCCTCAGCTGATGTCACAGAAAAGACTACAGACAGTGAAATGCATATTCCAAACGTCAGGGATGAGATCACAGAACATTCTGCTCAGGCTAACGATGTTCACCTAATGTAGATATTAGGGCCAAGGAATTTATTCCTCTACTAAAGAGGAAAGACAAGCAACCAAGAAGGAAGAGAAGTATAAAATCAGAAGTGCTGACTAGCTCACCCGTTAAAAGAAAGTTAGAAATGGATCAAGCCGTTAAATTATGCAGTGTACGTCAAATATGATTTAACAAAATCTGCACACAACATTGTGAGGTCCAAAAAGACCGAGCGCCATTCAATCCTAGCCAAAGCGTCAACTTCAGCTTCAAGTGTGAAAATCCACTGTCCAGGGTGCGAGGAGTATGTTGACCCACCGGAAGAGGACTGAATTCAGTGCCAAAAGTGTGCAAAATGGTGGCATTAGCTTGGTCCAATCATGAGGGAGACAGAAAATGTATCTGTAACTATTGTTGAGAATGACAGACAATGATAAAGTTTCAATCTTTTCTTTATTCACATATTACCTTCTCTACTACATATAGTAAGTACGGGAAGTATTGTATTCCACCCAAAAATTCGATACCGAGATTTCACCGGAAATATGTGTTTTGAGATCCCCTGAATCCAAAAAAAAACATTTTTGGAAACATGCCCGTGTGTGTGTCTGTGAACAGCATAACTCAGAAACTAACACTCGGATAAACACCAAACTTGGTATTTAGGTTCAGTATCTTCCAGAGATGCGACACGAAGGTTTTCAAGAAAATCCCCCACCCCAGATTACCCTTTACATGGAACATTTTTCGAAAATTTTAATTTTCTCAAAAATGGCTCTAACGATTTTAATTAAAATATCATATGTTTAAGATATTTTCATGACAAATAAAATGTATATCTTGAATTTTCTGGGAATGTCTCCAAAAGTATTCTTCATTGTGAACGACGTTTGCATAACTGGTAAAGTATAAGAGATAGATAAAATTTTACTGCACAAAAAATGTAGAGCGCGTTAAAATACACAATTTATGTCATATACATTTTTTGTTGTTGAGTGAACCATTTTCGAAATATTGCTTGTTATTCCCTTAAATTTTTCGATATTTTCTCAAATGGGAATTCGTTATTCATTTTTTTGTCTTGGATATGCAAAGAGTATTAATCTGTGGCAAAGAGAATGGTGCTGCACCTAGCAATCAGCTATTAAGAGATATGTATATGCTTAAAGGCTACTGTATTTCTATATTGCACTTGTAAATATATATTCCCCTTACATCTACAAGAAACTTAGCAATAAGATAGAGTCTGCAAATGTTTATCTCGATTAACATGAAGTAGGTGGAGAATAAGCGTTTGTAAAAATAGTTTGTACAAGAGTAGAGAAAGTCATGTGAGTAACACATCAGATTTTTTTTATATTAGGTTATCATGTTATTCTTATGATGTTCAATATTAATCAGACTAAGGTCCTTGATGCATTCTTACATTGTAATTAAAGTTACAGACTAAGCATTAAAATTAAACATTTATGTTTTCTACATACTTTTACCCCACCTTATGCGTAATCTTATCCCCATCTATAGGGCAAAAGTATGCATGGATCACATTTTAATTAAACTTTTTTAAATCTCTTCTTGGAAGGTAAAAAATAGGTTTTGGCCACTATTTGTTCTAAACGATAGAATACAGATTCCATAATAAAAATTTCACATATCCGAATTAAATACATGCTATTGCAGAGGTCCTGAATGCTTAAGTGCGTACATTTGCCGCACGCTACTCTACTGTTTTTATTTTAATATAAAGATGAAAGATCCATGCGACTGCATCAAATGTAATCCCATCAGCATCCAAACGTGCCATTACACGGGTTATTTTACATAGAACCTCTCCGTCCTTTACCACAGACACGTTTGAGGTTCGCTGGGACCCGAACTCGCGACGTTTGGCTTTGAATGGATGGCCAGTCCATTTCGCATCGCTCTAGCGAGCACAGTTATTCAAATCGCTTCGGTTGTGGTGCCGATGAAAGGGATATAAAGCCGATTTGGGAATTAGAGGAAGAGCGGCATATGTAAAAAACAATTCATTGAGTAGAGGATTAATATATAATAACGGGTCTTCAGATTTATTCGGCCTTTACAGCCAGTCCATTTAAATGAATGGCGTCATTATTAGTTTCAAAGAGGAGGTGCGGAATTGAACCCCGGACTGCATGCGCTTCCTTCGTAAACAGGTTGATTTTCTGCGGCGGGGCAGAAATGCTGTTACTAGGACATTTTGTGTGTTCTTTGAACGTGAGATGGAAGTGACCACCAATCACAGAATTTACATAGTTGAGTGCTAAGCTGAGACACTCTACACTACAAAAACCGTCCAATTATTTGACTTATCTATCGGCATACATGCTGAGATTGCGAGTTTACAGACATTCCAAATGTAAATACTGGAAAGGTACGATGCAAGTCCATTTCACTAAGGCGACCTCGAAACTGTTGACTTCCACCCATTTTTCGCTGGTCCTCTGCCAGAGGCACTGGTGATAAACTGGCTTCAAAGTATTGACATGTGCAGACAACCGATTGGCGGCAACGGACGAATAACTCTGAAGACCCCGTATAAGGTTAGATAATGCTGCAAGCCAATTACAAATTCTATAAAGGATGCAATGCCTATATTTATTCCATTAGGAGGTGGAGTTGGAGAAGTCTTAAAGTCTTATAAATAAGTGCTGAAGCTTTTCTGACGGCATAATAACTCTAAAGTTTATCGAGCTTCTAAGCAGGTAGACAGTTGGTTTGAAACCGACGTTTCGAAGGTGTTCATCATCAAACTGTTTATCCTGGCTAGAAGCCCGAGAAAATTTAGAGTTAAGAAAAGTCTTGATCCGATTTTAAAACCAGATATTTGACGGGATTTAGGGAAATATATAAATAAGAGATAAAGGGCCCCAAGTTAAAGAGTTGGGAAGAGTTCGTTAATCAACATTTGATAACGGATCCAGAGGAACACCGTATATAATTGTAACGGAGAAGATTGGAGTGCCAATTGTCTAATCGCCATTAAAGATACCAGATAGAAGTTTTACTAGGAATTGGATTGAGTCAAATCAACTATTATTGGAACAAAATGTTACTAGATGGCAGTTTAGGACATGATAATGCGTACAAGAGGAAGAAAGATACGATAAAATAAATAGTGATGCAACGGATGAGGAAGTACAAAAATAATACCTAATAAATATGAACAATAAGAAATTACCCGGGATGGGCGAATTACGTCAGAGGTAATGAAAGAAGCCAGGAATGAATTGTCACCAGTTTTAGCAAATTGTTTAGTGCATGGAAAATTGGAAGCTTTCCCAGTACTGGAAGTGGCAATAAAGAAAGCTCAGAAAAAGGATTCCTTAAGTTCCAAATCTTACAGTTCAATCTGCTTTTTATATGTTTTAGGTAAGGTTTTAGGGAAAAAATATTTGCAATAGATTGTAAAATTTTAGACAAGGATTGGGTATCAATTCCAATCAATTTGGTTTCGCAAGGAAAAATCAACTGAAGAATAAGTTTATGGATGTTATGAACGTGCCTGACTCAAAATATCTCACAAATATATTCTTGAATATATCTGGGGATTTGCTGCACTAAGGGAGCTCGAATGCCCTAACTGTATAATGGTTTAAAAGATTACGTAAAAATGGAGCTGTTGTTTTAAAGTCCTTTCGATTAGTTTAACTAAGAGAATCAGCAAAGGCTGTCCACAAGGACATGTATATGGCCAATATATTGGAATTTAGTTTTTTACACTTATGTGCATCATTTGGGACAGTTTAGGGAATTGTATACAATGATAGCCTTTGCTGATAATCTAGTTTTAACAATAGTATGGAACTCAGGAAAGGAGCTAGAACAAATGTCACAAATAGTTTCAAACGGATTAGCTGATTGGTTAGAGGGAAATAAATATTGCACTTAAAATACGCTTATATATTAATGAAGGGAAAGTTGTTAAGGGATCCCATAATTAAATTTCAAGACAAAAAGTATTAAAGAGAGTTAAGCTAGCAAAGTATTTAGGAATTATAATGGATGATAAAATACATTTTATTAGTCGCCTAGAAAAGTTAACTCAAATAACTATGATAATCATGAATAAAAAATCTGATGTGTGACACTCACATGACTTTCTCTACTCTTGTACAAACTATTTATACAAAGGCTTATTCTCCATCTACTTCATGTTAATCGAGATAAAGATTTGCAGAGTCTATCTTAGCGCTAATTGTCTTGTAGATGTAAGGGGAATATATATTTACAAGGGCAATTTGGAAATGCAGTAGCCTTTAAGCACATACATATCTATTAATAGCTGGTTGCTAGGTGCAGCACCATTCTCTTTCCCACAGATTAATACTCTTTGCATATCCAAGACAAAAAATGAATAACGAATTCCCATTTGAGAAAATAAGTATTGAAAAATTTAAGGGAATAACAAGCAATATCTCGAAAATGGTTCACTCAACAACAAAACATGTATATGACATAAATTGTGTAGTTTAACGCGATCTACATTTTTGGTGTAGTAAAATTTTGTCCATCTCTTATGATTTACCAGTTATGCAAAAGTCGTTCACAATGAAGAGACATTCCCAGAAAATTCGAGATATACATTTCATTTCTCATGACAATATCTTAAACATATGATATTTAAATCAAAATCGTTAGAGCCATTTTTGAGAAAATTAAAATTTTCGAAAAATGTTCCATGTAAAGGGTAGTCTGGGGTGGGGGGATTTTCTTGAAAATCTTCGTGTCGCATCTCTGAAAGATACTGAACCTAAATACCAAGTTTGGTGCTTATCCAACTGTTCGTTTCTGAATATTGTAACACACGGTATCTATCATTTGCACGTAACACTGCACACGCATTTTACACACGTTATACTTCTTGCCTTTTTCTCGCCACTGTTCACTGGCTCGGGTCTAATGTGTTCATATACCTACATCTGACCTTACAAGTTTTCTTTCATACAGCAAATACTGTACCCTGAACTATTTGGCTCACTGTTACAAAGTGGTTATACCTTCTTAGGTTATTGACATAAAAATTTATACACTCAAGATTTTTACCCTGGTTCAATTTGTAATTATTGAACATATTTACCAAAATATTCATCCTCTACACAATCATATTTACATCTCTTAATTCTAAGACATAATTTTACTCAACATATCGATTATCTATGTGCTACATAAATGTTTGGTTTTAATTATCCTTACCCTTTTTTATTGTTTTGCACTTTATATTCACTATACTCTTTGAATTATATCTACATACCTTTACTTTCATGTGACATTAATTTATCCTTCTTACATGCTTCATTTCAAATGTGGCTACAGGTTACTGAGAAAATTTTCTTTTTCCCCTTTAAACATTTATTTCTGTCCTGCATTTATTTATCCTTCCTTATGACATATATACAAAGTTAACCCTCTTGCATTCCAATTATTTGTTTATTTTGGTAATGGATACTGAATTATTAAAGACGTCCTGAGAACCTACTGCACAGGAGTCCATTGACAGTTTTCCTGGTTACTTCCCTGTTCATATACGGGACTGCCGTACCTAACCGGTGCTGAAGTTATCTGATTTTCGCTCCTACTGTTTTGGGGTCCCCTTCCTCGAGTCCGAAATCCTCGATTTCTGAAATTATGTCCTCTTGGCACGTAATTTTCTTTCTGTTCCTCGGATCTTTCCGGGTTAGTGTTTTCCCTCCAGTGAGTGAAATTTCCCCTTTGCCTGACGTAACGCCTTCCTTGATCTTGCCCTCTTTCCGTAATTTAGTTGTTCCTGCTGACCTGGTCTGCCATCTATCCCCGGTCTTTCAAAATTTGGAACTTATGAATGGTAACGTTGCTTGGTATTATTGTCATGACGTCTTTCTTATCCTCTGCTTTGGTGATAATGACTAACTTGGTAATTTCGTCTATCTTGCACGTCTAAAAATCTATGCTCCCACTCTCGAGATATACCTCCTTCCTGGTGTTCCAAAGCTGATATTAATTCTGTCATCTCGAAGATACTACGTGGTTTTGCAATTAATAAATAATTTTGTATCCTTAAAGGATAATGCCTTGTGAGCAAACTCACTAAGTCCTCCTCATTTATCGGAGGTGACAAATTCTTAACCGGACTTGCATGTTTTAGTAAATAATCAGTCAATGATATTCCCTGTCGTGGATCAAATTGTCCATGGCTAAGCATTGCTCGTATTCTGTGCTGTATCGTAACGTTCCAAAATCTGTTCATGAATAACCTCTTAAAGGATTCATATGAAATTTCACCCCCTGATACCATTTGTAGCCAATCTAAAATCTTCTGGTCCAAACATCTTTAACAACTATCATTTTCAATGCTTCCAGTATCTTTTTAATTTGAAAGTACTCTGACAAGTCTGGAATAAACTGTACTGGATTGGAGTTTTTATTCAATTTTGGAAGTGGCAAATCACTTAAGATATAATTATAGTTTTGTAAGTCCCTTATTTCCATATTTAAATTATCTACCGTTACTTGTGCACTCTTGAGTTTTGACGTGGGCTATGGATGAACCCGCCGCGTCACTCACATTATTAGTCATACCTGAGGAAATACCTCTATCGTTATTCTGTGCATCAGATACATTGACATCACATGTATTGACCCTTGAACTCAATTCTAACCTATTTACAGTACCTTGCAGATTTTCTATTGTCTGTTCCAATTTTCCACTATTTTCATTTTGAACAGCTTGGTGCTTGTTAATTTCAGAAGTTAGTTTTTGATTCAAATCTATAGACAAAACTTTAACTTCTTCGTACAACTTATTTCTTTGTGTTTCCGAATCCTTCTGAATTTCAGATATCTCCCATCTTAAATTAACTTTCACCTGGATTAAATCTGCACTCGTAGCCTCCATTATCTCTCTTAGCTCACTTGAAATGCTATTCATTCGGCTTCCTAACTCTGTACATCTTACATCAACATGTTCAATTTTAGTATTAACCTCACTTCTTTGGTTAGATATTTCCCTGCTCATATCTGACATTTTCTTTGAAAATTTTCCTATCTCACTTGCTATTATTTCCTGATTTTCATTTCTCACTCTTGTCATACTACTATCTAGCTCCATAAATTTCTTTTCAATTTCTCCCCTTAATTCCCTATTACTCTTACCAATATCTTCCCTTAATTCCATATTACTCTTTTCATATTCCTGTCTAATTGGTCTGTAATACTCTTACCAATATCTTCCCTTAATTTCCTATTACTCTTTTCCATATTCTTTTCTAATTGGTCTGTAAAACTCTTATTTAATGCTTCACCAAAGTTTCTCAGCATTTCCATCATCAAACCGGCATCAAAATTAACATTTCCTACTGTATTTACATCCCTTTGTGAACCTTCATTTCCATCATCCGTTACATTACTTCACCTGTTTGGTACAATACTCTGACCCACAGGCCTAATATATCTATCTCTGTTGTCGGCTACATGCCCTGAATTGTTTACAATCCCAGATGTTTGAATTGACTGACCTGCTATTCTATTCTGACTTTCTTCACTAATATTTCCTCCCTCAAATCCTTCATTGTTTGAGCTATTTTCCGTGATCTGTATTGAATTACGGCCAACTGTTACATCATCCCCTTCCATAATTATTTCTTCAGTATTGCTAGTGGACATTCTTTTGTTAATCCTACCACTTCTCAACATTTAATCTCTCACAATTTTTTTATTTTGTTTTAGGATACACATAAAATTTACGGTTTTCTAACCTTTTATGATGCTATCTGATGACCTTGTTTTGATGTCCAGCTTCCTGCCCCTCTCCTAGATGTATATGTCACCTCTGCGTCGTAGTACCATGGATATTCATCGCCTCGCTGTCCTGATGTCGAGTTCCCCTGTTGTCTTCTGTTCCCGTAGTCGCTGATGTCCTCTCATCCGCGTCGTCGGTCGTCTTGGTGGTTGTTTCTGGGATCTCCGCCGTCCTAAAGTCTTGTAGTTAATTACACCGCTCAATTCCTAGTTGGCTCGCCCCTTCCTAGCTATCTCGCCCCGCGTTCTGGGAGCCATTTGTCGCAGTTCTCATGGCTCGTGTTATC
Organism: Deroplatys truncata; assembly: GCA_030765065.1. Taxonomy (NCBI): domain Eukaryota; kingdom Metazoa; phylum Arthropoda; class Insecta; order Mantodea; family Mantidae; genus Deroplatys; species Deroplatys truncata. The sequence continues at coordinate 117,551,851 of CM060980.1, forward strand.
TTATTTACTGGGCGCCTCTTGTTTTATTATTTTAAATTTGGGTTCGTTGTCCTCCGGCTAGCTATTATAACTCAGTCGATGCAAGTATCTCTAAGCAGGACGTGTAAACGGAAAGGAGTTGTTGCTAAAAGATAACATTGATAAAAAAAATTGATTTTACACAGCTTTATTGCACTCACGCTTAATTAATAATTCACATATTTAATCTTTATACCCGCCTGGCTGAAACTGTGATATTTACGAATATCATTTAGTTGCCGCGCACCAATTACTTCGCGTACTTTACATTTTTTTGTAACTCTGCGACGTGCACCTCGTGAGAGATTCTTCAGAACTGTGTGACACTTCCTTATGTCTCCTTCACCTCAAATTGCCTAAACATTATAATAGAGCTGGTATTGGTTACCAAATCGCGCCCCGTTTAGCGTCTATTTTGGTCAGCCAATCACTACGACTAACATATATGCTCTAGGGAAGATATTTCCTCCATTTCTAAAAAAGGCACGCTACCCTGACGTCATTTGTTTATCTCTTCTTAGTGATAAACAACTCACCCCCTCGGTTTATTGTTACCCACATCTATTGCCAGTTTCTGTGAGGCCGTGTAAACTTATTTCCTAACAATACTTATGGGTAACAAACATCTAAAATCCTGTACATACAATAATATTAATTTACACTACAATCACTTTGGCATTCACAGCATGTTATGATATAAAATACTGCCTCAAGGTCAATGGCATCGTGTCGAATGAGATGAGATTGATAACACTATGCATCAAGTGATGAACTTGCTTCTCAAACTTTACCACGTGAAGAATAGCGTGTTATGCTCAAGTCACTAGGCCAAATTTCTTTTGGGATTATTTATCTGGCATATTTACTGTATGTTTTGCTACTTAATTTTACAGGTTTTGTACGTGCATTCCTAGAAATAACAGTGTAGGAGACAAATTGATCGCCAGATGCCTCTCGAAATAATTGTTTGAATTGAAAAAACGTGTGAAAGTGGTGTCAATGCTATTATTCTATAGTAACTAGAGGAAACATTGTATTCCACGCAAAAATTAAAAAACCAAGATTTCAACGGAAATAACACGCTATGAGGCTTCTTGCAGAAAATAAATAAAAAAAATTACAAAAAGGTCTGTGAGCGAGAACAGGTAATATATAAACCAAAAATCGCTTAGTTACCAAACTTGATATTTAAGTTCAGTGTACTCCAAAGATGAGACACAATTTTCAGCAAAGTCTCCCCACCTCAAACTACCCTTTACATGGAAAATTTTTCATTTTTGATTTTCTCATAAATGGGTCGTACGATTTTTATTAAAGTATTATAAGTTTGAGATATTTTCATGAGAAATAAATTGTACATCTTGAATTTTCTGGGAATAGTACGTGAAATCCTCTTTACTTCGAATGAATTTTGTATAATTGGCGAACCATAGGAGAGATAATCTTACTACAAAAAATGTACATCTCGTTAAAGCACACAATGTATGTGAAATATATTTTTTTTGTGGCGTTAACCATTTCCGAGATATTCCTTGATATTGTCTTTTTATTTCAGGTGGTAAGTCGCTATTCGTTTCTTCTCGTGGTCATGCAAGGAACATGGAATTTCGAAGCCATTAAAAATTTGACTATCTCTTTAGCCTACTGTTATTATTCTTATACCTACAACTGACTTGTAAATGTGTAATGAAAGTTAATCTGCTTTAAGAAGAAGTACAGTTTGTAAGAATATTTCGTAGAAGAGTAGAGAAAATCAGCTGAATGCAACAATCAAATTATTTTTCTACAAAGGGCGCACTGAGCATATATCCTCGGTATGAAGGTACTTAAGATACCCTGAATCATGACTTAAAATTTGTAGGCGTTGATCGGACCCTATTGGAAGCCAGAGGACAAATGGTAGTGTACCAAATGTCTGAGCATTTGACTAAATAAATAATTCGGCAGTATTTATCATTCCCTCTCCAATCTCAGTCATTCTGAAACTGAGTAACAATAATGCGAGTCTCAGATCATCAATTATTGAGAAGGAAGATCCGTTTCACTCTCGGCTGTCACTTGCAGTTGTGATTTCAAGAACTTTATACTCAAGAAGTAAATTTAGTACCCATGAAACTCTCGAGTAGCACTATCCACGAGAAGTAAAATTACAGTTTCTGAACAAATAACTTTCTCTCCTCTAATACTGACAAGCAGGCCATCATTTATCTGTTGCTAGTTTATACTGGGGAAGGTCATTGTTGTATTGCAAGACAGACTCCATGTTTGGAGGTCAGTGACATCTCGCTGAATGAGGTGATATTCATAAAGCCTAACTGACAGCACTTCACCATGTAGTGAACTTGCCTCTCTAAACTTTGTCAGGTTGAATATAACGTGTTTGTTACACTCCCATCATTGGTCATATGCCTTTTGTGCCCATTTTGGTTATCATACTTGCCGCACGTTCTGTTACTTCATTTCAGAGACTGCGTTTGTATATCTACATACCGTGTGACACAAGGGTCACTGAGCATTTGAGAAGAGTGACTCCATTGTGAAAATCATAAACATAGTCATAACATACAGGTGAGGCACTTATGCTACCACCTTGAATATTTCCCATACTAACACTAATATAGAGAAGTTGTTTTGGATAGACAGAAGGGCTATTTTATATAAAACAATAGCCATAAGTAAAGCAAGAATTGAATTCAATAAATTGGAATAATAGATGTGTATAGCTCATGTTTGTAATGCAAATTTTATAACCTCTCAATCCACAGGATGAAAATATGTTAAATGTTTACGATAGCAATTGTACGATGCAAATCCAGCATGGCTATTCAGATTCTTTGTTCCTCCTAAGGTGGCGTAGTTCACCATTGCCTTATTATTTATTGAGGTATGGAGCAATACTATGCACTTAACTGCGTTAATTCAATATTCCTCTGCTTTCCAATTATAAATACTTAAACAAACACAGACCATAGCATTGCAGCTATGTCGATTTCATAAAAATAAGATGTTTGCTTGCTGTTTTAGTAGGTTATCGTAATATGATGAATATAGTAGGATGTGCTATGTGATCTGTAGTTATAGAGTAATGAAGTGTTAATTAAACGTCTTAAGCCACGATAAAGGGGTTTAAATGGGTTTTAACTACAGAAGGGGAGAGAATGGGCACTGTGGACGCCTTCTAAGAGCGAAGCAAACTGGTACCTCCGGTTGGAGGTAATTACACATTGCTTACACAGTCCTGCGTCTACAGAAAACGGAGATGAGTGACTTAGGATGTGAATGTTTTTTATTTATTTCTTGATTCATCACAGTCATGCGGGCTAAATACATACATTCATTTAGAACGTTTTAAATTAGATACGTGCACTGCCTGTGATACGTTCAAGACATCAGATTCTTTTTTTGTAGTAATAAGACTTTTATTCTGTCGTTAGTGTACGAAAAGGTGGTGATCAGAAAATCAAGAAAGGTCTGCTACATTAACATTAATGTTATATTAGAGTTCCTCTTAAAACTCTTCCTACAGAAACCTATTTTTCTATCGACTTTATACTAATCGAAACTCGTAAACGTTTGCAGAAATGGTTTCACTGCGTATATTGTCGTAGGTTTACGAGATATACAGACTGCTGAAGCGATAGTAAATCTTTAAAAAGCCGGTCGATATATGCTGGTTTTGAAATTCCAAACTCCTTCTATGACATCGCAAGAAGGAAAGAAAGAAAACGAATAGTGACTTAGCACTTAAAATGTTTTATAAAGTACTGGGAAATTCAAACCAACAGCGACGAGTAACAGTACGAAAAAGTTCATTAGAGATAAAATTTGTGCTCAGAAGGTATCTACATTTTTTGTGTGGCGAGTTTATTTTCTATTTCTTATGGCTTACCAGTCACATAAAATTGTACAAAATTCATTCAGAATGAAGAGGACTTCACAGAAAATTCAAGCTATAGATATTATTAGTTATGCAAATATCTTAAATATAGATATGGTATTTTAATAAAATTCGTTAAAACCATTTTTGACCAAATCAAAAATAAGAAAACTTTTTCCTGCCTGGCTTGCAGTCTTTAGCGTTTAGTGGTTGATATCTGAGGTCGGTAGTTATCTTAGCTTCTAAACTTGAAATGAAATGCATGTTAACCATTACGTAGTTTCAGTGTCAGTCGGGGTCTTTAGATTTATACGGAGATTCGGATTTATTCGACCGTTGCCTCCAGTCGGTTGTCTGCGCATGATGTCAATACTTTGAAGCGAATTTATCACTAGTGCCTCTGGCAGAGAACTAGCGAAAGATAAGTGGAAGGGGTGGATGTCAACAACTTCGAGGTCACCTTAGTGAAATGGGACTCGTATCGTACCTTACCAATATTTACATTTGGAGCGTCTTTCGTTTGCGTCTCGTAAACTCACAATCACAACATGTATGGTGATAGGTAACTCAAATAATTGGACGGGTTTTGTAGCGCAGTGTGCCTCGACTTAGCACTCAACCATGCAAACTCTATAATCGGGTCACTTCCACCTCGCGTGCAAAGAACGCCCAAGATGTCCTAGTGAAAAAACAGTTCTGCACCGCCGCAGTACATCAACCTGTTTACGAAGTCGGAAACGCATGTAATCCGAGGTTCAGTTCCTGACCTCACCTTTGAGGCAAGGGGTTCGCGGAATTAATAATGACCTTCAGGTAACCGACTGGGGGTAAAGGGTGAATAAATCTGAAGACCGGTATCTTTCTGCACAGCCGGGATTACGCTGAGCATAAGGCATTGAGAATAATGTGAGGTGAGCTTAGGTGATGCGATGTGACGCGAGTAAAAGTCGAATACATGTTATTTAATAGCGCTAACGTAACCTAAGAGTTTACATTGCATTCAATATCAATCTTTTCCTTCCTATTACCTTAAGTTTCACTGTTACGTGACTAATTCGAATCATTCGGAGTGAAGTGATAAAACTGCGCTTATGAAATTATTTGGAATTATCTGTCGTTTTCTTTTGCTTTGAAACCATATAGCGGAAAAGAAGACGATAAATTAAAATTAAAGTAACAGAATATGGTATACCATTCTAACTAAATCCGTTAGAGCTAAGAAGAAAACATACTAACCATTATTTCCAAGTAATAGAGTAACTACCAATCAGAATTCATAACATACCGTTAAGCCATATTATAATAACTTTATTGTAACAACATTTTCAATTTAGTGTCATCTTTTTTTGGTCGCGTTACGTTAAGCGCGAGGAGTAGAGCATATTTTTATAGCTTGCCTATAAACCGGATTGCGAAAGACAGTTTGGAAAGGAATGATAAACCCCAGAACAAAATATGATATTCAAACGTGTTTCTATAAAATAACATTGTATATAAAATTATGAAACATCAATAGTTTTATAAAACTGCTTTGGGTTTTTCAAAAGAAAAGAACGCCTCACTTTCGTTTCGCAAATGTTTTTCTTGGCCGATATCCCCCCTTCCAAAGAATGCCCAGTTTCTTGAACTCAAGCGTTGGAGGTATTTGGACTGTTCTTTCTCTTTTTGAATTTATGACAAGGAAATCAGGTAACTATACTTTTAACTCACCCTGTCTGAAAAACCATCAGCAACGTACACACTAGGATTATTTTCTTCAATTTACCGCCAAGCAAAAGGTAACACATATTCTAAAGTTCGTCGAGATCTTCTGAGGTAATGCTCTACAGAGAAAAAAGCAACAAAAGAAATTGCAATAGTCACTCTTAGGGTATCCAATGCAACATAGTCACCATTGTAAAGAACGAGACTGAAGATACATCATTATCATTGTATGTATAAATTTACAAGATGACAGAATAAAAGTAGTCATGAACTTTTAATTTTCTATGCCTCTTAGGGGCAAACCATAAAACTAAATAAGGCATTTCGAAACTCTCCCAAGCAAGCATGGCAAAAACCTGAATTGATGTGAGGGACGTGGCAACAAAGTGGATGATAGAGAAAGGGTGATGTCATATGATAACTCAACATGTTGACATCGCTTAAGCGGCCAGTAGCCCCGGATGTGAGCGATGCTTTTGCGATTCTCTCTTCCTACTAAGTTGTTCAGGCTTATTGTTAGCCGTAAGATTAACAATAAAAATCTTCTTAACAAGAAAGCTACAGCATAGTCCTGAATGTGGCCCGCAGACTAGAAATTATCCAAAGTGAACAACAGTTTCATTCTCGGTTGTTGCTTGCAGTTTTAATAGGAAGTGATAACAAGGGAGTCGAGCATCAGATTTGGTAATAGTGTCGGCATTCCATATCCCCTCCTGCACTACTACCCACGAAGAAAAATGTTATACGTAAAAATCTATGTTTTACTGCTGTAATTCAAGCTGGATATTACTCGAGCGTGGCCCGTGGAACTGAGGCAGATTGTTGTTAATTGTTACATTGGCTTGATGTTAGGAGGTGAGTAACATCCCTTCAAATAAAGCCTCACCGATCATACTTTACAACAAACAGAGAACTCGTGTATGACTTGGAGTATAACGTCTCTTTCCTTTGTTTTATTTATTTACTTGCTTGCTTGAAGTTTAACGTCTTTTAACCGGGTCACATCAGACGGTGAATGAACGAAAAGGTTGAAATAATGCCCATATGGCCCTGGGGTCCCTAGACTTAAGAGTTACTGGACAGTCGTCTTCTTAGGGTAAGGGAAAACCCCGGAAAAGATCCTGGTAAATTACCCTAACCGAGATTCGAATTCGGGATTCTTGAATGTGAGGCAGATACGCCACCCCCACGTCACAGATGTGGGCAATAATGTTTTGTCACATTTTTAGGTTATACACCCTTTGTGCTTATTTAGTTGTCATACATAGTACACGTGTTACCATTGTATAGAGTTTTAGCCTAACATGTTCACACCCGTTCGTGCTCGAGTACTGTACGCATTACTCAGCGGGAAAAACTTCTAAGGTTTCTGGACTTCGAGGAACCCCAAAATCTGTCATTTAAAGGTAAGAAAATTATATAATGAAGCTCAGAATTTATAGATGCATTAATTCTATACTATAACTTGTGGAAAACTTAAGAGATATTATGAGAGCCATATGTAATGCTGACAAAATAAATCCCATTAATACCTTTTTGTGACACGCTGAGGACGGACAGTCACAGAGAAACAAATCTGGGCTCCTTTTATATGCATCTTACCAATATTATACTAACACCAAAAGATGCCTCTGCTTTTTACGTCTTGGAAAACGAAACACACACAACATCTACAATAAGTAATGGGGTTCATGAACCTTTCGGACGTGCCCCAGTAACGTTGCTATATGCAGAGTGAGGTGACTGTTTCCATCCCCACTGCTGATACGATAAGGGTGATATGGGATGCATTCTGTTTCCTGTGTACTTTGGAAATCAATGATCAACACCAACTAATCCATTGCAGCTTTAATGCAGATTGCATTATCATCATACGATGCCTCTGAACCCCTTTGTTGTATACTTCCATTTCGCTCTGCGTGTTGCTTATTTTGGCTTGAAATCAGCTGTCATATTTTTGAAAGCTTCTTCCAGTACGGAGAAGTGAGCTTTACCACGTTGATTGTTCTGTGCTTCTTTCTTAATATTTGCTGCCCCTGAAATAAGAAATGCATTAATTTATACAACTGCTAAGAAAAGGAATGGTGCGTCATAATGGGATTATGACTGCTACTGTTGCTGCTACTACCACCACCATTAGCAGGACCTTGATGACGTAAAAGCGACTTAAAATGACTTGGAATTTATAATGTACATACAGCATTGCCTTTCAGTCAGGTTTGCAACATGTTTTACTTTGTGTTTCGGTATTTTGTGGATATTTTATAATACTACAAATTGTAAACTTTTAGTAGGGTACTAGTACCAACATTAGTACCAGTATCACTTACACAGCACTCCCAATACCACTAAAACTACCAGTACCATAACCACTACTACTAGTACCACATTTTACCAATACTACTCTCATCACTACTAATACTCGTAATATAACGAATATAGCTAATAAAATATATCATTATAATCATCATTATTACCAGTTCTACTATCACCACCACCAATAATGTCACTACTAGTACCAGTATCACCACCAAGAATGCCACCATTACAACAGTAATATTACCACCACCATAACTAATACCACTGTTACTATCAGTATCACCACCAATAATGCCACCATTACTCTAATAATATTCCACAACCATCAATAATGCTAAGACTAGTAATAGATATTACCACTATCAATAATACCACTATTACTACTAGAAATATTACCACCATTACCAACAAGAATAACCACCATTACTCCAATATCATAACCGCCACTACCAATAATACTACTACTATACTAATAGTATTACTACCACCACTAATACCCTACTATTACTACCAATATCAACACCACCAATATTACCACTATTATTACTGGTAATATTATTGCCGCCACCACCACCATCACCACCAATAGTATCACTATTACTACCAATACCACCACCACCACCACCACTATTACTAGTATATCACCACCACCAGTATTACCACTGTTACTATTAGTAATATTATCACCACTATAATATCACTATTACTTCAGTATCAGCACCATTAGTAATAATAATAATAGATTTTTTTCATACATTCTATTTATGAACGAAATAGCTAATTATAAGGTAGGTTTCTACTAATCATTTATCATCCAGGTATAGGAATTCTAAGCAGTTGTCTTCAAGCTATTTACATTCAAGTCATATCACTATAAGGCTGCAAAACAACAGGCAGGTAAAAATCGGTAACGCCAAAGACTGCGAGGGTTGGGAGTGGTTTGCTTTCTGCGACCTCCCTGCCTGTAGTCCAGCGACAGTTCAACCTTATTTCCTTCCGTCCTGGCTTTAATGTTTAGAAATGCTTATGCTTGCCTAATACTTAAAAACTTAAGTGCATTTATACTGTTGCCTCGCACGCATTTCAAACGTCATAACATGTGTGTCAGCTACTGTCATTGGCAACGTGAAGTATTTACATACAGAATTAATCACGCTTCCTATAGTTGCGCATCATTGTTCTGACCCTACGTGACGTATAGCGTTCAGCTCTAGAGCTGATAGCCCACAAATGTTTTGAAGCTGGAATAAACGGGCTCATCATAACATACTTGTGTTGACATCACTTAAGTGAGTAATGGTGCGAGTTAAGCGGGAACGTTTGCCGTTCTGAAAGCAGTCCGGAACTGATTAGATACAGATGTTGCGGCTCCCTGATCAGCAACTACCAGGACATTTCACTTCCGGTTGCCGTTTGCAGTGCTATTTTGAGAAAAGGAGGGAAAAAATAAAAAAGAAAAACAAATAAATAAAGTCAAGAGATAAATTTCGTAACCTTGCATTTATTTCCATACACTCTCCAATAGTGCTACCCGATACCCATAAAAATGCAATTACTATGTCTGAAAGCATCATTTTTCTTCCTCTAATACAAACAGGACTACATTTATGTTTTACTGATATATGTTGGGGCAGGTTATTGCCAGAACAGGCTCCATATTAGGTTAGCGACATCTCGTTGAATCAGGTGAAATTCATAAAGTTTAGTTGATAACACTTCACCACATAGGAACCTTGCTTCCGAAACTTTATCACGTTGAATATAACTGTTTATCACATTCCCATTATTGGTTCATATGCCTTATGTGATTGTTTTGTTGTCATACTTACGGCACATTCTTTTACTTCAAATACCTTAGTTGTTGCGTTTATATGTTGACCCTTTCAATTACTATAATAATGCTTAGAGATGAAAATATATCTGTTAGTGTCTCCACACAGAGATGTTCGTGATACTCCTAATTTTCCTGATATAAAGTCAGAGGTTTTTCTAATTAACTGTATCTGAAAGTCTATGCAAGAATGTTGGGTTGACATTAAGGTGCGGATCAGAGTGGCCATTTTTATGATGTTAAATTACCTTGTACTGTAATCTGTTTGTGTTTAAGGAGAGAGGGTGAGTCCAGATGTAAACAACGGGCGCGTGCCTGCAGTGTTCGTACACGTATCAAAAGAATGTGTATACTATGCTGTACATGACAACTGTTAATGTTTTTATTCCGTTATAGAACACTACATTTTAATTATATGTAAAGTGAATACTACATAGTCTGTATTGCAGTGGACAACAATGTACATGTTGAGATTCTGGAAACTGAATGTCCTCCGTCTCTCACTAAAACAAGGCTATATCGTGAGAAACCTTTCGACATCGCAAGAGGTAATAGGTGCATATGTTACCAGCATTCGGTTCTATGATGAACTTTCTCAAATTAGAAGTAATAGCACTAAAAACTGTGTGTTTCCTACAGATGAAAATTATAATAAGGTAGTGGAGGATGTGTTGAAGGCTAAAACGACCTGCAGAAGGAACCTATTGACTATTGAAGAGGTATGATGTAATTATTGAGAATAAAAGCAAAATAATTTATCCAGTTAAAGAGGGAACCAGCAATTTTCAGTATTATATTAAAGATTCTGAACTATTTCACGTGCTTTAGGACTCTAATTTGGCAATTGGTCATGGAGGACGAGACAGGATGTGGAAGGAACTTTCATCTAAGTTACACGTCATGATATTGAACTGTATATCCACCTATTGGAGCTGTGCCGGAGAAAACAGAAAGGAGTTAAGAGTGTAGTGAAGCCCATAGTATTTTCAAATTTTAATTCCCGTTGTCAAGTCGATCTTATCGATTTTCAATTCCAACCTGACAGAGAATACAAATTTATAATGATGTATCAGGACCACCTCACTAAATTTGTCCTCTGTCCTCTTAAATCTAAGACAGCAGAAGAGGTAGTCTACCACCTCTTGGACATATTCACATTGTTCGGAGCTCCCTCGATTTTACAATCCAATAATGGGAGATAATTCGCCAATAAGGTGGTCAGTAGCTTAACGGAGTACTGGCCCTCTTTGAAAATCGTTCATGGTAAGCCACGACACTCAGTGTCAGAGGAGTGTTGAAAGAGCTAAACAAGACATTGAAAATATGGTTTCGGCTTGGATGCAAGATCAACAAACTAACCGCTAGAGTGATGGGCTGCGCTTTGTTCAGTTGATGAAGAACCGAACCTTCCATTCTGGAATTAAGAGAACACCATATGAAGCTCTTTTCTGTTGTAAAGTAAAGGTGGGTCTAACAACTTCGTCTTTGCCCCAGGATGTTTTACAAACCACAAAGAGCGAAGACGATCTGGAGAAAGTCCTAGACAGCATTGAAACACCTAAACAACATGGCGCAGAGGATCCAAAAGAAGATGGAGAGATTCCTTTTCTCCCAAGCACCGATCGGGTTACAACCCAAGGTGAAGAAAACAATGATTCTGATGTTCAACTTCAGAAGTAAGTGTCTGCTCGAAAGAAACCACTGGTGCCCATACATGTCGAGACTGTGGCCGAAAACCTCATTCGATCTGTGGACATGCTCTTAGAGATGGCAAAGTTGAGGAGATAGAAGGTTACGGGAGCAGGGTTCAATGCAACCTTTATTTCAATATGGACAATGCTGCTGAAGGAAGAAAAGATTTTAAATCGAATCTCGAACAGCAGGCAAGGAAGATGAAGTGAATCTATGACAATAAATTTCCTCCCGCCCATTTAGAAGATACTGTTCGAGTTGTCATTCCTGACTTCGACAAGGGAAAGGGTGATTCTTTAAGAAGATATTTGTTTCACGTATGGAAAAGCCGATTTGAAGAAGGAGTAGTATTGTATTTCAACTGTTGGGGAGCCGAACTTGTAGTAGTTGCAACCGCACGTATAGTAAACAGTTTCCGGTAGCCTTCGCCTCAAATGTACTTTCAGGTGGCCTTTGCACCAAGTTTAAAAAAAATATTAACTTTGTAATTTAAGTGTTTATTTAAATATTATATATTTATGTTAGCCTCGGCTGCATCAGTATTTATTTTTTGAGACGTGTTTCTCTTTGCAGGGGTATGGTGCGACAAGAATGTATGCTTACACAGATTATAATTTTTTACTTCACTCCTTTTATTAACGCTTGACACGATTTAAATAACACTTTACTGATATAGAGAGCTGTGAGATTTTTATTAATTACTTGCACTTTTTAACACGTAGACTATTTTAGTCTCACATTGAATACGTATTAAATTTCTCGAGGACGCATCATGCGTCCGGTTAGAAACGCTGTCTACAACCAACTGAATTGATTTCAACCGCCTAAACTTGTAAATTTCTGTATTTCAAGTCTCTGATTGGCTATTCCTAATCCCATAGAATACCTTCATTTAACTAAAGCTTTTTCTGGTTGTTGATTGGCTATTTTTTAAACTGTCCCAAAATTTACATTATTGTTGCTCCAATAATGACCAGTAGCATTTAAACTTTCAAATTCATTAATGCCTCAAGGTTACCTCATTGTTAGCAACTTTTAACCTATTATTCTCACAGCACCTACATTATTAAATTACGTAATACATTCACATAACATTATTACACATGAATACAATAATATAAGCATATGCAATGACTGTTACATACATTTTACAAATTATTACATACACATATTGCTTCAAGGCGGGCTGTTATTCAATTTACATATTATATAATTAGATTGAAATCATTTAAGTGTTAAAAATACTGCCTCATCTTGCAATATGTTGGCAGTTGTGATGAAGGTGTCTGGAGATGTCTTCTATCAACTAGGAGCAGTGAATGGGATTCTGAAACAGCGTTATTCGAAGTCGCAGTTCAGGGTGTCTCCAAAGGGATTAGTGCGACTTGAAGATGTCCAAAATCATGAAATTGCACTCCGAACAGCCGCGACCTCTCAGTCTATAGGTGGCGGCAAGGATTTGTCAGATGTATGTGCAAGACCAAGTGCCGAAATATGAAGTGGTTTTGTGTGAAAAATAAAATACATTGCAATTCTAAGTGTCACCCATCTCTCCCTTGTTACAACAAATAGAACTCTGATTTTGATATTTTAATATTCTTATGCTCTTCATTCATTTAAAGCTATATTTTGCACATTAAAATATTCATATTCTCAGAATAGTTGTTTAAAAATTTCTGACTTATTATTTATATATTTAATTATTGTTTGTGTCTAACAATTTTTTTGTAAAAATATTTTCTATGCAACTGTATGGAGTATTAAGCTGTTCTTTGAAACCTTTTTTTCATTTATATACATTACCGTGACAGAGTCTGACATTGCATATAATGTCATAGGCAATATATACAGTGCCTATGACAAGTATAAAACAAAGCAAGAATTTTATACTTTGCCAAAAATTGTCTGGCATTTTTATACAATTCCCAGGCATTCTGTATAATGCCTGAATTTTATACTTTGCCTGTAACACATACAATACTACACTTATATCACGTGATGTATTTGTTACACTGTTTGCGAAGCGGAACATCATGCCTACTACATTATGTTTCTTTACCCATCGTCTGTACCCAGCGGTCAGTGCCAAGACATTATGCTCATAGATTAACTTGAAATCACAGACCAGGTCACTCTAATCCCCTTCTAATTGACATAATGTTGCACGATATTAGATGCCGTTAAACTATATTTTCATACGCTTCTTAAGAAAGAATATCATTACTTTATGGCAATATGCAGCAAAAAAAAAAAAATCTGCGAGTATAAATTTGTCATTGCTGTTCAGGAACACCGATAGAAATTCTTCGTTCATAATGTGGCATAACGTTGTGAACACTATGAGTTTAACTCTGGAAGAGTTAGTCTAACTCTATACTGCAAATTAGGTCAGAAATGACGTGCCTAATTATGTACGTTTGATGAAATTTATAAATTCCAACTATGGTGTTATAGAGTTTGTCGGGGACTAACTTTTACTTTATGTGCATTAATATACCAGCTTAAAACAAATAACATATACTGGTAACTTAAATTATTTACATTTAGTATTTTTACAAAGCTGAATTAATTTGCTGTATAAAATGATATTTTTTTTAATAATGAAATACTCACATATTTAGAGGGTGTGCGTGATAAAACATCCCTTTAATGCCAAACTGAACATATTTTTATTAGTATGCAGTTTCCTTCTACAGTGTTTTTCTTCCACATTACGGCCAACGCACGGCGGTTCGTACGTCAGCCGCTGCAGCCCGGACTCCCGTCGAAACAGTTATAATATCCGCGCAATCGCCTCACTTTCTCATATTTAGTTACAATTACAATTATAATAAACACGCACCTTATCAAAATAGATGCTGAAAATGCTGTTATTCTGTATCCATACATTTTTGGCATCTTCTCAGAAAATTTTCATTTACACTGGAGAGTTCAATATCTAAAATTGAGTGAATTTCTCGCCTTATGTTTTCTTTTAGTTCTTCCAATGTATGGGGTTTGTTGCATACATTTTATCTTTTAAACTTCTCCATAAATGAAAATTGCATACAATTCGATCAGGGAATCTTAAGCGCCATAATCCTTTAATAACCACCCTAACTTCAAAAATTTTCTAAATTAACTTAAGGACTCATCAGCTTATACGTGGTAGCAAAAGTCTTTTCGGAAATATCCAGACTTAAGTTCACCGTTGGTTAATTGTTCAAAAGAGGAGTACCTTTTTCCTGTAACTCTTCATTTATTAAATGTTCAAAACTATAGGTCCTGTTGTTTTGTATGCATTTACTGCACACCACACACCAATTCTCGCGTCATGCAAGGGAATCTGGTGTGTAAAATCGGGTTGCTCTGTGCTTAGTATCTATTATTTTACGACGGAACATAACCATGTAAATGAGGCCATGCTTCGTCAAAGAAAAATATAAGTGCGGTTCATTACTCTATCATTGACATTTCGAAAACCCCAATTACTGCAATTTACCGATTGATGATCAAGTGAAAAATAAAGTGTATGCAACACTTGGAAGAACTAAAAGAAACGCCAGGTGAGAAATTCACACAATTTCAGATATTGAACTCTCGATTGTAAATAAAAACTTTCTGAGAAGATGCCAGAAATATATGGATAGAGAACAACATTTCAAGCCTCTTTTATGATAAAACACATGTTTATTATCATTGTAATTGCAACTGTAAATATGAGAACATGAGGGGTTGCGCGGATATTACAAGTGTTTCGGCGGCAATACGAGCTGTAGCGGCCGCCGCGAGAGCCGCTGTGCGGAGGCCGCAGTGTAAAAGAAAAGCACTGTAGATGATGGAAGCGAATTAAATAACATGGCATCATTGCAGTACACTCCTTGTTTATAAGGGCTGATCGAAAAGTAACGCACAATAATTGTTTTCTGCCTTGATATTGCAGCGGAATGTTGCAATTTCACACAGATATAGTTTGAAGTTTTCACTACAGAGGGTATTTTTTGTTTAATGCGCAGCTCTAGCGAGAGAAGCGTGAATTACGCAATACAGATGCCGCGCATGTTACTGTCGTCCACGTGTGAAGAGCAGAGAGGTGTGGTTCGATATTTGTGAGCCAAAGGGCATAAACCGAGTGATATTCACAGGGACACGCGTGGCATGTATGGAGATGATTGTATGGACCGTAGCAATGTCTCCAGGTGATGTGCATTCTTCCAAGAGGGCCGTGTGAACCTTAATGATTCGCCACGTTCGGGGAGGCCGTAACAGTGCAACCCCGCAGAATGTCAGAGGCATTGAGGCGGCAATTTTGAACGACCGGCGTGTGCAACTGCGAACCTTATCGCAACAGTTCTACATTTCCTATGGTGCAGTGTACGATATTGTCTATGACACGTTGAAATTTCGTAAAGTTAGTGCTCGCTGGGTGCCTAAGAACGTGACAGACATCCACAAGGGCCAGCGAATGATAACGAGCTTGGATCACCTAACGCGATACACCGCAGGAGGGCACCACATTCTGAATGGAATCGTCACTGGTGACGAGTATTGGACATAAGGATTACTGTGAATGCTGCAGCCTACATGAAAACTTTGGTGAAGTTGCGTCGTGCCCTTCGTGACAAACGCCACAGCATGAATGCTGGGGATGTCAAAATTCTTCAAGACAATGCTCGCCCACATGTTTCTACTGCTGTTCGTCAGAAAATCACCAAATTGGGTTGGGAGGTGCTCCAGCATCCACCATACAGTCCAGACCATGCACCATCGGACTTTCATCTATTTGGTCCCATGAAGAAATTCTTGGCCGGCCAACGCTTTGCGACAGATACGGAAGTGAAATCAGCAGTCCGCAGAAGTCTGTACTCCAAGGAAATGGACTTCTACGAACAGGGCGTATTGAAACTGGTATCACGATGGGAGATATGTGTTGAGAAACTTGATGACTATGTCGAAAAGTAGGTAAAAGGTGCAAGTTCATTTGTGATTTTGTTATTGTTTTAACTATTAAACTTTTTTTGTAAAAAATTGTGTGTTACTTTTCGATCCGCACTTGTATGTAAGTTCTGTGTTAGTTCTTCCCGTGTCTAGTCTCTTTTCTATGGATATATAAATTTCAGGTGTCATCCTGTATGCAGATCATGAGGTCCAGCAGTTTCTTATATTTATTCAGCTATGCAGCACTGTAGTGCATTAAAATGCATTAATTGATATCGCCCTCTTTTCCCTTTAACAACTGTACACGGAAACAGAGGTTAGCGACAGTAGTTGTATCGATTACAAAAATATGATGTGGTACACTGACACGACTTTGTCTACCCATTTTAGATTCACATACATTCATTATATGCAGGCCAGTCAAAAAATGTATACACACATAGCATGTTAACTGTGTGTTAGTATAGAGAACTTAATTATATATCACACAGGTTTAATAGAAGCTTCATGCACCTATTCAGTTACTTTCAGTTCTCGAGCTAGTTGCCGTTAGCGGCCAAATGCACATCACAACGGCGTATGGTTGCTTGAGCAACGTTAGTCATTGTATCCGCGGGGATTTCTGCACACACTGCTTTAATTTCTTGATGAAGAGGCTCCAGCGTAGGTGGTTTCCTGCCCTCTATGGCATCCTTCAAGGTATCTCAAAGGTAAAATTCCAGGTGTGTTATATCTGGTGAACGTTCTGAGAAGTCAAGTGCACTTCTTCATCCTATCCAGTGTCCCTGCAGATTCTCGTCCAGGAAAACCAGCACGCCTCGGTACTATTGTGGGGATGTCCTGTCTTGTTGGTAAGAAAAGCTCACTGTTAAAGTGCACCTACTAGACATTCACCCAGAGAGGTTTGTCTGCCTTGTCGACATGAATTTGTGGATCTTCTGTGCCCAGTACACACAACTAAGGGGCGCAATGGAAAAGCGTACATGTCACTTATCTAATGACTTTGTTATAGGGAGACAGCCGTTGCCATTTAGTATAACTAGTAACTTCTAGCAGAATAGCATGCGCCCATTCTTTGAAAGGAAGCATTATATATTTGATCATTTTCATGACTGGCACATTTCCAGTGGAAAAAAGGTCCATGCTATTCGTTTCTCTAGATTTTAAGGATCGATGCTTTCAGACAACCAATCTGAAAGCTTTTCTCAAAGTTTGTTTATAGGTTTCAAAGGTGGTGGCAGTAGGTGTTGATATTAATGCTGTCGAAGAAGAAAATGCAACAATACGTGCAAAGCAGTTACAGATACAAGTATTATGAATTTACATAATTCTAAACCTCTTTAATTCCTATTTTATCTGTCATGATTGTATCCTGTAAACTTACCTACAAACAATGATACAAATGCTAGAACATTTCAAGGCCTTATTTTTAATTATTTATTTCAAATTGTTACAAAATGATGCAATACCAAACCAATGTTACCTAATATCTCATAGCATTTGCAAACATCCATCTAGTTTATGTAACAAGCGCTGCTATGACAGCAGCAGCTGAACATCTCCATACAAAATGAGATTTCCTTAATTCCCTTTTCCTGAATAAACACACTCTGGTGGCATGTGGTCCTTTTCCACTTGGACCCTCAATTATGTCCATTCCTGTTCTATTAATTTTAATTGCGCTTCATCGGATCTTCGTCAAAAACCCTTCATCCTCATTTACCATGTGCTGAAACATCCATAAAACTTCATTCTACGGTTCCCTTCCTCAAACGTCAAACATGTCACTACCATTTTCATTCACTATCATATACCACATATTAGTAATAAGAGCCATATGAGTACTGACATATGCTGAGAAAACACCATACTGCATGTTCCATATATAATTCAATGCAACTCTGAAAACTGTATGGAGATACCATAGTCCCTGTATTATTCATTAAAAGGCGTTTCTTCTCTAAACGCTACGTCACTCATGATGCATGTTTGTCTTGAAATGATTTCGAGTTAAGCTGTAAGAGCTCAGTTACATATAACACGTGGAAACAACATTTAAATGTATGTACTAGAAGCTGGAAGAATGAATTCAGAAATGTAGTAACGAGCTCTTTTGAAGAATAAGAAATAAAATAGTCGAAACCTGAGATCATATTCCGTCAAATGATGCACTTACATTTAAAACATACAGCATGGAGTATTTCGAAAACACAAAGTTTATGTTTCAATGAGTTATACATTTTTCTTTAAGTGCGCTGCTGTCCATCTCTTTTGGTTTCCTAGTTACATAGAATTGTACAAAATTCAAACAGAATGAAGAGGACCTGCAGAGTATTCGCACAAAATTCAAGTTGCAGGTTTCATTCTCGTGTCAGTATCTCAATAATCTGATTTTAAGTCCAAACAATTAGAGAAGTTTTTAGGAAAACAAAAAATAACGTACTTTTTCCATATAAAGGGCTAGTAATTTGGGGATGGGAAATTTTGTGAAAATCTGCCTGCTGTCCCCTTGAAAGATGTTGGATTTATATACCAACTTCATCCGACTACTGCTTTTCGACTTGTGCTATTCACAGATAGATAAGATAATTTTTTAAAAATGTGTTTTTTATTCATAAAACCTCAAGATATACGACGAAATACTGATACCGAAATTATAGGTGGATTGCTATACTTCTTTTACTACATAAGTAGGCGGTAGATAAAGTAAAAATGAGATCTTTTATATGCTATTTTAATATAGGACTGTGCAGAAACATTTGAGATTGGTGTTTACAGACACTGATCGTCTGTTACAGGCACATCGTCATCACCATATCTTTAGATATAATTTGAATCCTTCAAAAAAAAAAAAAAATCTAAATGGTAAGAGTTCACTCCGAGAGTATGTGGCGTACAGAGATGCCAGTGTGACAGGATGGCTGTTTTATTCAATAGATGGGAATGTGTTAACCCCGTGTGCCCAATCCGTAGTCTGGTGATGACAACCTGTCTTTCCGTCTCAACTTCTGAAGTGGATATGATTTTCTGGGGTTCTGTTTAATTTCGTGTAGCTTGCTAGCAGGTGTCTGTTTTCCCGTTGGAACAAACGTAAAATTTGTTGGTAACATAGTAAGGGTATTCATGTACTGGAAATCTTGTGGCTTCCTTTGCTGCGCAGTCTGCATGCTCGTTTCTTGAAATACTCTGATGTGAGGGTATCCAAATTAGAGCTGCTTTCCTCCAGTGTTTCATCAGAAGTGTAGACAGTTTGTGAAATTCTTGAATTAATTCTTTGCAGAGAAGATGTCTTGTAGAGCTTGTATATGGATAGAGAATCGGTATGCATTATGAAAGATTCATTTTTATCTGTTTTGAGTATGTGAAGTATACTTCCGCAATGGCATACAACTTACAACTAAACACGGAGTAAAGAAATGGTAACGTGTACAGCATCGTCTGTTGCTATTATTTTGACAAATAAATATACAAATGTAAAGGAACTTAGGGTAAAAATCGATATGAAAATTTCTCTGCACTTATTAGTGCCAAAACTGTAAGGTTAAATAAAATGTTTCGCAAATTAGTAAGGCAAGTATGGCAATAACGTGCCCCATGGCTACAAATCAGGAGCGAGAGAAGCGGTTATGTCATCTGATATTACGTGCCATGTTGACATCACTTAAACGGACAATAGCCCGGGGTTAGAGCAGGGCGAACTAGTTTTCTCGCTCTCTCTCCCCTCAGGCATTCCAAAACGGCCACCGAAAATGCAACTCTATGACTAGTAATTATCCATAGTTATGGACCCTTTTTCACACTCTCGGTTACTGTCCGCTATGCTAGTTTAAATGGAGGCGAAATAAAGGGAGTCAAGGCGTAATTCGCTAGTATTTCATTTATTCCTGTTTGCCCTCCAGGAGAGAATTAATTATTTTATCTATATATATATATATATATATATATATATTCTTCTTGTAATCCGTTGGTTCGGCCACCCTGATTCTTTTTTCTTTTTCGTGGTTTTACTAAATCGGTATGGGAAAGCTAAGGTGAATGGATCATATACACGAATTTTTCAGTTCCTCATTTCCCCTCATTTCATTTCCCTTCATGTTGAAGGGCCTGGCATGATAGGTGGTGTGAGGCCTATGCATTAATGCATCATCATTCCTTTGTTTGTCGTGATGTCGTGCAAATAGTATGGCATTTCAAAGCCTACCTAAAGCAGCGCGCGTTTTACTATCGCTCCAGCCCCCCCCTCCTTGCACCTACAACGAAACGTGTAATGAAACCATTTCTGCAAACTTTATCTTGATTAAACATAAAGTAGATAGAAAAATAAGCTGCATCCGATTAGTTTGTAGACAAGACACTAAAATAACCGGTAGAGAAATTCATGTGAATATAACACATGCTATTTTTTTTTTACTTTGAGCAGTAGATTTGTTGTAAAATGTTTATTTGTATGAGATATGCCATTAATCTACAACACGTTTCAGGATAAAAGTTCACTTAGGGCTATGAAGAGTTTAAAATAAACTATACTTTTATCCTAAGGAAGGGAATCAAAAAAACCTAAGAACGTACATCAGCCTACAGGGCTCTCGTTGGTTGCGCGCATGGAAACAGTTCGCGCACTTACGCGATTTGTAGCGATTAAACAGACAATACAGATTGAATATTAGCACAATGCTAAGAAATGTGAATTAGTATTGAAGAAAAGGACATTAACAGTAAATGCATTACGGTTACTAATTCCCTACACAAGTCGTCTATTTTGCTGCAGTATAGCCGACGTTACATTCCGATCAGCCCAGTACTTGTGAGTGTAAACATGTGAATACGGGCAGGTTGCTTCATCTGCAGTAACAAAACATATAGGTAAAAGGAAAACCTTTAAAAAGTGGTGAAAAAAATAATTGTTCTAAACTTATGAGAAATGTCCAAACTCTTCCGTAGATGACACTGTGACAACCTCAGAGTTTACTGGTGTGTCTAAGACGAGCATTTACAGAGCGAAAAAGTACGAACTGCTACAAGTAAGGTCTGCACTCCGGGCAAAAAAAAGATACGAGAAAGAAACGTTTGGAAGTGACTTGCGATGAATTTGTGATATTTGAGGTGACTCGCAAAGTGCACGCATTTTACGCAAATGATGAACTACCCACTTTAAAAAAAGGTGTTGATGGTTCTAAACATGATCTTGATTTGCCAGACTTGAAAAAAATTTCCCTGTATAAACTGTTAATAGAAATAGGATTTGAATGCTCACCCAAAAATCGAAAAACAAAATAATGTAATTTTTCATAGGGACATTATTGTGCTGTGGTGCAGACGTTATTTGGTAAAATAGAGCTAAGACATGATGCAGTAATTTGTATCACAAATTACTTAAATGTAAATAATGATTGTAATATGAATATGCATTTTTATGTGACATTGATTTCAGATGTTTATTAATTGTAATTATTATTTGGAAATAAGTTTATACGGCCTTACTGAAACTGTCAATAATAGCGCAATAATGCAGCGAGGGGGTGAGCTGTTTATCATTATTGGAAACGAGGAAGTTACGTAATGTTGGCGCGTTTTCGGTAGAAACTTCTGGAATGTTTTCTCCCTAAAGCATATGTATTCATAATTTTCATTGGATATTAAAATAGACGCTAATGTTGGCGCGTTTTATTAGCCAATAGCAGTTCAGTTATAATCTTTAGGCGTATCTGGACGAGGGAGTATAAATAAGGTAGGTTGGAGGTAAAGTCAGTCAGTCCTTCAGTTCATCGAAAATCTCAATACATTACACGTCGCCTTCAGTTGTCAGTTCATCAAAAATCTGTGTACACTACACGTCGTCTTCAGTCAGTCAGTTCGTCATACATCAGATATAGATTCACAAGTTACGCGCAGCAGAATTATGAATAATGTAAAGTGTTGTAAGGTTAATTATACAAAAAGTTGAAGTACGTGGATTAAAAGTGATCAGTAAGAAGTTATTATAACAGTTTCAGTTTGGCGAGTGTTAAGATCAATGTATAAATGTGATAGTTAACGTGTTTGACAATAAATGTGTAAAACAAATTTCTTCATCAGTGTTATATTTGGATAAAAGATTCCTTTCCGTTTACACAACCCTGATCAAGAGACATGTTCGACTGAAATAATAGCCAGCCGGAGGACAGTAAACAAAACTTAAAATTCTTTCAAACACTGATACTAGGTACCACAAATTGCTAACACTAGATGGAGCTACAAACCGAACAAATGAATGACGTCACAAGATGGCTTCAACACACGTGATGTAAACAAACATTTGCAATTAATACCGTCGCAAATTGGCTCCCATACGTGGGGCAGTTAAAATAATGTAACCAAACAAAACAAAAAGCAGCACAATATAAGATCTTCAAGTTCTAATAATTTACGTAAAAACATATTACGTAAGCACAGATGTTATCGCAAATTGGCACCCAGAACGTGGGGCAGAGTAACCAGGAAAGGAACACGATGACCAGGAAAGGATCAGAATAACCAGGAAGGGGCAGAATTAACCAGGAAGAAGTGAGATGACCAAAGGGGCGAATGGAGAAGTGAACTGAACTACAAGACGCAGATTCCAGAAACAACAAAAGGAACGATAGACTACGCGGATGAGTGGACACAAAAACATCGAGACAACGTAGATTCATCATAACACAACGCAGAAGCGACATACAAATCTAGGAGAGAGGGGCAGGAAGCTGGACATCAAAGTAACAGCAACAGACAGCATCACAAAGGTCAGAGTATCGTAATTTTTTTTTTTTTTAGAAAACAAAATTGTAACCTTCAAATGTACTTAAGGAGTGGTAGGATAAAGAAAACAATGGCTACTAATACTACAGAAGAAATAATTATGGAGGGAGATAATGTAACAGTTAGCTGTAATTCAATACAGGTTACAGAAAATAGCCCAAACTTTTTAGGATTTGAGGGTGAAAATGTTAGTGCAGAAAGTGAGAATAGAATAGCAGGAAATGTTAATTTTGATGCTAGTATGATGATGGAAATGCTGAAAGATATTGTTAAGAGTATGAGGGAAGATAATGGTAAGACTAATGAGAAATTAGAAAAATTAACTCAGAGTAATGAGAAATTAAGGGAAGATATGCAAAAGTATAATGAGAATTTAGATAAACTAATTCATAGTTATGAGAAATTAGAGCAAACAGTAGATCAAAGCAGTGAAGAAATTGAAAAGAAAGTTATGAAGCTAGATAGTAGTATGCCAGAAATGAGAGATGAAAATGAGGAAGTAATAGCAAATGAGATAGGAGAAATTTCAAAGAAAATGCTAGACATGAGCAGGGAAATAGGTAACAAAGAAAGTGAGGTTAATACTAAAAGTGAACATGTTGACGTAGAATGTACAGAGTCAGCTAGTAGAATGAATAACATTGCAAGTGAGATAAGAGAGATAAATGAGGTTATGAATGTAGATGTGAATAAGGCGCAAGTTAATTTCAGTGGGGAGATATCAGAAATACAGAATGAGTCAGTAATGCAAAGAAATAAACTGTACCAAGATGTTCAAATTGAAAACTCCAGTCCAGTACAGTTTAGTACAGATTTGTCAGAGTACTCTCAAATTAAAGAGATAGTAGAAGAATTGAAAATGAAAGTTGTTAAAAGATGTATTGTTCAGGAAACTTTAGATTGTTTTCAAATGTTATCATGTGATGAAATTTCAAATGAATACAAGAGGTTATTCATGAACAAAAATTTGAAGGTTACGATACGGCTACGAGTAATGTTTAGCCACACACAATTTGATCCAGGAGGGTAAATAGCAATGAGATGTAAAGTAAATGCTGGATAGTTAAAGATGACTTGCAGAGAAATGTATTGGAATGTAAGAGGGTTAACTATTTATATATGTCATGTGAAAGGAGAAATAAAATTTTGGACATAATTAATTTTTTTTAAAAAAAAAGGAAAATAACATTTTTTTTAGTAACTGTAACAACATTATAAATTAACAATGCAAAGATTGAAACTTAATATGATATTAAATTAAAAGTACGTAAATACAATTCCAAGAGTATTGTTAAAATAAAGTTCAAAATAACAAAAATGGGTAAAAATAATTAAAAACAAATACTTATGTAGCAAACAGAACATGTGAAACAGTGCCTAGATTTAAGAGATGTAAATATATTTGTGTAGAGGGTGAATATTTTTGGTAAATATGTTTAATAATTACAAAAAAATTCTTGAACTGATAAATTTTTGTTAACAATATAAGAAAGTAAACCATTTTTTGTAACAGTAATTAAATACTTCAGGGTACAGTATTTGCTATAAAAAATTTTTTTTGTAATGTCAGATTAATGTCTAAACACACTAAACCAGAGCCAGTAAGTAGTGGCGAGATAAAAAAAAAACATATGTCGTGTGTTAAATGCGTGTGAAGTGTTAAGTGAAAGTGATAGCGTGTGTTCCAAGATTTAGGAGACTAAAAACCCAATTATAAAATTTCCAAACAAGTTGTAAATATTTATAATTATGTTTCTAGTGGGGCATATGATGCAGTAATTTGTATCACAAATTACTTAAATGTAAATAATGATTGTAATATGAATATGCATTTTTATGTGACATTGATTTCAGATGTTTATTAATTGTAATTATTATTTGGAAATAAGTTTATACGGCCTTACTGAAATTGTCAATAATAGCGCAATAATGCAGCGAGGGGGTGAGCTGTTTATCATTATTGGAAACGAGGAAGTTACGTAATGTTGGCGCGTTTTCGGTAGAAACTTCTGGAATGTTTTCTCCCTAAAGCATATGTATTCATAATTTTCATTGGATATTAAAATAGACGCTAATGTTGGCGCGTTTTATTAGCCAATAGCAGTTCAGTTATAATCTTTAGGCGTATCTGGGCGAGGGAGTATAAATAAGGTAGGTTGGAGGTAAAGTCAGTCAGTCCTTCAGTTCATCGAAAATCTCAATACATTACACGTCGCCTTCAGTTGTCAGTTCATCAAAAATCTGTGTGCACTACACGTCGTCTTCAGTCAGTCAGTTCGTCATACATCAGATATAGATTCACAAGTTACGCGCAGCAGAATTATGAATAATCTAAAGTGTTGTAAGGTTAATTATACAAAAAGTTGAAGTACGTGGATTAAAAGTGATCAGTAAGAAGTTATTATAACAGTTTCAGTTTGGCGAGTGTTAAGATCAATGTATAAATGTGATAGTTAACGTGTTTGACAATAAATGTGTAAAACAAATTTCTTCATCAGTGTTATATTTGGATAAAAGATTCCTTTCCGTTTACACAACCCTGATCAAGAGACATGTTCGACTGAAATAATAGCTAGCCGGAGGACAGTAAACAAAACTTAAAATTCTTTCAAACACTGATACTAGGTACCACAAATTGCTAACACTAGATGGAGCTACAAACCGAACAAATGAATGACGTCACAAGATGGCTTCAACACACGTGATGTAAACAAACATTTGTAAGTAATACCGTTACAAATTGGCTACCACAACGTGGGGCTACAACAACAAAATAAACATACACAAAAATGTTAAATATAAATAACATTAAACCGTAACAGACAAAAGGGGAATAAAATACATTTAGATGAGACCTGGGCCAATGAAGATTCTACAACTACAAACTGTCAAAACAAAGAAACAGGTATTTTTGACGTGACTATAACGAGTATTAAAAATCCAAGTGGGGAAGGCAAGGGTTGATTCTCCTCCATATAGGCAGCGATTCTGTTTTTGTGGAATATGAGGAGTTAGTTCTTGAATCAAATCAAATAAAAAAAACAAAACCTAAAAATGGGGACTGTAATAAAGAAATGATTGACGATGATTTCAATCCTGGTTCGAAAAAATTATTCCTAATTGGAGGCAAACAGTGTTGTTATTATGGACAATGCACCATAACGTACAATCAGAGCGTGTACCAAATACATCGTGGAGAAAAAGAGATATAACTTAGCTGCAAAACAAAGGCATCGAACGTAATGAAAGCTTGGTGAAGATTGAATCACTAGAATTGGCAAAGCCCTTAAAAGTGCGCGTGAAAGGTATGTTGTAGATGATTTTTGTAGTTTTCATCAACAGTAACCTGAACGTTTACTTTCATCCTAAGTCATGATACTTGTAATCGTTTCTTAATTTATACGTTACTTAGTTTCTAGAATGTACCGTAACTTGTGTTACAAAGTAAAGCCAAACCATACTTTTACATCTCACCCAATGAACACTTTATCACACAAATCTTCCTCCTGTTCTACCGGGAGAGATGCTTGGCGCACTTGCCGGCGTGCCAGAGAGTAAAGGCGTTTACTTCGTCACTGACCTATGATACCTTGGAATGGGATGAGGCGCGTGCTTCGCATATGCCTAGAGTGCACAGTGTTGTCTCATACTGCATTGGAAATCATTAAATTTTATAGAAATGCTTGGAGATGGACCAAAGGATATTTAGGATTTTTTATTATTTTCGACGAGTACTGTGGTTTAAAGTCGGAGATCTCAACCCTTTCATTCTGTATACACGATGTTCCCGAATCCCTGTCCACTTATTGAAGTTGTATCTCGTAGTTTTGCACGGCGTGCCGGTAATGTTGGTTGTATGTTGCAGAGTTTCAAATGCGGTACAAATTTTAATCCGTTAAAAGTTGTGGCTCTTTAAGTGTAGTGTATGTTCGACAAAATAGGTTGCAATAACTCTTAAAAGGATTGATGAAAATACTTTCGTGGAATTCAAAAAATGTGGAGTGTTATGCAATTAAAAAGTGGGGTTTACAGTAAACTGAAAAAGCATTCTGTTTTGAGAAAATCAATATTGAATTTTATTTTCTTCTTACTATGCTGAGACATGTACATTAATAAAGGAATAAAAACATGATACAAAACTATTAGCCTTAACATTTACAAAATTAACACTTAAATATACTGCAACTATTCAAGTAATGCAGTTTTCGTTGTACCTTCTACCTCCCGCTCTGCTTTCATATAAAATTTGATTTAGTGAACAATTTTATGTGTAACATAGGCCTCGATACTGACGTTCTTCGGTTTATCCCTGGACTTCAGTTAACAATCTATCCATGCGCATGCACTGGAGAAGACGCCACTCTGTATCCTAGTCTACCCGCCGAAGAATCTCTGGTGTCACATCACAGCAAGCAGCGATAATTTGCCTGCGGAAAACCGGAATGGTTCTTGGACTATTACGGTAGACCTGTGCCTTCAGATGTCCCCTGAAAGATACACCCAAGGGTGTGAGGTTCGGCGATTCTGGAGGCAGGATAAAGGCCTCTCTACCTCTAGATAGACAAGTTAGAGCCATCCAACAGTAGCCTGTGATGTGTTGTACATCATCTAAAACTTCACCATTTTTTATGTGAGTGCAGGAAGTTCATGAAAACTTCCTTCTCCATCGAGGTCGTCTTCCAGGAAAACTGGTTCAATAAGATGATCTATAGAGATGGCTTAAAGTACTTAGAGCTCGTTCTTAGTACATGCAGTACTATAGGTGGTGGACACTGACAATAGATGAAATTAATTGGGAACGAAAATTTGATATAGAAACTTGCAGGTTTATGTTTACCACTCCATATTTAGCAGTTATGAAGACCGAGAAAAACCTGAAAAAACCTCAGTCAGGGAGGACAGAGCTGGAGGAATTTGAAACGGGACCTCCCAATCACGAGTTAATGCGTAAGCGACCTCGGTTACCTATGTCGGTTCATCGAGCCTTGGGATCATTAAGCTGAAAGTTATCTATTATTTGTTCTTAAGGATAATTTGCAGAAATCAGTATACTAATTAAATAAAGTAACAATGAAACAAAACATGATTTCATCAACTAAAAATAATGTTATTGCATTTATGGGCAAAGAAGGCAGTAAAGTTTGGATTATGACCAAAAAATAAAAATGAACTCCAAGTAAATGAAATGAAGCTCCAAAGGACAATTTCAGTATATAAAAAACCGACCATAAAAGAAATGAAGAATTAGAAATATATAGCCTGAATGATAAAGTAGAGGAATACAAAACAAAGTGAATAACACATGTACAAGGAATGACATTTGTAAGATTATCGTATTACCCTGTGTATTATAAACGAAAATGAGAAAGTATTAAAAGATGACATGAACAAGATATGTAGATTGCAATTGGCAGAAATATCTAAAGCAAGGGTGTCGAAAACGACTTCCTTCCGCGAGTCACCAAATATGCAACACGCATTGCATCACTCAGCAGCATGTGAAAAACAAACGGCCGGCTGCAGAGGGGGAACGGCGCCTGCGAATCAAAATGACTCACGAGTCACGTTTTCGCCACCTCTGGTCTAAAGGATGAAGGGGTAATAATAATAATGTGAATCCTGGAAATACATTACATAGGTAACTCACCTCAACCGTGTAATATGGACACGATGAATGAAGCTATGATTAATGAATGCTAAATTAAACAAGGGGTCCAAAGAGCTGAGAGTTAGTTACCAGTCATTCGCTTTCGCAGAATATGGTAAACCCCGGATAAACCTATCAGATAACTCGCTCCAATGTGTATCCGAACTACTGACCTTGATATCACGGTAGAGGCAGAGTGATGTGGCATGGTTCAATCACTGACGGTGGCTAGTGCTCTATATTAATCTGTTTGGAATGAGTTCTTCGTGGAAAGAGGTATTCCAGGCACTGAGAAGGCCTTAACCTTCAAGTCTGACCACACATGAAGACTGTAGGACTATTGAATACTGAATGACCAAGCTTTTTTGCGTTCTTGAAAGAAATGATAAATTTTCTACTGTACAATAAAATTGCCAGTTCACATTCATATGTATATAAAGAAATCCAAATGCCACATTTTTACGAAATTTTGTAATAGAGAATGCACCACCAGCAGCAGCTTTTACGTTTATAATTAAAGTGTAAAAGCTTTGTATAACTTTCATTGGTGAAGTTATAAAATGAAAATTAATCTTTAACTGAATTTCGAAAAAAATAAGACGAGAAATTAATGCTCTTTCTTTAAGACGCATTTCAAATGAACAAGAATACTTTCAGCTCGTTTGCATCACAATCCATTTCTGTGATAGTGTAAATGAGATATAAACATTGTCTAACGCAGCCTTTTCCTCCGAGATCGTTCACTGCTACATACCTTGCGATTACTGTGTGCTTTATTTACGCAAAAGTTCGAAAATAGCATTCAAGTGCCCCACAGATCGCACATTAGAGCTACTGGGGGACAGAGTTACTTAGCATATTAAGGGGACCTAGGACAGATTATATGATTTTCTACAATTTTTTTCAATTTTTTAAAAATTTTGTATGTTAGTTTCCTTCATTCTAAATAAAATTATGTGTATGTTTCATTAAAATTGATGAAGTAGGTTTTCAGATGAGTTATTTTCTGTTTTTCATATCACGATATTTGAAAATCATGAAATACTCCTTGCGGGACAAATTTTATTTTTCAGCAGTACCACTTTGTCACATTAATATTTGAACTCCTAACAAATTATCCTAGTATTCTTTTTTGATTTTATGCTTTGAATAACAAATTATTAATTATAATCATTAATGCAGATATTACAGCCTAAAAAGTTAAAATGTTTAGGATTAATAGCCCCCTGTGCCCAAGTTTTACATAGTAGCCCAAAAATTATGCTACAACTTCTTTAGATAGAACAGTAGGACTATTTTGCCAAGTTTCATGCAAAACTATGGAAAACTGCCCCATCCTTTTCCACAGTTTCAATTGAATGCAGAACATGCATTTTACCGGGTTTCGATCCTACGATCCTTGGTCTTTAGGTTAGCTACTCCTATCGTGCCTTAGACCGCATGGCCAGAAATCCCGATGTCGAAGTCAAGTTGCAGATGGAAGCACATTGCAGTGTATAGCATAATTTTTTTTCGCGGAAATTCCCTTCCCGGTGTCCTTAATCCTGTACCCATCCTCTTGGCACACTGACTACGGCACAAATTTGAATGATTTTGCAAGCGAGAACAAAAATGGGCATTTAAACTTCCGTGCACGTTTTTAAAAATGCCTGCCAAACCCTTTAAAAAGTTTATATCACCATAAAACGCATTTAAATGTTTGACTAGCATTATAAAGAGTTAATTTTTGCAGAAATCAAAAAATTTAAAATGTTGGCCATTTTGACTAAAAAAATCTGTCCTAGGTCTCCTTAAATGGAACTTTCTACGGAACATGGTTACTCACAGGACTTCATGTAAGCTTTAGGTATTCAAAGTAATTTTATTGTTTTCGGATGAGAGTAATATATAGCATTACAGGAATGAAAGAAGACTAATTCAATGTCCTAAAATCACTGAAATTACGTAGTGAACCCTTGGGGATGGAGACGACCAAATGACAAGATTTTGGGGCATATTAAATGCCATGTGACAACATTTTGGGAATAACTTGGACGCACTGATGCCGAGAGTTAAGAATGAATGGTCCTTAATGACTTTCAACTCATTTGTCTAGATCTCTTCCAGGCCTAAAATTAGGACACAATGGCACGTTTTTGACATGTACTTTTCCGCGGATTATGAATTAATCATCGTTTATGGATTTTATCTCACTTGGCGAGATGTGTCTGAACTCACGAAAAAATGATTGGGATGCCCTTTGATCCACTGGCATGTCACCGATTGCCTAACACCAAAATGTGTTGCAACTTTAACATCCTTGTGAATACGTAACTCGTATACAGGAAGAATATCAGAGCCACATATAGATGGATAGTACATCGTAACCTAGGAGCACAAAGGCCTCTGTTGCATAAGTACACAATCTGGAGCAGGGTCAAGGCCAGTGAATTGTAGATTATATTTCCGGTAGCTTGTGCTCCCTTTAGGAGCGTAATAGTGGCGCCTGTTGGTTTGAGCTGGGCTACCTCTGACGACGACGCCGCTGTTGCTGCTGCTCAACGCTTTACATAGACCAGCTCGCTGTGTAATTTTATTTAGATACTATCTACCTTACGAGCTTTCATTTAAGTAAGGGATTGAAAATAAGGATAGGTGTGGTATTTAAACGTTGTATGTAAGCTACAATTTTCACAAAGTTTCGTCTAGATTGCTCAATCTGTACTCAAGAACTTGAAAGCACGAGTACGAATAGCTTTTTGCGAGGCATTCTATACCTGCAAATTTGTACCCTTGTTGGCTAAGCATTGCAGTCTGGCCTAGAAAGGATTGCAAATAAAGGGTAACGTTAGTTTTGAAAATTTTCCAGATGCTATAATACCATATGATTGAAAATAAATTCTGGGATGCTTTTGTAAGTTGTAAGATAACCAAGATTTTTGCCAGGTACTATTCGGTCATAATATAAATGCGTGCGATGGAAAGAGGAACTAAACAGTTACGGACCAAGTGGGCGAGGCATCGAAACGACATTCAGGCAAAGAAAACTTCCGCATTTCTGAGTTGCATTTATTTACTAGCGAGCTGAGACCTGCAAACTGTAGTATTGTTTTCACTATGTGACTGTACATCCTCCTACCGCCTTCTTCTCATCCCCTCTGATCCCTAGCCTTGATAACGTTAGGCAATGTCAACAAAAACACCGCTTCCTCCCCCAAGCGCGTTCATAACGTGGTCGACTAGCACTGCAGAATAGTTCCATAATATTCTGACCAGATGGATTAAAGTTTATATTTCTACATAAGGGGTTGAGAGTATAGTAGGGATATATTCTGAGAGTTGTAGGGTAATCTAAAAGTTTCGTTAGGTCCTATAGTATAAGTGTATAAAAGTTTCTCTAGATAGCCTACAGAATTCATTTCTATATTAGCTGTTGGAAATAGGGATTGAAATTAGGATGGCTGAAGCTTTTAAAGTTTTATCATTTTTATCATATTATAAAGTCCAAGTGCACAAAGTTTTGTCAAAAACATACGTACCAAAAATACTCCTTGATAAAGTTCAGCAAAATCACAGCGAAATTTGTAGATACGAATACGATATGCAACTCTCGCCCTTTAATAACAAAATTTTAAAATATTTTAAACGCTCCCCATTTATCCCTTTTTAATGGAAGTGTATAACATGACCATGTTCACAATAAAGTGTCAAAGATATCCTCAACGTAAGGGAACTGAAAATGGGTTAACATGTAAATGACTTTCCACATAAATCCTCAGTTTTAAAAGTTTTGAGAATATTTCCTAATCTATGTCCGTAGGAACAGCAAAGCCGTTCAGTGGTGAAAGAATTATCAAAATAGGTTTCGTGGTTTACGAGAGAGACACACAGACACACAGAGTTTTATTCAGGGACTTCAAAACATGTGCTGTGAAATCTCGTTATAGAATATTTTTAATGGAATGCGATAGTTCATATATCCACTATTAAGTAACTGCTGGAGAGTAACTGCTTTTGCAAGTATAGTCTGTAAAAGGGTTACAAAAATAAACCATATTGGACAATGAAAATCTTGTTAAGTTAACACAACAGAATTTCGATTGTTTCCCAGAAGTCTACTAAGTACCATTACTGAAGAGACAAAATATTGCGAACGCACCTGAAATGTAACGCTGTGATTACGTTACGATATTGTTTAAGTTATTATTTTACACGCGTACTTTATGAACATTTCGATTTTTATCATTTGATCCACAAAGTATTCAAACTCTAAGCAACTTAAACTCCAGATTCTCTCCAGATTACTATTAATTTTTTATTTTGTTAAATAATTTATGCACAGGATAGTTCCTATACAAGGCAATGCACAAGAACTATACTTTACTTTCGAGAAGACCTGAATATATTACTCCGGTATATAAAACATACACTAGGTCTTTCTTATAGAATAGACCGAGCGAGATGGCTCCTCGGTAACGTATGAGACTCGCATTCCGTAGGTCCCGGGTTCGATTACCTCGGGCCGGCCACTCTGGTCATGGGTTATTTTTGGTTTCCCCGGATCGGTAGGCGAATGCTCGTGTGGTTTCTCTCCGCACGAATTTCCTGTTCGCTTCCTTTTATCTGTTTCACCTCATCTAATTCAGGATTGTAGGACCAGGCGATTGCGTTTAGTCTGACGGGACGCTGGGGCCCTCCTGCGTCCTGGGAGCTGTCTCGTCTATTCCCGGGAACCTCCAGGTTGTGCACGATTAATGCAGGGCTAGTCGACTTCAGAATTAGCGTCCTGGTGGAATCGCTAGATACCCCGTCCTTGCTGGCGTACATCGTCGTCCGGATCTGGTCGCCCTTCGGGTCTCCCCTTCATCCCTTCCTCCCAGGGTCACGTTGGAAGCACAAAAGGTCCATTATGTTCTACGATCTGTACTGTGCTCCAGTTAATGGAGGCCCCTCCGTCTGAGTACTCCTGAATTGAAGAGTAGCCTATATGGCATTTTATTTATCCTTCCTAAAGGATAAAGTTATAAAAAGGGTTTTGTCAAAGGATACATGTATCTTGCTTATTATTGAGATTTCTGAAAATGTTAAGCAACAAACCTTTAAATCGAAAAAATTTCGATAGGAGGGATCTTTAAAGATTTATATAAGGTATTGTTATTATTATTATTATTATTATTATTATTATTATTATTAGCAAGACACTGATTTTGACACATTACAATTCTGGATTTGTTATTATTTTATATTTTCTGACTATAATGTAAAACAATAAGCATAAGGAACGGACACAAAATTGACACTTTTTACATATTAGTTATGTTTTAATTCTTATAAAGGAGAGTAGGTTCCTGATGCTGACTTTGTTAATATACCTAGTGCACAGAAACAGAGCCTAAAGTTATACCTATATATTGCTTGCTAAAAGCTGCATATGTGCATAATATGTGTAATATATGCATCATATACAGCTTGGGTCTCGTCGAGTCCCGTGTAGCTGCTTGTGAAGGGTGTTACCTATTAAAATGTCAACAACTTGCCGCATTTGAAAACGACCATGAGGAAGATCAGCCTCTTTATATCGAATGTAACAATAACGTAAGGCTGAACTTTTAGGATCAATTCCTCGCATGTAGAAGAAAATATGTTATATGGACATGGATCCGGAAACCTAAGGATTACAACTTAACCAGACGTAACCAAGAGGGCATTTTGAAAATTACATGCAAAAAAGGAGTTTCTTGCGGTATGCTGGTACGCTCTGTTGTAAGTTTCCCATGATTAATATACTATGAAGGGTTGTAGAAACTGAACTCTAACATGGAAATATAACGTTTCTGGACCCATGTCCATATAACGTATTTTTTTCTTGTACGGGTGAAGAATGTGTGCTGAAAGTTTGTCCGTGCCTTATTGTTACACTGTGTATGGGACTGGGTCCCTTTCTTCCCTAGCTCCTATTTGCTTTGAACACTTCACAAATGTTGGTAGTTAGTTCATTCTCCCATAGCCAAGCAGACTCTGGATGGAAATCGCAAAGAAGGGTTATGATCGTACAAAAGGGGACTGAGCCTCCTTCTTCGTCAGATTGTCCGTTATTTCATTCCCCTTAATACCCGTGTGTCCTGATACCCACACAAGTGTGACCAGCCCTCGGTTACAAAAGCTATTCAGCGTCTCTGCCAGAGCCATACTACCTTAGACGTTGTTCTTACCATGGCAGCTCGGCTATCAGAGCAAATAATAAAACTTGCTTTGTATCCAGAGAGACAGTCTAGTATGTATTGAAAACAGGCGAGTATAGCAAATAGCTCAGCCTGGAAGATTGTAGCATACCTACCAAAGAAAGGAACAGCCTAGTAGAAGGCCTCCCAGACCCATGCGCCAACACCGGACATCATCAAGGAGCCTAATGTAAACTACACACAGCCCCTTTTGATCCACATTGAACGTATACGCTATACAGAGATAGAGAAATGGTTGAAATAACCCTAAAAACATCGTACTTGGGGATGCTAAAAAAATACATCCAATACATCGAAGTACATTATATAATGTTTTGACACTGTCGAAAAAAAATGAAATTTTTTTACCATCGATTTGGAATAGGATTATTAGAAAGTATTCATACGAGGCGGATAAAAATGAATAACGAATTTGAGAAAAAGTATAAAAGTATTGGAAAATTTAAGGGAATAACAAGCAATATCTCGAAAATGGTTCACTCAACAAAAACAATGTATATGACATAAATTGTGTATTTTAACGCGATCTACATTTTTTGTGTAGTAAAATTTTGTCTATCTCTTATGGTTTACCAGTTATGCAAAAAGTCGTTCACAATGAAGAATACTTTTGGAGACATTCCCAGAAAATTCAAGATATACATTTTATTTTTAATGAAAATATCTTAAACATATGATACTTTAATCAAAATCGTTAGAGCCATTTTTGAGAAAATTAAAATTTTCGAAAAATTTTCCATGTAAAGGGTATTCTGGGGTGGGGGGATTTTATTTAAAATCCTCGTGTTGCATCTCTGGAAGATACTGAACCTAAATACCAAGTTCGGTGTTTATCCGACTGTTCGTTTCTGAGTTATGCTGTTCACAGACTGACACACACACGGACATGTTTCCAAAAATGCTTTTTTTTGGATTCAGGGGGTCTCAAAACACATATTTCCTGTGAAATCTCGGTATCGAATTTTTGGGTGGAATACAATACTTCCCCTACTTACTATACGTAGTAGAGAAAGTAAAAACAATTTGTATGGTAGGGTCATGTGAGAGGGACAGAGGAGGAAAGACCACCAAAGATCTTCAGTTGGAATCCTCGGGCAGAAAGAAGAGAAGCTCAACTAAGAAGACATGAAGGAGAAAAACACTTCTAATAACCTATTGAAGGATAGGCAAGCTTGGAGGTTGATAATACGAAAGATATACACACACTTGAAAAAGAAAACGTGATGATGATTATGATATTAAAATTGCCGAAACTTCTTTAGAAAAATAGATCATATAAGAATAATTAATACATAAGCTTAACTCTAATACTAATGCTGAGAAAAAATTTGTTTCTGCTGAATGTGATTAAAAACCCATTAAGTTCCTATGTTGCCACTAAAATACAAAATGTACGAACTGTGTCCACTAAAAATCCATCTGGTGGAAAATCTCTAACTTTTCAACACTAATTAAAAAGAAAACAAAACAAACAAAAGGAAGAAATTAACAAATATACAATCTGGCTCGGTGTGTCAGCAATATAAAAAAATCGACACATAGATAAAAAATCTGATGTGTTACACTCACATGACTTTCTCTACTCTTGTACAATCTATTTTTACAAACGCCTATTCTCCATATGCTTTATGTTAATCGAGATATCGAGATGCTAATTTTCTTGTAGATACAAGGGGAATATGGTAGCTTTTAAGCGATTGTCAAATATTTTAACGCTGGTTGCTATGCGGCGCATTCCATTCTCTTTGCAAGTCCAGGACATAAAAAAATGAATAACGAATTTGAGAAAAAGTATAAGTATTGGAAAGTTTAAGGGAATAACAAGCAATATCTCGAAAACGGTTCACTCAACAAAAGAAATGTATATGACATAAGTTGTGTATTTTAACGAGATCTACATTTTTTGTGTAGTAAAATTTTGTCTATCTCTTATGGTTTACCAGTTATGCAAAAGTCGTTCACAATGAAGAATACTTTTGGAGACATTCCCAGAAAATTCGAGATATACATTTCATTTCTCATGACATTATCTTAAACATATGATATTTTAATCAAAATCGTTAGAGCCATTTTTGAGAAAATTAAAATTTTCGAAAAATGTTCCATGTAAAGGGTAGTCTGGGGTGGGGGGATTTTCTTGAAAACCTTCGTGTCGCATCTCTGGAAGATACTGAACCTAAATACCAAGTTTGGTGTTTATCCGACTGTTCGTTTTTGAGTTATGCTGTTCACAGACACACACACAGACACACACACACACACACACACACACACACACACAGACACACACACGGACATGTTTCCAAAAATGCTTTTTTTGGATTCAGGAGGTCTCAAAACATGTATTTCCGGTGAAATCTCGGTATCGAATTTTTGGGTGGAATGCAATACTTCCCCTACTTACTATACGTAGTAGAGAAAGTAAAAATATTTCTGGGAAAAATATAAAATTATGAATTTATCAGTATTTAAATCCCCAGTAGTATTCCATTGTATCCTATGATCAGAGAGCATAAACTGCCACTTCTAAAGAACAATAGGCAAACAAAAACATGGTGTATTAAGATCAGCCATCTTTGAACTAAGCTGTATATGTAAACTTAAGTTTAAAATTTCATAACTCATCTATGAACAGAATGGTATTTAAACGTCAACGATTACTTCTTATGGTATCCTTCTACGGTTTGCTACTATCAATAAAGTTCCAGAGTAGATAACTTTTGGTGCTTATGTTGAAAGTAGGACAAAATAGTTATGCTTCACCGAGATTCACACCACTATAAGAATGGCGATAAGATAGACTCCGAGTTTCCTCAGTTTTATGCGCACTATAATGTGAATGTGCCCATATCATAAAAGCCAGTAATCTCGTAAGGTGCAGGTGTATCTTGCAATAAATACGAGTTTATTATCACCTGATCCAAAAATAGAGCAGTAACATTCAGCGTCAAATTGCATTACTTAGTTTTTTAACATTGTAACCCTGATTATAATTATATTGCAGAATTTTGTATTAGTTTATAGTTTTATGGTTAATTCGCTACTGAAACATGCCCGTTTGTATTTAGGTTTATTTGAGGAATCCTCTTTGAACTCAATATTATCTCATTCAGGAGTGATACATTATAGTTCTCTGCACTAAATATTTGATAGTAATAAGTAAATACGTAAACCTTGATCTCTTATTCAGCCTCTTCAAACTATTAGGATTCCAGCCGGAAATGGAAGTCAAGGCCTCCTAATATAGAAGCTGATCTCTAGACTGCAGAGGCCACCAGGAGTCTTTTTCTTACTCCGCAGAACCTATAATTAAGTAGAGTTTTACTATGTATGAACACCACACATAGCTGATGTTCACAAAATTTATTGTCGAGTCCCTCCAGGAAATCTGCGCCTTATTTATTTATTTTACGAGTATGGAGTTTTAACTTCAGCTCTTTCCAGGTCTTCACAGCTAACTTCTATGAATCAGCATGTGTATTTCAAAAAGCCAAAGTTAGCTGCAAAATATGCAACAAATTTTGAGAGACGTTCCAACAGATCATTGTTGAAATGTGGCGTCTATCTAAATTGTACATGTTAGGCAATCAAATGCTCAATTCTAAAATCTATTAAGCAATCAATATGAATATTTTACAGTGCTATAAGGTCACCTGCACACGCCAAAAAAAATTTAATGAATAGCTTTAACCATTATTGAGAAATTAATTATTAAATAAAGAAAATTGGTATTAAAATGCTCCACTAAATGAACAATTGCAAGTTTTTGTTCCCATATTCATTTTAGATTTAAAATGTGGTTATGTTAATTACTGCCAGAATGTCATGTAATAGAAATCTGATGTGTTACACTCACATGACTTTCTCTACTCTTGTACAAACTATTTATACAAACGCTTATTCTCCATCTACTTCATGTTAATCGAGATAAACATTTGCAGAGTCTATCTTATTGCCAATTTTCTTGTAGATGTAAGGGGAATATATACTTACAAGGGCAATATAGAAATACAGTAGCCTTTAAGCACATACATATCTCTTAATAGCTGGTTGCTAGGTGCAGCACCATTCCCTTTCCCACAGATTAAAACTCTTTGCATATCCAAGACAAAAAAATGAATAACGAATTCCCATTTGAGAAAATAAGTATTGAAAAAATTAAGGGAATAACAAGTAATACCTCGAAAATGGTTCACTCAACAAAAAAATGTATATGACATAAATTGTGTATTTTAACGCGATCTACATTTTTTGTGTAGTAAAATATTGTCTATCTCTTATGGTTTACCAGTTATGCAAAAGTCGTTCACAATGAAGAATACTTTTGGAGGCATTCCCAGGAAATTCAAGATATACATTTTATTTGTCATGAAAATATCTTAAACATATGATATGTTAATCAAAATCGTTAGAGCCAATTTTGAGAAAATTAAAATTTTCGAAAAAAGTTCCATGTAAAGGGTAATCTGGGCTGGGGGATTTTCTTGAAAACCTTTGTGTCGCATCCTTGGAAGATACTGAACCTAAATACCAAGTTTGGTGTTATCCGACTGTTCGTTTTTGAGTTATGCTGTTCACAGACAGACAGACAGACAGACAGACAGACAGACACACACACACACACACACACACACACGGACATGTTTCCAAAAATACTTCTTTTTTGGATTCAGGGGGTCTCAAAACATGTATTTCTGGTGAAATCTCGGTATCGAATTTTTGGGTGGAATACAATACTTCCCCTACTTACTATACGTAGTAGTGAAAGTAAAAAAAATCTGATGTGTTACACTCACATGACTTTCTCTACTCTTGTACAAACTATTTTTACAAACGCTTAATCTCCATATGCTTCATGTTAATCGAGATATCGAGATGTCAATCTTATTGATAATTTTCTTGTAGATGCAAGGGGAATGTGGTAAGTTTTAAGCGATAGTCAAATATTTTAACGCTGGTTGCTATGTGGCGCATTCCATTCTCTTTGCATGTCCAGGACATAAAAAAATCTGATGTGTTACACTCACATGACTTTCTCTACTCTTGTACAATCTAATTTTACATACGCCTATTCTCCATATGCTTCATGTTAATTGAGATATCGAGATGTCAATCTTATTGGTAATTTTCTTGCAGATGCAAGGGAAATATGGTAGCTTTTAAGCGATAGTCAAATATTTTAACGCTGGTTGCTATGTGGCGTATTCCATTTTCTTTGCATGTCCAGGACATAAAAAAAATCTGATGTGTTACACTCACATGACTTTCTCTACTCTTGTACAATCTATTTTTACAAACGCCTATTCTCCATATTACCAGGCATCGGGCTGATCACCCATCCTGGATGCTCTGTCTGATCCATGAGTGTCTGCTCCTCAACGGGCCTCTGACCCCAGGCACCCGCTTGTAAGTCCTGGGGGGTGTAAGTCCTAAATAAGAGGAGGGTAAACGGATAATGAATGAATATTCTCCATATGCTTCATGTTAATCGACATATCGAGATGTCAATCTTATTGGTAATTTTCTTGTAGATGCAAGGGGAATGTGGTAGGTTTTAAGCGATAGTCAAATATTTTAACGCTGGTTGCTATGTGGCGCATTCTCTTTGCATGTCCAGGACATAAAACAAATGAATAACGAATTTGAGAAAAAGTATAAGTATTGGAAAATTTAAGGGAATAACAAGCAATATCTCGAAAACGGTTCACTCAACAAAAGAAATGTATATGACATAAATTGTGTATTTTAACGCGATCTACATTTTTTGTGTAGTAAAATTCTGTCTATCTCTTACGGTTTACCAGTTATACAAAAGTCGTTCACAATGAAGAATACTTTTGGAGACATTCCCAGAAAATTCGAGATATACATTTCATTTCTCATGACATTATCTTAAACATATGATATTTTCATCAAAATCGTTAGAGCCATTTTTGAGAAAATTAAAATGTTCTAAAAATGTTCCATGTAAAGGGTAGTTTGGGGTGGGGGGATTTTCTTGAAAACCTTCGTGTCGCATCTCTGGAAGATACTGAACCTAAATACCAAGTTTGGTGTTTATCCGACTGTTCGTTTTTGAGTTATGCTGTTCACAGACACACAGACACACACAGGGACATGTTTCCAAAAATGCTTTTTTTGGATTCAGGGGGTCTCAAAACATGTATTTCCGGTGAAATCTCGGTATCGAATTTTTGGGTGGAATGCAATACTTCCCCAAC
This sequence comes from Deroplatys truncata, assembly GCA_030765065.1. NCBI lineage: Eukaryota > Metazoa > Arthropoda > Insecta > Mantodea > Mantidae > Deroplatys > Deroplatys truncata. The sequence continues at coordinate 117,593,075 of CM060980.1, forward strand.
TTACTATACGTAGTAGAGAAAGTAAAAATGAATAACGCATTTGGGAAAAATCTGATGTGTTACACTCACATGACTTTCTCTACTCTTGTACAATCTATTTTTACAAACGTCTATTCTCCATATGCTTCATATTAATCGAGATATCGAGATGTCAATCTTATTTGTAATTTTCTTATAGATGCAAGGGGAATATGGTAGCTTTTAAGCGATAGTCAAATATTTTATCGCTGGTTGCTATGTGGCGCATTCCATTCTCTTTGCATGTCCAGGACATAAAAAAATGAATAACGAATTTGAGAAAAAGTATCAGTATTGGAAAATTTAAGGAAATAACAAGCAATATCTCGAAAACGGTTCACTCAACAAAAAAAATGTATATGATATAAGTTGTGTATTTTAACGCGATCTACATTTTTTGTGTAGTAAAATTTTGTCTATCTCTTATGGTTTACCAGTTATGCAAAAGTCGTTCACAATGAAGAATACTTTTGGAGACATTCCCAGAAAATTCGAGATATACATTTCATTTCTCATGACATTATCTTAAACATATGATATTTTCATCAAAATCGTTAGAGCCATTTTTGAGAAAATTAAAATTTTCGAAAAATCTTCCATGTAAAGGGTAGTCTGGGGTGGGGGGATTTTCTTGAAAACCTTCGTGTCGCATCTCTGGAAGATACTGAACCTAAATACCAAGTTTGGTGCTTATCCGACTGTTCGTTTTTGAGTTATGCTGTTCACAGACACACACACGGACATGTTTCCAAAAATGCTTTTTTTGGATTCAGGAGGTTTCAAAACATGTATTTCCGGCGAAATCTCGGTATCGAATTTTTGGGTGGAATGCAATACTTCCCCTACTTACTATACGTAGTAGAGAAAGTAAAAATGAATAACGAATTTGAGAAGAAGTATAAGTATTGGAAAATTTAATGAAATAACATGCAATATCTCGAAAACGGTTCACTCAACAAAAGAAATGTATATGACATAAGTTGTGTATTTTAATGCGATCTACATTTTTTGTGTAGTAAAATTTTGTCTATCTCTTATGGTTTACCAGTTATGCAAAAGTCGTTCACAATGAAGAATACTTTTGGAGACATTCCCAGAAAATTCGAGATATACATTTCATTTCTCATGACATTATCTTAAACATATGATAGTTTAATCAAAATCGTTAGAGCCGTTTTTGAGAAAATTAAAATTTTCGAAAAATCTTCCATGTAAAGGGTAGTCTGGGGTGGGGGGATTTTCTTGAAAACCTTCGTGTCGCATCTCTGGAAGATACTGAACCTAAATACCTAGTTTGGTGTTTATCCCACTGTTCGTTTCTGAGTTATGCTGTTCACACACACACACACACACACACACACACACACAGACACACACACGGACATGTTTCCAAAAATGCTCTTTTTGGATTCAGGGGGTCTCAAAACATATATTTCCGGTGAAATCTCGGTATCGAATTTTTGGGTGGAATACAATACTTCCCCTACTTACTATACGTAGTAGAGAAAGTAATATTTAGTCATGTATGCAAGAGTTGTTTAGCATTTTTAAAAGCAAGTAGCATATGAATGTGCGCCAAACCACCAAACAATGCAAAAAAACCCGCATGTCCTTTTTGTACGCTGTTTCTTTATAGCTGTAATAAATTTAAGGAGTGGGTAAGTATTACATCTCGTGAAGCATTTTACTTTCTCTACTACGTATAGTAAGTAGGGGAAGTATTGTATTCCACCTAAAAATTCGATACCGAGATTTCACCCAAAAATTCGATACCGAGATTTCACCAGAAATACATGTTTTGAGACCCCCTGAATCCCAAAAAAGCATTTTTGGAAACATATCCGTTTGTGTGTCTGTGTGTGTGTGTGTGTGTGTGTGTCTGTGAACAGCATAACTCAAAAACGAACAGTCGGATAACACCAAACTTGGTATTTGGGTTCAGTATCTTTCAAGGATGCGACACGAAGGTTTTCAGGAAAATCCCCCCACCCCAGAGTACCCTTTACATGGAAGATTTTTCGAAAATTTTAATTTTCTCAAAAATGGCTCTAACGATTTTGATTAAAATATCATATGTTTAAGATATTTTTTGACAAATAAAATGTATATCTTGAATTTCCTGGGAATGTCTCCAAAAGTATTCTTTATTGTGAACGAGTTTTGCATAACTGGTAAACCATAAGAGATAGACAAAATTTTACTACACAAAAAATGTAGTACGCGTTAAAATACACAATTTATGTCATATACATTTTTTATTGTTGAATGAGCCATTTTTGAGATATTACTTGTTATTCCCTTAAATTTTTCAATACTTTTCTCAAATGGGAATTCGTTATTCATTTTTTTGTCTTCGATATGCAAAGAATATTAATCTGTGGCAAAGCGAATGGTGCTGCACCTAGCAACCAGCTAATAAGAGATATGTATGTGCTTATAGGCTACTGTATTTGTATATTGCCCTTGTAAATATATATTCCTCTTACATCTACAAGAAAATTAGCAATAAGATAGAGTCTGCAAATGTTTATCTCGATTAACATGAAGTATATGGAGAATAAGCGTTTGTATAAATAGTTTTACAAGAGTAGAGAAAGTCATGTGAGTGTAACACATCAGATTTGTTAGTATAGCAAAAGCTATGACAAAATATTACTTAAGAAAACTGATTTTATAGATTTCAATAGTTTGTAGGGGATGTTAACAACAAATTTGAAGTTTAGAACTCGTCAATTCTATTTGTGTGGTCCTGTGCTTCCTTGAAAGATTTGCACATTTGAAGCTGCTGGGGTCTTGCAGTTTTGAAGGGTCACTGAGAACTAGCACCACACCAATCTTCGTTTTTCTCCATTGCTCCTATTTTGCTTCCAGAATTACTAATTTCAGTTTTTAATACACTGGCTGTAATTCTCTGGCTTGCCTCGCAACCCAACTGCTGATGTGACAGATATTTCTAACTCTTTTTGGACACAAATGCCTCTTTAGAGTATTTGTTACAAATTATGCTGCAAAGGCATTTATTTTATTCCATGTTTTCTCAGCAGCTTCTTTTGATACCAGTCTTTGATGGCATAATTTTACTAACCACACTTTGGCTTAGTATGGTTCTTCATATTGCTGCTGCTGTTGTATTTTGGTATTTCATGACCAGCAGTGAAAGCTCTGTTACAAAAACACCAGAATTCTTTGTCATCAGGGCATTTAAAATGTTATGGTTTGTCATTTGTGGACATGCAGCGATACAATGTAGCAAAACTGGTAGACTATTTTTATTGCCCTGCAATAATAATTTGCTAGCTTTATAATTCCCCCCCCCCCTAAGTGATAACTTTTGCCCTCCATTCTGCCATTGTGTTCTTTAGTCCTGTTTTCAGACGTCTGGCTACATTACTTATACATTCATCCTTTTCTATGGTGACATCTGGGCCCTACACCATTGACTACTGTAAATGTTTGCGAGTTTTGGCATCTGCATCAAATAATATTATAGTATATCTGAACTTATACTGCTATTCAGATTTCTTCCAGATTTTCTAGTTGCAGCTGCCACGATAGCATTTGGAAAACCTGAGAAATTGCATTCACATTCCCCCTCTGTCTGCGTTAAGATTGCCACTGTTGAAATTCATTACTTACCTCATTCAAAACTTTCGTTTTCTTCACACATGCAGAACAACTTTAAAAAGAATATTAATTGGTGTTGTTAGTACTAGACCAGTAAGTACATCTACAGAAATGCCCATACCATAGTTAGAAGAGTGCCCATGTTTCTGCCATGTTCCTCGTATAACACACTAATTATGAAACCGTAATTTTCTGACAATTCAGGATTTATATCCATGTGCGCCCTACGTAGTGCTTTGTGAGCAACTTTTAACATCTCTTCACGAATTAACTATCATCCTTGTACAACGTTTTTAAATGATCATTATAGTTGCCTACTAAGTGTTGGTAATCCCAATAACATTGCAAATGTTTCTATTGTAGCACAGCCCTTGCCAAATGTAACGAAGGCATTAACAATGCTTTGTTTACTGCAAGTGGTGGTCTTGTTGAATCAACTGAGGAAGTCATAAGAACTAGAATATAATTCACTAAAAATTTTCTCAAAGTTCTTGAATCTTTTAATATTTTGCAAGAAAATCCATTAGTTTCCTTGAAATTTAGATACAGTGATTTAATGCTACGCCTTACCTCTTTGCAAATATATTTCCATATGCTGTTACGAACTAACATAAGAATTGTTTTCAATGCCATCATGTCTTGAGTATATTATGGTTTTATAATATATCATTCATTACATAATGCTAACATTTTGTGGGTGGGCGATTCATTCGTTTTTTCTGTTCAAGTGAAAAGGACGACTCCCCCATAGCACTACAATTATCTTTATCGGACTTACCTCTATGTTGATTGGCCTTTCTCATTCCATTTACACCTTTACTAGCCTTCTCCTCCTGCACCTGACATAATTCATTTGATTTATATTTACACTAAATAGAATACTTAGGTACTAAGTGCTGCCAATTGAAAACAAATTATTCACTAAACCGACACAACCTTATTTCTATTGATGCCTTGTATACTACACTGCCACATACACACACTAAACTAACTAAAGTTGGACTCTTGTAAAAAAGTAATTCTCTTTCAAACCATTTGACCACATGCTAACACATTTCTTTTTGTGTACAAGCTAGAAACAGTTTCTCCTTTCAACCGTTTTACAGAAGGATCAACATAACTGCCAGCAGTAAATAAGTGCTTTGCAGAATAATCAACACAACCCTCTGCTGTATCTAAATACAAAGCCTGGTAAATTTGAAGGTAAGAAAGGGTAATTTGAAAATTTCTAAGTGAAGTGATGCTACCGAAGTTTAAAGGGACACGCCCACAAACGGCTAGTCCTTTAAAACATACCCGGATCATCAAAAGTGAAGTTACCAACTGAAATTATAATGGTTAGTAAATGAAATAAAATAATAAGCCTTTTTTATTCTCAAATTTCATAATTTGGTTGCCCTTCCTCTGAACACTGCGCTAAAATTGTACTCGATGAAAGCGATGCAAACAGAGTGGGATCAGTTTGGTCGTAATGTAAATTTAAAGCCAACTATTAACACTAAAAGATCTTATGTGTTACATTCACATTACTTTCTCTATCCTCTATCGCTTATTAGTGGGTATACAAATTATCCTTACGAAAGTTTATTTTTCTATCTATTTCATTTTAATCCAGATATCACCCAGATATAAGGGGAATAGTGATAGTCAAACGTTTAAGAACAGTACGCTATATGCTGACCTTAAAATTCGATAGTATTTCCATGCAATTGCGAGAAACTGAAAATAGACGGGACTAAAAAAGAATTTCTAGGTATTGAACAAGTCGAACCATTAATAATAATTTCCGCAATGATTGATGCTACAAAACAGTTATTTGAAATAAATTGTTTTTTAATTTTTGCGTAGTAAGTTTTTGTCTATCGCCCAACATTTACCAGTTATACAAGATTCCTTCTGAATAAAGAAGACTTCACAGGCTCCTCCCAGAAAATTCAGATATACATTTTATTTGTCATGTAAAATCTTTAATGTATGCTGTTTTAATCAAAATACTGAGAGCAATTTTTAGAAAATAAAAAAGTTTGAAAAATATTGCACGTAAAACGGGGTGGGAAGAGTTTCTTGAAAATCTTCGAGTCGCATCTTTGGAAGGTACTGAACCTAAATACCACCCCCTCCACCCAGACACACTCTCTCTCACACCTTTTTTCTAAAAATGTTTGTTTTGGACTAAGGAGCCTCAAACATGTATTTCTGGTAAAACCTCGGTATCGAATTTTTGGGTGGAATGCAATACCTTCACTACCTACTATGTAAGTGGCAGAGGTAGTACCTCTACAAATGACAAATATATAAATTTGTTATGTGTTATAGTATTTATAAGAAAGTGATTCTTAGGGTTACATTATTCCAGTTACGTTTCATCTAAAAAAGAGATAAAATATATACATGTGATAAAACTAGAGCCATTATTTTTCAGCAATTTCTGCTTTTGGATGAACAATTATTAATTCCTACCTATAACGTGGGCTATGATAAAGCCCATTATAAGATTTGTTTCTCGAGTTTTTCACTCAAGAATGGCCAACCGATTGTTATGAAACTTGGTATATTAAACACTTCAGATCCCACTTAGAAAATAGGCTTTCTTAATTATTTTGCCAAAGGATCGGAATTTTAGTGGGGTGCAAGGGAAAAAAATCGAATTGTCTCCATTATTTTTTTTAAATGCTACATCGCAAAACTTTGTAATGACGTTTCTATGTTTTGTTACTTACAAAGCTGTACATTTAAAATGCTATAACAATTCTCGTTGCTATTGTTCGTGTACATAAACTCCTTGCTGCGAGTAACAGTAGTTCAAATCGCACAAGGAAGAGGTGTATGTTTCTGTAGCGTTAATCCTTTTTATTTATGTTTCAATGTTTGTTAACATCACTGAAAACGCAGAATTATTATGGATTTTCAGAACAATACGACATATAAGTTGTACAGACAGAAGAGGCGAGGTAGATGGATGGGGAGGGAGAGACTGAAAAAGGAGAGAGGGGAAAAAGAGAAGGGGTGGTGAGAGTGATAGATGAGATGAAAGGAGTGGGAGTGGGAGGGGGAGAGTGGGGAAGAGAAAATAATCTCCGCAGTTAGCGCAATATCTCGAACAGAGCTGCAGTTTCTGTTAAGCAAAAAGTGCATAGTTGCGTGGAACATGCGCAATAGGATTCAAATGTTTAGCCGTGGTAACGAGCTCTTGTGACGGATGAAGAATCGCAAACTTTCAAGCATGTCCATCAAATGACGAACTTTGAAAAGCATAAATTGTAACGAGCAGGCAAAACACCTGACAAAATCACTTTGGAAGTTTGGGAGAAAAACTATGTTGAAATTGAACCGAAAGAGAAGAGACACCAACTGGAATATTAAATAAAGATAAACTGTTTTTTGAGAGATATACTGTGAGGAATGGTCAGTGCGATAAAGATAGCAGATGACTGCCATTAAAATTAATGATTCATATGCGGACACCAAGAAGAAAGCGGAAAGGAGGGAAGAATGTGCGGTTTGGGTGTGCAGAAAAGGATCTCCCCGAAAACTGCAGTTGACTGAATGCAAAGCCCTAATAACCGTGTTTGTTGTCTAATCAACCTGTGATTAAAGAGAATACATATTCACACCGACGAAGCATATTATGTATGGGCAATTCCACCACTCACTTAACTAGCACATTCTTCGATGTTTTATCCGAACACTTTCGAAGCGCTACAATAGATGCTATAAGGGAGTGCTGCATCCAGAAGAAGAAAAAAAAGGTGTTATAGTAAACCCCATTTCATTTTAATTTATTAAGCGAATACTCGAAAGTAAATTACTGAAACAAATTCAGTGGCGCAGAGTAAAGTTCAGAGGTTGTGGTTTGGGTGTGAGGGTGATTCCACATTCTCCTTCCAGATCGATTTCTATTCCCTCTGGTGGTGACAACTTGAACTTGTTTAATATGGAAGCTCCAAATAAGAACAGCATCATCCGCCCCAGTTCTTCACCAACACACATTCGTTTTCCTGCAAAACAAAAAAATAATAGACAAGGATTTACGGCAACCCATAAAAGGTAGATAGAACTCCATTGTCATTAAAAACCTTATATCTGTGTAGGCACAAACTTCACACTACCTGTTCATGAACTTGCTTTCTTTCAAAGTTAACGGTAAACCATCTGGAGACAGACGTCTCCCGGAGTAGATGTATAATACACCGTGTGTAAGTGATATAGACAAGATGCTTTAAACCAGCGATGATCTCGATGAGTACATTGAAAAAAAGTTTATGAATACTCCCATAGGTTTGTAGAAAAACCACTCTGAAACGCAGAAACTTTTGGCAACAGCACACTTTCGCTTAGGTGGGTGGGAAACAACACTTATCTGGTAAGGTCACGTTCACTGCGGTATAGAATTGCGCTTTTTACCGAGAGGAGTTGCTACATTACAAGAACGATATTAACTTTGAAACAAAATTTATTATTTTAAGCTTGAAAAAATGACACAAGAAAATGCATATTTTAATTTTAACTTGTACTACTTGTACTCCTAACGTAAAATAAATAAATAAAATACCATAAAAGAAGTTCCAATGCTTACCGAGACATTCCGTTAGAAGTAAAATGAGTATTGTTATTTAGGAGTTTAAGAAAGTACTATAATAGTTGTTTATGTATCAAGTTCGTTAAAGCTTGATACGTAAACCTGATGTACATAATAGTTTTTAGTAAAAGCTCTCTAAATTAAATAAAATAAAGCACTTGTAATATAAGTACAGTATAAATTAAAAGACATAGTCGGTCATTTGTTGACTTTCTCCCAGCCGCCTGAATTCTACGCTATGAACCGTACCAATGCCTCCTAGGAAGCGCTGACTAACAATACGAGATGTGGATGTAAATGGCAGTGCTTTATCTGAGCGTTTCTATACAACAGCTTGTCACTGAAAATATGGGTGAGAATCCCGGGAAAATTTTCATTCGAGTCACAAACATTGAATCAGAGCTGCTGCCAGCAAAATCTCGGCAGCAGTATGAGAAGAAATATATTGCATTTAAAGACCGGTGCAAGATAAGCAGTGTCTCTCTTGTGAAAGAAGATGTAATACTGGCATTTATGACTGGTCGTTGCCATCTGGATTTTGTTTATTATGCCGCGTGTTAACAGCAAGCAGCTGGTTTAGAGAGCGTGTACTAAAATAAATTACAGGATTTTATTTTTAACACTTAATATACAGACTAACAAGTAGAGTATCTATTTCCATTTAAAAGTTCAATAAAACGAAACAAAAAACGAGGTACAATATTTTCTGCCACACTGCAGGCGTGCTGAACCCATAATTCAGAGGTCCGTAAATCGAAACCACGCTCTGCTACCACTTCGACCACACTCACTCTTGCTCAGTGGTTCAGCCCAATTCTGACCACTTTATAGTAGTGATCTATTTTCGAGATATCTTTACAATCACAATTCAAGAATAACTCCCACGTGCTAAGCCTAGGATAATGGATCAGGTTATCCCCAGGGTGAGAACCAGTACAAATACGCAGTTTAACTAACACTGAACTACTTCAGCTTTGTTTGCTTCCATACACAAATTGTGAATTAGGGATACAGTATGGCATCTTGAAATTACGTAACACAAGATTTAATATTATTGCTTTTCTATGATAATGAATACATACAAAACATATTTGAGCAACAAATATGATAAAATACATTCTTTCTTTCCCTCAAAGTTCTGTGGGGTAAGGTACCTTTAAATGCAAACTTTTGAATTTAACTCACTTAACGTAACGTGGTGAAATGTTTCTAAAACACTATCAGTCTGTATACCATGCATGTCCACTTGTACTATTCTTGTTATCAGGATTTCGGAGTTCCTTCCACATAAACCTTTTTAGAAATTGGAAATATACATATAGCAACTGAATTATTAACATGTTACATTGCATGAAATGAACAGTACTCACATTTAAAACTACCCATCACTCATCCTTCAGTTTCAAAGTCATTTTGACTATTTGGCATGGTTTTAACTTGACGATTTAATAATGAAGAGAATAACACCAGTTTAGTATGACTGAGGAGGCGAACACAATCGAAACCAAAGATGGCTTTTCCATGGCATTTCGCTGGTCTTCTGATGTGTATTCGCCTGGATATAGCAGCACTCGGAATGCAACCATGTTCTTATGTTGGGTGCTGGTCTCGTAGCGTTCTAAACGTTTCATTCTGGAGATTCCCATGGAGTCATATATGTGACCCACAAATCCCATTTGACTTCGGGCGACTGTCACTTGAAATAGGTGTATGACGTGCCACAATGTTAGCATATGCTGTTTTAACCTTTCTGGGATACACGCTGTATATGAAGCTTGCTAGTTGTAATATTATTTAAAGCTGCATTTCGTTACATGAATGCAGACCAGACGCAATGCTTTCTTGAACTTGGTAAAATTGCTTCATACTGTCTCGTGCTAATGATGTGTTCATGACGACTATACCAGTGCAACTGCTCAGCATGAAGTTTTCAATAAGACTGTCGCCGAGTATGAGTTCGCAGAGAGAAGTATACTGCCCAACTTCCGTGTTCTTTACTGTTCGACGTGAAGTGAGGTAATGGGGTCAAGAAGGAGTCGCTGCAGTCTACCGCTTCTTGTTTTACCCGGCCTTCGAAATTCAAAGTGACGTATTGGTAATGATATTTATATGGAAGATACGATTGCGTAATAAGCAAGTTGGGCGAGAGATACCATAGCAGTCTAAGGCTTGTGTGTAGTTAATTATTATTCAACCTCACTTTTGCAACATCGCCATTATAATGTTTAGCGTAAATTATGATTGTACAAATGTAAAATGATAAATTTTGGACTAATGGGGGCTTATGGGAGAAATTGAATATAATTGTAAAAATCTGATGTGTTACACTCGCATGACTTTCTCTACTCTTATACAAACTATTTTTACAAACGCTTATCCTCCATATGTTAATCGAGATATCGAGAAGTTAATCTTATTGCTAATTTTCTTGTAGATGCAAGGGGAATTGGTAGGCTTTAAGCTATAATCAAATATTTTAAGAGGTGGTTGCTATGTGGAGTATTCCATTCTCTTTGCATTACCAGGACAAAAAAATTAATAACGAATTTCCATTTGAGAAAAACTAGGTATTGGAAAATTTGAGGGAATACAAGCAATATCTCGAAAATGGTTCACTCAGCAAACAAAAATGTATATAACTTAAATTGTGTATTTTAACGCGATCTACATTTTTTCTATAGTAAAATTTTGTCTATCTCTTATGGTTTATCAGTTAGGCAAAAGTCGTTCACAATGAAGAATACTTTTGGAGACATTCCTAGAAAATTCAAGATATACATTTTATTTGTCATAAAAATATCTTAAACATATGATATTTTAATCAAAATCGTTGGACCCATTTTTGAGAAAATTAAAATTTTCGAAAAATGTTCCATGTTAAGGGTAATCTTGTGTGGGGTGATTTTCTTGAAAACCTTCGTGTCGCATCTCTGGAAAATACTGAACCTAAATACCAAGTTTGGTGTTTATCCGACTGTTCGTTTCTGAGTTATGCTGTTCACAGACACACACACACACACACACACACACACACGGACATGTTTCCAAAAATGCTTTTTGGATTCAGGGGCTCTCAAAACATGTAGTTCCGGTGAAATCTCGGTCAAATATTTGGGTGGAATACAATACTCCCCCTACTTACTATACGTAGTAAAGAAAGTAAAAAGTAGATTGGTTGTTTTTTTCTCGTAATTCAATGCTTATTTATTTGAACGTTCCATATTTGAATGCGATGAGAAGTACTTTACATTTTTTTCTTCTGAAACAAGCCTTTCAGACCAAAGTGGTATTAGAATGTTTCATTTATCTGTTTATACCAGAATCACATGCTAAGAGGGCGACACCTTTCACCCGGTATAGGTCATATGCTATAATCTATCACAGTTATAACCCACATGGACCAATATCGAACAAAACTTCCAAGCATCAGTGCAAACAAAAACAGCTATGAACAAGACGCTCTATGATAGCGCCTCACGCATTTGTGAACCACACCTCCAAGAGCTATAACATCTAGAATGGGTTTTTTGCGCAAATAGTTACATCACACGTTAAGTCCGATGCTAAGAACTCCCGGCAAAGATCCTGCTTGCCGCTCCAAACCTGAAAAGGCGAAGATTAGGACTGCTTTCCTGCCTTACTTCAATAATATGACTGATGAAATTAACCGCAAACTCAAGTGACACAATAACAATAATTTTCAAGTCCACAGGGTAGCTTAAGAATATGTTACGCTCAGCCAAAGACTCCAGAGACACGCTATCTTCCGCCGGCTTTTATCGCATTCTCTGATAGTGTGGTGCGGTGTATTAGGGCCACCCAGCGAGGTGTCAAAACACCGCTTACGGAACACAGAAGGTGAAGCCGTCTTGGCCAACCCGAAGAGTCTGCGGTTCTTCACTACTAGCAGGAGATGACCTCATACAATACCGCGAAATCAGTGTCCTCTCATATATGTATATAAAATAAATATATGTATATTGTCTATTAAAGGCTCAGTGTAAAGACCTGCCGCCAGTGTGCCGAACTTCTGTACGGCAGGATTGCTTTTACATGCTAGTAAATCTACTGACATGGGGCTGTCGCTTTTAAACACACTTAAAAACCATCGGACTGGCCCGGATTTGAACCCGTGACCTTGAGACAGAAGGCCAGCACCTGACTAACTGATTCACCCTGAACGACCCTGTCATCTATGTTGTCCTCCGTGGTGTAGTGGTTACCATGCTAGCCTCTAGTTACGGTCACGGGTTCTAGTCCGGCAGGGAGCAATGGATTTTTTTCGGGCGTAAAAATCCTTAGCATGGCTTCCTTCGGACGGGAAGTAGAGCCAGTATTCCCGTGGTAGATTTACGTCAAGTAAAAGAACCTCATGCCTGATAAAGAGGCCTCTGAGCAAAATTTCCGGTCTTTCACGCCCAACAAATAATGGGCCGCTAAGGACCACAGCAGTTAAACAGGGTCCATAAATAAGTCTCAATTTAATTTTAATTCATCTCATCTATGTCATATTATTAGGCAATACTACAATATGAAGCCATTGCCATTTACAAACATCCCAACAACAATTTCAACAGGAAAGAAGAAGCGTTAAAACTAGATACAACTTGTTACCCAGTAATTGAGTATATTAAACAGGAAAAAAATAAACGGCAAGAAATCACTTGAATCGGGGACAAGAAGCGGCACCAGAGCGGTTAAACCCCTCTATCACACCCGGCCCCGAGCCAATCACATAAGGGCTGTTCTAGCATAAATTCTGCGACTCTCCCAACCAACGGATTCTTCCCCACTAATAACTCTTCTCCTCTCTACCCAACCTCTAGGCAAATTACCCTTCCTCTATTCTTCGCCCTTCCACTGTACTACTTGTCCTCTACAACCAACACCCACTGCCCTCATCTCCCTCCCACCTCCGATAGCCCCAAAACTCCTCCAAACATTCCCCTCCATAACCATCCAAGGCGTATCTCGCCGACTCCGAATTTTCCTACCGGGATCCACCGACTTCTATATCCAGAAGCAATATATTCTTATCCATCTTTCGCCCTATTGATCCTTTCCCACCTTCCATACCCATTAGCCGTGCCCTCACTTTCGTCATGATAAAACATGACAGGAACCTCGATTGCTCTGAAGCTAGCTCATCAACGAACCACAACACTGCAGCCTCACTGAAGGCCCGAGTAGAAACATCTAATATTCTGCCCCAGCTGAATTATGCCCTTCCCGGCACGTCCTGTGATACATGAGGCAAATGAGAATATTGGTAGACATGCGGCTGCTACACAACCAGTTCGACTAACGCTAATCCGTCCAAATGGCAATAAGAGCACTTATGTAAAGTCAGCCGCATCCAGAACACAGTACCAAATATATATCACGAAGTCACGCAGCTGACATAAGTAGAATCCAAATTCCAATATTAGCACTGTAAAATAAGCCGCATCCAGAACGCAGCCCCAACGACTTTGACACAGCGGTGTAGCCCTTATGAGGGCTATACAGCGCAAGAACTGAGGTCATCCGTGACTTGCTTGTCAGAGTAAGAATACCGGCCGACTACAATCAGCTACTAAATGGTGTAGTATAATCTGAAGTACGTTGGAAGATTCAGAGGCTCTCGCACCTCGACCATTAAAATTATTTTGTGTTGTTCCCTATTCCCAGTATAATGTACTCACAGACACAAATACTCAGGCCCATCACGGGATACAAACCGCGACCCTTGCGCTACGGAGTGGGGAAGTCAGACACTCAAGCAACCACCGCGGGGCCTCCGCAATCAGCTAACTTAGAGTTCGTTGGAGCCACCCTCAGTACCACTCGCACCAACCGATTAGCCATTAAAATCTGGACTGTGTGGAAAATTAAATAATATAGCAATCCCATATCATGGTCATCCAGGCAGTTAGGGTTACTAAGCTCTGGCATTTTGACCGATAGGGCCCTTATATCAATTTGCATGGTGGAAATCTAAACAGAAGGTGATCGCGCTCGACTGATGGAGATAGAGGAATTGTTGCACTATAAGTTTTGAATACTTACAGAAAGCCCTGCTTTCCAGCCCAGTGTAATAAATGCCAGCTGTTGGACCATAAAGCCTATCAGTGCCGGGCAGAACGGAGACCTGTTGCAAATGTGCTGGTCCTCCTTCCTCAACTCCCTGACCACCTGCTGCGCACCTTGCTGCCAAAGTGGGTATGAACACGATGGACGTCCTTCCCCCGAATATTGGCGTTAATTGACCACACTAAGTCTCACCTTCGTATGACGGATAGAAGCGTCCATTCCAAATCGACAGGCCTTCTGGTGCCCCTACAGCAGACGCCTCAGGGTACCGTACCCAAAACAGCAGGACTACACCAAAAGCACATATAGTGCGTGGCACGCGGAACATACCCACACCCAGCCCCACTAAACAGTACAAAACACATTCGTTACAGCGAATGTTATTCAGGCCTCCTTGCCAGGGCCCTGCACAACAATTTGGAAGCAAATACCACGCCATGGCATGGCATGTAGTCATGGAAAAAGCGATAGAAGTATTAAACCTACAACTTTCCAGGTACCTGAAAACATCCCTTGCCCCGTTAACGACCTAATGCTAACGTAATACGTCGTCCTAAAATGGAACTCGTTGACTTCCTCAGATAATATATATAAGGGTCATTCAAATGAAACCCGGTCACTTGTGTAAATTAAAGGTAACGATTTTATTAATTCAAAAATAGTCGCCAAACTGTTGGCATATTTATCCCATTGCGACACTAGCCGGTCCATTCAATCTTTGAAGAAGCTAGTAGGTTGCTGTCGGATCCAGGCCTGGACCCATTCACAGACTTCGTCGTCCGTTGTGAATCGATGTCCGTGAATAGCTTGTTTTAGAGGTCCATAAACATGAAAGTCACACGGTGAAATGTCTGTACTGCACAGTGGATGTTCCAGCGTTTCCCATCGAAACTGCTGCAATGTCGTCTTCACCGCATTGGCAGTGTGTGGGCGGGAATTATGCAGGAGAATAACGCCATTGGACAACATGACCGGGCGCTTCGACTTGATGGCTCGTCTAAGGTTCTGTAAAGTGGCTTGATAACGCTGGGCATTAATGGTGGTTTCCCGTTCCAGGAACTCGATAAGCAGTGGGCCCTTGTGATCAAAAAAGGACATCATAACCTTACCAGAACTGGTGTGCACCGCCTTTGATCTCTTTGGAGGTGTTAAAGTCGCACGTTTCCACTGCTTGTTCTGACGCTTGCGTACCGGTTCAAAACTGTGACACTATGTTTCTTCACCAGTAACAATATGCGACAGAAAGCCATATTCCTCCTCATGATAACGTTGCAGATAACTCAAAGACAGCGCCATTCGAGTATTGCGCTTTTCGGCGGTCAGTTGGTGGGGAACCCACTGCACACAAACGTTTCGAAATTTCAAGTGTTAATGCATTATGGTGTGAATGGTGTCCACGCCAATACCCAGTAACCGATGGATCTCATCCATGGTGATTCTGCGGCTGCCCAAGACTAAAGCATTCACTTCCGCAATCATTTCAGGTGTGATGACACGATGAACCTGTCCAGGACGAGCAACGTCTTCCAGTAACTCGCGCCCTTCAAGCAATCTTTTGCGCCATTCCACCACACTTGAACGACACAGACTGTACTCGCAACCTTCATCCTTCGATGCATTTCACGGCCTACAGCTCCCTCCGCCACTAAAAATCGAATCACTCTTTGTTGTTCCTGCTTACTCGCCTGCTTGTTCAGAAGTGGATGATAACTTGTGTGACCACCTTCTCTTCGGCGTGAAACCACACTGTCACTATGCAACGTCAAACGTTGCGCACGTTGCAGTCGCTCTACCAATAGATGGTACCACCATACACGCAGTTACGTGGTACCACCTTACATGTTACGCGAAGTTACACGCAATGACCAGGTTTCATTTGAATGCCCCTCATATCACTGATGCAGCATTACTCAGGGAAACACTCTATGCTTCCGATTATATCTTACTAGCTACGTGATTTATAACACCGACGTGATGGACGAGATGGCGGCAGTGTTGCAGTAATGCTTGACAAGTACAAATTCCTCCTCTTTCCCGTGTTGAGGTCACAGCCATACGTATCTCAGTTAATCTCCAAACTGAGCAATCATAGGTGCGTATAACCCTCCTAATGGCCTGATCTAGATACACTAGTTAGGCAACTACTTGTTGCCGGTAACCAAAAATCCAAGCATCTCACTTGGCACTGTGCCTTCACCAACTCTGCCGGAATAAAATTTCTCGCCCAAGAAAACAACTCAG
This sequence comes from Deroplatys truncata, assembly GCA_030765065.1. Lineage (NCBI taxonomy): Eukaryota > Metazoa > Arthropoda > Insecta > Mantodea > Mantidae > Deroplatys > Deroplatys truncata. The sequence goes on from CM060980.1 coordinate 117,609,609, forward strand.
ACGACTTAATATGTGCAGCTGACGAGCCGGCACACCTTGTTTTGGTACACTAGACTTGGTTATAATGCGCAATCTTACACACCGCACCAAGCTCTGGGTCATCAAGGACTTAAGCTCCGATAATTTATACGTGCTTATTTCTCTAGCAGGATCCTTAACTGGTACCCAGCCCCCTCTCCATTTTAAGAAAGCAAACTGGGTAAAGTTTGAACATTCCGTCACCATACATCTCAACATTAGGAGGACCTCATGAGCACCTCGAACAAGTCGCGTTGCACCTTGAGCAAACAATTAAACAGGCTATAATCGACTTCGTGACTCAACAGACCGCGCAGCACACCCACGTCATTCTCAACCGATATAAAGTCACAGCAGCTCTCGGAACAAAGCACGCAGTAAATGACAAAAAACACGTCACTCAGCAGATCTCAAGTGTTAATCCGGAGCACGACTCTCTTTGGACCAAAAGGCCCAACCCAAGAGACAGACTATTTCGCCTCTCCAGCATAATCAGGTAATTGTACCCACTGGTAGTGAAAAAGCTGACGGCCTAGCAGACGCACTTAAGCCCAGTGAACACCCCTCCTCGCTACATTATGTCGCTGGAACCGAGGCCTTTATAGTTTAGTATCCGACAAACATAACCGGATCCACCTGACAAACACTAATGAAATGAGATTGCTAATTCGACACCTGTCTAACTGCAAGGTCCCTGGCTCAAACAAAATCCCGATTACAGCACAAACTCCTACCTCTCTGTGCAATAAAAGCATTAGTAGCCCTACTTTAAGATTATATTACTGTACGGAATCTTTTCCTCAGCAAGGATCATACAAACCAACACAACTATCATCCAATTAGGCCACTCAACTCCTCCAGCAAAGTTCTTGAAAAAAAACCATCCTCAACCCCATTAACGAGCACACTATAAAAACAAAACATTAAACTAATACTTTGGCTTCCACACAAACTCTCAACTACAATATTTCAACTACTCCGTACTACCGAACTCATTATAGGAGGCTTTAACACTAAGGGCTCCACCGGAGCCGTGCTCCAGACATTGAACGTGCCTTCCACAGATATGCTGCCCTGAAATACTGCGTAAACTAGCCGAACTCTGGTTCTCTAACATCCTCATCCAATATTATCATTATTATTCTCAAATTGCCTAGCAAAACCATCATTTCAAATCCATTCTGAATTATACCCACTCCTCGCTAAGGCCCATAGTTGTCGCCATCCCCCAAGACAGTCTTCTTGGAACCGTCTTGTTTAATCATATACGTGAACGATATTCCTAATCCACCATCACTATTAAGTTCCTTTATGCAAATGCCCAATCCTTTTGGCCCAGTCGACACAACCACGTCTCTGTCTCCTGTGCCTTCAAAATGCACTGGACTTTCTTTCGACCTCGCTAACCAGTTGGAAATGTAAATACTAACAAAACAAACGGTTGTATTTACACACCGCTATCCAGCTCATAATTTTGCACCTCTCAAGCAGTTTGGTGACATTTCCTGGACACGACACTCACATACTTAAGACTTTCCCTTGATCAAGGTCTCACTCGTGCAGATCATGTATAACAAAGTTGCAACAAAGAGGCTGCTCAGTTCGGGAAGCTATATCCGATAATCATTTACAATAATTCCCTTAAACTAAACTTCGAAATACTACTGTATAAGGTCCTCATGCAAGTTATACTGTCGTATGTTACATCAGTATGGGGTACATTAATGCATCTCGCACTGAATCGTTACAGAACACTTTACATCATAGCTAATGTAGCAAAAATGCATCCATTAACAGTCCCCATAAAGAACTGAAATTGCACACTGCAGAATTCGTCAGAAAGCTTACAATCGATATATACGAAAAACTGTGCTTCAGTTTCAACCCGCTCATTCGCCAGCTAGGTACATGCAAAAAGCTCACGACATGCACAAAAGACCATTAATCCTTTTCGATTGAAACCCTTCTCCGAGTACATCCGCGATTGACCACGCATTCATCCTGTACGCCTGATAGGCCACATTGCCAAAAATTGTCTACTCCAACTACATTCTTCGTTACAGCAACACCAGGCTGTTCTACCATACATTATGGAATGCAACAAGCACAGTGAGTCATCAAAGGGAGTTCCTTCGGAAGGGAAGTAAATTTGGTGGTCCCTGTCATAGATTTACGGCACGTAAAAAATCTCAAACCTGACAAAGAGATCTATGAGCAAAATCCCGGTCTTTCACTCCCAATATAGAGTGGGACGCTAAGGAGCACAGCAGTAAAAGAGCGTCCATTAATAATCTTACTTTTTGACCAAAGGGCGTTGCTAGCGGTTCAATGCATACAACTAGCTCCACTGACCGGTAAACTGGAAATATCACATCTCACCATGTAAAATCATTCATTGCAAGTCAAATAGCATTCAGATCCTCTCGAATCTTTCCTCACATCACTAGTAACTACTAACACACCGACACACCCCATTTCGTAGATACACCATGGTATAACACCACCCCCAAGGCGCCACTCAGGACGTCATGTTTTTCTCCAAAGCAAAAACTATGATACATTCGCATGCTTGCATGTCAGCAACATTAATCAGACACTACCCGGCATGCTTTCGCAGAACTCCAATGACGCCTACATGTAGTATTATTAACAAAGCATCCCGCTTGTGTTCCGCATGTTTAACAGCATGTGCATGGCAAGTATTCTCTGAGAAGACATCTGGGAAAACGGGACTGGGGCCGCCCCTGTATAAAATTCAAGATATCATTCGCGAATGAACCTTCACCAAGGAGATTTCAACAGCACCACTGAAGATGTCTATCACAGCTGTGGACGAAATGTCTGGACATGAAACTTCCAGTAGACCGCAGCTTCTTAGTCCAGAAATAACTTATTGCTGTAGTTCAGACTCCGGGCGTGAAAGCCTACTCACTCATAACACAGTTAGGTCAGTCAAGTCTTATTGCGTAGTTTTATGCAAGCAGAATGTTACAGCTAATCTGAAAACTTAAATGCCCATGAGACTCGGCACCCATATCTTTGGTTGCAAACTTGACGAACAGGACCAATAGAATATAACTTGAATATTAAGTACCTATAAGCAAACACATGCAGGGAAGTGGTCTTCTTGACGCCACAACAATGAAAGAGAGATAGAGGAGGATTTGAAGGGAAGACTAACAACACAACGTTCATCAAGGCAAAAAGCAAATGCTGGAAAATTTCACTTTGTATAGCAAAGCTGTATGCATAATGCAGACTCTTAAAGCTAAGATAGAATGACAATTATTTTACATAAATCAGTGTAGTGTTTTAATTTAAAAAAATTCTGAAACACACTTTGCAGTTAAAGCATAGCTTACATCTATCTTATTAGTCAGATATAAAATAAAAAAAGACCAGAAGAATTTGAACTATACTTTATTTAATCTAAACTGTTTATGACTAATGTTCTTAAAAATAGGAGTTGTGATCAGGAATCGCATCATGATCACGAGTTTGCAAAGAATAATCATTTTTAAATTTTACTCCTGGTTAAAGAACATTAGTAGATAAATGACAAAATGTAATATGTAAGAAATACACAATTAAATGTGCCTGATCTTCGAACATCATGTCCTCAGAAACAATAAACCCCTGCATTAAGTATCATGAAAAAGGCTGCAAGATTATAAAGTTGTAATTGCATTAATAATGGTTGATTCTCAAGCTGAGGTGAAGCTTTAGACTGAATTATAACACGAGCAATTTTTATACAACGTTTCACTTTCGTGAACTGGGTTTTGCTTTATGCAGTCAAAGAGAATTTATAGTTGGCATTTAGATAGTTAAATATACGTTGCCAAGATTGCGGTAGGTACATAGCTGGGTACTGAAGCAGAAATTCGTTCTCACCTGTCTGGAATGGAATGAAGGGCTCCGGCTTTACAAAACGTCCATCATGGTCAAGGAATCGCTGTGGATGAAACTGCTCTGGGTTTTTCCAGTACTCTTGATCCATGTGTACGGCCCACTGCAGCGGCACCAGCATGCTGCCGGCAGGAATACGATATCCACCCAAATCAGTCTCCTGTACATCAAAATACGATTCTTTTTTACTGTATTGCTTTCGAATTGGCTCCTTCTCTGATAGCCTAAGTGTATAAATCAGCAAAGTAAACAATAATTCAGATCAAGGCAAACAATAACATATAGTGGAGGTGGTGTTATTTTATAAAAAAAATTGAAAATTACTACACAAGTCTCTCTCTTAATGCCACAGTTTTTATAAAAATAAACATGTTCTGTTGTATAACAAGCATTACGTTCTCTACACCATTTTACAAGTACCGGATTTCTTTTCAATGACACGTAATAGTGAGTAGTAGTGGCGAACCGACGCACAGATTTTACCCTAGACATCGCTAATGATACGTTTACCTTTAGGTATAAAAGATACTTCGTTTTGCATCTATAAAACTCTGGCATCTATTGAACATATTAGTGAACACGTAATATTGAACGAATTCCTGGAGAACGCACCCCGGATACTGTCTTCTAATTTGACGATGGTATGGGAATTTGTTGCATAAAATTTATTTTTAAGCATTCCTCATAGATAATAATCACATCGGTAGTGAACAGTCCAGTCAGTTACTTTATCAAAAATACTGTAATACTTCCATTATCGGATTTGCTATATGTGTATAAGTATCGGTGGGTACGTTCTGCAGGCGTCAGATCTCTGAAGAAAGGTGTCAGTCAATTCATAACCTACCAGAGTTTATGGCTTTGTAAAAGAAAACTGACCTAATAATTCTTGATGCACCACACTATTGTCTTTACATCTTGCAGTGGTTTCTGAAGTAATTGGCGTGGACTTTCACTACTTAGGATCTAAGGCTCTGTGGGTTATGTGACCCGATAGATGTGCTGTCAAACTTCGTTAGAAAAATGAGCAGATCCAGATGAACATATATATAACGCACAGACTGTAGAAACCCATTGCAATTAAAAAGAGCAATATTATTTCATTCTGCAGTCTTTGCACTTCTGTTACTTTATCAGACAATTTTAGTTTCAGAACAGCCCTATGAGCAGGTACAACTGAAACATCGGTTTATAGTGCAACCGAGGTAGCGATTTTCTTAGACTTATTTGCATCACAGTCTTCAGCCCGTCTAATTTTCCTTAGTTACCCGTTTAAGTGCCTTTGCGCCCGAACGGACCTATTCTTACTTTCTCTACTAAGCATAGAAGTAGCGGAAGTATTGCACTCCACCCAAAATTTATATGCAGAGTTTTCACCGGAAATACATGTTTTGAGGCACCCAGAATCCATATAAAACATTTTTGGATACATGTTCGCGCGTGTCTCAGTTTCTGTGTGAACACCATTAGCTAAAAAACAAAAAGTTGGATAAATATCAAACTTGGTATTTGAGTTTATTATCTTCCTTTAATGCGACACGAAGATTTTCAAGAAAATCCCTCCACCCCAACTACCTCTTCATTCGGAAGGAATTTTGTATAAACTTTTATAACTTGTAAACGTTAAGTGATAAGACAAAAAAGCACCACACAAAAATGTCTCTCTCTTTAAAGCTCACAATTTACTTATAAGTTGTTTTGTGGTTTAAGCCGTTTCTGAGATATCCGTTATTAATGGTTGGAATTCTTCAATGCTTGTCATTCTTTTAAAGTCCCAATATTTTCAGATGTTTCTCTCGACTGCATGAAACAGTATGGAATTTTAAGGCAAGCATGTAGCGTCCAGTTCTTAAATATTTGACTGTCGCTGTTCTCTTTCTATTTATAAATAAATGTGTAATGTAGCTATGTTTGCAAAGGTTTATTTGGATTAAATGTAGTAGACAGAAACATAAGCTTTAGTAACAATAGTTTTTATACCCACAAATAAAGATAGAGGGTAAGAAAGTCATGTGAATGTACCACGTAAGATTTTTCTTAAAAGTTTCTAACAGCCTATAAATTGTGGATTTCTTTGATACGGTGACATCAGGGAATATCTGTACAAATTGAAACTGGCAGTTTACATGTGACTCGGTTCGAGCAAAACTTAACTCAATAACACATTCTGTAGTGTACGCCATGATAACCACATACAGTAAATGTGATCAGTGTTATTTCCACAATACACACTATCTCAAACGATGTTAAACTACATTGCAAATGCCGTTACTCTCCGTAGGGGTGTGACCTAACGCAGTCGTTCAAACCGATACTTGCTACGAGTGAGACCCGGCGGCCGATCGTCTCGTCATTCAAGATAAACCAGGTACTTTAAAGCTGAAAAACATATTTTGTAAATAAATAAATAAATAACAAAATCACGTTTTTAGAGCAATCCTTAAGATTATTAACATCTAAAGGAACAAGAGATTACCTTTGTAGTGCCGTGTGGAATACCTAGGGGTACGACAGATCGAATCCTTTGTGTTTCAGATATTGCAGCTTCTACATACGGGAGTGCAGGAAGGTCATCCAAAAGCACGCCTCGATCCCGAGGGACCACACTGTCCAGCTCCTCCTGGACCTTCAACTGAAACAAGACAATTTTGCATATCTTCGAATTAAAAAACGGTCAAGGGTAACGGTCAGTAGTAAACTAAACTACTCACATCTAGAAAAATGTTTGCCTTCCATTTGTCCGCATTCCTTTACTTAATTAATATATTACTATGAGAATTGTTTTGTGCTGTTGTACAGGCAGAGTTTAATGTCCTCTGAAAAATTCTCTCGCGCTCTCTTTCCAGCGCGAGCACACGCACTGAATTGGTGTTTACTTATAAAAATTCAATGCAAAATACCTAATTTTGTTTTGTGAAATGCAGTGTCCCTTAAGCACAGAGTAATTTCAGACGCCTACAGCAGCAATTTCGGAGGAAATATGTGGTTGTTAACTTCAAAACATACACAGGTCTACAGCGCTATGATAAACGCAAGTTGCATAAGTTTAGGAATGCAGACTTGTACACACTTTAAAAGAAAGAGGAATACAAACCTTATATTATTAGGTTCTTCCTATCACAAATTAAGTCTTCTTACTGACTATATGTATTTGTTGCAAAAACTAGTATGTTATGCCACAGCACCACTAGAATGCTGAGAAATTAACATCAAGTTTTGATTGAGGCAGCGAGATCCGACATAGGATTTCTTTCTCTACTTACTGTAAACACGTAGTAGAGAAAGCAAAAAGCAAAAATTAGTTTACAAAAGAATAGTTTGCGAAATACTTAAGCTGTTAACAGCTGGATTCCACCATAACTTGATTCGCCTCAGAGGTTTGGTGGGCGGAATCCGTGATCTTTTGGCTTTTTATAGAAAGTATTCCATTTCATCTATTAATTCGATATAAAGATTTCACCGGAAGTACATGTTTTGAGGCCACTTGAATCCAAAAAAGCATTTTTAGAGAAATGTCAATGCGTACGTGCGTGTGTGTGTCTGAGAACAGCATAACTCAAAAACGTTAAGTCCAATAAGTACCAAACCTGGTATTTAAGTTCAGTATCTTCTAAAGATGCGTCACAAACATTTTCAAGAAAATCTGACATACCAAGCTACCCTTTAAATGGAAATTTTTTCGATATTTTTCATTTTCTCCAAAATGCCTTTTAACGATTTTGACTAAATGCCATATATTTAAGATATTTACAAGACAAATGAAATGCGTGTCTTGGATTTTCTGGGAACAGCCTGCTAAACCGCAATAGATAAATAAAGTTTACTACAGAAACACATAATCTAGTTAAAGCACAATGTTTAGTTTTTTACAAGTTAATTATTTTCGAGATATTCTTTGTACTGGCTTCAATTTTCAAATAATTAACACTCTTCTCCACTGAGAGGTCCTGTTCGTTTTCTTCTTGTGATCATGTAAACAGCATAAAATTTCATAGTCTTCACATAGCGACATGCTATTTAAACATCTGATTATCGATTTACTCACTGTATCCCACAACGAAGTGTGTAAATGTGAACTGAATTTATTTGGATTAACAAGAGGTAGATAGAATAATCAGCTTAATAAGAATACTTTATAGAAGAGTAGAGAAATGCAACATGAGACGTTTTAGAACAAGGCCCCGGCGCACGTGTGGCTGTGAACATCATAACTCAAAAACGAAACCTCGGTTAAATACCAAATGTTATATTTAAGTTCAGAAACTTCTAAAGAGGCGACACGATTAGTTAATAAAATTTCCCCACCAAAAATGATGCTTTACATGTAAAATGTTAATTATTTTTTATTTTTCAAAAATGGCTCTACCGATTTTGATTAATATACTACATGTTTAAGATACTATTTGCATGACAAATATAATTCTCTGGGAACAGTCTATGAAGTCCTCTTTATTCTGAATGACTTCTGTATAATTGGTAAACCGAAGAAATAGATAAGTTCTTACTACAAAAAAATGTAGATATCGTTAAATCACATAATTTATGTGACTTTTTTTGTGGCGCTAATCATTTCCGAGATATTATTTGTTTCCTGGTTTGAATTTTCAAATACTTAAAGATTTTTTCAATGATTAGTCGCTATATTTTGTCTTTTTCGTGGTCATGTAAAGAGCATGGAATTTCAAAGCCATCATATAGCATCAGGGTTTAAAAGCAATATGACTATCCTTCAATCTACTGTACTTTTCTTATACCTATAATGAAATGCGTAATGTGATATCGTAATTATTGACAGGAAGATATAAGTAATTAAATAAAGAAATAATATAGAGATATAATTGCAATAAATACTTTCGTATTTAAATCAATGCATCATGTAATAAGCCTGAGTAGGAAAATTTGTCCGGAGAAAAAGGTAATTAGTGTGTCATGTTAAGAAAGCCATTAGTAACAGCCGAGTAGCGAACGCATTAGTGTAAAGATTCTTGGAATGCAGTTAGAATTGCGTTCAGGATTGAAAAGTCATGTAGACAGGAATTCTGTAAATTAGAAAGGGGAATAAAGTTCTGAGGCACCGCACAGTAACAGTGTCAGATATGCACATGTAGAGTTTTAAGATTGGACCTCATAAGCAGGAGTGTTGGTAGAGGTAGCAATGTGTAGGTGGAGCTTAAGTTAAGAAAAGAGGATGCATTCTAAATCAGACTTACTTATTTAATCTAGAATTACTTACTCATGCGATTACTCGTGTTGTATTTAGCTTCATTTCACACAAGTTGTGTCGCGCCCAGTAACGCGCTCGAGTTAGAAAGATTTAGCGGCGATTGCGAGGGATCTTTCCGAGTAACATGTCTGCGACTTACGGCAACTGATGCATCCTTCATTATTATTATCATTATTATTATTATTATTATTATTATTATTATTATTATCCTTATCCTTATAGAAATAATTCAATTCTTTAAAAGGACAGTCAGTGACTCCTTTCAAACAAAATATTTGAATTAACGTTAACATTTATCAGCTAATTAAACTGGTGTTATCCTTTCACACAATATTCACGCATATCCTGAGACAAGGAACTCAAGCTATACCACTGTAGCAGCTGGCAGAGTAGACAACGCAGAACGAGTTAGGAGATGACAGCGTGGAACCCAACAACAAAGTAGGTAACATTGTTATCTAAATTGATACAACTTCGATAAATCAGCATCAAAATTTGAAGCAAAGGGTACTTCAAAATTGTCGCACAACGGACGGCTTCAAATTTAAGTTTATCTCCATTAACAGGAAGTAGACGGATGAACACATAACTTTGGTAAGAATAGTTTGCAAAGATAGAAAGTCATGTCCATACAACACATTTTTACTTTTGAGGTTTTTCCAGTTTTCCTGTGTTCCCAATCGCAAACTTCACAATCTTTCATTCCTCTTTCTGAAGGTTGCGTCGTTTTATTGTTTGGACTGTCCTGGATTAGCATATTGCTGTGGCAGTCCATATTTCCTTGATCTTAAGAGTGACCATCCAAAGTAACCCTTAAGTCATTTCTCTTCATCCGCTCTATTCGCGTGAATAATTCTCATCAGAGTTCACTTTGAATTCCTCCGATAACCGATTCTTCCGATTCTGTTAGCTGCTATGTAATTTTTTCATTCCTCCTCTTTTTAAACCTTGATATTCCGACTTATCTTGATAATTCCACTCAACTCCACTTCTTGTACGCTATTTTTTGCATTTCTGCTAGCGCCATTAGGTTAGTATGTTTACCTTAGAGTATTTTCTTCTTTGCGTTCTAATATTTCTGCTTTAAAGAAGCTCCATTCAGTATTTTTATTGAGTCTCTTAACTGCTGTGTTCTGTAATCTACGCCTGCAGAACACCCTCCAGATTGATGGATTAATCCCGTACATCTAAAACGTCTGACTTGATGGTTTCTTATGATAATTTAACGTTCTTTTCACTTTTTTCAATGCTATTGATTGATTAATATTCAGCTGGAAACCAACTTCAAACGTTTCTACAAGCTTGCTTAATACACATTTGGTATCTGACAGACACTCTGGATCCGGTCGTCTGCAAATAAAGGATGCACTGTCCCTATTCCTCTACTGGTATTGCTATACTATCAGGCGATAGATTCCAATGTTGCAGATTGTAAGTCTACTTTAATCCGTTAATAACTAGTTTGTTTATACGTGCGCATTCTCTCCGCCTACCCTTCTAGTTCTAAACTCATAGGGAATACGTTAAACAGAGTTTAGTGTATAGACAGTGAAGCTATTTTGTGATACTTGACGTCACTCTCCTCCTTTGTTTCTTCCTTCAACTTCGCGTGAGGTGGTCGGAGTTTAAGGCGACAGAGTACTCATAGAATAGAAGCTTCTTGGACGGTAGGCAAACCGAATAACAAAACAGGGAGATGAGTTAAATCTCATGTTCCCTCCATTGGAAACCCTAGCTAGAGTACTCGAAAAGTACTCGAAATTTCAAGGACTGGATCCCAATTAGCAAAAGGTGTTGATTCTAAACTGCTGCTATTCAATTAAAATTAAGGGAATGGATACCTGTTATATTTCAATTGATTGCTACGCCATTGGTTAGAATGTTTGTCTGATGTTTTAGCTTTACAGACAATTTTTGGGGAGCCTCTCATTTATGCGGTGATGACATAAAATAAAGAACATTTGAAATGAAAGGATACTTCACCCATAAATAAGAAAACCACAGGCTGCAATAAAATTGCCAACTCTTTGCGGGGAGGAAAGAACCGCAAGGCTATTGACCTTTGGGAAAGGGTGATGCGTCACCAGTACTGCGTCCTAGTTTTGATCATTTTTCGAGTTCGACTATACATAGGTGTCTGACCTCAGCCAATCAAACCATTTAGGCAAAATGTGTAATGCTACTACAGCTGGGCTGGTTTCATAACATAGCGTTCTGTTTTAGTAAATACGTAAATATTCATGCCAAGAGATACGTGACTGATTTCTACATTGCATCTGAATAACCAATCAATTATTGACAACATGGCAGTCTCTAGTAGTTTATTAGTTTGTATACATGTATGAAAACGTTAACAATAAATTTGATAGATGATCTGCAGGAAGGTAGGCCATACTTCCTCAGACTAGGCGTGGGTGCAAATAGCGACTCATCCGGGTTGTAAGCAAGATGATACCGCGGATGTTGTTTCTGCCTTCCGCAATACGAGAATGTGGTGTCAGGACGGGTGTCTTTCCATGACTGAAACCAGGAATGTCATCCAAGGACGATGGTCACCACGCCTAAGGGAGTATCAAATTTTAATTACACTTGCAGTGTCAGTCAAAAGTTTAAGATCACAGAGTAGGTTGTGTTGCGAGGTTGCCGTTTGCATATTGCAACTATCCGGTAAATACTGGGTGCTACACAGCTCACGTAACTCAGTGAGAGAACATTCGCTCTGGAGTTTCTACCATTGCCTTGAGCCCTTTATTCTATCCTAAGAGCCTACGGCCCAGTTTAAGTTCCTCAGCTTATTACCAGGTCTCGGTGCAGGGTTCCGAGACGCATGAAGTTAGGAGCACACGAACCACTGTGTTGTTTAGTTCGAGTGGGATGGTGGATAAAGCGTGCAGGCAGCCCTTGCCTTAACGTGTAAACATCTAGTCACAGTAGGGCACAAAATAAACGTTCACATTTTCCAGTGCGTGTCGAGTGCGGAAACTAATTGCCTAACATAACAGTTTTGCATGATTGTACCCGTTATAACATTCTGAAATAGCCACTTTCCACAACAGAAAAAAGTGCAAACAATATACATATCACAAAATAGATTTCTTCACAACTTCACCGCGCCATATACACAAATATTTAAAATAAATAAAAGCATAAAGTAATAACCCAAATAATGCAAATGAATACAATACACTTCTTTACATGTCATTGCAGCGAATTACAAGGTGCATTCGCAATGTACCAACTAAAAACATCTACTTTTACTTAAAATGAGATTATACCTAGAAAAACTTCGTTCTTCGACACATGACGTGACAGGTACATAAAAAAAGAATGGGATATCACACGAATAAATTTTGTGGATTTGTATTCATTGTTTGAATCCAATAAAACGTCCTTAATGGCACACACATCTGCAAAGCCAAAAGGACAACTTTTAATTTGGCGTTCATACTTTCAATAGTAGAGTGTGATTTTGACTCATTCAGTTTTTGAAGCAGTGCAATTACGAAACCATATATATTTAGAAACGCTTTAATATATTCATTTTCGATCTCGTTGAAATGGATGTTGGCATGTACTAACATGCTACACAAATCTCGATAAAATTCTTTCTGATTTTCTATTTTGATTGTAATGTTTAACACCTCTGTAGATTGTTGAATTTAACATTTTTCGTGTGTATTTTGCTATTGTAGTGTTTTTGGAAGAATAGAGATCTGTCTGTCAAGAGGTATTTGTTTGCAGCGTTAGCAATATGCAGTGTTATTTCCTTTGATGAGGAAATGTTCCTTTCCAAACTTCTCTATAAGTGTATCCTCAAGGGAACGCTTGGTACTCGTATTCTTCGACATATTTCAAAGTACTGTGGAGTATAAATAAGAGCAATTAACACTAACAAAATATCAATGAATATGTAAATACCATGAAACTATAGTTCTTTGCTCGCTAGATCTCGAATAGGTAAGGAAACTGCATTAACCAGGGCCAAGCAGCAATATGAATGTCCACAGTGACCTTCGCTACGCTACTACCTGTAGGTTGGAAGTGCTACCCCACCCACCGGGCTAGGACATCAACTCAACCCCGTTCGCTCCCGACTTCAGTCTGCTAATTCCGTGACCCAAAACCGAGGCCTGCTTATTACATATCTGGCTGGTGGTGAATTTATTTCTCATTCCCAAATTATAAAAAAGACTCGTGTGACCACGAACGGCGTAGACACACCATCGGGTGTCGAGGTGGTCTGCCCCTGTGACCTCAATTTGGTTAGCTTGAATATCCCACACTGTGAAGTGTCAGTGTTCTGTTTATATAGATTCACCATGTATCCTAATTTCAGCACTTTCCTGAGTGTTGCCTCATTACGATACCTGGAGTTCGTTCCAAGTCCTGGGACGCAACAATATATTCTTCGTTTCTAAGTTAGGGGACCTGCTAAAAAGAGGCCATAAATCTAACTGGCACGCGACCTCAATTAGGCAAGGAGCCAATAAAGGAAGACGATGCTAATTCTTCGAAATTCACCGTTGGCAGTCTGACCTCTTTGAGCAAATACTGAGGAGGCACTCTAAGACAGTGAAAGAGAGCAAGGGAAGAACAGTTTTACAGTTAAAGTGGCAACAGCCGGAAATCCCAAAGGTTTCTACCACTCTGTGGTTAGTGGAATAAGATAAGTCTAGAGTAAGGGTTTCAACGTGTGTAGTAAATAGTACCAGTGAGCGCAAGTATAGCTGTAGAGGTTTGTCTATCTACCCGGGTGATAGCCTAAGAGCGGTAACGGCGCTTTGTACTAGGCCAGTCTAATCAAGACTTGCTGATTAACTAATGACATTAAGATAGCAAGTAGCAACATAAGTGATCACTTTAATGCGCTTGTTTAGTGTTCATGAACAAATGAACAGATTACAAAAGAATGTTTGAAACGGGTTTTACCGCTCTTACTATGTCTTCTACCCGCTCGCACGGTGTTCTGCGTCAGAGTATGGTCTTGTGTGGTGTTGTGCAGAATGCCGACTGGCTTCCCCACTCCCTACACACCGCACTCACGACAGGGGTTACCACTAGTTACCAAGTTCAGTTATCACGTAGTCATTAGTCCACTTTCATTTGCGAAGATGGGAAGGCAGTTATATTTGAACAACGTATATTAAATTGTAAATGCTATTTCAAATACGAACCGGCTCATCACATTCGTGAAGAATTCATCCTGAAGTTTTCTGCACAATTGCATCCTTCCAGAACTTCAATTCACCATATTTTGAATAAATTTGGGACTACTCGTTCAGTGCAAAGCAAGAAACACGTGCAAAGAGTACTGTGTTGACAGAAGAAACATTAGACGAAATTGGCGAATATCTTTAACGTTTGCCACGACAATCACTATTAAAATTAGCAAATGTTGATATGAGGCAAGGGTTAATTCTTTTACTTTCTCTACTACGTATAGTAAGTAGGGGAAGTATTGTATCCCGCCCAAAAATTCGATACAGAGATTTCACCGGAAATATATGTTTTGAGACCCCCTGAATAAAAAAAAGCATTTTTGGAAACATATCCGTGTGTGTGTCTGCGAACAGCATAACTCAGACACAACAGTCCGGTAAACACCAAACTTGGTATTTAGGTTCAATATCTTTCAGAGATGCGACACGAAGGTTTTCAAGAAAATCCCCCACCGCAGATTACCCTTTACATGGAACACTTTTCGAAAATTTTAATTTTCTCAGAAATGGCTCTAATGATTTTGATTAAAATATCATATATGTAGGATACTTTCATGACAAATAAAATGTATATCTCGAATTTTTTGGGAATGTCCCCAAAAGTATTTTTCATTGTGAACGACTTTTGCATAACTGGTAAACCATAACAGATAGACAAAATTTTACTACACAAAAAATATAGATTGCGTTAAAATACACAATTTATGTCATACATTTTTGGATTGAGTGAACCATTTTCGAGATATTGCTTGTTATTCCCTTAAATTCTCCAATACTTATACTTTTTCTCAAATGGGAATTCGATATTCATTTTTTATGTCCTGGACATGCAAAGCTAATGAAATACGCCACATAGCGATCAGCTCTTAAAAGATTTGACTATCGCTTAAAGCCTACCATATTCCCCTTGCACCTACAAGAAAATTAGCAATAAGATTAACATCTCGATATCTCGATTAACATGAAGCATATGGAGGATAAGCGTTTGTAAAAATAGTTTGTACAAGAGTAGAGAAAGTTATGTGAGCGTAACACATCAGATTTATACACACACACACACATATATATATATATATATATATATATATATATTATGCATAGTTTACGAATACCGATTTAAGAAGCGAATACAGAGTGCTAACACGTCGACAGTTGCATGTCGTGCTACCCGGACGCAAAACCCGTGCGAGCGCTCAGATTTTATACCGGAGACATTGTATTATGTCATACTTCTTTGGACTAAAAAAGACAAGGAAACTAAAAGTAATGAATCACGCTTGTGATTAATACTAACTTTTGTTTCTCAATATATACATATAAAAGACGATCGAGCAGCAATGGCTTACCATAGCTATGCTGAGAGGATAGCCTTCTATTTTATTTATTTATGCAATAATACTATTATTACTTGATTCCATTTTACTGATGGAATAATATACTTAAATTTCACTTGAGCTTTGCTTCTCTCTGTAGAAATTTAATTGTAACTTGCTCACTCCTTAAGTTTACCGATGAAATCTAGTGAGACTGCTATAGCTAATTGCAGTATTGTAAATAAAGTAGTGGCAACCTATAGAAAATATTTTAATGAACTTCCAAGTACAATTGCATTACTTTCCTTCAATATAATCAGTGGCAAAGTTTAGTACCTTTTTCCAAATGTCGGAAAGCCGTAGGATGCCGTTGGCAAGGCGTTGTTGGTTGTTGATGGCAGCAACGAAGCGCCCTTACTCCTCGAAGCACAGATGCCACGTCAGGAAATCGGATGCCTCTGAGGGGTTCCTTTAACTTAGGACTCATGTCAGATGAGTACCGTGGGTGTTCCAACATCTTCCAATGCACCGTTGCAATATATTGGTTACCATCCAGCACGATAAATATATTGTCTTGCAATAAACGTGGATCTTGCGCCGCATAGCCAGACGCAGATGGTGCTGTACAATTCGGCAATGGTAGTTTGCATTGACAGTTTCTCCTTGAGGCACAGCATGCATAAGAATGACACCCTCACAGTCGTATGCCACAATCAGCATAACCTTCGACCGACTGGGTTCCTGTCGAGCTTTCTGTGGACGAAGCGAACCTTGGTGACGCCATTCATTTTACTGTCGCTTCAATTCAGGCTCGTATACTCGTGCCCACGTCTCATCGATGGTGGCAATACGCTGCAGAAATGCGACACCGTCATTGCGGTATCTATCGAGGTGGATAGCAGCAAGTACATACCAGTGCCATTTCTGTACGTCGGTGAGTCGATGTGGAACCTAGCGGGACGCGATTTTCCTCAGGTTAAAACATTCTTCACTATGCGCCATATCGTTCGATGACTGAGACCAACTTCTATGGATAATTCCCGGACAGTCCATCGATGGTCTATAGAAAGGAGACTCTTACATTGCCAATGTGATACTGAGGAATGGACGGCCAACCTGTGCCGTGCAAATCCATAGTCCATTCCGAACCGCACGAAATACTTTGACCCATCGTGCCACCGTCCTATGTAGAAAAATGCATTCTCGCCACAGACTTCACATAATTCTTGATAACATTCAGATGCATTTTTGCCACGGACAACTTCAATTTTAATTCACGACTGCTGATCCCTTTGGTAAATAGATTTATAGCGGTAGAAACGACAATGTCCACTTCAACGCCTCACACCAACTACCCCTTATAACTGTTTTATGTACTCTACATATACCGGCAAAAGCATCGGCTCACTGCTCCCACATCCTTTTTCGCATGTCCTAGCTTCTGCGGCCTTCTGGACTAAGCCTTTTCACTACTTTATCTACAACCCTCGTATACTAGTTAAATTAAAAGTCGGCCCTAGGTTTTTTTTTTTTTGTCTACGCAGTCATCGGCCCGTTAGCCACAAAGTACGTTTCTCTAAAGTTGTGGTTCGTGACTAATAACATTGATTAATAATAACATTGTTGCCCAGTTAAAAAGATGCTGCATAAATGTAGTAGTTAGCAAAGTAGATTGTATAGTAAAACATTATAGAAGCGGATATAGAACTGGAATAGCGTGGAGTAGAACGGTTTCACCATTTTGAAATGACTTCAAACGGTGTATACTGTGTTCCTTAAACAACTTTTTACATCGGGTGTATTTAAATGGCTAAATAATCTGTAAAGTGGTCAACGAAGACGGATCTAAGGAACATCTGCCGCTTAACAGGTTCAGTAAGTTCAAAAATCCTAGGGCCAGCTGATTCATTTGTTATGATATTCCCCAGGAAGCTTTCTGAAAAATGGAAGACGAATTTTGCGTTTCAAACATTCTGAAAAAAATGCTTTAACATCTTCTCTGATATGTTATAAATGACACTTATTTTCTAATTTAAACATATAACAGGGTGACCAATAAGGTCGCTCTTACGAAAGAACGCGTGCAGTCGTGAATAAGCAAGTGAAAAACAAATCGTATGCAGGAATTCACTCAGAAAGCTTCGTCCCTACTGCGGACATAAACTTGAAGCTTAATTTTCGGATTATCTTTTTATGCGTTTTGATAGTTAATGCTAATTTTTAAGTGAAAGAAATTAACTGCGGTTTCAAGAATACTTACAATGGTATCAATGACACATCATAATGCAATATATTTATACCTACATAAACATATAAAAACATAATTTGTAACACGTCTGTAAACTGTGACATCGTTGGTATAAACACATTTATAATATTTGTAGAATGCAAATACTACATATCTAAGAGTATCATTATGCAGTCGCACTCACATTTATGGATCAGTGATGCTAGTATCGGTGCTCTTGGACCTTTGGCACCTTTTAATGTTTAAAATGAAATTAATATCGAAGATTTTAAATTCATACGAGAAAAATTCATTTCTTTATTGCTTTTTTTCATAGACACATGTGACACAAACTTGGTTAGAATTCTAGCAGCATGTTTATGAAGTCGAGGAAGATAGCTTAGGACATTTCACATAACATTTAGGAAGGTTATTCGTAATTCTGCATTTGTTGCGCAATTCCCTATAAAATTTCAAGTAGAAAATCTTTGAAAATGTGGAGGACTGTCGTCTACTGCCAAACTGATTGAGTTGCAAAATATTTAAATCAACCTTTAGTGCATAAATATCCTGGAATCTCATTTCTATTTTAAGTAAGCTTGTAGTTCTTTCGAAGTAGAAAAATATGTCCAAATCGGTCATTGATTTCAAGCTAGGAAAATAAACTATGTTCACCCGATAATTGCAACATCTATAATTCCAATTTCATTTAAAAGCTACGATGATATATAGTTGATTATTACCTGACCTTTACTATTTTGTACCACATGCCTATACCTTTTTTACTATAAGCTGAAAAGAGAAGTAAACAAAACTTAAATGTATAACTCCGCCGAAAACATGGCAGCACCACGTGGAGAATGACGTACCGGTGAGAGGAAATTGCTTCAGACAGAATGCGAATACAGTTTAAACATTGTATGTCTTATTCCTATATTTTGCCTAACATCCTAAACGTCTTAACACATAATACTAAGAGTAGACAAATAAAAATTGTACCTGAACAGTTCGGCATCTGTGATTGGAGGTACTGGATTAAACTGTTGTTAACTTCAGGCTTTAGAAATCATTCATTTAATGACTAATATCAATATACTACTTTTTCTTTAAGCTTCTATGCGTCAACAAGTTAAAAAAAACGATTAGCAGTGTAGGTTAAAACCCAACAGAAAACAAACGCGACCCAAGCTATCCGAGCAACTGCATCACTAACAAAGAAGTTCAAATATTGCTAAACAATGGCCAACCGTATTCATTGTCGATTAAAGGTGGATACTTTTCACAGTATTTGTTAAAAACTTTAACACAATTGCCTTCTTTCCATTTCTCGTGTTTATGTTTTCCGCAGTGGAGAGGAATTGCAGCGATGGCACTTTCTAAAGTAATATTTTCTCAACACGTTGCAAAAGCACACTGATGGCTTATCTGGAAACCGAAAATGAACTGCAGCGCCTGCGCATAGCCTCTTAAACCCTCTGCTATAACGGTTCATTTAGTTATAAGTGAATCTGAACATACACATTTTGTTTCATAAATTGAACTGTTACAATAATGGATTTCTTAAATTTCTCTGCACGAGAATAACCACAAAATGTTATGATCTGAACCGAATTGTTTTTTGTAGAGGAAGAGACGACATACTAAGCGGGAAAGGTTGTAGTTAGCCCACCAGCCAATGAGGTGCTGTCTTGTCACGTGGAGTTGTTTACTTCTCCTTTCAGCTTATAGTGAAAAAGGTATAGTAATGTGGTGCGTCTACTGACATGCCTAGTTGAAGAAAGCCTGCAGAACGCCTTAGTGCAAAATGCCATCCTGGGCCTATGAACTTCCACGTTAGAACTATCCGATCGATCTGGGTTGAGCTTGCCGAGATGCTTGTGTTCCACTCTTGGTGCTGCACACGTGCAACGAAGAGTTTTCAGCATAAAGAGTTAAGAATTAATCACCATTGATCTAACACATCGCATATCAGAAGAATGTTTATATAAAGTACGCAATATCTTGTCCTAATGTAACGGCTGGCTATATAGCATAGCTAGTTTGCTATCAGATAGTCAGTCGAGCATGAGAAGATTTCGTGCCTTACATTTACTGACCTCAGCGTACTAGAGAGATAAGGCTCGAAGTTCATCGCCTTAGTGACGTAGCCAGTACTTTTTTCTGGTTTTACTAGCACAGAATGAGTAGAGCCTGGCAGATAGTAAAAAAAAAATAAGTCCAGCCGAGACTGAGAGGGCATTCTGCTCATTTCTAGCGCGAAAGTTAACTTATGACCTACCTGAAGGTCCTGGTGTTTGGCCATGTAAAGCAGGAACCAGTGCAAGGTGGTCATTGTAGTGTCTACTCCTGCCCCAAACAAATCCGCCAGCAGATGGTGGAACTGCACATCCACGTAGAACTGGCAGTCGGTACCTCTCCTGGAGCGTTCTGCGAGGAAAGCGTCAATCACATTGTCCTCCTGCGAGGCAGACTCTTCGTGCTCACGGATAATGGAAGCATACACCTTGTGGGTCTTATTCTTACCCTCCAGCAACATATCCAGAGTACGTCGGAACGTCGGTATGAATCTACAAGCAAAATGGGCGTTAATTGTAACCATGGAAACAGAAACGAGGACGATACTGAAAAGTTTTTGGTATGCCATGTTTCTATATATTTAACAGCTACTTTCTAATGTTTTTCGTGTTGATTGCCGAGTAGTTTGCTCGGTTTGCTCTAATAGTTTGTTAATTATCATCATTTAAAGAATTTATGTTCACCCAAAAATGAAGAGAACATCACTGGCTAAGATTTTTTAGAATTTTAAACCATCATTAACGCATAAACAATGTGAAGGTTACCTTATAAATGCATTTGGCGAAGAAGATCCATTTAAGGCAACAATTTATAATTGGACAGTGAGCTCAAAAGAGATCGGTTTTTTCTTAGCGATGAATTTTGCGAAGGATGCTCAAGAACTATTGTTACTGATGAAAATATTGCTTTGTTCGAGCAAAGCTTGAAGAGGAACGACGGACATCTTATGAATTTATTCGGGCGATATTGGGCATTGGTACGAGTCAAATCCAAAAACAACAGTTAGAGTTATATCAACAGTTAGACGTGAGAAAACTTTGTCGTCGATGGATTCCACATAAAGTGACTACCGATCAAAACCAATAACACTTTGATTGGTGCAGGAAAACTCTGGAAAAATTCCAAGGCGTGTCTTCAAATTTGGTTTGAAATATCGTTACTGGTATGAATCTTGGATGTATTGTTATGATCCTGAAAAGAAAACCCAATCGGCTCAATGGGTCTTTCGAACAGAATCTGAGCCTACAAGTGTCCGACGAATTCTCAGGGCTAATTTTTTTTAAATGGGCAATATTGGTTCTATAGCATTAGAAGATAGTCGGACCGTTACTGCCGATTGGTACACAAATGTCTGTTTACCGCAAATTTTTTTAAAAAGTTCGTGAAAAAATGCCAGAAGGAAAAATAGTGTTACATCATGGCAACGCATCGTCGCATACAGAAAAACCAACAACTGTGTATCTGGATGCCTTAAACGTTAGACCGTGGATCCTCCGCCAGCAGACCTGACCTAGCACCTTGTGATTTTTTTTTGTTTCCAAAAATTAAAGATAAAATGCGTGAAATCATTTTTCGTCATCAGATGAAGCAGTGGAACCTGGTTTCTGAAGTGTCTCAGGAAGAGTGGCATCATTGCTTTAAGGACGTTTCATTGAATGCAAAACTGTATTCACGTTAAAGAGGAATATTTTGAATAACAATAACATTATTAAAAACTTAAAACTAATCCTTGTTTGATTTTCTAAAATTTTTCAGTGTCGCCCTCTTACACCAAAATGCTTCAAATATTCTTAAGTATGATACCACATGAGATTTCAGAATCGTCGAGATTCTTCAAGTCATACTCTCACATTACTCAGGCATGTTGCGCTAATGTCTGTTCCAGAGATTTCAGAGCTTAACCAGCATGTATTCAGCATACAATGTTTTAAAGTAATTTTAACCACAATGCGACGAGGGAGATATTTCCTCCTATCATAGTATGTGCAATGCGTTCGTGTTTTTTCTAATTGATAGGATCATCCCAAATATAACGTACTCGTATAAAACAGTTAATTGCTCAAATAATTTTGCAAAGCACCCAAAGTTATAGCAGTTGTTGGTTGCAGATAAAAGATACTCCTGCACGAACTGAATACTGGGTATGGAAGTGTTTCCAATGTTAATTGATCAACACCTACCCCACGGTTCGCCGATATCGGCCTTGCAATTGTGGAGCGACTTCTTTAAAAAAAAATGCATTAAAACGCAATATGCAGAAGATTTTGATATTATCGCTCATGGCAATGTGTTTGCAAAAAATCGGTCTACTAGTAGTAATGAATTTTTCGGCGAAGTTCTAAGATTATCTGAGTTTTCGGTTGATGTACCTCTGTAGCAATACCTGAAAACTTTCAAATCTTCCGTAAATGGTTGTAGGATCCAATGCACTATCTCCACAAATGTTTGGCAGAAAGTTAAGTTTTGGTGCATATTCCTATATAAAATTTGAATTTTTTGTTGTGGATCTTCGATACAAGACACTGCCATTTCCCGACCATTACAAAAATTATATTTAAAACTTGCACAAATCAGAATGAATCACACTAATAAAATACATAAACTCGCACTGTTCAGCATGGGATGGCATGCTTAGTAAGTATTATTTCTTGTATTATCCATGAAATGAACACAACAAAATCAATCTAAATTAGCATAAACGACAAGGTGAGATTTCAAGGTCTTGCGACTGGAGTTGTTTATAAATAGCTACCATAACATGTATAACAAAAGTTAACTATTTCTGCTATTCTTCAAATTTGAGTTATTTCCAAATATAATTGCTGACAAACTTAGGTCAAGTGGTCATTTGTACACTTTAGGATCACCAATCGCATAACTATAAATTATTTTAGCAAGACAAATATTTAGTTATTCTAAACTGTGTCTCAAATTTGAACGATGGATATAATTCTAACTCTAATTGGAGGAAAGAAAGTGTTTGCTTATATATAATTTGCTAGACACTTGTATATAATTTTCTAGGAGTATGTAGGGAGCTTATGGTATTCAAATTAACGTTACGTAAACAGGAATTATGCTCAAGGTAACACCAGTCTGCCCCAAAGTATAAACGTTGATATCGGATGGAGAACATGTCTCTTCCGGAAAGAGACAACTAAAATTAGGCGAGCTATAGAAAAGAACATATCTCACTTGCCTCAGAAATGGTAGAAAGTTGACAGGGCCGGCTACACCAATGTGTTTAGTGCCATCTTCCTGCAAGTGCTGCAACCAACGCCAGGTGAAGTCATCTTCAGCCCACACTCGGCCGAACACCAAGGAATTCATCACGTTACCCATAGTGTGCAACAGAATTGGCAATACTAGCGTAGGTTCCCCTGTTGTTGACTCCAGTTTCTACAACAGAAACAAGCATCATCTATCCAGATCCGTCCAAACACTAAAATATTTATCACTTTTACCTCAGTATGCAACATACCAGAAGAACTAGCCTAGGGTCAAACTCTAGTTTCTACATCTCAGACAGTATCACACGAAGTCATCTCCTGTCTTCCTGACACCATAAAATGTATCATGTTTACCACAGTAAACAACTATAAAAAGTGACAGAATAGCACAGGTTCCTACGTCCCTGGCTCCACCTTGTGAAACATTGCCATTATCAGCACTCGAGCAGCACCTTCCATTATGACTGTATCATTCGGATGTGCTAGGAAATGTATCATCATTAGTCAGCTTTAAGTGTTATCCACATATACTCTAACAGCCAAAAATAAAACATTTTTCCCAGTAAACAAAAGCATTTTCTCGGTCCAAACATTGTCTTCTCTTCATTGCCTGCATAAGCAACTTGTTCCATGCTGTCACTGGTTTTCCTCTTTTCCTTATTCTTGCTGGAGTTCACTTAACTGTCTTTGGTAATCTTTCTTCACTCATTCCAATCACATGTACATACCATGCTAGTTGTCTGTGTTGTTAATATATCTTCTAAAATGCTATTTTTTACTTACATTCTCTATTAATTTCTTACTCAATAAGAAAATTTAACTTACTGTAGAAAACGAAAAATAACCTAAAATGCAATGTGTATGGCAGTCCTGGAGAGGCATATTTGATGCGTGTAGGTGTTACCAGATTCAGCTTCTCCAAACTTCTGTTGATCAACACAAAAATGTTCGAGATAGGTGTTATAGCGTTCAGGTCCGAATAATACTTTCATAGCTCTTTTCAAAACTAAGCGACATGTTTTTCTTTCCACTCTCTATTAAATCTCTCCTTAAAACATTTTTTGCGCATTGAAGCCAGAAATGACACAATTCGCTCATCAAGCCCCCGTAACACTTTTTTCAGATGTTTGTAGTCTTGAGCTTATAGCATTATTATACTGTTGATTTTCGTGCAACCATATCTCGGTGCTCAGACGTAAAAGTTTTGTACTTATCTATTAACATCATTAACAATCAAGAATGCTATACGATCATTTTATAATACTGACAGCAAGACAGATTAAAGGGACTCCCCCCACCCAAAGACGTAAGACTAGTGATGGATGAAGATCTAGTCTTTACCAGGGAATCCTTTCTAAGGTTACAAAATATGCATCACGGCAGTAAGTAAACAACCGGAAATGCTGGTTATCAACGGAACGGCATTGAATAGCAACCATCCCTGTCCTAGGTCAGAGATCTGTGCCCTGTGGAGCTTCAAGGTTTCTGTGTGCACTTTCAGAGGTCTACGAACGCTCCGGAAAAATAAATACAAATTGAATTGAATGAAATTATAAGAAAAGTAATGAAGCACTGACCGAATTTGTATTTGAATAGAACTTGGTGCAATGGTTACTTAATGGTTGAGTAAGTAGATAGATAGATAGATAGATAGATAGATAGATAGATAGATAGATAGATAGATAGATAGATAGATAGATAGATAGATAGATAAATAGATAGATAGATATTTATTTACTTTAAATACATAGTGTATACAATTTCCACTTTACATACCTCATAGAGTTGCTGTTTTCGTAGGGCCCCTATCCTCCAACACTGTGGTTACCGAGTCAATGGGCCCTACTTGACTGAATAAATAAATATGTTATGAATCTACTTTTTAATACCTACTTTTCTTCTTACTCCTTATTCCTATAATTCTTCAGCCATCTCTTTCTAATTAAACCTAAATATTTTCCTACTTCTAATATGTTTCCCTTGTATTTAACACTCAGCATCTTTCTACCTATAATCTCAGTTGGTAAATTGTCCCATTTCGTTTTCTGCCATCTTTCCCTCGACTCCTTAGTTCCTTCACATTCTAGAATTAAATGCCAATAGTTATTATACTTTCTATTACATAGCGGACACTTTCCTTGATTCTCTTTTTCCCCTAAGCCTTTTAACATCATCACTCCTGTCCTCGTCCATGCAAAACCTTCTCGTGCTGATCTATCACATATATCGACATATTTTTCTCTTTCCCACACCATTTTTAAATCTGCATATATACATAAAGAAGATTTAAAATTAAAACTACCTAGAATTTCTTGTCTTTCAATATCTTCAATTCTCAATTTTACCCTTCTCCAGAACCCTTTCTCCAGTACCTGCCCCTCTCTCCAAATATCTCCATAACCTATTTCATTCAGGGTTCCTTCTATATACTTACACCAAGTATCCTCTTTGTTGAGTTTTAACTGCACTTCTAGGCACTGTTTTAACAAATTATTATTTTCCAATTCCTTAATTCTATACCAATATTTTAATACCCTTTCCACAATTTTTGTTTTGCTGCCAAACCTCCCTAGCTCTATTTGGGCAACACCATTGGGTGAAGCCCTTGGTAGACCTAAAATTAATTTACAGAAATTTCTGTGCAGCTTGTTTACATTTACCCACCCTCTCTCTAAACCCCAAATCCCGGTTCCATAAAGCATTTTAGCCTCTACTACTGCTGCGTATATTCTCTCCAACCATTTTATTTGTATCTCTGGTATCTTATCTAGGCAAGTTCTAATGGCTTTCATTGCCAGTTTTCCTTTTGTTAGTATCATTTTCTTTTGCTCATTCCAACTCCCATTACTATTTAGTCGTACTCCTAGATAGTCAAATTTCATAACCACCTCGATTTCATTTCCTTGCCATCACCATATTTCATTCTTCCTCAACTTATTCCCCTTTTTAAACACCATTATTTTTGTTTTCCTTGTATTTATTCAGAGACTCCATTTATTACAAAACTTTTCTATTGCTCCAATTGCTTTAGTTAACCCGATATTGGTTATTGCTCCTACAACTAAATCATCCGCAAATAACAAACCCGGTATTTCTTTATTTCCAATTACTGGCAGATGCCCATTTTCTACCTTAATTGGTTGAGTAAGTAATGAAGGTCATTTCTTTTTTTCCATTTGAGATTTGCTTATTTGTGACCGTAAATATACCACACTATTGCCCAACCTATTAGCTACAAATATTACTCGCGCAAAACTTCTGGAATCGTGACCTTGATTGCCACCCCAGTTGCCGAGCCTAGGAATGGTTTATGTTTAGCTTAATCAGCGAAAGCGATATAATAACTTTGCTTACTCACAGTGCGTAACACATACAGTCTGCATAGAAAGTGTCTGCATCTGATTGTAATTTTAAAGAGAGCAGTATCTAAATAGTATTTACTTTATATTTTTTATATTTATAACCATAGCTCCTATGTTTTCAAAGTTAAGTGGCAAGGTGTTACGTAGTCAAAGTAGGGAAATAATTGCAAATGTCCTCGACTTCATGAAGCAAGAAGCAGAGATGAAGGAAGAAAATATATGTTCATCCGAGTTCCACAAAAGCCTTAAGAGAGTGAAAGAAAGAGTAGTCAAAGCAACTGGTGTTTCACCGAGTTCCGATTCCAGAGTTCTCAAAGATAAGAAAAAAAAACATATGGATGAAAGAGTACCATTTGACACACCTGGGAAGAAACATAAGGTCCCTAAGCGTATTACAGAAATAGACGATTTCGAATGCGTCATTCGGCGCACGATTCACAATTCCTATGTGGAAGAAAAAACTGTGCTAACAATAAGCAGATTGCTCATCAAGCTGAAAGACAGCAGAAACTTTCAAGGTGGTGCTACAAATCTCAGAAAAATTATTAAAGATTTAGGGTTCAAGTGGAAGAAACCGAAATCAAATAGAAGAGCTCTAACAGAAAAGCAAAACAAATAAATAAATAAATAAAATAAAAAAATAATAAAATAAAAAAATAAAAATAAAAAGTAAATGTTGCCATGATAGCTTAGTCGGTTAGAGCAACGGCACGGAAAGCCTAAGATCCGTGGTTCAAATCCCGGCTATGGCATTGAATTTTTCAGTCTGATTCTACCTTTCCAAATGAGTATAATTTTATATGTACTTATATCAGCATCAATTTTAAAGGTGGTGCTACAAATTTCAGAAAAATACTATGGTGTATGAAGATGAGTCATACATACACAGCAGTCGTACAACATCTAAAAGTTGGAGTAACGATAGCGAATTAGGTTGCAGGTTCCTGTTGCTAAAGGGCAAATACTTATTATCGTTCATGCTGTTGGAAAGATCGGCTTCGTTCCAAATGCCCTTCTTTTACAAGTTGCAAAAACAACAGGAGATTTTCATCAAGAAATGAATACAGAAAAGTAGATGAAGTGAATCAACGCCATGTTGATACCTAATATGTCTGCTGGGTCTGTTCTGGTCATCGACAATGCTTCACAATGCGTCAACACTCAATTGACAAACAACCTACCTCAAATTCCTTGAAAGAAGAAATGAGAGCTTGATTACTTAGACATAATATAGCTTTAGATGAAAGCATGAGTAAAACAAAGCTATATAACTTAATTAAAGCCAACAAACAGCTTCAGACGTCATACATACGTGACCAGATAGTAATACAACATCGCCATAATGTACTTAAAGACTGCCATTGCATCGCCCAGATCTAAACCCAATCGAATTAATCTGGGCTGATATAAAAAAATGGGTGGCATGCATAAATATCACTTTTAAATTAAAATATGTGGAGCAGTTATAACGCCAGCAATTTGCTGAAATTGGAAGGCCAGAATGGGAAAATGTATGTCGACATGTTGAATACATTAAGAATCATTATTTCGAAAAATACGGAATTGCAGAAAATCAAATAGAAAGAATTCTCATCCAAGATAATGGTGCAGAAAGTAGTGACAGCAGCGATGACGGCAATAATGTGAGTGATTCCGCAGAAGAGGAAGGGTTATTAGGTGTGGAAGAATTGGAGGCAATGATTGACATTGCTTTTTATATTAAGCGCTTTTTACAGCGTGGATTTTAATATACTGTATATAACTAAGTTTATCAGCGCAGCGCATAACCGGTGTGCGAACATTTGACAATGACTGTCCCACGCACTCCTGCAGCATGCAGACGACCGGTCACCTCCTGATCCGGTAAGCAACTCGCTTCAAAGCTCCCATTAAGATTTTCACATGTCTAGAACTGTTGCGCCTATTATACCTTTTATTCGACATAGTCTCCATTCAAATCTATGATTTCCCCACCGAGACGTAAGAGCCTGTATACCGCTGCGGTACGATTCAGCTGGTTTGTTTCTCAGCCACGTCCGGACTTCATCTATGACCACCTCTTTGGTGTCTCGTCTCCCACGGGGACACCAAACAAATAAAAATCAGATGATGCAAGATTCGAACTGTAGGGTGAATAAGGCGGAACAACGCACTCAAGTTTCGGATTGCTTCACGGGTGCACAGGCTTGAGTAGCCTTGCGTTATAATGTTGAAGGAATAGCCTAAGCGGTAGATAACTATGTTGGTATTACCCACGAGATATCAAGCTTGGTTGTTATTCGCCTATCGCTCCGAATATGCTCGTCTGTGCGTTGAACTGTCGCCTGTGTTGTAGCTACATGCGGTCGTCCCGAACGTTGAAGGTATGACAGTCTCCATTTATCTCGTTATGAAGCTCAAACTCTACTTAATCAACGACCGAACATACTCCAGTGGCGGCTCGTGGCCTTAATGATAGGTAAAGCCCTTTCAAACAAAAGAAGACATGCCGCTTACCTACTTCTTGTATGCTAAATTGACTCTCCTATCCTTTCTGTTTGCATACTTCTCGATAATGTCGTCGTGAACGGCTGCCTCCCCATTAGGTACAGTACTGTTTCAATTATCTTAAATGATAATATAGTTTGTCATAATATTTTTATTACATTGCTCTACATAAAGACGCGAATTTTCTCTTAGAGCTTCTACAATTATTGTATTTGATTTTTCTCTGTTGATGTTTTAATTGCAGTGCGCATTTGAGATGTTCAGAAGAATCTGAATGTTTAGGCAATGACCGATTGATATTCTACACCGTTTTCTTTATTTCAAGTAATAGACAAACCCAGAAAGCCCAGTCCGCCGCGAAAAAGATATTTGTAACATGCAACACACTATATGTTATTTTGTGGATTCATTACAAATCGCCAATGGTTTAAATGTTTTTAAGACAAACTTATTGTTGATACTGTAATTCACATTAGCGAATTTCCAAGACCATACACACAACGACAATAATAGCTATGTACAGGTTGTTTTCGCACATGAGCTGAACTGACACTGAAGGACCGAGACTGATTACTTAAAGTTCGAACGGTGATTTGAGGGGGGGGGGAAACACTCCGTTACTCAAGGGAAGGAGTGTTTGCAAGTCTACAAAAGATTTCACAAGCGTCAATGACCACCGCATAACCTTTACAAGGGATCTCTGTACTCCAAAAAGTCCAGGATTTTAGCTTCACTGCAGCCTCAAAGCAGGTAGTTTGTGGGAGATATACAGCACTCATACATGTTTGGGTTAGTTGTTATAGCAACCAAATATAAACAGTGCAGCTGTACACCCCAGAGCCTGGAGTAGCTGTACCAAACCTCTATACGTGCTTATGAACATTTCTCTTACGACCCATTTTCTTTATTCCTTGCTAATGCCACGCTAACTCTTCGGAAAGGGGAGATGCGACGTGTTGGTAGCACTGGGGATGCTAGTGTTGGCAACATGGTAGTGTAGGTTGGTAACACGGACAGGATTTGACGTGCCGTAAAGGGAGGGGCTAACTTCATTATCGTGGGGTGTGCGAGTAAATGTCTTCCTCTTTCTGCAAGGCACCTGAAAAGGTAACACGTAGTCAACATGGCAGTCCACGTTGAAACAGGTAAAAGTAATCTGTATATTTCTATCTAATATAGTGGCCATCCAAAGCTAAAAAGGATTAATTATTGAAATAGGTGACCTTACCTCATAATCCCATGTAAGTTAATTGTGAGTATATGTATTTCTAATGAATATTTAGGCTCGCTCCTGTCGATCTCTGGTGAATGTGAAAAAATGTAAAGATCCCGGATTACCTCTCGCTCTACCATAATTTAAGTGTTATTAAAATGTGAAGTACAGCAGTATTGCCAAGAAAGGGTTGTAGTTGCTCTATATAAAAGTTGGTTCTTCTCCAACGTCTCATTTCCTTAAAAGTACAAGTGTGTTTCAAATTTCCTTCTCCTAATTTTTACTTGGAATTTTGTTCCTTCGAAAATCTAGGTGCACGCAGCGAGGAACTAGGGGAACGTTTTCACCAGGAAATTAAGAATCGAAAGGGGATACCAAGGCGATGGAGCATTATTATGATGAGAGACGATTACTGTACGCTACACCTTGACATTTCAGAATTCTCACCCAGGAAAAAGGCTACATACACAGCTTTAAATCAGGAAAAAAGGCAGTACAAAGGAACTGGTTATGTGGGTTACTAGGTATGACAATTTTGGTGTTGCAAAATAACCTTTTTTTAATATTTCTGTATTAAATTCATATATTGAGATAAATTTTAATAACTTTAATTTTACTACCTCTTATCTATCTGCCTTGCACGGTGAACGAAATTGTTTATGGACTTCCAGTATACTTACCCGTGGTTTAAGGCTCAAGTCCTAGTAAAAATATCAAGAAAATTCTAAAT
Organism: Deroplatys truncata; assembly: GCA_030765065.1. NCBI lineage: Eukaryota > Metazoa > Arthropoda > Insecta > Mantodea > Mantidae > Deroplatys > Deroplatys truncata. The sequence continues at coordinate 117,640,617 of CM060980.1, forward strand.
CTGCGCGCTCAAGATTTCGTGTAATGGGCTGTATGACTGTCAAAGGTTCCATGACTGCGGACGAAACTCCTCTTAAATTTATGAAATAAAATTCCTTCTATCCTCAGTTGATCCAGACCAAAATATCTCCCAAAATTCTACGATGATCCATACCTCAGTAATTTTTGTAGATATATGTTTTAAGCAATCAATAAAATAAACAAAAGCGACCATCTCATTATAAATTCAGCATGTTGCTGTTGTTTAGCATTACCCAATATTAGTTCAGCCACTAGCGAAAGTATCAGCAAAGGGTTTAGAATTCGTGATTTTAGATTTTAGCTGGAAGGACCCAACACTGCCCAAGGGTCGTATTTTTGAGGATTCAACTTTCGATAACTATTAAACTGATATGGATATTTATATATGGAATAGCTTTTACAGTAACACAAGCAATTTGTATCATATTTGGTCAAACGTTAACAAGGACAGGAAGAACGAATGACGCCAGAAAGCGATTAAGCGACAGATGGGCCTCTATTAATGGAAAACTACTGCTAAGAGATGACAAGTATATTAATTCCACACTGAGAAGCCGAATAAGTCGGTGGAAAATTACAGAATGGTTGCAGAACTACTGAAATGTTTATATTTACGATCGTTTTGTCTGTTAACAAAAATAGGAAAACTTAAAGAAAAATGTCTGGTTGTAAAAAAGGTACTGGTAGGTAACATTAGCAGTAGAGACAAACACGTTGATGTGATCTAAAATAATCGCCATTATATCCTCAGATTAAGTGCCAGCCATACCTTATGCCACTTCTCAATCAATTGCTGGTGGCTGTCAGTCGAATATTTTCTGTGAAAGTAGAGTTGGTATATCGTAGCACTTGAGGTGTAACTTGCATGTCCTTGAGCCTATGTTGAACGTCTTAAGGCACTATCGGGATGTTCTTATTTTTCATAGATTAACACTGAAGTATCTTTGAACACAACGTCGTAACACATTGGACTGTCTCATAATTGCATGCATTATCTATATTTTGTTAACAGCTATGAATTAGCTTGTGAAATGCTTTTCATTCGGAAGAAATTTCGTTTAATTTTGCATAACTGGTAAACCATAAGAGACAGACCAAAAAAGCTATTCACTACACACAAATGTAATCTCTTTAAAGTTTACAGTTTATTTCAAATAATCTTTTTTGTTGCATCATCCATTTCCGAGATCCCCATTAATTTTTGGTTTGAATTTGTCAGTACTTTGTCATTCAGTTAAGAGTGCTGTCGCTATTCAGTTTCTTCTCGCAATGTTATGGAAACAGTATGGAATTTAAAGGCCAGCGTATAGCGACCCGCTTTTAAATACTTGACTTTTGATTCGGTTTCCCCTATCCCCCTTGTACCTATAACGAAATATGTAATGAAAGTAATCGTTTATCTGGATTGACATGAATTACATGGATAGAAAAATCTGATGTGTTACACTCACATGACTTTCTCTACTCTTGTACAAACTATTTTTACAAACGCTTATTCTCCATCTACTCCATGTTAATCGAGATAAACATTTGCAAACTTATTGCTAAGTTTCTTGTAGATGTAAGGGGAATATATATTTACAAGGGCAATATAGAAATACAGTAGCCTTTAAGTATACACATATCTCTTAAGAGCTGGTTGCTAGGTGCAGCACCATTCCCTTTCCCACAGATGAATACTCTTTGCATATCCAAGACAAAAAAATGAATAACGAATTCCTATTTGAGAAAATAAGTATTGAAAAATTTAAGGGAATAACAAGCAATATCTCGAAAATGGTTCACTCAACAAAAGAAATGTATATGACATAAATTGTGTATTTTAACGCGATCTACATTTTTTGTGGAGTAAAATTTTGTCTATCTCTTATGGTTTACCAGTTATGCAAAAGTCGTTCACAATGAAGAATACTTTTGGAGACATTTCCAGAAAATTCAAGATATACATTTTATTTGTCATGAAAATATATTAAACATATGATATTTTAATCAAAACCGTTAGAGCCATTTTTGAGAAAATTAAAATTTTTGAAAAATGTTCCATGTAAAGGATAATCTGGGGTGGGGGGATTTTCCTGAAAACCTTCGTGTCGCATCTCTGGAAGATGCTGAACCTAAATACCAAGTTTGGTGTTTATCCGACTGTTCGTTTCTGAGTTATGCTGTTCTCACACACACACACACACACACACACACACACACACACACACACACACACACACACACACACGTTTCCAAAAATGCTTTTTTTGGATTCAGGGAATCTCAAAACATGTATTTCCGGTGAAATCTCGGTATCGAATTTTTGGATGGAATACAATACTTCCCCTACTTACTATACGTAATAGAGAAAGTAAAAATGACCTTTTATAAGAATGGATTGTAGAAGCTATAGAAAAATAGAGGAAGTCATGGGTAGCCAAAGTCACATGAATGTAACAGATTTTTTTTAAAGTTCTCTGTTTTATGTACTGATTATATTTTCTTATTACGGGATGAACCCTTGGGCATTTCGTGAGCGCAAAGGTGCTATTTACGTTTAGAGGGTTACGTTACCCCCAAATCTATAGGATTCTGACCGTAATTTTCACGTGCAATTTATACAGTTCTCAACTACTTCGACTTTTATACACAAATAGTCCACAAACTTAATAAAAACTATAACCTCGCTACTGTTGGAAATGTTTAGCATACTACATGATTCAATAACACTTAGTATGTTGCAAATTAATGATTACTTGCTGGAGACAATATTATACTTCAACAAAAAATTTGATATCGAAATTTCACTGGAAATACTCGAGTATCTCTGAATAAAAATAAATAACTAAAAATAAAAAATAATTTTAGAAAAAGGTGTGTGTGTGTGTGTGTGTACAGAATAACCAAAAACGATGTCGGATAAGTACTAAACTTTATATTTAAGTTTAGAATCTTTCAAGGATGCGACTCGAAGATTTTTAAGAAAATCTACCAACCGAAACTAATATTTACATAGAAAATGTTTATTATTTCTTATTCTCTTAAAAATTGCCCTAACGATTCTTATTAGGAAATGTTAAATATATTTGCATGATAAATAAAACGTATATCTTGAATTTTCTGTAAATAGCCCGAATGAATTTTGTATAACTTTTTTAAATCTTATAAACCATAAAAGAGACAGACAAAACCTCAACATTCGTTTTTTCTGGTGATGAAATGCAAATAGTCGAATTCTAAGGCCGGAAATATAGCGATCTGCTTTTTAAAGATGTGATTATCGCTTCAGCCTTCTGTATACCTTTGTATCTAGCAGGGAATGTGAAAGCATTCCTGCAAGCGTTCAACTCTATTAACATGAACGGATAGAAACATGAACGTTATAATAACAGTTTGTGAAAGGGAAATAAAAAGAAGATGATTATGGTTAGGGCAATTCATGCGAATGTAACATAAGATTTTTTACTTTCTCTACTACGTATACTAAGTAGGGGAAGTATTTTATTACACCTAAAAGTTCGACATAGAGATTCCAACGGAGACATATGGTTTGAGGCACCTTAAACCCAAAAAAGCATTTTTAGAAAAACGTTCATGTGTGTGTGTGTGTGTTTGAACACCATAGCTCAAAAACTAAAACTTGGTTAAAAACCAAACTTAACATTTAATTTTAGCATCTTCCAAGGGTGCAACACGAAGTTTTTCTCAAAAATACATTTAACGATTTTCATTAAAATACCATATGTTTAATATATTTGCATGGCAAATGAAATGTAGGTACATCTTGAATTTTCTGGGAATAGTCTCTGAAGTCCACTTCATTCTGAATGACTTTTGCAATAACTGGCAAATCGCAAGAGATGACAAAATCGTACTATACAAAAATATGCACCTCATTCAAGCACACAGTTTATGTCAAATATGAGTGTGTGTGTTTGTCATATATTTAATTCATATATACGGAGTCAACGATTTCCCAGATATTTTTTGTTATTGGTTTGGAATTTACTATACTATTCTCAAATGGAATGTCGTCATTAGTTTTTTACTTTCTCTAATACGTATAGTAAGTAGGGGAAGTATTGTATTCCACCCAAAATTTCGATACCGAGATTTCACCGGAAATATATGTTTTGAGACCCCCTGAATCTAAAAAAAGCATTTTTGGAAACATGTCCGTCTGTGTGTCTGTCTGTGTGTGTGTCTGTGAACAGCATAACTCAGAAACGAACAGTCGGATAAACACCAAACTTGGTATTTGGGTTCAGTATCTTCCAAGGATGCGACACGAAGGTTTTCAAGAAAATCCCCCCATTCCAGACTACCCTTTATATGGAACATTTTTCGAAAATTTTAATTTTCTCAAAAATGGCTCTAACGATTTTGATTAAAATATCATATGTTTAAGATATTTTTATGGTAAATAAAATGTATATCTTGAATTTTCTGGGAATGTCTCCAAAAGTATTCTTTATTGTGAACGACTTTTGCATAACTGGTAAACCATAAGAGATAGACAAAATGCTACTACACAAAAAATGTAGATCGCGTTAAAATACACAATTTATGTCATAGGTTTTTTTGTTGAGTGAACCATTTTCGAGATATTGCTTGTTATTCCCTTAAATTTTTACTTTCTCTACTACGTATAGTAAGTAGGGGAAGTATTGCATTCCACCCAAAAATTCGATACCGAGATTTCACCGGAAATACATGTTTTGAGACCTCCTGAATCCCAAAAGAGCATTTTTGGAAACATGTCCGTGTGTGTGTCTGTGTGTCTGTGTGTCTGTCTGTGTGTCTGTGAACAGCATAACTCAAAAACGACAAGTCGGATAAGCACCAAACTTGGTATTTAGGTTCAGTATCTTCCAGAGATGCGACACGAAGGTTTTCAAGAAAATCCCCCCACCCCAAACTACCCTTTACATAGAAGAGTTTTCGAAAATTTTAATTTTCTCAAAAATGGCTCTAACGATTTTGATGAAAATATCATATGTTTAAGATAATGTCATGAGAAATGAAATGTATATCTCGAATTTTCTGGGAATGTCTCCAAACGTATTCTTCATTGTGAACGACTTTTGCATAACTGGTAAACCATAAGAGATAGACAAAATTTTACTACACAAAAAATGTAGATCGCGTTAAAATACACAACTTATGTCATATACATTTCTTTTTTTGAGTGAACCGTTTTCGAGATATTGCTTGTTATTTCCTTAAATTTTCCAATACTTATACTTTTTCTCAAATTCGTTATTCATTTTTTTTATGTCCTGGACATGCAAAGAGAATGAAATGCGCCACATAGCAACCAGCGTTAAAATGTTTGACTATCGCTTAAAACCTACCATATTCCCCTTGCATCTACAAGAAAATTAGCAATAAGATTGACATCTCGATATCTCGATTAACATGAAGCATATGGAGAATAAGCCTTTGTAAAAATAGTTTGTACAAGAGTAGAGAAAGTCATGCGAGTGTAACACATCAGATTTTTCAATACTTATTTTCTCAAATGGGAATTCGTTATTCATTTTTTTTGTCTTGGATATGCAAAGAGTTATAATCTGTGGCAAAGGGAATGGTGCTGCACCTAGCAACCAGCTATTAAGAGATATGTATGTGCTTAAAGGCTACTGTTTTTCTATATTGCCCTTGTAAATATATTTTCCCCTACATCTACAAGAAAATTAGCAATAAGATAGGGTCTGCAAATGTTTATCTCGATTAACATGGAGTAGATGGAGAATAAGCGTTTGTAAAAATACTTTGTACAAGAGTAGAGAAAGTCATGTGAGTGTAACACATCAGATTTTTTTTCTCTCGGCATACAAAGAGAACGACATTTCAAAGCCATCTCAATGCGACCCGCTCTTAAATTATTTGACTATCACTTAAAGCTTATTGCATTTCTCTAATCCCCTTGTACCCACAAGGAAAAATGCAATAAGGCAATTTCTGCAAACGTTTACGTCGATTAACATGAAGTAGACAGAAGAATAAGCTTTGATAAGAATAATTTGTACGAGAGTGAGTAGAAAAGTCATGTGAGTGCAACACATAAGATTTTTTCTAAAAGGGACACATGTTGGTAAAAGCATGTTTGAGCTCTGTTGGGATTTATTTTAGTGTCCTAATAAATATGCGTCCCGTTTGCCATCAGCGTAAGGTGGATGGACTAACTGCGCCTGATGGCGTTCATCCTCAGGAACATCGCGGCACAGTGTATGGTTCGTAACCTCATGCAATAGTTTGTGATATGTGCCCCTGCAGTAACTTTGTTGATAGCAGTATAGTTGTATAACCAAGTAGGAGTTCGAGTCCCATTTTCTAGTTAATCCACAGCGTGAAGTTCCTATTTTGGGATCGTGGTAGATTTTGGTGAAATGTGAAACGTACGCACGCCATATCGGAAGCGTTGTTAAACTTTCAGGTCCCACAGCTTTTCCGGACATGGAACTCCGTTTCAAAACAGATTAGTTTGCCGTGTCGCATAACATACTTGTAGGTGTTGCCTTGATTCACTTTGTAACTAAAACACCATTAGAAATTAAATAACACCGAATGCGCGCAATGCGTTTTTATCTTTCTCTTACTACTTTGACTTATTTTTGTAGCTTCTACAAACTACTCTTAAAGAAACTTCTTTTTCTAGCTTCATCTTAATGAGAATATTTGCAGAAATACTTTCGCTATACATTTCGTTTTCGATACAAGGGAGATAGAGGAAACCGAATTGATACTCAAATGTTTAAAAACATTCGCTATACACTGGCTTTGAAATTCCATACTCTTTTCCTGACATCCCGAGAAACAGATGCATAGCGATAGCACTTTTAAAAAATCTGATGTGTTACACTCACATGACTTTCTCTACTCTTGTACAAACTATTTTTACAAACTCTTATTCTCCATCTATTTCATATTAATCGAGATAAACATTTGCAGAAACAATCTTTTGACATGCAAACAGAATTAAATACAGTAGCCTTTAAGCATAGACATAGCTCTTAATAGCTGATTGCTAGATGCAGCACCATTCTCTTTGCCACAGAATAATACTCTTTGCATATCCAAGACAAAAAATCTGATGTGTTACACTCGCATGACTTTCTCTACTCTTGTACAAACTGTTTTTACAAACGCTTATTCTCTGTATGCTTCATGTTAATCGAGATGACAATCTTATTGCTAATTTTCTTGTAGATGCAAGGAGAATATGGTAGATTTTAGGCGAGAGTCAAATCTTTTAAGCGCTGGTTGCTATGTGGCGCATTCCATTCTCTTTGCATGTCCAGGACATAAAAAAAATTAATAACGAATTTGAGAAAAAGTATAAGTATTGGAAAATTTAAGGGAATGACTTAAATTGTGTATTTTAATGCGATCTACATTTTTTGTGTAGTAACATTTTGTCTATCTCTTATGGTTTACTAGTTATGAAAAGTCGTTCACAATGAAGAATACTTTTGGAGACACTCCCAGAAAATTCGAGATATACATTTCATTTGTCATGAAAATATCTTAAACATATGATATTTTAATCAAAAGCGTTAGAGCCATTTTTGAGAAAATTAAAATTTTCGAAAAATTTTCCATGTAAAGGTTAATCTGAGGTGGGGGATTTTCTTGAAAACCTTCGTGTCGCATCTCTGGAAGATACTTTAACCTAAATACTAAGTTTGATGTTTATCCGACTGTTAGTTATGCTGTTCACAGACACACGCACGGACATGTTTCCAAAAATGCTTTTTTTTTTGGATTCAGGGGGTCTCAAAACATGTATTTCTGGTGAAATCTCGGTATCGAATTTTTGGGTGGAATACAATACTTCCCCTACTTACTATACGTAGTAGAGAAATTAATAATCGGATGTGTTACATTTACATGACTTTCTCTATCTGTGTTTATTAGTGTGTATACAAATTATTCTTACGAAAGCTTGTTTTTGTATCTACTTAATTTTAATCGATATAAACCTTTGCAGAAATAGCTACATTGCACAGCGGCAGTCAAACGTTTTAGACCTGGACGTTGTACACTGGCCTTAAAATTCCATACTCTTTCCATGCAACCGCGACAAACAACTGAAAATAGATAGGACTTAAAAGAATGACAAAGTAATGAACACATCGAACGATTAATAACGGATATATATGGAATGGCTTATGGCAGAAGAAAGTTATCTGAAATAAACTGTGTGTTTTAAAGAGATCTACATTTTTTGTGAAGTACGTTTTTGTCTATCGCTTAACGTTTACCAGTTATAGAAAATTATACAAAATTCTTTCCCATGAAGAGGGCTTCATTGGCTTTCCAGAAAATTGAAGATATACATTTTATCTCTCATGTAAATATCTAATATTTGGATTTTAATAAAAATTGTTGAGGTAATTTTGAGAAAAATGAAGTTTTCGTATGAAGGGTAGTGTGGGATGGGAGGATTTTCCTGAAAATCTTCGTGTCGCAACTTTGGAAATTACTGAACTTAAATATCACGTTTTATCCAACATTTCGTTTTTGAGTTATGCTCTTGTCTCTCTCTCTCTCTGCCACACAATACACTTTTTTCTGAAGTTTTTTATTCAGTGGACCTCAAAACATGTATTTCCCGGGAAAACTAAATATCGAGTTTTTGCGGAATGCAATACTTATTCTACCTACCAGCTCACGTAATAGACAAAAATACATTTCAAGTAAAATCTCCCCACTTCATTATTTTTCAGCCTTTTAAATAAATCTAATCTACACGTATACTAAGCGAGATTATCTTTCCACTCCGAAACTTTGCTTCAGATAATGTTACGGCGTTTTGACGACTTTAGGCTTGAACTGATGTTTCATTTTTATTAATAAAATGGCATCAGCTATTAGGTAGGGTATATCAAACGTAGGAAATGTAATATAACATTTTGGGTACAAGTCTCTCTCTTAAATTACTGTAGCTTATTGTTTTTCGAATTGCTTAGACTCACCATTTTCTTTGGCTGATTCTGATATTTCACCTATGTATAGATGATGTTTAGCTCATTAAATGGTTAGGTAGCAAAGTGCACTGTATACTAAAAGTTTATAAAATTAGTTTAGAAAGGTGCTGTAGTCCTATACTCTATTCAGCCCAAGAAAGGATCTTGATGTAAACAACGCAGCACTCCTTTCAAGCGAATGAAAATAGTTCGTTATTGCATTGCATGTATTATCACCCTTGTTGTACTTAATATGATAAAGCCAATGAATTATTATAGCATTTTAATAACAGTTCCGTTTAAATATAACTTGAATTTTATTTTTACCCGCTCTTGAATTAGTAGGTACATTTAGTTTTAAGTGTAGGGGGTATGTATTTCTTTAACACTCAGTGCTGGTGCAGTGAAAGATAGTACGTGGTTAAGATACACTGGGACATAACAATCATAGTTTCTTGAAATTCCCAAAGTAAACACCGGAGGAAATGTGGAGGAGGAAGAAAGGAAGCTCCACCATGTGTTCACGAAACGTCAAGCGCGGACTGAACACTACATGCATTATTTATGTTAGGACCGTTTCTCGGCCTCCAAGGATTATAGTAGAAGGGACTGTTTTTGAGATGAATTCATCGCAATGTATTCAGTGTCCCTTAAACAGCGTTTTCATCAAGTGTGGGACCTTCACATAGCAATTGAGGGTAAGGTGGGAGACTAAGAAGTACTTAATGTAATCCTATTGAGAGATTTTTGTTAAAAACTCAACATTTCCAATTTTTATTTTTGCCATTTTATAATAATTTGAGTAGTACACACTTCCTAGCATGTGGTTAAAATGTAAAAACATTTGGTTAAGGATTAATTTGTGAAATGTTCACTATAGTTTGCCTTAATATGCATATATTAATTAACAGGTTACATAAATGCAGAAGATAAAACCTTGGGCAAGTATTCACCTGGTACATACTATTATATAACATCAAAATAACCACTTCGAAGAAGGTGCAGTTATGGAAGTTGTAGAAGTTTAGTTTAACAGAATTCCTTATTTATGAAATCAGATTAGATTAATGTAAAGATGGAGTAGGGATATATGCACTAAACACTAAAACCTAGGAGGTGTATTGTATTATTCTCCATCTTTATTATTTCTAGTTAAATAGACCAGTACCTTTAAAAAGGGGTTAGACTGTTAAGTAGACTCTTTCCTGGGAGATCGCCTGTTGGGTCAGTCACTCCCAGTGTTAACATCTTCGTCTGTCCAGCGCTTTGCACTCGAAGAATATAGAGGCAGTTTCCTCCTCCTTACCACATAACCTGCTAACTGGCTTTTCCTTAAGATACCCCTATATGAAGGTGTTTACTTAGTCTACAGGGACTGTAAGGAAGCCTATTATAAGTCTCATTTGCGACCTACTGAGAGTTAAGACATCTTTAATAAGAGATAACAGTTGGTTTCAACAACATTCTCTTTTCTACGTTCTTCCACTTGCGCCCATTGCTGCTGGTGGTTATTTGTAACCCACTCTGAGATAATTCTCCTTATAGTAGTTGAATGCTAAATAGTGACTCAGGGCCAATAAACGTTTGAGCAGAACCTTTTTATGTTAGGGTGTCTGCGTTTTCATTGTCTGTTACCCCTTTGTGCCCTGGCACCCACCCAAGTATTACCTTGTTACATTTTGTCAGTTTTTTAAGGTTTTGTAGCCAGTTCCGGACAAATTTGGCTTTATAAAATATATTTTCTGGAAAATTATGCCCCAGCTGACTATCCGGGATAGTTTATATTTTATCTTACCGCACGACATTTAAAGTACCCATAGGCGAAATTTTTAAATCTGCAGTTTCTATCTAAATGTTTTGAAAATTTTGTCACATGTTGCTGTACCACAACCTAAATGGGTTTTAAATTTCATGCAGATAACTTTAACGGTTGTTGAGAAAAATGTCTTGCTTAATTTTTATTGTGTTAATTAATCAGGTTCACACGAAGCTGAAATCGTAATTTTGAAAAAATAAAAATACTACCACATTATTTAAATACTAATGCACAAATGTGAGATATATCAATTGTTTCATGCTTCCAGTTTTTTAAAAAAATTAAATCTTTAAATATAATTTTTGTAACAATTTAACCTCAATGGTCAAATTAATTATGTAATATCTTGATCAATTTAAATGTGTAGCACAAATTAATCATATGGCAGTTTTTTAAGTTCATTATCTCTGAGGTTTTGCTGAAAATTTGAACAAGATTGGTTATAAACTACATTGTATTGAACATTTTAAATGTGCTGAAGTGTGACAAAAACCAAAGCCGAATAAAAGTCAATGGAAATAAATACAGGCCATTTAGGGCATTTAAATGACCTTGAAAGGCTCCGAGAGCTAAAAGCATAGTATATAAGTGAAGCTAAATTCAACGTATTTTTAGCCATAAGAACTAATTTTTGAACTTTTTGTATAAATTGCATTCCCTACCATGTATATCATTTTGTAACCCCTGGAGTGTAACCTACAGGAGTTCAAGTTTGAGGCTAGTGAACCACGCTGCAAGTACCCACATATCTGATCATGCTGTGAACCGCCTGCACACTTCTGCTCAATAAACACGTTTTGGTATCTTTGCCTTGTGCAGTGACAAGAACAAATTTAAGTGTTGTTCCTGTGAACAAGATGATTGGCAGCTGTAAATTAGAAACCAGTACCAAGTGAAGGTCTGCCAACGGGTAAACTTTGCATGTGGCTAGTTGTCCTTGGCGGGTTTGGAACTCCAACCAATGTGCAGCAAACCGACGGCATAGAGAAGATTTTATGACTTTACGAGGTATGCCACTTTGTAAAGGCTTGGCCACAACCAAAACTTGGGTCGTCACAACATCTTTCAAGAATACCTTCTGTAAAATTCCTGTCTTCACCGCTTTTTAATATTAGTTATTCTCATAGTTATCTAACCGTTTTATGGCTCATAAAAACATATTTTTCTATGGATTTGCTGGTAATAGTGAAATATTTGCAAGCAACAGTTTTCAATGCCGTAACATCACGGAAGCACACACACTAGGACGATAACAATAAATTGCTTAAAGAGGCAAGTTCAGAAAATTGTGAACCATTACAATGTAAACCCTGTATGAATTCATCAGAAACAAAAGAACGCCCATGAAACGATTACCAAAATATAATTTAGTATGTATTGCATTTTTATTTCTTCTACCGCGTATAAATAGTACGCAGATGAATTACTGAATTCTAGCCAAAAATTCGATACCGATATTTCTCCGGAAATAAATTCTGAGCCTTCTGAATAATAAAAAAGCATTTTTTTAGAGAATGATCCGTGTGTGTGTGTGTGTGTATCTGGTTTGTGTGTGTGAACAGCATAACTTAAAAACTAAAAGTTGGTTAAATACCAAACTTGATATGTAGGAAGGAAGCGACATGAAGATTTTCAAGAAAATTCCCCACCCCAAAATATACTTAAATGGAAAAATTCTTGTTACTTTTTATTTTCCTAAAATATCTCTTAATTATTTTGATTAATATACTATTATTGGAATTAATTGTTCTTTCACACAAGCCGTGTGTTGGACAGGGTTGGAAAGGTAGAATCAGATGACTGAAAAATTCAATGCCATAGCCGGGATTTGAACCACGGATCTCCTGGTCTCCGTCCGGTTGCTCTAACCACTGAGCTACCATGGCAACATGCCGACACGACATTAAATTCTCCAGCTGATTCGCATTTTTCCCGGTAAACCACAAGGAGATCTCAAATTGTATTGAGATGCCATACCCCAATGGCGACTTACATTTATTGTAAGTACTTTAAGTTCCGGGCTTTATAGTTGCAACCACTATTAGGTCAATTAATGGAATTAATTGTTCTTTCACACAAGCCGTGTGTTGGACAGGGTTGGAAAGGTAGAATCAGATGACTGAAAAATTCAATGCCATAGCCGGGATTTGAACCACGGATCTCCCGGTATCCGTCCGGTTGCTCTAACCACTGAGCTACCATGGCAACATGCCGACACGACATTAAATTCTCCAGCTGATTCGCATTGGCATTCGGCTATGGCATTGAATTTTTCAGTCATCTGATTCTACCTTTCCAATATACTATTATGTTTAAGATTTTTGTATCACAAACAAAATGTATATCCTGAATTTTATGGGAACAGCCTGTGAAGTCCTCTTTGTTCTGCATGACTTTTCTAAAACTGGTAAACCGTATAAGATAGACACAATCTTACCAGACAAAAAACGCAGAGCACACAATTTATGTGAAATAAATACGTTTGTGGCATTAAACATGTGTTTGCGTTTTTAAATACTTCAGTCTTTTATGTGGTTAGCCGATATTTGTTTTTTTCTGTGGTCATGCAAACAGCATGAAATTTCAAAGCCCTCACATAGCAATCCGCTTTTTAAAAATCTGACTTTTGGTTTAGCCTACTGCCCTACTTATGTCTACAACGAAATGTGTAAATGTATTAATGAAAGTTTATGTAGGTTAACAGCAATGAAATAGAAGAATAAGCTTTTGTAAGAATAGTTTGTAGAAGAGTGAGTAGAAAAGTCTTGTGATTCATGCTTTTTCTATAAATCTGCTGGTAGTCGTGAAATATTTACAAGTAACGGTTTTCAGTTTGATAATACCGTATTTGGAGATGCACGGACGATAACAGTGAACTGCTTCAAACAAAAAAAGCAAGTTCGCATAATTGTGTTAACCACGATAATGCAAACACTATGTGAACTCAAGAGAAGCAAAAGAACTCTCGGAAACGATTATTGAAATATTATTTAGTCTCTCTCTCCCTCTTGTTACGTCGTATCTGTTGTAAAGTTTATTTTCAGCAGATCTCAAAAGAAACATTTCTATTAAAATCTGGGTATTGGATTCCTGAGTAGAATGCAATATTTCTTCTACCATAAGTAAACGATAAAGTAAAATTGAGATAATCTATTCTCAGCGACAAAGCGGGCAGATTGTAAATATACATTATTCTCCTTCTGAAGCAACATTCATCTTGCAGCAGAACGTAATTAATATAGCTGTAAGTAATCCTCCCGAAGAATATTTGCACGTGCCTTGAAATACAAAACATTGCAATAAATTAATGTTATACAGGTTTAGGGCTATTGCATAATTTCATGTTGGAAAGAAAACCAACACAAGTGTCTACAAATATTTCCGAGAATACTCATTCTGAGTTGTGAATGAGGAAGATAGAAACACTTTATTACTGTGCAGAAGAGTTCTGTAAACAAGTCTAGTGCTTATCAACTTTGTTCTCCTAATTTACATGCACTGCAATTCAACCGAAGGACTTTGAGAATAAAAGCCTTTGTATACATTGGATGGATTGAATTGCGTCTATATTTCACTGTTAAATCCTTACTGATGTGCAAATTAACTTAAAGCGGATTTGGTAACTAAGAAGTCGGCGGACAGTTAGCTCACCACATAGTGTCCACATATTAACGTTCATAACTTTTCTATCGAGTTTCTCTTGAGTGACGCGACTGCCAGGGCGCCGCTCCTGCGCACCGCTGTACGATTCCTTTCGAGCAATAGCGGGGGAAAGGCCCGCTGTTTCTCCCCTAGATAATGCACAAACTTTATATTTAAGCAGATAATTACATGGAATTAGATCTGGAGAGCGAACAGGGCAGTCAATTATTCTTACATCAAATTATCATTGTAATGTGACACAGCGATTTTCATGGGCTGTTTCCACGACAGCCCCTACATGATCTAAGTCCTCAGAACGTTGGCTATGTTCTGTTTGCCTAACGCAGACCCAGTCTGTTTAAATATATCTAACAACCTATACATTTTAGATTTGTTAGAAACGTTAACACCAGGTATTTGTGCATAAGTTTAAGTTGACAGTATGACTCCATTCCAGCAAAACCTAACAGGGTCAACACATGTTCTGTACTATAAATGCACGTCGGATAGTCTTCCAATTCGTGGAGCGTATGGGGATTTGTTGCATAAATTTTAACCAGTGTTTTCCAAATAATAATCACATTGTTTTAGATATGAAGAACGAGCACATCAGATTATTCTGTCATCAAAATCACACTGTGATGTGAGACAGCGATTTTCTTAGGACTTTTTCTACGTCTCGTCTTGATTTTTCTTCAGAAATGTTGACTGCCTATGTTTATTTTTACCCAATACAGACCAAGTCTGTTTAAATTATTTCTAATAATCTATAAATTGAGGGTTTCTGTAAAAATACAAGCCGACAGTGAAGACGTAACTCTGTTCGAACAAAACTTATCACCATAAACATACATTACTCGCAGTACACACCATGCTACTACAGAATAACAAATAGCCTCACATAATGCAATTTCCATTACACAAAGCAACGTTTTGTAGTCAAATGTTATCCTTGTAAGCACGAAAGCTAGGCTACCGCAGAGGCCATTAAACCCGAATCAGGCCCTTTGGACGTCAAGTGTCATTCAAAATAAATCGGGTAATATCATGCACTAATTTTAATGCTGCGGTCAGCTCAATCATCAACTGGTCGACGTTATACCGGTATGAAAAGACAGACCCCTTATTCACGTAGATAGAGGTGGACCAAGTATGGTAAAGGAATGTGGGTACGTGCAAGGTGGTAATGAAAAAGAATACTTTTTATTTAAAATGTAAGGACGTACCACAAACGATACTAGAAATATACATATTACTGTATTGTATTTTTGTGTTGGGGATATTTTAATAATAAATTAAGTAAAATTTTAATCTAGCGCTGAAGCTAAGTTATGATTACCTGCATAACTATTTATTTTCATAGTTTAGTAATTATTATCTGCATTTGGATAAAATGTTTTAATCTTCTCTTGTTGAAAAAAGAATACGCCATATATTTTATATACATAAAATAATAAAGTAACAACTTCTAGAAGGATGAGTTTTGTATCGTCATTAATACTACGTAAGAAACAGAAGAAAACATGGATGTAGGGCTCCAACATGAGTTATACCATCCTAATGCACATATAAAACACGTCCGTGATATCGGAATGATGCATAATGCAACAAATGGTGCAGTTGAGATGGAGGAATTTTGTACCCTTCCAATTTCATAAACGTCACATCACCTCATTTTCTTCCATTGCGATTTTGTAAAGAACATTCTGTATGAATATCGACCGGATTTCGTGCTTTCAGAGAAAAGCTTTTCAAAGTCTTTGGAAGACATGTTTGAATACTCGCGGAAAGAACCACCTCCCAGTATGACGTTTTTGTAGTGTTTAACACCCGTTCTTACTGCAGGCGGCCCCAGGCGGTGGATACTGTGATACATGAAATAAAATTATGGGGAAAGGAAATTTGGTAACAAAGGTTCGAGGCCTAAATTTGGGGTGCCTCTCCGGCATTTGCCAGTTATGAGGACTGAGGAAAAATCTGGAAAAATCCTGTCTGGAGGAGGAGATTCTAGCGGGATTTGAACCCCAGGCCTGCTGTTCACGAGTTCGTGCCTTAACGGCCTAGGCTGCCATGTCGATGGTACGTGTAGCTGAAGTCAAATCTGAACAAAATATCTATCCTAATAGAATCTACAGTCAGTTAACACAATTATGTGTGGCGTATCACGTTTCGGGGATTCGTAGGTAATGGATGCGAAGGGAAGGTGTTGTACCTTACGACCACGTAGGTACAAAGTACAAAATAAATTACACTTCTCTACTAGTCTCCGTAACAGCAACTTCGCCTTTTCCTTTCCCTCACCTGCCCAACATTTTTTGAGTTCCTAGCTAAGAACCAAGAGCAGAAAGATACTTGCTTGATGACATCACAGAGCATACAGTTGGCTGAAACTGGTATAGCATTTACTTAACAGTAATAGAAAACTTAATAGAAGTAATTTTGATTTTACAGCACTTTTATCCTGTTTTTCCAGACGGATCACCCTGCAGCATAGGTATTTTACTATTATTGTAGGTCAATCGGGTTTTTGTTTCTGGGTTAGACTTATCTGCCTGTCTGTCCGTCTCTCTCTCTCTCCCTCTCTCTCTTTTACACACACACACACACATACCACTGGCTTCCTTTGGAAGGGAAGTAAAGCCGGTTGTCCCATGTCGTAGATTTACGACACGTAAAAGAACCTCAAGCCTGATAAAAGAGGCCTCTGAGCAAAATTTCCGGTCTTTCATTCACAATGTAGAATGGGACGCTAGGAACCTTAGTAGTTAAGAGCGCCCACAAATAAAACTATATTTATTTACATCACATGCTCTCTAACTAAAAATGAAGTTTTTGGGCTTAAGGATTTCAAAGCATTGATTTCTGTTGAAATCTCCATATTAAATTTTGTAGCGGGATATAATACTACTACTCACTATTGGTAGGCGGTATAGAAGATAATTAAAGGCACAACAGATATCTGGACTTTCGAAGGCTGTTTATCACTACTTGAAGAACCAGGAAGGCATTTCGGTGACCTCCAAGACAATGTCACGTGCACTTCAGGAAGCTATTTGGTTTAAGGAATGACGTGAAATTCAAGGATGTACATTGGAAGAATTCATTATAATAGTGTCTGTAAATCATAACCAGGTTATGACGCTTGAATGCGTACCTCCAGACACTGTTGTACTCCGACATTGATGCGCTGCTCCATCCTATCTCGTTTGGGTCCGAATTTGACCATTCCAAAATTCCTGAGGTAGGTGGACACGAATCTGCGTTGATCTTTCCAAAGTTCGCCCTCAGCACAGATCAGCCCTGAAAAAACAAAGGATGAAAAGAAAACAACACTGAAGAAAAAGAAAGAGGGAAAACTTCTCCTAATTTTATGATTTTCTTTCCCTTTCTTTTTTCCTTACATAAATTAATATTTGAATCAAGGCGATGTCAAGATGGTCTTTTAAATGTTTTCCGTCACAGAAGACAAAATAACAAGAGTTTAAATGTATACACAGCGTTAAGGTATTTCCGTTTTGTGGTAGAAGCAATTCGATGGCATTGATAAAATGTATTATAATGGATGTTATGGGAAATAATCCTAAATATTGCTAGGATTAGCCTTATAAACTGCACCTAATAGTGTACCGATTTCAATCATAAAAGTCAGAAAAGTGTAGTTTTTAGGAGTATTTCTATATACCAAGCTTAATTTTGTGTCGATTTCTACAAACTTTGAAATGTTCGACATATTTTCTTAAAGTTCTTATGAATGCAATTTCTACTTTGAAGGTGGAGCTATTCTATGCTAAGACAGAAATGTATATTTGGATATGATTATTTGTCGTATGCTTTAGTAATATTAATTTCTTGAATTTGCATTTTAATAGTGTTAGCAAGTTATTCTGTAATTCGATATAGTTTCTGTAATACTTTATTTTTATTTATAATTTTCATGTTTTACAGATCCCTGTCTATCCCGAGCAATGGTGTTCTTTGCGTTGTTAGTTCCTGTACTACTTACTGTAATAACAATATTGCATTCTAGCCAAAAATTCGATACCGAGAGTCCACCGGAAGTACACGTTTTGAGATTTCCTGAATTAAAAAATGATTTTTTCGAAAACGATCTATGTGTCTGTAAATACATAGCTCAAAAACCAAAAATCGGTTAAATACAAAACTTGGCATTTAAGCTAAGCATCTTCAAAGGACGGAAGATTTTCAAGAAAATTTCCCTCCACAAACTACACTTTACATGGAAAGATTTTCGTTATTTTTATTGTCTTTAAAACGGCTCCAAAGATTTTGGTTAAAATATCGCATGTTTAAGATACTTCCATGCCAAATGAAATGTAAATCTTGAATTTCCTGGGAATAGTCTGTTGAAATCTCCTTTATCCTAAATGAATTTTATATAAGTTGTTGATTGTAAGGGATAGACAAAATCTTACTACACAAAAAAGTAGATCTCTTTAAATCACACAGTTATTGTCATAACTTTTGTAGTATTAATCAATACCGAGATCTTTTTTATTATTGGCTTGAATTGGCAAATACTTAATACTTTTTAAGTACAAAGTTGCTATTCGTTTTTCTTCGTGGTCACGCAAAAGAGAACATAATTTAAAAGTCATCACATAGCGACCCACTCTTAAAAGATTTGACTATCGCTTAAGCCTCCGTATTCCCCTTGTGACTACGAGGGCAGGACCCGAATTCTGGTTCACTTCTGATTCATCTTCGTCACGGTGTTAAAGTGCTTGCCTCCAAGATGACCTTTGAGTCAGGGGAACATGTGAAAATCACCTGGAAAAAGATCTGGTGAATATGGAGGATGCGAGAAAACTTCCCAGTTGAATCTTCTGAGCTCCGCCTGGGTCAACATTCAACTTGGAAGTTTTCTCGTATCCTCCGTATTCACCGGAGCTTGCCCCAAGTGATTTTCACATGTTCCTCCAACTCAAAGGTAAGCACTATTAACACCGATGATGAAGTCAAATCAGTGAACAGCTGGCTGTGAGCACAGGACCCGATCTGGTACAACACTGGCTTGGAAAAACTTGTGACAAAACGTTGCTTGGAAAGACATATTGACTATGTAGAAAAGTAACAGAAGGATTGTTGTATAATATAAATAAAATTAATTCAACGTGATCAATTGTGTGTAATGTTTTTTATAAAATAGGGAAACATACTTATTGGACGGCTCTCGTACAAGGAAATACGTATTTAGGTATTAAATCCGTTTCTGCAAATTTTTATCTCGACTAATATGAAATAGAAGAATACGACTTTGTAAAAACAGTTTATTGAGGAATGGGTAGATAAAGTCATGTGAATGTACAACATCAGAATTCTTTAATCATGAATTGTTTAAGAGATTAAAATTAGCCGTTCCATTGTAACTGAAGTTTTAACTCTAGTTCTGAAGCGGTCTTTGATAAAGTATTTAATTCGCTTTGCACCGGGTGTTCATATACTTTCAGACTTTCGCAAGCATCGTGGGTTTCATTATAGATCTAGGGTTTTTTACAGAAGCGATGATAACAGTACCATCGTAGAACTGCAGAACTCCGTTCTTGACTCCACATATGCAAACGTAGGGCTTCCTAACTGCAAACTGCATGATGTCGCCACTATGCTCTCGCTTGACGTGACAGTGATGCAGTGTAAAAAAGGTAGCATTATTACGAAATTCTGTTTAGAAAAATTTGATCTGGCAACGATTAAAATTAAGCATCATAAGGGTTCTTCTCTTTGCGTTAGACGCACCTTTTCTATGGGTGAACCAAACCACCCTTCCATCATCTTCTTGGCCGTTCTGGACTTCGTTTCCCTCCCTCTATAAATGTTGATAAACAAAATCATTTTCGCTTAAAAGGTCTCACGTGGAAAAAATGGAGGAAAAATTGGGTTGCTGTGGATAACATCTGATCATATACAGGCGCATATGTCGATGAAAGGCATTTAGACATTATTTACACCAGAAAGAGAGAGAGAGAGAGAGAGAGAGAGAGAGAGATATGTGAATTATCTTATTTCTTCTTTCAGAGATTTGTAGAAAATCGCTTCCCAAAACGAGACGTTTGGCACGGCACGCTTTCCCTTACAATAGTTGAGCAAATAATTCATTTGCATTGCGCGTTGATTTTCTGATGCAGACCGATAATGAAATTATTACTGCATTAAGGGAAAGCTATCGCTTCTGCTAGTGGTGGTTAATTTCTAAGATACACTTTCGTGTATTTACAGTCAAGTAAAAATCAAATGACAGAAGTTTATAACTAGACCGGATTAGAGTGACCTGGTCCGTGATTTCAAGTTACCGAGAGGATAATGTCTTGGCACAAGTCCTCTGGGTACGGACGGTGGGTAAAGAAATATACTTATCCTAGAAGGCAGGTGTTCCGCTGTGATGTGATGTGATATAAGTGTATTATTCGTATGCACCTATTACCTCTTGCGATGTCGAAAGGAGTTTCTCACGATATAGCTTTTGTTTTAGTGAGAGACAGAGAACGTTCACTTTCGACAATCTCCACATGCACATTGTTGTCCACTGCAATACACAGACTATGTAGTATTGTTACATGTTGGGGTGAAGGCCGAAGAAAGATTACATAACACACATTATCTGGGATTCACAAAAACGTTTGGCTTCTCTACATAGTTAACAAAGGAAACAGGATGAAGGGAGATGCCACAGACCGTAGGGTCACACACGACTGGTTCCAACGACCACTTACTCTCAAGCCACGCTACCTTGCCCCCACCAACCGTGTCTTTGGCTAGAAGGGCTGGCGTCATACCAGACAATTTCAAACAGATCCTTCCCTTTGGCGTGGTCCGCGTCTGGTAATGACAACAGACTTAATGTGCCACAGTATTCATTTTACATATATGTAAAATATAGTGTACTATAAGGAATAAAAACGTCAACAGTAGTCGTGTACAGCATAGTAGACGCATTCTTTTGATATAACCTGTACGAGCACGCAGGCATATGCCCGTTGTTTACATCTGGACTATCCTCAACATAAACAAACTACAGTGAAAGGTAAGTTAACCTCATAAAAACGGTCACTTTGATCCGCCCCTCATTTATAACTATCCGATGCAAAATACTTCATGTACATATCTAAGTACGCAAAAGGAATTTGGATATTCAATATAAAGAAATGGAAAAATATTAACATATATAAATACATTTAATAAACCATACTAACAACTAAACTATGTTCTTTACTTTAAGCAAACAACAAAAGGATAATTCTTAAACAACATGGCTACATCGTTCGTAACCCTCAAAATATAGAAATACGAACGCGTGATACGGAGCGATATCACAAATATCTGAGGCGTGTGCGTACTCTTATTTAGGTCGCTGTCGCGACGTCCTAACTCAGCGTAATTTACCGTTTATACAAAACAAAAATGCTTAAGTGTATCGAAACGAGTCGGTTATTGAGGAAAGTAAAGATAGCAACTAATGTAAACGTATTGCTTTTTATTTATTTGTATTTTTAAAAAATGTTTTCAAACATTTTAACATTTTTATTGGATTTGTGAGCTCTAAGACCAAAACGGTATTATTATTTTTAATTTCTCTCTATTTGCTCATAAGCTGATGACATCTATACAACCCGCATGCGCTGTACTATGTAGCCTCTTTGCTGATTTATCAAAACCGTGACTTTCTTTTCTGATAAAAAATAATCTAAACTAACACGTTTCATGATTAAATGTCTAACCGGATGATTCCCTTGTTAGTACTTTCTTCAAAGGCTATAGGAACACTCCCTCCCCCTATTACTCTTGCTGCCATTGCTATCCTCTAACCTGCTGATCAGCTCATATTCTTACTAATGGTTCATACCAAAGGTTTAAGGCTCTCCATTTACTTTACATCTCTCGAATTCGCAAACTTACTTCCTTGCTTTCCTTCGAATAACCATAGTCTTTATCCTTTCTATATTTACCAGCATCCCGCATTCCTCATTTATACCATTAGCGTGTTCATTAGGATGTTTTCTTCCGTTAACAGAACCATATCAACAGCAAATCTCAGACACAGAGGCGTGTTTTATTGGTAATATTTTGTTAAAAATTTCACGTTTCATTTTTAAATTTTGGCACTTTCGTGGTAACAATACAAGACAATATCACAAAATTTCGCGAAAAAATGATAGCAAAATATATACATTGTTTGTATAATAACCGACTTTAAAACTCATTTGGAGAAAAAGATTACCTTGTCTTAGACAATACAAATATTGTATTATCCGTAAAATTAAATTATGAATCCACAGTAGTTTATGTGAGGTCTAACTGAGAGGCAAGCTATTTTGAAAGGATATTAATGTTTGGTAGGAAATATTAAATGTTACTTAACCCAACTGTTTAATCCATGACACCAAATTACAACAGAACAAGTTACAATGTTTTCAGGTCATTTAATATCTCGTCAGTAACTACTAAATTACAGTGCGAAAAGAATCTTTCACTGTTCGCATTTGATGGTAATTAAAAGACTTGAACAGATATCTCACAAAACCTATGAAACTGGTTACTTTTAGCTTTAAATGCCAACACATCAGTTTCATTACTATCTTGATACAAATTGCGGACATAATTGTAGAATTCAATATAACATAAAAGTACACATTTTCATTCTGAAGTTCAGGTAGTTGCTTAAATGTAATCTTTACCAAATCAAGATTGATATCAGATTTTGAAATTTGTTTGATGGCTCGAAAAGAAAATCGAGTGTTTTGATTATCTTTATTTCGTCAACATGCAAGGTTTTTAATTAATTTTAAAACATGCCAATTTTCGAGTTCGTCGCGCAAATAAGTACTTTTCCGAGAAAACGAAAAACTCGCGAAAATTCATGAAACAATTACAGGATTAAGCCGTCTATACTTTTTGTGAAACGTGCAGGTAATTTTAGTTAAAGTTGTAACACATATTTCCCATTTATCATTAATAACAAACAGCAAGCAAGCAAGCAAGCAAGCAAGCAAACACGGCTCTGGTCATACACCTTATTCTTCTCCTTCCCATTGTGGTAATTGTTACTAATACTGTAAGAATGTAATTACAGATTGCCTGGATGATTAAGTAGGTTCTCTAGAACACTCTCGTATCTTCACGACCTTAGGCTCGATGTCACTCCCTTTCACCGTGTAAAGAGAACGTAGTCGAGTTTTCGCTGTAAAATTGAAACCATCCGATGGTAATTACAAATGTTGACCCGGAAACATGCTGAAGAAGAGAGAAGTGCTCCACATTACTCTCGACTAGGAAAAGTGCATTGGATCTGGTCTAGCCAGCTGTTTACTGGCTTCAGGCAATGCATGCTCTTTTGTCTTCTCCACGTTCCTTTTTGATATTCAACAGATACCTTCTACGTTGAGAAGACACTGTTACTACAGGGTGATTTATGAAGAATTGACACACTTCTTTCTTTAATTATGCTGTTCGAAATTCACTCAATGCCCCACTTTTAGCACCAAATTAAGCAGAATGTTCTGAAGTTTCGATTGCCTGTCACTAGATGCGCAAATGCTCATGTTTTATTCGTAATTGTTATGTTTTATTGCCGGTAACTGTTTTTGAGATTTTGTTCTAGTCTACGTGAAAATGGAGTACACATTAAACGAACGACTCTTCTTTGTAAAACAATACTGGATTACGAATTCAATTACAGCTACTCAAAGGGCATACCAGAGAGAATTTGGTGTTCGGAATCCTCCCCAAAGAAACACAATACTGGGACTGGTAAACAAATTGCAAACAACTGGATCTCTGGTGAGTGAAAAAGGAAACCTCGTTCATCTAGGCTTCCTACAGTTGTTGTTGACATAAGAGCACGACTGGATCAGTCACGCAAAAAATCATTAAGACGTTTGTCGCAGGAGACAGGCTACAGATACACAATGTGTCAGAGAGCCGTGAAAAGTGCAGACCTAAAGACGTATAGGATTACGGTTGTCCATCTGTTACAGGAACCAGATAAAGATAGACGACTGAATTATTGTCGTTGGTTTCAGGCGTTCATTGTGCAAAATCCTGCCATACTGTCCATAAATGGTTCACAGATGAAGCATGGTTCCATTTATCCGCCTATGTGAACTCAAGTAACTCACACTATTGGGCCAGCGAAAATCCATATGTTATTCATGAAGCACCTATGCACCCGGTTAAAATCGGAGTTTGGTGCGCATTATCCGCACAGAGAATAGTGGAATTAATTTGTTTTGAAAACAATGTGAACACTGAAGAGTACCGACGGATTTTCATGGAGTTTGCTGAGCAACTAGACGATGTAGAGCTGAGTCAAGGATATTTTCAGCAGGACGGCGCTACATGCCATACATCAAATGAATCCATAGCACTAATTGCAAGTTTCTTTGACGACCGGATAATTTCCAAGAACCTGTGGCCACCGAGATCTCCGGATTTGAAGTCGCCGGACTTCTTTCTATGGGGTTACTTAAAAGACAAGGTTTATGCCACACGTCCAGAGACATTGGACGATCTGAAGCACAACATTATACAGGAGATTCAAGTATTGACAACAGAGTCCTCCAATAAGTGGCCAGTAACATGGAACGACGTGTTGAGTTCTGGCTTATGCAGGATGGAGGACATTTTCAACATTTGCTATAGAGGTAAATAATCTCCCAAAATTCCTCTGCATTTCAGGTATAATAAGTTGTCGCTAGCATAGCTTGTTTTGAAACAATTAAAGAAATAAATATGTCAGTAATTCATAAATCACCCTGTAGTTGTTTTCTGTATAAAATCCTCGGTAATGGCGGCTGGTGCACAAATTATTTGGGGGGCAGTAAAAATAGCATTAGATTAATATTATGGAACCATAATTGCCACACTGCTTAAATATTAAAACCATTAATAATAAACGGACCGGCAGCTCACACAGAATTTGGTCACTTGACTAACCACAAGACAAAACTTCTAAACTTGTGTGTCGCTAATTTGACTATCAATACTCGTACAAAAATTAAAAAGCCTTTTATCTCAGCAATCTAAATATATAGTTTTCACTTTCTCTGCTACTTACATACAGTAAGTTGAGATGTATTTAATTCTGAAGTCATAGAAAATGTTAGGTACTCGAGTACAAGGAACTCCCAACACAGTTTCCCTGCGACGCGACGGCCATTCTCTCACCATCCCTCTTCATGACAACTCCCTTTCACCACAACATTCTGTTTGTACACTGCACATGGGGGAATATGCCCTTTCTTTTCATATACACTCTACTCTATATACACCAAGTGAGTAAAGTAATGGGTCGATTCTTGATGCCGAGATAGATTAGCAAAAATGTTACAAAAACCTCTTGACAATGGATAGTTAAACCGTCTGCCGTTATTCGTAAGGTATTTAGTTAAAATCCGCATGTATATGGGTGTTTTATTTCTTTCCTTTTTACTTTCTCTACCACGATGTAGTAGGTAGAGAAGTTATTGCCTTCCACCCAAAAATCGATACCGAGATTTCACCGGAAATATATGCTTCAAGGCCCCCTGAGTAAAAAGAAAGCATTTTAGGAAATAGGTCCGTTTTTAAACTTATTAAAATACCATGTATTTTATATGACAAATAAAATGTATATCTTGAATTATCTGGGAACAGCCCGTGAAGTCCACTTCATTCGGAAGAAGTATTGTATACCTGGTACTATACAAAAATGTATATCTTTTTAAAACAAACAATTTATTTCAAATACCTTTTTGTGGCTTCAGCCATCTGAGAGATTTCCGCTATTAATGCTTCGATATATATATTTTTAGTTCCATTTATACCCCGCCTTTAACTGCAATAGTCTTAATCGGCGGCCTTTCCTTTGGTACTCATTGCCTATTGACAATGGTGTTAACTCATATTCTCTTGTTGTTGAGTTTTAATCATTAGATCACTCACACATTCACACCCTTATTCATACTTCCAGATTATGGGGAGGATAGGAAATAATCTTTGATTAGAGAAAAATTACCACTCACCTGCCGGGAACGAACCCAGGATCGTCGCACAGCAGGCAGGTGCTATACCGGCTGAGCTATGGGGCCAGCAAGTTCCGTTTATACCGCCTTTAACTGCATTGGTCTTATCGGCGACCTTTCCTTTGGAACTCAATGTCCATTGGCAATAGTGTTAACTCGTGTAACTCTTGTCATTGGGTTTCTTGCACTTTTGGTTTTTAATCATTAGATCATACACATATTCACACTTTTATTCATATTTCCAGACTCTGGGAAGGATAAGGAATATTCTTGGCTAGAGAAAAATTCCCACCCCCAGCCGGGAATCAAACACGGGACCCCTCGCACAACAGGCAGGTGCTCTACCGACTGAGCTACGGGGCCAGCCGGTTCGAATTGTTCAATGCTTTGTCTTTCTTTTCAAGTCCTTTCGATATTCAGTTGTTTCTCGTGATTGGTCGCAAAGGGCATGAAATTTCAAGGTAAGTACGTAGCCCCCAGTTATTAAACATTTGACTGTCACTATCCCCTTTTATCTACCATAACGAAATGTGTAATGCAGCAATTTCCAGAAACTTTTATCTCGATTAAAATGAAGACAGGGAAATAAAATTTCGTAAGAATAATTTGTATACCCACAATAAGCGTAGTTGGTAGAGAAAGTCATGTGAATGTAGCACATCAGATTTTATATACTAATGTTCATTTATTGTTGGAGGCCAGGCTGCTACTCCAGAGTATTCATTTTAACAAATCTTCGAGATTCCCCAAAGTTTTGGTTACTTGTAGTGATGGCTTTTACGTTATAATTTGAGAATATCCTAAGAAGTGGCCAGTCACACTTGGCATTTCCTTGCGTGCGCTCTGAGAAGTTAAAAAATATATGCAATTATGGTATTAAACATTTAGGATCGATAAAAATTACACCTATCCGGTAGTGCAGCGATGTCAAGTTCCCCACGTGATAATCGGTCATGCTAATCACTACAACACTAAGAACGAATGGTCTGTAACTTTCCACTAGCAAACCATAAACAAATTGCAATACAGTGCATAGACCAAGCTTTGCATCGCAACTGTATTTCGCCATGAGTTGCCGAGATGCTATCAATTCCCTTAGAATACATTACGAAGACACTCGTCACAGTGGAGATTTGGATAACGATGTTAGCGGTATCATCTTCAGGAGACATTCGACATTAAGTATGCGCAGTGTCCTGCAACGGGGACTTTAAAATTTCAAGCGGCCCATTGCTTTCTTCTTAAAATATACATTCGCCCTTGATCTTTAAACTGCATGCTTCTCTTGTACATTCAGAACTTATGAAATTTTGTCATGAAACGAACATTTGGGATGAATATTTCAAAGAACGAAAGGTATAAAAAAATAAGGGGACGGTACGTGCTGCCGAGTCAACATCAGGGGGATCCGCCATTGGTTCAGTTCTGTACACTTCAGTTTACTGTAACGAGGACACACCTATGTCTTAATATGCTAGTATTATATCAAAAGCTTATAAATAAGCAACGGAAACTTGAGAAACAGTTTTTGTTTCCTGCGATAACTATGATCAGACAAAAACTGAAACCCAAAATCTTACCACATCCAACATAAAAACAAAAAACTGGGGCCCAAGTCAAACACGGATCATTCAGAAGACAGCAAGTGCATCCCGGAGCACACATATGTCGCGAGGGATGAAACCAAATAGGTCCGCAGAAGACGACCACGAAAGAAGTTAGCGCTTCGATTAGTGTACACGTCGTTAGCAGTGAAAGGGTTAAAGTTGAAGCGATTTTTAATGTCAGGGATATGGTGAATTATTTGGGCAAAGGAAAATTCGCAGAATTGTCTATGGGCTTGAAAGATCAAGTTCCAAAAGTGGATGCATGCGTGAAGTAAGTCACTGTAAAATGAATGGACCGTTCCTTTGCAGAAAACACAGTTGGATATGTTGCAATTGCTTCTGCAACTCAGAACTCGAGGAAGACAATATAAAGATTGTACTCCAGAAAGATGTGGAAAGCGTGGGAAGTTCGTGATTTTCTAAATGATATTTTCAATCGTGTAGATATGTTCGTGGTGGACCAATTGCTGTGCGTCAAACTCCTCAGATTTAACTTCTTTTGGTTGCTAAACGCACTGTATTTTCAAAGATATTGATAAGCTCAAGCTTGCCAACAAATTACCCCAGCGATATTACAATGGACATGGGCTGAACTGCATCAGCATTATGATCCGTGCACGTGTGCAATGAGGATTTTGTAGCGTTCTGAGAACCCTTCTTCTTTCAATGTTACATCGGGCGGGATTTTTAACTTTACTTGGCGCGTTGGGTATCGCAAAATCTGATTGCAGCGTTAGAATGTTCGGTAGTGCCAAGACAGAAACCAAAGTTTCTTTGATGATAACATAATAGACATTACTGGCCTCTCCACTTCCTTCACCGATGTTTTTAATGCAGCTATCGCATCTTGGACGTTTATACTTGTATTGATATAAGCTTTTCATTACAGATTTTTATCGCGCGAGTCCTTTGTGCGTACGATTGCTAGATTCTTAAATTGCAAATAAGGAACACTCATCGCTACGGTGTACAGTACTCTAGACTAAAATAGGTGGTTACACGTACTGGAGTCCCATCTGGATATATATATATGTATATATATGTGTGTGTATATATATTTAATTAAAACCAAAATAGAGTCTATTATTTATAGAAAACATATTGCATAATCGTTACAGAATATATTATTTGCCAATAACGCATACATTTGAACACATCACCTAAAACGCCTCAATTTTACATATTTACTGCTCTTCTAGCTAAATTTAACAAAGCATTATCGCCAGCAAGACTATCATAAAATTCTCTGCACGATTTATTGTAATTGAAATGTCAGCAAGTCATTTTTATTAAGTCCAATCAACTCCTAGATTCTATCGGAAATAAAAGCAGACATCAAAGTACAGTAAAATTCCTGTTAATTCACTTGAGGTGTGAGGGTTAGACTGATTAGTGAAAACCGCGCACAACAATTGTATTTGATAAACTGATAAGCAGTATTGCCAACTAAGGTCTGTTCCATATCATTTTGCCCCGTATCTCTTAACGGTCACCTCTCATTGGCTGCTGCCGTGGAATAGCTTGTTATGTCATAATAATAGCTCCTTATTTAATATGTCATTTACTTTGACATATTCAAAGATATGTATCAAATTTACATGTTCATAGTCGTATGAATTAAATAATATACGTAACAGAGTTAATGCATTTGGAATGCATGTAAATTCCTATCAACAAATAGATGTGAGGATCCTTCGGTTTAAACCTGGCTCTCAGAATGACTAAAGCACTTGTATCTATCATTACAATGTGTTTATATCGCTTTTATTGTCTGTCCTTGCACTGCATACGGCTTGTCACCATTCGAAAGTGTACACTCGCTTCCATTATGCCGCAGCTTTGGGAGGCATTTTACTGGCCTTCACAGGTGGTGTGCGTATCTATAGCAAGGAAGGGGTGTGTGTATCCGTTTACCTTTCCGTGCATGCAGTGGCGTCCTGCTTTACGTGCACAATTCTAGATTATTCACATACGAATATATAACTTAAGCAATAGCTTTATTCGTAGAATGCCTCCCCAAGCTGCGGTGACGGTATACATGGAAGCGAGTGTACATTAGCCAACAGGGGAAAGGGGAAGGAAACACAGCACGGAAGAATACATGTCTGCGGGGCAAGGTTATAAGAAACAGAGTTTAGTTTTCGTTTACATGATAACAGTCGAGTTCCTTGCGCATCACCCCTAACGAAAGCAGGGCACATTATTAACTGAAACAGCAAAACCAGGTACATTTGCCGTATGATACTACTATACCGGATGTAGAACAAAACCAAAATACCGCATTGTTACTCAAAACATTTAAATCCAATTTCAACTTATATTTCAAAAACAATCCATAGTAAATAAAATTAATTGTAATCCATTTATTTGTATTCATATAGTCAACATGCAATTTCTCGTTCTGGTATCTGTAGAAAAATAAGAGATTATTGTCGTGAATATTTATTATTAACAGTACCTAGTTATCTCAGTATTTATTAATTTTGAAGAGAGATGTTTGCGTATGTTTGATTTTGAAGGAAAGCTTCTATTTATTGTATCAGAAGTTATCTTTTTTCGTATCATTTTTTATTCTTTTACCGCCGTACATTTCGCAACCCTGTTTGTGTGTGTGTGTGGATGGGTGGGTGTGTGTTAAATCAACTGTGATCCACATTTAATTGTGTATATCTAGTTTTAATATGACAGTTCTACTTGAGAGAAAGGGCGCGACAGTCAGCCGTATTTAGTTGACGCAGTAGCCATATGTAATTTCATATTAACTATCAATACCAGTATTAATCCAAACAACGTTTATCTGAGTTAATTTTGCAACTGCTGCTTATGATATACGTGTTTATTATATGAAATTGTGCTATTCTGCTGGCTTGGGATAACAGACTGCAAATGTACATCTTATATTCCAAATTATACTATGCCAGCCCTTGAAATTAATTTCTTTCCCAATAAAACATGCTACGTGCTGTAGAATAGCAAATACGTGAAGCAGTTTATATACATTTCCAACTTAAAGAAAATATCAAATATCGAAAAAATATGAAGTAAAGAAAAACTGGAGGGAATATGGAATGGGTAGGAAGAGTTGTGCATCGGCAGGTATGAACTTCTGAACTTGACCACCAGGTTATATCAGATAGCTGCATTATCGTCACGACGTTGGCCAAAAGCAGCGCTCTATGCGCTCTCACTTTTTTCTTCACGTGGAGTCGAAAATGTTTTATATATGAATGTGTTTATTTATATCAGCTTCTATGATATACAATTTATACATAAGCAAGCTTTCATCACAGTAAGTACAACCATAAGCAAGCTCTTTTCGTTTACATAAACAGATTGTTTATACCCTCGTGAGCAAATATATTGTGGTTGTTAATATAATATACACAGATTCCTACCTATCTAGTTATGCTACCCAACTTATAACTATGTCAATTTTTAGATAGGTATCATTAATAACTTCATAATTTTAAAGTTTTGAACTATTACTTCGCCATCTTTCTTTAGGTTTTCCCCAATAACTCACTTGTTATTCTAATCTCTCCACCATATTCCTAGATTTCATAAGTTTTATTTTAATTATTTCTCTCGATAATTGCAGCCATTTCTGTGGTATAAATTGGTCACTCCATAGTTTAGTCTCTTTACAATCCAGAATAAAGTGGAGGCCATTTTGTAGCCTCACATAATAAAAATTTCTGTATATCTATTTCACCTTTCATACTCCTTAATTTTGTCACCCCTGTTTTAAACCATGCCCATCCCTCCCTTTTTTTTTAACATGTTTATATATAAAGTTTCAAGAAATAAAGCTCAATAGCAAAGATTTAAGAGCATATTATCCATACTCAGTAGAACATAAAATACCTTTGAAGTTAAAGATGTTTCAGTTGACGTTGTATCAGCACATATTTAAAGAGACTTGGTAAAAGTCGCCGTGTTAGCGCGTGGACAACCTTGCACGGAATAGATCAGAACGCGTCAAATGACGTGTTTGAAACTACACGTGTTCTATTATAATACATCCTATTTTCGCTATCGCCCGCAGTCATTTTAAATCATACCTGTTATTGTAGTCGTCTCATTAAATCCTTGACCTGTCTCACGATTAGGAAGCTTGTTGAGGTTGCTCTGCGCGCATGCTCCCAGAATGTTAAGTAGTTTCGGAAAGAGAGAACTCGCATCTCCTGAAGGTCACCTCTGCCCAATGCTATTGTCGTCAGAGTTTCGTTAATCGAGCTGTAACAAGTTGTTCTAATTTCGCTCTTGTCTCTCGACAATTTATTTTTGTTTGAAAACAAGCAATAATTTTATACACCATTCCGCTTGTCAAAACAAGGTAATAAAGACTGATTTCTAATGGAATTTTAACTACATTTAATTTAAATGAAAACTACGGCACTGCATTATTAAAAACAATTAAGGTAACACACACACACACACACAATTATGAACTTCAGATCTGTTTGGAATTGCAAATAGGCAAAGGAAACGGAAATATACAGGAGTCCAGTATGTATGTATCTATCTATCTAGAATTATTGCATTGAAACGTTTTAGTGTATTTCTATCTTAACGTCTTAAAATATTTAGGTTGTGTTTAAAACAATTTACTTATTACGCCTTACCTAAGATGAAGGAAATAGGTGCTGCATTAATCCAATAAACGCCATACCAACATTTCAGCGGAAGGAGACGATTTGAGATCTAAATGAATAAAGAAGGTGTTAGAATACTTTTTGTATGCATGCGTGTAAACCAAAAACGGAAAATGTTAAACATCGGTTAAGAGCGGCACAAGGCGAGGATTTTCATGCGCTGCCCCCTCGCTCAAAAGTATTTTGGATTAAATAACATATTTGAGATACTGGTACGGGAATGAAGTATATACCTGAACGGACTGTTCAGGGGAATATGGCCAACTGTTTCACACGCGGATTATTTGAGCAAGTTTTATTACTTTCAAAATGTGCAAATCCCATTCTGTACATTGATATACAATGTGTATAGAAAAATACTGACAACGTTTAGTATGCTGGGCGGACATTAATGTGGACATTTTTCAAGAGGGAACCCATATCCGTAAATACATGATTTGGACGCTGTGCGGCATCAAAGTGAGGAAGTTTAATTTCTGCGCCACGTATGGAAGCCAATTTGAAGTAGGAGTTGTATTGTAGTTCAACTGTTGGGGAGCCGAACACTTGAAGTAGTTGCAACCACGTATGGTAACCGGTAGCCTTCGCCCCAATGTTTAAAAATATTAACTTTGTAACTTGACTGTTTCTTTAAATATTATATATTTATGTTTGCCTCGGCTGCGTCAGTATTATTGTTTGAGACATGGATTTCTTTGCAGGGAGTAGTGCGGCGAAGAATGTAGGCTTACACAGATTATAATTTTTTACTTCACTACATTTATTAATCCTTGACACAATTTAAATAACAGTTCACTGATATAGAGAGCTGTGAGATTCTTTTATTAACTACTTGCACTTTTTAACACGTAAAGTATTTTTGTCTCACACTGAATACGTATTAAACTTCTCGAGGACGCGTTTCGCGTCCGGCTAGGAGCGCTGTCTACAAGCAATTGACTTCTGAATTTGTACAATTTGCCCTATTTCAGTTTCTGATTGGCTAATCCTACTCCAATAGAATACTTTCATTTAACTTAAGCATTTTTCTGGTTGTTGACTGGCTATTTATAAACTGTCTCAGAATTTACATTATTGTTGCTCCAATAATGACTAGTAGCATTATTAAACTTTCTTACTCATTATTGCCTCAAGGTTACCTCATTATTAGCAACTTTTAACTATTATTTTCACAGCTCCTACATTATTAAATTACGTAATATATTCACATAACATTATTGAACATGTACATAATAATATAAACATTAATACAATGACTGTTACATGCATTTTATATATTATATTATACACATATTGCTTTAAGGCGGGCTGTTATTATATTTTATATTATCTAATTTGACTGAAATCATTTAAATGTTAATACTGTCTCAAAAGTTTAATCGGAATGTTGTTGGTTTAGAGGGGGACCTCTGCCATGGCCATCACGGCCACCTTATCTTACACCTCTTGACTGTTTTCTGTGGGATACCATGAAGACTATGCTACTCCTGTGATAACAGAGGAGGACCTTATCGCACGAATCCAGGCCGTGACTGAATTCCTGAGCACCCAGCCGCACTTATTTAACAATGTGCATCTGTATCTGCACCGCCAATGTAGGCTCTGCATTCAAGTAGGTCAACATTTTGAACACCTTTTGTAATTTACTGCGCAATGTGATGTTCTTAACGAAATGTAGAACGCACACGCATCAACATATCCGAACCGTTCGCAAAATTCGACGCCCCACAGCGTATTTCCGGACATGGATCACCACTTGAAAAATGTTCACTTTAATGTCCCGCCCAACATACTAAGCGTTGTCGGTATTTTTTCTGCTCACCCTATATTATAATCTGTGTGAAATATCTAAGTGTATTTAAGATGCGAGTTTTAATACCATTTTTAACCAGTCCCGTTATTTTAACATAGTTTTATTACTTTCTCTACTACGTATAGTAAGTAGGGGAAGTATTGTATTCCACCCAAAAATTCGATACCGAGATTCTGTCTGTCTGTGAACAGCATAACTCAAACGAACAGTCGGATAAACACCAAACTTGGTATTTAGGTTCAGTATCTTCCAGAAACGAAGGTTTTCAAGAAAATCCCCCACCCCAGATTACCATTTACATGGAACATTTTTCGAAAATTTTAATCTTCTCAAAATGGCTCTAACGATTTTGATTAAAATATCATATTTTTAAGATATTTTCATGATAAATAATATGTATATCTTGAATTTTCTGGGAATGTCTCCAAAAGTATTCTTCATTGTGAACGACTTTTGCATAACTGGTAAACCATAAGAGATAGACAAAATTTTACTACACAAAAAATGTAGATCGCGTTAAAATACACAATTTATGTCATATACATTTTTTTTTGAGTGAACCATTTTCGAGATATTGCTTGTTATTCCCTTAAATTTTTCAATACTTATATTCTCAAATGGGAATTCGTTATTGATTTTTTTGTCTTGGATATGCAAAGAGTATTAATCTGTGGCAAAGAGAATGGTGCTGCACATAGCAACCAGCTATTAAGAGATATGTATATGCTTAAAGGCCACTGCAAATACAAAACAAGGGGAACATAGTAGGCCTTAAGCGATAGTCAAATATTTTCAGAACTGGTCGCTATGTGTAAAATCTAATTCTCTTTGCATGTCAAAAGATCGTTTCTGCAAATGTTTATCTCGATTAATATGAAATAGATGGAGAATAAGAGTTCGTAAAAATAGTTTGTACAAGAGTAGAGAAAGTCATGAGAGTGTAACACATCAGATTATTTTTAATTTACGGTTTTGATGTATTTAAACGCAATCTTAAGGATTGTAATCCTTATAAGAAAGAAACAAAATGTGTTGCATTCACAGGACGTTCATTTACTTTTAATCTTTTCTAAAAACTATTCATAAAAATTAGTTATTTCTATCAGCTTCAGTTAAACGATATAAATTTTTGCGGAAATGGTGTCATTATACATTTCTTTGTAGGTACAAATGTGATAGAGGAGGATGAAACGATAGTTAAAACTTTAAAAAACGAGTCGCTATGTGCTGGATTTGAAAATTCACTATTTTTACGAAAGCACAAGAAACAAAGGAATGATAACTTATCTTAATACACGATAATGTATTGGAAAATTCAAACCAATAGCAACCAATATCTCAGAAATGATTGCTACTAAATGTTGATATAAGTTGTGCATTTAAACATTTTTTCTTGTCTTATGGTTTACCATTTATATAAATGTATAGAAATTCACTCACAATAAAGTCCACTTTACGGGCTATTTGACGCAGTAATCTGTATCACAAATTATGTAAATGTCAGAGTGATTGTAGTGTGACATTGATTTGAGATGTTTGTTGATTGTAATTATTGTCGAGAAGTGGGTTTATACGGCCTTACTGAAACAGACAATAATAGCGTGCAATAATGTAGCGAGGGGGTGAGCTGTTTATCATTATTAGAGACGAGCAAATGACGTCAGAGTGGCGCGTTTTTCTTAGAATTTGCTGGAACATTTTCCCCAGAGCATATGTTTTCGTAATTTTCATTGGATATAAATATAGACGTTAATGTTGGCGCGTTTTATTAACCAATAGCAGCTCGGTTATAATCTTTAGGCATATTGGGGCGAGGAAGTATAAATTCAGTGTCAGAATCAAGTTTCACGTAGTTCAACGGAGGCATTCATGGAGTATGCATCGCACACAGTTCAAGGTTACGCGTCGCAAAGTTATGAAAAATCTCTCGTGTCGTAAAGTTAATTACACAAAAAGTTGAAGTACGCGAATTAATAATGTGCAGTAAATAAGTTATTATAACAGTTTCAGTTTGGCGAGTGTCAAGATTAATAGGTGAAAGTGAATAATGTGTTACGACAATAAAAGTGTAAAACAAATTCTTTTATCAGTGTTATCTTTGGATAAAAACTCCTTTCCGTTTACACACCTGTAAAAGATAAGTGCTTGACCGAGAAATCATAGCTAGCCGGAGGACAGTGAACCCAAAATTAAATACAATAACAGGCGCT
Source organism: Deroplatys truncata (assembly GCA_030765065.1). NCBI lineage: Eukaryota > Metazoa > Arthropoda > Insecta > Mantodea > Mantidae > Deroplatys > Deroplatys truncata. The sequence continues at coordinate 117,677,348 of CM060980.1, forward strand.
CAGTAAAAGATAACACGAAGTAACCGTGACAAATTGTCTTTCATACGTGCGGCAGATAAAAATGAAACATATTCCAACTACCAACATTAATACCCCCACAAAATGGCTACCACAACGTGGGGCTAACAAATAAATAACATTAATACTACCACATTTTGGAAGAACATTAAAGATGTGGAGTTTAGTAGAAATGTAAGTAGTTTAAAAATATATTAATTTAATCATAATCGCCACAGCTATTGATGAGAAAATAAAAAATAATCTAAACCGTACTTCGGGATGCGGAGATTTTCCTGAAAATATTCTATTGCATCCTTGGAAGGTGCCAGCAAGTACCCAGTTTGATATTTATCCAACTTTTCGTTTTCGAGTTCTGCTGCTTTCCCTCCTTCTCACATATACACACTTTCTATTTCTTTTTTTGTCTTTAGGAGACCTCAAAACATATATCTTAAGTGAAAGCTGGATATAGAATTTTTAATGGAATACCACAATACTTCCTCTACTTAGCACAGCTAGATGACAGAAAAGTAACAAGGTTTTATACACAGTATGAATACTCAGAAGAACCAAAATAGCATCGATAGAAAAAGTTACACGAGTGTTACACATCTCAAGAATAAGTCCTGTGGCGCTACAGCCCGCGAGGGGCCTGGGCCTACTAACCCCACTGCCGGCCTCACGCCCACTTACACATGACAGAGTTGGGCCATCATTCAATCGATACGGGAAGGTGATGTGGCTAGCATTACGCATTCCCCAGCCGAAACGTTGGCTCCCCACCTTCCTAACGATGTTGAGTGGGTATCGGTGCTATACCCGGATCTTAAAATTCGCACCCCTATGGATGGGATCGAACCGAAGCGCATTCCGTATCGGGTACAAGAACTCCATGCTCTAGCCCACAGCGTCAGGGCGCAGGACGTTACGCATCATATACTTTGGTTAATTTCAAGTTTATTCTATCGACTAAAAACTGGTGACAGTCTTTGGCAATGTAATATGTGTCCGAAGGACAAGCATTTTGGGTGATTGAACGCTGTATCAATATCTGTGCCGTCAAGATGACTTTCTCCGTTTTCCTTATAAGCTGAGCATTCTGTAATAGAGGCTTGGCAGAAGAGTACTGAAGTTCGAGCAAATGGGTAGGTCATCTTTGCTTAGCCGATATGAATATGTCAATGATCTGTGGCCAGTGCAGTCTGGATAATTACACAACTTGGCGAGGATATGCAAAATCCTTGAAACCTTTGTCGAGGTTTGTAACTTTTGAGATAAAAGGTCTTTAAACCTTTAGAAATATGCATTGGCAGTAGTATTCTTGGCCATGAAATCAATACGAACTCGATCCCTTTATCAGGTTCAACTGGCTGTGAATTACATCAGTTAATGTGTGACATACGTATCCTGGTAACGCTAGGGCTCCACCAGCAGTAATTTACTGCTTTAACGAGCAGTACTATACTGCACATTTTCTGCAGTAATACGGGATGGCTATATTTAATTCTTTTAAAAATCACTACTTTGACTGAGTTTCGACTTCACTGCAGTACCAGGCAGTATACAGTGTGAAGTGGATGTGCATCTGAAGACGATTATCACTTATTATTCGTTTATGCCACACTATAAATAAAAATACAAGGTTATCCTTTTTTAAAGTTATTTCAGCAGGCTCGGTTATTTTATTCCAGGCTTAACTCTCGTTCTCTTACAATTTTCTCTTACAAAATTCTTAAAATTTCCGTTCTCAGGCTTATAGAGAACTGGGTATTTCTCAACTTCAATTATTATTAATTCACTATCAAGCTCCACTTTAACGAGTAAATATAGATAAAAAAATCTGATGTGTTACACTCACATGACTTTCTCTACTCTTGTACAAACTATTTTTAAAAACGCTTATTCTCCATATGCTTCATGTTAATCGAGATGTTAATCTTATTGTTAATTTTCTTTTAGATGCAAGGGGAATTGCTAGGCTTTAAGCGATAGTCAAATATTTTAAGAGCTGGTTGCTATGTGGAGTATTCCATTCTCTTTGCATTACCAGGACAAAAAAAAGAATAACGAATTTGAGAAAAGATAGTGGAAAATTTAAGGGAATAACAAGCAATATCTCGAAAATGGTTCACTCAACAAAAAAAAAATGTATATGACATAAATTGTGTATTTTAAAACGATCTACATTTTTTGTGTAGTAAAATTTTGTCTATCTCTTATGGTTTACCAGTTATGCAAAAGTCGTTCACAATGAAGAATACTTTTGGAGACATTCCCAGAAAATTCGAGATATACATTTCATTTGTAATAAAATATCTTAAACATATGATATTTTAATCAAAATCGTTAGCCATTTTTGAGAAAATTAAAATTTTCGAAAAATGTTCCATGTAAAGGGTAATCTGGGGTGGGGGGATTTTCTTGAAAACCTTCGTGTCGCATCTCTGGAAGATACTGAACCTAAATACCAAGTTTAGTGTTTATCCGACTGTTCGTTTCTGAGTTATGCAGTTCACAGGCATACACACAGACACACTCACAGGCATTTTTCCAAAAATGCTTTTTTTGGATTCACGGGGCCTCAAAACATGTATTTCCGGTGAAATCTCGGTATCGAATTTTTGGGTGGAATACAATACTTCCCCTACTTACTATACGTAGTAGAGAATGTAAAAACAATGAAACACAGCTAAAAAAGACAGCACATGGTGTTCAAGACGGTTGCAGTAAACTACAGTCAATGGAACCAGGATGGGGGCATTAAGTTAGAGCAAGAAAATGCAACCTAACCCTATTCTCGGCAGTAGGACCTTGAACCTGCCGTTGGCATTCATATTGGTGCAGTAGATTACTGCCTAAGTGGCCTCATCCAGGTTTAAGCAGTACAGTACTGCTCATAAAAGCAGTAAATTACTCCAGCGGAGCAATAGCTTTAAATCTAAACAGGAAGGTAAGCTTAGTGTTGAATAGATTTAAGTTACACAAGATAGGATGTACAAATATATATTGATAAAAATAAAAATAACTGTTACTGATCGGTCAATACATTTGCAGGGAATTGTTAACATTAAGAGCGCTCGGTATTGAAATGACTAATTTGGATGAAATATTTATCACAGATTTGTTCACGATAATTATGACATACCATTAATTTTCATGATGCTATGCACTTGCCTAACTTTCAAACAGTAAAAATCAAATATGTGATAAGCTGTAACAAAATATGGAATATCTAGAACCAAAGATTAAATGTTGTGTAACGGTAAATCTTTTCCTGATAAAGAATAATAAAACGACCCAACACTTTTAATTAAAAAAAGTCTATCATGTATTACATTATTAAAACCCCAAATCCAAAACTGCACCTATTACGAATAAGAGGTTGGTTTGTTCCCTTCACCAACTTTCAAATAACATGTTATTGTACTGAAAATGTGAAGGAAATTCAACAATAAAATATATGAGAAGCATCTTAAAGCCACAAAAACATAGCAAACAAAATTACGAGAAAATCAAGTTTTAAAATTTCAGGGACTATTTGTACACACCTACGAAAGTTCATTCCCACGTGGCGTTTGGGTACTTAAGTGGTCCGTGGTAAAGAACTTTGTCCTTGAAAATTTAAAAGAGGTTATTTTTTAGACGTTTTGTCTAAAGTGTAATATCGTGTACCCTCAAAACACGTCACGTAATCCACATGTATCACCGACTGTCCTAAGTGTTATAAGGTCGGAAAGGAAAATTTTCCGCTAGTAAAGCTTAGTGAAAGTTCATATTGTAATGCAGTGTTGCAATTGATAATATACCTTGGAGGTTGCATTGTAGCTAGTGGTAATAGCTCTAAGAGTTTATTTCACCCTTTAAGGTCTTAAAATAGACGTTTCTAACAGTTTACATATAAGTTTATGTACGACGATAGGTTCTGGTATCACAGAGTTAATGCTAGATGGATTCGCCCGTTGCAGTTCCCAAATTATGCTTGGAGCGGTGTTGCATGAGACATCCATATGGGTTACTTGGATTGATTGGTTGCTTGCTGGGTAGTTTACTGTTTCTTTTCGAGATTTTAGGAAGGTTGCAAGCCAGCGTATATCCACACTTTCTATGCTGCGTACGTTTAAAACTTTCCGCTATGTAATCCTTTTGATCTATCAAGAAGTATCACTCTCTAAAGATATCAACCAGAACTAAGTGGCTATGGACCATCGAATTACATAATCTGTGCCTTACCTGAGCACGAGTTTAAAGAATATTATACATGCCGATTGTCAGAGAACGTTATAACCTCTGATAAACGTGACATTTGTCTATGCAGTACACGTGAGGTACAGTCAAGGCTGTTTGTTGCCCGCTATTCGATAACCTGGACATGTGACGGCAATCCCATATCAGCACCTCTCTCCCCAAGGACTTTCTGCTGGCGGTCTTTGTCAACAGGTGCGTTTCATCTCCACGGTCGCCAAAATCACATCGAAGTGAAGTGTTTGGACTGCTGAAACAACACGCATTAAATCTAAAGCAGTAGTGAAAGGCAAGTACTCAGATCAGTATATAGTGTTTCAATACACTGAGACTCCCAACTCATTTAGCAACTTCTCGCCAGCGGTTATAACAAGGAGTAGTTTTGGTTCGAACAAAATTTTGTATTAAATATTTGGATTGATTTACCTAATAATACTGACAAACACTGCGAAGTCATCCGATTATGAAATACAATTTTACAGATATTACGATGCCTTCATTTGTACGCTCATCCGCTGAGGTACGGGCAATATGAGCTGAGATACCTGTTTCTAACCGGGTTCACTAATCTTCAGCATCCCCGTCTAAATTGTTTGGAGACTTGTTTGGAGCGTGCAGTATGGATTATGTTAACCCTTTCAGGCACAATTTGTTTTCGACTAAAACAGTTTTTTCGAAGATGACAGGATATCTTAACCACCCAAAAACGATTACTAACCTATTCTCGGATTTGTAGCTCAAGTGAAGTTCAAATCACTGGTCAGGATTTCAGTGTCAGATGTTAGCTAGGTTCGAATCATGTCTGCGGGGCTACCAAGTCTTTAGTGAAGAAATAAAATAAACATTAAATGACATGCGAGGATATTGACAGTACTTCGGAAGCAGCGCGGCGAAACACCCGTTTTGTATTTTTTTTTAAAAAAATATTAGCTACAATTTAAATTTTTTCATCTAATACTAGACGAAACCGCAATCGCTTTACTGCTTTAAATACTTTCTCGCCGTCTCTACCTATCCCCCTCCATCTTACTCTCTCAACCACTCTCGCATTCCCTTCATCGCTCTCACCCCTTCCTCATCCATCCCTGTCTTCCCCTATGCAGCTTAGATATATTGTGGCATTATGAAAACTGGTAATAAAACTGCTTCAAGGGTGTTTTTAAACATTAAAACATAAGCAAAAAACATTTAATACACAAACATGTGTCCGCCTGCTATATGATCGATGCTACAGAGTTTCTCGTAGTAACCGGTTTACGAACACGAATAATAGTAAGAAAAATTGGTATAACTTCTTAAATATTTATCCTATCAAACTTTTGCAAATAAAACTTTTCAGAAACACTATGCTTATAATCTGCTATGCAACGTTTTCAAAAAGCTGAATAATAAACGAGATATTTAAGATTTTTTAGAACTGCCCCCACTTGAGGAAAGTAATTAATATGTTATATAATTCTTCTCTAAGTGGTGTATGTTATAAAAACAACACACACACATTTAAAGTGAGATTTTTTACTTCAAGGTAGCCCATTATGCAAGTTATAAATTATTCATGAACATTCGTAAATTACCAGAACATTTTAGTTACAGTTATGTATAGATGAACCATGCTAATATCTATAAATTTAGTCTACTGAAATATGGATCAATAAGGATTCAAAATTGCCCAAACCTAAAAACTTCTTGCAGCAACTATTTTGTTTCAGCACATCCTTTTTTAACTTACGTCTACTATGAAGGCTTGTTCACAATAACCCGAAAATTGTAACGAAAACGGAAACGAGAACGGGAAGTAAAGCGGCATACAAGATTTTGGTTCACAATAGTTCGGTGGCGAGAACGGGAATGCATATTGATAATCATATCCAACACAAAGTGAAGAGTCGATTTTGCGCATTGGGATTTAATTTTGTTTTTAACTGACTAATGATATTTTTACCACCTGCTTTCAATTCAGCCAACATAATGTATTTTAGCCAACGTCAAAATTCGATAGAGTAAACATTATCTAGCAGATCTATCTATACGTTCTTACAGATCTATTACCATTTGCGATTCCTCTAGTCTGTGAATTCCAAGCTTTAATTCCTTTATTAGTGGCATACATTAAATTTGTTCGTTATTGTTTGTTAATTTCTACCGGTTTTTGTATTTGTTTTTAAGGTAATAGACAGTCACATATAAACAAACCACAGATGTCCCTTTCGCTAGCAAAACCAACGCTCAATGGATCCGCGGGTGTCAGGATCAGAGGTTAGGACGCACATATGCTATAATTTCTTCCAGTTTGCGACTAGAGAGAGCTCAAACGGCTGTTTCACGTCACGGCCGCCTAGGATAATCTCTACAGTGAAGAGTCTAATATGCACAATATGGATCTAATATGCCGTGCCCGAGAACGGGAAAGTTAAAACTTGGCCAAATGTTCTTTGTGTTCCCAGGTCCCGGCAAAGCTTCCCTTAATTGTAAGCGCTCACATTACCGTACATGCATTTAACTTTGTCGTCCTCTTTTTGGTTATCGTTCTCGGTTATTGTGAACCAGCCTGAAGGCTATAGGGACTCAAAAGGGACAACAAAAGTACGATTTCTTAGTAAGTACTGGACAGATAACAAAGAAGGCCTGTACCATAGTATGAGGTTCAAGCCTTCAAAAGGCTGTCCTGCGTCAAGGAATAGAGCTGTTGTATGCCGAGTGTTTTCCAATCCATGAAAAATATTCAGAATCGACAACAGTGATTGAAGGCAAGTAGAATTATTAGTTCGAAATATAACACTTAAATATTAAAAACAAACACCTTTAGGACAAACTATTCTCTGTCCAGACAGAGCTGTTAAGTGCGGAGAAATGCAAAGAAAGAAAGAAAAGGGGCTATCATATACAGAGATAAATGATTCAGCATTTAAATTGAAGTTCTGTTCGAGAAATCACAGCAGTAAGCAACTAGCACCTAATTAGCTGCATGTCGGAAACTATGGAGGTTTTTGCCTTTTCCTGAAAACTTGGATCTTGTTTTAAGTTGTAATCTCTACATTATTCCTATTAGTGCCTGTTTAAATGTAGGGTAGCAGCGATAGAAATCAATGCATACAAGTAAAAGGGAAAACTATCCTTATCTTAACTGTGATGGAAATGTTTGTGTATTGTGAATAATTAAGGGGTGATTTCTCGCAGATGCTATACAGCGTGAACTGCTCAAAAATGTTGTACTCTTGATATTTTTACTTTTCACGATCTGTAAACTGCGTTTTATTGATTTTAAAATACGTTAAAACGCGAAATTGACTCAAATGCGAAAATTATCCTAAAATACTATATAAACGCGAAACGTGTTGCAACTCATGGACTACTTTTCAAATTAAAATGTAAAAATCTGATGTGTTGCAATCAAATTACTTTATCTACTAACTCTTCTACAAAAGCCTATTCTTCTAATTGTTGTTAATCAAGATAAACGTTTATTACACATTTCCTTCTAGACACAGCAAGGACACAGTAGATAAAGTGGCAGTCAGATTTTAAGGAGCGGTCGCATTTGAAAATAAAGAATATTTTGGAGATGGATAGCCACAAAAACTTTTGACATAAATTGTGACTTTAGCGAGAACTACATTTATTGTGTAGTGAGAATTTGTTCATGGCGGCGCCGTGGCCGAGTGGTTAGACTGCGGCCCGGTTCAATCCCAAGGACCCGCATGTGGGATTTGTGGTGGACAAAGCGGCGTCTGGGCGGGTTTTCTCCGGGTTCTCCGGTTTCCCCCGCCATTCATTCCACCAACTGCTCCATCATCACCTTTCCTTCCATCCATTTCACCATCATTTCGTTTCGTCTACTTCCTTCCTCCCATACCAGGCATCGGGCTGATCACCCATCCTGGATATTCTGTCTGATCCATGAGTGTCTGCTCCTCAACGGGCCTCTGACCCCAGGCACCCGCCTGTAAGTCTTGGGGGTGTAAGTCCTACATAAGAGGAGGTTAAACAGAGAATGAATGAATGAGAATTTGTTCATATCTTGTCGCGGTAACTTCGTGTTATCTTATTGCTGAGCGCCTGTTATTGTATTACTAGTTTGAATTTTGGGTTCATTGTCCTCCGGCTAGCTATTATTATTATTATTACAAGTCGAGCAAATCTCTTAAACAGGGTGTGTAAACGGAAAGGAATTGTTACTAAAAGATAACACTGATAAAAGAATTTGTTTTTACACTTTTATTGCCGTCACACTTCATTAATTTCACAGATTTACTTTTGATACATGCCTGACTGAAACTGTTATATTTTCGAATGTAACTATAATCACTTATTTGCCGCACATTATTAATTCACGTATTTCACATCTTTTAACTAACTTTACGACGCGAGAGATTTTGTAGAACTGCGCGACGTATAACCCGCGAATGATTCTGTTAGCGTTACCCGTCTCTGGCTTTTTATACCTACTCCCTCACCCTGATATGCCTAAACATTATAACAGAGCTGCTATTGGTTGATAAAACGCGCCAACATTAGCGTCTATTTTTATATCCAATCAAAATTACGAACACAAATGCTATAGGGAAGATATTCCCTCCATTTCAAGAAAAGCGCGCTAATCTGACGTCATTTGCTTGTCTCTTCTAATTAATAAACAACTCACCCCATCGTTTCATTGTTACCCACTCCTATTGTCAGTTTCAGTGAGGCCGTGTAAACTTATTTCCTAACAATGCTTATAATTAACAAACATCTCAAATCACTGTCATACAACAATGTTAATTTACACTACAATCACTCTGGCATTCACAGTGTTGTGATATAAAATACTGCCACAATCTTACGGTTTACCAATTATACAAATGCCATTAGGAATAAAGAGGACTTCACAGGCTATTCCCCCAAAAAATCAGGTTATAGAGTTTTGTCACGAAACTATCTTAAACTATGGCATTTTAATCAAAATCGTTAGCGAGTTTCGAAAAAATAAAGATAACCATTTTTTTCCATGAAAGGATAGTTTGGAATGGGGAAATTTCCTGAAAATGTGTGTGTTATATCCTTGGAAGACTCTTAACTTTGGTATTAAACCTATTTCTTTTTAACTTTTTGTTTTTTAGTGGCTGTTACTGATTCATGAGCTTGCAGGAACGTATTTAATTTTGTGCATTTTCTTTTTATTATTCTGGTTTGCATCAATGCAATTTTTTCTCTTTGTTATGCTTTAGCCAGTCAATTCTTCTATTTATTTCTGTTTTGCTTTAACCTATATTAATTTAAAACAAACACATAATTTACTTCACGCATTTTTGTAGCAAATGTGATGTTTATTGCACATTAATTTAATTTCCAAAGACATTATCTGTTTATCAAAATTAAGTGGAATGCTATGCTTTTCTTCCAAATGTTACAAATTGCTAAATTTCCGATTTTAAAATGCTAAAAAATCAGCACCTCTGTCAATGATACTTTGTCTTTGAGCAATGAAAGTAGTGCTGACAATTTCTCCTGACATAAAGTAAGGCAGTTATCAATCAAATAATCAATCAATCTATCAGTGATTGGTGGTGAAGGTCCTCTGTACTTTCCAAACTTATTATTTAGTCTTTTCCTCTTTCTCTCTCCTCATCTATCTGTATGGATAAATTATCTAATATTGTGTGTAATCTTGTAATTTATTTTAATCTTCCTAATCAGTTTCAGCATTGTCCTCCCTCTACCTCTTGAAAACAAGCTCTAGATTTCTTTTATATGCTCATTTCACAAGCTCCATTCTTCTCTACAATTTCGATGGTAGTTTGTTAATGTTATTTCACTGTTAAAACGAGCAGACACACTATTTACAGCATTCATGCAATCTAGACCACATGCTTTTCGTGAGACAGCATTCAGCTTCTGTTGGATACAGTATAACATACGCTCTGTTACCTGCCCTAATAATGCACACAGGTAATTGCTGAAGTTTTCTATTTTGTGTGTTAGGCATGTTTATTCTCTGCAGCTCGCAGGTTACAGTGTTTTCAATGGTTTAATTTTAACCGCAACATCAAATGCAGAACTCAATTGGCTTCATTTCACCGGATATATTTTACGGCGAACCTGTATTGGCAGGCATTTTGGCGGCTCCTGGCAAAAATAATGTGCTATAAAAAAGGAGCGCAACTTTTGCAGTGGGTTTTATGACGACCGGTTACCCTTCCCCAGGGAAAGGACGCAATGCTTTTGAGCACACTTGCAAAGGGACCTTCAGCAACTGCGTAGAATTGTAAACATTGAACCATCTGCATTTTCCCACTATCCATAATGTTCCGGGCATATTACTATTTACTCGTTCGGAGATCTATTTCCTTCTTTCTTCATTCCGACTCGTGCGATTCAATAACGCCTTAGGGATGGCATTTTCCTACTCAATACAGTGTAAAATGCTGTGGAGTATTCTGCGTCTATGGAAAATTAGGAAATGAGATTCCTTCACTATATAAATAAATTGAATAAACTTTATTTGTACATGTTTTTGCACAACCCTTTTTACAATATTCCACTTGTAAACTAACTTAACCTATATACAAATTTTCTTGCCAGTTATGTTCTACCTTATACTGCTCATTTTGCCTGGCGCCCTGGCCTTATGGCTCAGCTGAGTAGCCCTTGCTACCCTTAATCACCTATGATCCATCCTCTCCCTCCTCCGTTTGCCCTTCTACCTTTCTTATCTCTCTTACTTTTCTAATCCATTTCTCATTTACTTTCTTTAAGATCTCCCCCATATTCTTATTTTTCTTTCTTCTTTTCTTGTTAAAATTTTAATTGCTACTTTTTTTCATCCCATACTTTTTTGTATCCATTCTGCTAATTCTTTGCATTCTGTCATATAATGCTCTGTGCTTTCACTACCTCCGCGTAGTTCACAAATTCCGCTTTTTCTGCCTCTTAGCCCTCTCAGGTACATTGATCCTGTTCTCATCCATGCAAGCGCTTCTTTTTCTGTTCTTTTGCAATAATTCACATACCCTTCTCTTCCCTATTTCCTTTTTACTAATCTATAGAACTCTAGTGGTTTTTATTCTCTAAACTTCCCCAAATCTCTTGTCTTTCTATGTCCTCCACTCTGTTTCTTACCGTTATCCAGAAGCTGTTGCTATTTATTTCCCCTGCTCTCCAAATGTCTCCCATTCCTATTTTCTCCATAATTTTTTCTACTCCTGTCCACCAGCTATTTTCGTTGTTGTTCCATACATATGTTTAAAATTTCCCCTTCATCTTTTTTAGGCGTCTAAACCAAAATTTCAATATCCTTTCCAGTATAACTCCCTTTCTTCTTGTTCTTCCTAATTTCACTAACGCTACCTCTCCTGGTGCTGATCTTGGTAACCCAATAGCTCTTTACAGAACGTTCTGTAGCTCTGATATATTTTTCTGCTTAATTCAGATTCCCGCCAAATTTCAACTGCATATAGCATTCTTTCTATCCATTTAGTCGGCATTTCTAATTTGTATTTGCACATCCTTACTCCTGTCATTGCCGCCTTTCCTCTAGACATAATCTTCCTGCTATGCGCCGTCCATTCACCATTACTACTCATCCCCACCTAATCCAACTCCTTGACAACTAACTTTAAACCCCCATCTGCTATTTCCCTTCTTTTTACTTTCTCTGCTCCGTATAGTAAATAGGGGAAGTATTGAATTCCACCCAAAAATTCGATACAGAGATTTCACCGAAAATACATGTTTGAGACCCCCGAATCCAAAAAAAGGATTTTTGGAAACATGTCCGTGTGTGTGTCTATGTGTGTTGTGTGTCTGTGAACAGCATAACTCAGAAACGAACAGTCGGATAAACACCAAACTTGATATTTAGGTTCAGTATCTTCAAGAGATGCGACACGAAGGTTTTCAAGAAAATCCCTCCACCCCAGATTACCCTTTACATGGAACATTTTTAGAAAATTTTAATTTTGTCAAAAATGGCTAACGATTTTGATTAAAATATCATATGTTTAAGACATTTTCATGACAAATGAAATATATATCTCGAATTTTCTGGGAATGTCTCAAAAAGTATTCTTCATTGTGAAGAGATAAGAGATAGACAAAATTTTACTACACAAAAAATGTAGATCGCGTTAAAATACACAATTTATGTTATATACATTATTTTTGTTGAGTGAACCATTTTCGAGATATTGCTTGTTATTCCCTTAAATTTTCCAATACTTATAGTTTTTCTCAAATTCGTTATTCAATTTTTTTGTCCTGGTAATGCAAAGAAAATGGAATACTCCACATAGCAACCAGCTCTTAAAATATTTGACTATAGCTTAAAAGCCTACCAATTCCCCTTGCATCTACAAGAAAATTAGCAATAGGATTAACATCTCGATATCTCGATTAACATGAAGATATGGAGAATAAGCGTTTGTAAAAATAGTTTTTACAAGAGTAGAGAAAGTCATGTGAGTGTAACACATCAGATTTTTTAGTTTATTTCCTTTTTTAAATACCATAATCTTTCACTATATAGATAATGAAGAAAGTTTTTATTTGCAGACCGACATTTCAGAAGACAAAATGGCGACACCTGTCATTCGTAAGAAATCGTTAATGTATACCTTACTCTTTAGAAACGGTACGTTAAGCGCAACACCTTGGCAGGGTAAGTACAAAACCTACAGTCATACCGAAAACTATAAAGAAATAAATGCCTTATTCAATAACATTTTATTGAAACACTACAGTTAAAAATACTATGAAACAACGCCTATGGGGCGTTTTTAATAATTTCTACATTCTAAATTCATTCTAACATTACTATGGGGCACTTTCGCTAAAATCTACTCAAACATGCTTTCGCAGCATATAAGTTTGTACACTGGAGGCAGATTCAGATTAACGTCATGATCAGTTTTAAAAACTGGGACCAGGGTGAGAGCATACACTAAGGAAGCCGAAACAGTCTCAATCTGTTTAGGGAAACAGTTCACAGTTTGTATGAGTAGTGCGGTCAGATTCCTGTTTTGATTTTAAAATACTTCTATTTCTGAACGAAATTTAAGTATTCGGGGAGGCCGTTAGTGTCGAGTATAGGAAGATTAAAACAAAATTTCTGAATATTCTGGAGATGATTCTCGATAATGCCCTCATTACAAGTCGTTAATGTTTTAAAGGTCATTGTGAGCCAACTCATTAACTAACTGAACGTCCAGTAAACTAATTTCATACTAAAAGCCAAATAGCAAAGTGATTGAAAATATTGAAGATGACAGTATTCATAGTAGCGTTCTTGTGAATTCTGAGAAAAAATGTGACAATGCCCTCCGATTAAGCATGCATTGGAAATCGGAATGAACCCCTAATTCTAACACTTGTCTAACAACATTACTTGCACTGACGCGCCGATGCCGACTACTACTTCCATTTGGAAAATTGAGACTCTCCCTCAGGCAACCTGATGTGTCTCCTCAGTGTACCAGTACCATTTCTCATTCATTCATTATCTGTTTACCCTCCTCTTATGTAGGACTTACACCCCCCAGGACTTACAGGCGGGTGCCTGGGGTCAGAGGCCCGTCGAGGAGCAGACACTCATGGATCAGACAGAACATCCAGGATGGGTGATCAGCCCGATGCCTGGTATGGGATGAAGGAAGTAGATGAAGCGAAATGTTGGTGAAATGGATGAAAGGAAAGGTGATGGAGCAGTTGGTGGAATGAATAGCGGGGGAAACCGGAGAAAACCCACCCAGACGCCGCTTCGTCCACCACAAATCCCACATGCAGGTCCCTGGGATTGAACCCGGTCCACCTCGGTGGGAGGCGAGCGGTCTAACCACTCGGCCACGGCGCCGCTGAAAAATATTATATTGATTGCATGTGTACTTATCTAAACTATGGTGCATTTTATATACTAGTGTATAATAGATTGTTTCCAGAATCTGAATGTAATTGGCACTCATTTTGGCGAGTACGGAAGTAGAAGAAACGTTTAATGATTTGTAAGACAGACTTAGGATAAGAGAAACGTAATTTTATGCTAGATACGGCCAACGAAATGACGGATCCTTTTCTTGTGAAATATCCCGTTGTCTTTTTTTTCCCCCAAAAAGTGCTGTTTTTTTGTGGATTATTCATAGGACTGCTCCAAACAGTACCAAAATAGCGCTGCAACATCCCTCGTAGAGAGTGAGAAAGTTAGCCAAGCTGAAGGTAATTCCTCTAATCTGTCTCTTGCTTCCAGTAAACTTGACGAACAACCATCAGTTGATAAATAAATGTAACAGAATGGAACAGTGACGCGTTCCTCGTACTATGCTGTCGCGACGTCCCTTACCGTAATCGGTGCTCATTTATTAACATGAACACTGTACATGGTGTTCAATGGAATCACTGCAGAACCTGTAGGATATCTTGAAAAAGCTACATACATTTCGGCAACCCTTAATTTTGATCTTTAGATAAAAGGTTTCTCCTCTGTGCAGCCTGTGTAAACTTGCACGTAAACCGGTCACGGTAGATGTGAATACAGGCGCGACATAGGGTCGCCTCCCTAGTAAACAAAACATTCGGCTATGTAGTCGTATTCTGTTGCTGTGCTGTGCAGATAATTTATCCATAATTGGCAACGGTCCCCTTAATCCTTCATTGCTATCACACGCTATACGCAAGGTAATGAATTTCTCTGATGACGCTCAAGAATTTGCAAAATATAACTTTGCTTTTACTAATCCATAGCTTAATACCAAACACACTGTTGGTCTTGTGAGTTTGGTGAACTAATGGGCATGGTGGAATTAAAAGCCCATTGTGTGGGCCATGCAAGGGCGGCGTGATACATCTCTGCTATTACGTCACCTCCACATGTAGTTCGTTCCCGTCACTGTCCTTTACAAGGACGATATATTTGCATAAGCAAACATGGAAGGACAATAAAAGTCTCTACAAGCAAATCAAACAAATGTGAAACCTTGATACAGCTCCAGTTCAGTAACCCGTATTTGTTTGGTCAAGTACACAAGGGCACTTTATTCCTGGCACTGAAGTGACATGCATCTCAATGGCCGCTGCCACATGTGAGGCCTCCACAAGGATTGCACTTTGAGCATTTCGTTTCTTTTTCGATCAAAATGTCGTTTTGGATAATACATTGTATGTAGTGTTTGTGTAAGTTTATTCTACTATGGAAGTAGCTCTCTGGAGGAAGTGCTCAAGTAAATAGAATCTCACATACCTGGGAGAATCAGTTTTCCAACTTGCACTCATCACCGCTGATTGTATCATCATGTGCTATCCAGCTACGATGCTAAGCGTATTATTGCCGCTTACATTTGAATCTAGATTTTGAATTAAAATATATTCTGTAGTGTAAATATATTGTGAGGTAAATTTGGTGAAGTACCCCTTCGTTGTTTCGTCCGAAGAGGCGGCGTTGATGAACATTCGTTCTACGGGACAATGACAAGAAGCAAGAATAAGGACACAACCAGAAACCTTACCATTAATTAAAACAATTACAACTTGAAGAGTAACAACGGAAGAGGGCATCAAGTACTTTCAAAACCTTTAAAAAATTGTAAAAGTAATGAGTATGACAAACCTTAAAAGTTTTTAATCGAACTGTTGAGGTAAAAGTGGTACGTCACAAAAAATATATTTTCAACTTGTATAAAAATACTTCAAGGTAAAATTGCCTTCACAGACAAAGTGGTGTACATTAAGCTTCTATGGCGGCCGTGTGATAGCAGCACTCGACAAAAAGCAAAATTGAACTCGCTTAGCGCCGTGTGAGCTGCAAGTCAATGCTCGCTGTTAAGACACGTGCGTAATATATGGACTGCATTACTTTAGATTTCCATGTTCGAGTGCCTTTCATTTGAATTCTTCTTCTTCTTCATTATTATTATTATTATTATTATTATTATTATTATTATTATTATTATTATTTGTTAAAACTGTCTCTAAGGGTCTCAGAACCTGACCCTTTCTCTTGTAAATGTCTGGCGAAAGTGTTGCGTCTCAATTCATTGCTACCGACAGGATGGCGAGGTCATTAAGACATGGATGGACGAGAGAGGTCTGCGGTTCAAACCCCGTCAGGGCCGTTCTCCCAACCGAGGTATTTTTCCGGTTTTTCCTCAGTTCTCATAACTGGCAAATCCTGGGGAGGCACCCTAAACTTAGGCCTGGAACGTTCCATCAGAAATTTCCTTCCCCAATTATTTATTTCATGTATCACCAGCGCCCACTGCCTGGGTGCTATATGTAGTAAGAACGGGCGTTAAACACTAATAAAAAAATCTTATGTATTTCATTCGCATTATTTTTTCTACTCTATATAATTTATTAATGAGTATAAAAATTACACTTGCGATAGCTTATTTTTCTATCTACTTAATTGCAATCGAGACAAACCTTTGCAGAAATAGCTACATTGCACATTTCGTTATAGATGCAAAGGGAATAGCGATAGTCAAATGTTTAAGAACCGGACGTTATACGGGGCCTTAAATTTCCATACTGTTTCCATGCAATCGCGAGAAACAACTGAATGTCGACAGGATTTTAAAAGAATGACAAAGAGTTGAACAATTCAAACCATTAATAACGGATATCTCGGAAATGGCTAATGCCACTACAAAATTATTTAAAATAAATTGTGTGCTTTAAAGAGATCTGCTTTATTTGTGTAGTAAGTTTTCGTCTATCGGTTAACGTTTACCAGTTATGCAAGATAATACAAAATTCCTTCCGAATTAAAAGGACTTCACAGGCCGTTCCCATAAAATTCAAAATATACATCTTATTTGCCATGTGATTGTAGGGTATTTAGCCAAAATCGTTAGGAGGCGTTTTTTTTAGAAAATAAATTTCGAAAAATGTTCCATGTAAAGGGCATTTGTGTGGGAGGGGACCGACTTTTCGTTTTTGAGGTGTATTGTTCACAGACACAGGCAGACCTTTTTCAATGCTTTTTTGGTTCAGGGGACCTTAAAACACATATTTCCAGTGCAATCTTGGTATCTAATTTTTGAGTGGAATGCAATACCTTCTCTTCCTACCATGTACGTGGTAGAGAAAGCAAAAAGTTGGTTGCTGCTTGTAAACTCGTGTGCCACTGAATGAATGAAGTTCATGGCTTCTTCACGATGACTATTGATCACAGCAATGGCGTTTAAGCGAATGCAAGGAATTTCCAGCAATGGTATACACATGACAAAAGTAATTTTTAAAGCTTACTATTACTTTATTAAGTTGTCTATGCTATTACTTAGGTGCGAGAATAGTCACGAACTCGAAAAATAGATGCAACACGATTGCTTTAAAAGGGTTTCTCAACATAATACAAAATGAATTGCATTTTGCAGCACACCTTACTTGGAAAACTG